>JAKWBJ010000227.1:0-1216250 GCA_023159175.1 Wohlfahrtia magnifica | reverse complement strand
TTTATTTACCTGAAAATATTTGGGTAAAACTTTTAAATCGTTTTTCTTGTAGAAGTGTTTGGGATCAAGAACAGAACGCATCTGTAGGATTTTTAGATCATTTTGAATCTCCTCTGTTAACTCAGTAGCTGGCATATTAAACCAACCCTTGCCTTTGGTCTTGGAACGTTCAATCTGAAGGTATAAAAGAATGAGAATCGAAAGGAACTAATATCAATAACGCCAATGTTAAAATATGTGGTGCGTTTTATGGTTTCTATCAGGTTACTAAAGATGTCATCAATGAGACAAAACTAATATCTAAACATTTCACATCTTATTGTAGTCAGAGTTAAAGCAAAGAGTTTCATTAAGCAAATTTCAATAAATTGTATACCTTTATTAAATTGCTTAGCAAAAACTTTAAACCAAACAACAGTCTAATACAAGGCATTCGAGATTTCTTTACCGCTGGCCTTACAGCGATTGTTTGGTACTTCTCTAACAACCACTAAGATTACAACGGCTGAAACTATGGTTTTTAACTTTGCTTTATCTAACTTGAGTCTGGAAGATGCTGCTGGAAATGCCTCAAACAATATTAGTCAAGTACTAAACTTATTTTCATTAAATAAGTTTATGATGTCGAATATATCATCAGCTATTTTTATGCTTTTTTACATCAATTAAAAGTAATACCTTACCCTGTTTAGCTCCCTTTGTCTCCTCTGTGTTACAAAAGGCAGTTCTTTCAGTTGTTCAAAATTCGGCACCAATTCTGAATTGGCCAATTCCTTTTCGACATTAGTCTTAAAGATCTGTGTTTCATCACGTTTTCCGGTCAATTCATTAAAATCGGAATGATCTAAGTCCACCAAAATTTTCAGTTTTGGTTTAGGTTGATCTTTCTTGGCAAAAGCCTCATCGGCTAACTGCATAACATTTTCCATTGCTTGTTCGGTTTTTGAAGGTGTTTTCCGTGTTACCGCCAAAGTTTTTTCAATTATGCTGGATATGTCCATACTGGGTGGGGGAAGACCTAAAATGGTTTACCATTAAAAAGCGCATAGTAAGCAATGATTTAGTAACACTTACCAAAGAACTCATACTCTTCCTTTTTCTTCTCTTTTTCATCTTCATTTTGTAATTCTGCGACGACATTTCCAATACCTAAAGTTGTTGAAGTCTCTGACAATAGTTTGTGCTTTTTGGAACTTTCATATTTCGGCTTGATTAGGCCATCGGTTTTGAGCAACTCTTGATTGCCTGATGTATCAAGCACAAATAGAGACATTTTAGCATTTATTTGCTAAACAAAATGGTTGTTTTCAGTGTGCGCTGTGGGTTTCAGTTAAAAACGCAACAACGTGCTTCTTGTGTAAAAGAGAATGCAAATTGTAAACAGCAACAGCTGTCAATAAACAGCAACAATATGTGTTAACATTTTATAGTGAATTACTGGCAGTGTTGCCTAAACGGGGAAAATTTATATTACTAAGTAACAGGGCGAATTCAACCCAGGTGACCTCGGCTTGCTACGTAAGCAACAGCTAATAAGGGACTGTGTGTCAAAACGATTCGCCATTACTATTTTTTACAACAAATATATGTGACACACAGTTAAATTGTTTACTATTTGCTTACTACAGTGTTGCATTATTATGACACAACGTTAAAGTCCGTTTACAGTGTTGTATTCGTTTTCAAAATGAGACCACTTTGTTAAATTCGCCTTGAGTAAATAAGTACCTATAAAAGTAAAATTGTTAAAACAAATATTTAGAAATAGTGCACATAAAGATAATATTTTAAATTTTACAATCGACTTTTTCTAATTTCGCCTTGAAATCAGAATTAAATGATACACGCGTTAAATATACACGGTTAGGTGTCGACCAGAGATCAACAAAGAATACTGAAAACATGAGCATACTCACTCGAATCATGTTTCATAAATTCTTATAGTCATATGCATTCATATTCATTACAATTGATACGTACGTACATACATTCATACTCGAAAGTTTGAAGTATACTTATCAACATTTATTACTTTGATGATTCAGCTCATCTTAACTCATTGTGTATAAGTGATGAAAAACAAGTTGATTCGGATATGAGATTATGTGTTCGCCGCGGTACTTTCCATTTTTCTTTTATTTTTTTTACAATATTGCTTGCTTACTTGTTGAATACTACTTGAATGAAAATGAACGAATGAGTACGACGTTTGATTCATACTCATTGCTACTTATAGCTATGAATCAAGTTATTGTGAGTATAAGTGGTTGAATTTTAATAATGCGGACTCACTTATAAATTCATGAATGAGTACAAGTAGCGAAAAAGCGAACCATTGCTGATCACTGGTGGCGACTATGTAATAGCACTATATGGTGTGGGTCGTGATGATAGAACTTCGACTAACTCATTAACATACAGAAACTGATAAATTCAATATGCGATTGCTGGGAAATATGAATTAAATAGTTGATATTCAGAAAATTAATATGCATAACACAAAGAACTTTGATGATGACTTCCGTAGCTGGAGTCGAAAACATGTTTAGTTCTGCTGGTGCTATTGTATATTTGTCAATTCTCTATAAAAATTTAAAAAATCATTGGAAAAAATAATTTTCTATTCACTTAGAAAAAAAAAATTTTTTTTGTTCTCAAGGCAAAATTAAAAAACAACAATTGTAAATTATACAGATCAACGGTGCTCGAACTCGGAACCCCGGTAAAAATAAAATAATCTTAATATTAATTCTAGCCATCGCTGCAATTTTTTGTTATTTCTAACCAAAATTGGTTATTTTTTTTCGATGTTTATATGTGCTATTTTTTCTATTTTGTTTACTTTTTTCCTCAGTGTGATACAAAAATTATTTTTAACGTTGAAGTAATACATTTTTCATTTTACAATTAAAAAACAGCACAAATATGTAGATTTATTACAAAATAGTGGATCTTCTAGATATAAAATTTAAAAATTCAGTTGATTAAAAAGAAATAACTAAATACACTTAATTTCTTTGCTATTTCTGAAATTTTCTTGATTATACCCAAATTTTTCGGAAAAATTAAAAAGATTAATTTTTCATGTTATTCAAGTTATTAGTGTTAGCTAGAATCTGCGTTCTTCTTTATTAGAAAGTAACTCTACGTTAGTGGCAATTATAATAAATAGAAATGGAGGCAAGGAGCCCATATAGCTTATCTGCTATCATGCAGGATTTGATAAAAATTCATCCATATTTTGAACTTATAAACTTACCATTACACAGTGGACTGAATTGCATTGATTTAGTGGCCAAAAATTAAATATTAGCGAGAAGCTTTGAACAATTTCTTTAAAATTTTATACTTGAAGCTTCTTCGTAGTCCTTCTCCTTCTTGATGACTTTTTTAATCTTATTTTTGTAGAAAAGTTTAATTACTGAATCTTCTTGGAAAAGATAACCAGATTGCAATTAATATCTTGACATTTGAATTTGTAAAAATCTTACAATTGAATTGAATTGTACACAAAATAGTCACGCTTAGAAGAGTTGTTTATTTTTTATGCAATTTGGGTAGAAATAATTAAAAGCTGTGGCAACACTGATATTAGCAATATTGATCAAAAAGTTGCAACACTTACTTTAAATGTATTACCACTCTCTTGTGAGTGTTCATTATAAACGTCGTACTTTTTTTTGCATTTCTTGTGAGACAAAAATGAAAACGTGCGCGTACTGTGCTAAATTACACGTTTGCAAAAAAATAAAATATAAACATATTAATAAATAATTTATATAAAAGAAAGTGTTAAATAAGAAGCTTGCATATTATAAAATATTAGCTCTATAAAAATATTCTTACATTTATGTAAGACAATTTAATGTAAACCTAAAGTTTAAAGTATACGGGGCTACGCAATTTTACAAAACAGCTGAAACACCTCGTACGCTCTAGACGGTGGTTTTAACAAACTGGTGAAATAAATTTGTAAAAGTTTTATATTGTATCGCTTTGTGAAATTAAAAAAGTTTCTTTATTGTGGTATTTGTAATTTGGTTAAAATGGCTTTCAATTCCAATATGTCCGTGATAAGTAGCAAAACTTCGCGCACTGCATTATCTTCAATATTAAAGTCATATACGCCGTCCGAAAGAGATAAAACAAAAAATGCCATTGTCAATAGGGTCAGATTCGAAATGCCAAAACAAAAAGGTGTGCTAGAGGTAGTTACAGCTGTAGAGGAGAGGCGAAACTATGATTTAATGAATGAATTTGTGGCCTTTTTGACTGAAAACGATTTAGACGTAATTAAAGAAATATGAAGATTCACCAGAACTATAAATAATTTTTTTTTTTTTACAGGACAATGAATTCCTTAGTATAGTGAATGATGCTCATATGGTTATAAATCAACTAAGTCCAAAGTTTTCACCTCTTGTCGAAGCATTATTGTCTCTGCCCTGGAATAAACGCTCACAAGAATGCCGCAAGGCTTATTGTAATTTTTGTTTGGGGATGTTAGTGGCTCATAACAAATATTTGGATTTTGGTATAGCCAAATTAATATCTCTTTGGGTGCCTTCAGCCAACGATAGTGATCAATGGTTAAATGCCAAACCATCTACAGAATTAGAGGAAGAATTGCAGACAATTCATAAATTATTAGAACGTATTTTAAATGCGATACCTATGGCGTTTAATGCCACATTAACAGCTATTGAAGAAGCCTTTCCGTATTATAAAAGACCCACACATGTGGTAGTGGGTTATGTACACAATTTACTCGTGCTAATGGCAAATAAGCCAATATTTTCGGAATATGTGCTACAATTAATAATGGAAAAGTAAGATATTATTCAATTTTTTGTTTTACTAAAAAACTTAACACATATAACACATAATTTTTTCAAAGGTTGGTTATTTTAGATGTTAATGCTCCACGTAGCGCAATTGAAGAATTGGAAAGTGATGATGAGGACGAAGAAGATGACGAAGAACCCGAAATGTTTGAAATGGACGATTGTGAAGAAAGTAAATATTTTAAATTTTATGTCTAAATTTCTTTATGTAGAAACTACGTTGTTTTCCACAGAAAGCAATAAGCTGGATGAGCCCATGAAACATGCCATAGCCCATACTTTGGATATATGCATGCTTAAAATATTTGATTTTCTTAAACAGAGAGGTCCCCAAGAAGACTTAAGCTTAAACGATACTGAAAAACAACAGAATCTAAGTGATTCTTTAAAGTTTTTAAAGCTTCTAATCAAAGGCTTCGATGAGGTTATTTTACCCATACATAATACACACCATGTGCAATTTATGATATTTTATTTTTGTAGTTTAAAGGTAAATTAAAACATAAATCTCTTTCAAATCCATACTAACTATCAAACTTTTTCACCAGCAATGTTTGGCTGAAACATTTTTAACGTCTTTGTGGGATAAAATAAGAAATCCAAATTGTTCAGCGGTTATAAGACAGGCATCTGTAGGGTATTTGGCCAGTTTTTTGGCTCGTTCAAGATTCGTAAGCATAAAGTAAGTAAAAAAAGGAGTTGGTAACTTGTTATTTCAAGCATATTCTTTATTTGTTTATCTAGCACTCTAAAGCTTTATTTGAAAGAATTGTGTTGCTGGGCACATCAATATATACAAGGTTGTGATCAATATCGTTCAAATGGCTCTCTTAAGGCAAATATAGTATTCTTTTCTGTGTGCCAAGCTATTTTTTATGTTATAGCCTTTCGATCAAGAGATTTAACTGCTGATAAGAAAAGTAAGTTAACAATTTTAATAAAAACATTAATAAAAATATCAAATATCTATTACGGCGCAGGTTTATTATTTTTACAATCCTTACATTTATCGGCTATGGTAACATGTAATTTTAATCCCTTAAGAGTGTGTTTACCCGCTGTTGCTACCGCTTTTGCTGGTGTTACAAGAGCTTACCAATTGGCCTATTGCCACGCCATCTTAGAGCGTAATGCTAGACGAAAATTAGCCACCGTATATGCAAATGATACTGCCACACCTGAAGAGACTTTAGATACATTCTTTCCGTTTGATCCCTATCTCTTAAAAATGTAAGTGCCCTCTTTATATATTATATTCCTGCCTACGTGTATTTTATTGTTTTATCTTCTTTTAAGGTCGAGCAAGTACATAACAACCAATTATTTGGTTTATCAAGCTAGCGATGCTGAAGAACATCATAACGTTGTTTTATCAGACACTACAAACAAATCGCGTAAACGCGGTGATTCCGAAATGATGGATGATCACGATATTGATGACTTTATTTTAAGTGATAAACGACAAAAAATAGCAAGTTTAACCAAAAATCAAGAAAGGGAAGCTCAATTCAACTATGGCTTATCACCTGGTTTTCATATATAAATCGAGGAAAATCGTTTCCTATTTACTAAACTGTCGTTAGTATGTTGTAAAATAAATGTAATATTTTTTCTTCCTGTTTTCAAATGAGATGAATTTTTGAGATAACCCTAGAAGATTCTTTAGACTTTTAGCTGTTTTTTTTTTTGCATAAAAAATGAATTATAATTTTGAAAAAAAAAAAAAATTATTTTTTATTTACAGTGATATTTATAAACGCATAATTTATAAATTCTTATTTACTATTTTTGTTAAAAAAGCAATAAACATAAATAAAAAAACCTTTATACAGAGTGATTTGATTTTCGATGTTGTATTAGATGGCCAGATGTTCGAAATTGTTTTAGGCATTCCTCACATTGGAATGGTTTCTCCTCGGTGTGTATCCTTAAGTGTAGTTTCAATGATTTCTTGGAGCTATACTGACGTGCACAAACCTGGCATGTGAATTTTTCACGTTCTTCTGAGTGTGTTAAAAGATGAGTTTTTAGTGATTGTTTTGTACGAAATTTTCTTGAACATTCTGAGCATTCATAGTTGCTTTCGTTAGTGCTGGTATGTTTATATTGAAAATGCTTTTTTAACCAGGCTTGATAACGAAATGCTTTGTTACATTCAGAGCATATATATTTTAAATTTCTTTCTTGTGCTAGACAACTTTCAGTTAATGATGTAGGTTTTACTTTTGTTATAATACTTGTTTCCGTTACTAAAGTTTTGTCTGTATGCATTACAATGGTTAAAATTTTTTTTAAATTTTCATTCTTTTTTGAAAGTTCTTTAGGTGTATTAATCAACTGCTTTAAATGTGTCATCATATGACTACGACAATTTTGAGCAGTTGTAAACTTTTGCAAGCAATATTGACATTTATACGTTTTGGAATTGTTATGGCTTTTAGAGTGTATCCTTAAAGAACACAACGTGGCATAGCTTTGTTTGCATAACAAACACTGGTATTTGCTTAAATTTTCATGTCTTTTTTCATGTTGTTTCAATAAGATATGACTGTTGAATTGTAAGCCACACAAATAACAGATTTTAGAGCTTTTATATCCTTCCACAAACAGCGGTTTAGGTACTAGTGTTTTAAGTAATTGCAGTTCTTTATCTTTACTATTATGTTTGTGTCTCAGAATGTTGGTAAAGGTTTTGTATGACTTTAAACAGTCGGGACATTTAAAAGTAGCATTGCATTGCGAAGTATTGTTACTGTTTATTAAAAAAAATATATATATATATATATATATATATATGTATATATATATATACATATATATATATATATATATATATAAAGCGTGTTTTTTATAGAGGTATGGAACTTTAAGTTGGCATTACTTTTCAGGATGGCGACCGATTTAACACCTGTCAAGTGATTTATTCTCAGTTTGGTTTGACAATTCATCATGAGTAGACTTATGCCTGAACAACGTTTGCAAATAGTGCAATTTTATTTCGAAAATAATGGTTGTGTGCGGAAAACGCATCGTGCACTACGCCCATTTTATCGTCGACAAAATCGTCCATCAGAGCAGTTAATTCGATTAACCATGAAATGTTTTCGCACCACGTTTACTCTTATTGATAACTCGCATCCCCTGAGACGCCGTACGATGCATACAGAAGAAGCTATTGCTGCTATAGAGCTAAGCATTGAGGAAGACCCGAATGAGTCCATCCGCCATCGAGCAAAGGAATTGGATCTGTGTCCATCCACTTTATGGAAGATTTTGCGGAAGGATCTTGGTTTGCGTGCTTACAAAATCCAACTCGTGCAAAAATACCCTACTTTCACAAGGGAATTTTGTTTAGCGGTGAAGCTCACTTTTGTTTGAATGGCTACGTCAACAACCAAAACTGCCACATTTGGAGTGAAGGTAATCCTCAAGTGTATGTGGAAACACCGTTACATCCAGAAAAACTGACTATTTGGTGCGCTTTATGGGCTGGTGGAATCATTGGTCCGTACTTTTTCAAAACGATGGTGGCCAGAACGTTACAGTCAATGGTGATCGGTATAGAGCCATGATTACTAACTTTTTCATTCCTGAATTGAATAACCATGAGGTCTAGGAGATATGGTTTCAACAAGACGACGCAACATGTCACACAGCTCGTGCCACAATAGATTTGAAAGACACGTTTGGTGACCGCCTAATTTCACGTTTTGGACCTGTAAATTCCCCTCCAAGATCTTGTGATTTAACACCGCTAGACTACTTTCTGTGGGGCTAGGTAAAGTCATTGGTCTATGCGGTAAAGCCACACACGCTTGATCATTTGGAAGACAACATTCGCCGTGTTATTGCCGATATACGGCCACAGATGTTGGAAAAAGTCATCGAAAATTGGACGTCCGGATTGGACTACATCTGCGCCAGCCACGGCGGTCATATGCCAGACATCATATTTAAAATGTAATGCCACAAGATTATCTTCGGATAAATAAAATTCATGTCAATTGAATAACCCATCGTTGTTTCATTGCAACTTAAAGTTCTATACATCTATAAAAAACATTTGACATTTAATTAAACTCTTACAAACAAACCTTAAATGTTTATCCAATCTATGTATGGCACTAAAGCCTTCTTGGCAATGGGGACATTTATAAAATTTACTGTGCACTCCAAATGTTTCATTATATTTGTGTATCGAACAATGAGACTTTAGTTGTGTTGTGGTGGGAAATGACTTTTTGCATAAGACACAGATGTACGGCCTTACGCGGGTATGAATTCTAAGGTGCCTTTTTAAATATAATAATTTATAAATTTTTTTATAAAGTTCAATTATTGAACACAGTTACCTTAAATAGTTGAAAGTTTTGTGAAATTCTTTACTACAATATTCACAAACCAGATATATCGAGCCGTTTACATGCTGAACGGTTTGTACTTTTATCAGCTTAAATTGATCGCCTGGATATAAATTGTCTTTTATAAGTACTTCCTTTATGTAGCCGGTTTCAATTGAAGTCAATTCTTGTTTGTTATCACCTGAACTGGATGTACTATGTTCAGTTGTTTTTATATCGTTTTGTAGTTGTTTTAGTTGCTCTAAAACAGAGTCTGCTATAATTTGAGGATCAGAGTCTTGGCTTAGCTTAGATTCTTCGCAGGAGATTTTCATATGGTTATGATAGAGTTTTATGTGTTTCTTTAAAGCAGCAGATGTTGAGAAAATACAGGTACATTGTGAGCATTTAAAATGTTTAGAACTGGAATCTATCTTTCTAGGATGTACATGATGCACATGCATTTGTAAGTTATACTTTTTAGAAAATCTATTGAAAAAGTGCACACATTACAATTTTTTTAACAAACTGTCCATAGCCAAATTAATGCGATATATTATAGCGTTATGCATTATCGTATCTGAACGATCAAGCTGCTTTTGTTTTACCGAAGTAATTACCTTAACCCGCATTGTCTGCATTCGTAGGAGCCTGGTTGCAAATGCTGTTCTTTGACATGGCGATTACGTGAAGATTTTTGAGCAAATTCTTTTAAACACAATCCACATTTGTAAGAAGTTTCATTTGTAGTTTCCAAACTATACATTTTTTACTTTGTAAATGAATACCGCCTATACGTTAAAAGAAATTATTTAATAAAACTTAATAGACAGCAATCGTTTTGTTTAGAAGAAAATATCATATGCTTAGCGCTATTCACCGAGAAATGATAACATAAACGATAAGGAAAATAACAGTACAAATAAAAAATAGTTTTTCTGTTATTCCTTAATTACGCGCTTTTAAAATTAATAATGTGTTAAGTTTAATTTACCAATAAATTTGTGAAAGTTAATGTAAATTATTTAAAAAATAAGAAATAATGGTTTGCAATTGCAGTAGTATTAAAATGTGCACAGTTTTTATTAGTGTTGTGAAATTTATTTTTTTCTAACGAGGCCCTTTTAGTGGCGTTTTAAACATTTAAAAAATGGCCATCAATAAAATACCTGCTACAGTTGAGTGTGCATTTTTTACATATATCTTAAGGAACTTAAAATCTTTTTATTTTGGCGCCCGGAAGTTTTATACTGAAATACATATATTAATCAGTTAACAAATGTATATCTATAAAAAAGAAGCACCTTAAAAAATTTTGTATTCCAAAACAGCACGCATTTGTTCTATGATTTTGATTGCAGCAATGCAATTTCACAAATCTCTTCTTCGGTTAATTCCCTATATAAGCTGCATCTACAGAAGAGTTTTTCAATAAATGATTCTCTCCTGTTTTAACATCAAACAGCCTACGATTTATTATGCTGGATTAAATTTAATAAATGGCGTCCTTTAACGAACCCTACGCTCAAGAACTCTAACACAAGTGCGCATAGACATATGTATCTAGAAACTGGAACATTAATAAGTAAGTAGGCATCCTTTTAAAGTTGAAAACAGCATTTAAAAAACAATTATATTTATGTAGAAATTATCTATTATTCTGTTTTGTTTAACTTGCGTTTTATTTCTAGTTGATTGAAAAACGATAAGAATTTTCAGCCTAGTTTTAAAAAATATTTACCTAATACCTACTTTAAGTGGGGCGTTATTCTTATTAATAGGCTTTCTCATCTAGTTTTATTGGAATTTAGAAACCTTTTGGGTCGCCTTCATACAATCATGTTTGTAAAAACATCGTTGCGCTACATCACGACGGCAAGCTTTTACCACAGAATAATCCACCATTAACGCATATAAATTTACACAAATTTTGGAGTAAAATAGTAACAGGCTCATTATCATACTATCTAGTTCAATTCGATGAACTCGTTTTCACTCTTTTCTTATTCATTAATGTTCTACACCATTTTGTCATAAACTAACACAAGATTTATTTTCTTTCCAAAGAAAATTCAATTTTTTTGTTTTATGTTTTATTTTTCATTTGTTAAAAATTTATAAGAGAATTTTCATAGAAAAAAGCTCCTTATTCTAAAAAACACCAAACAATACGCCATCCATCCTTTCACTTGTTGAGACTACAACTATTATCTTAAGCAACAAATTCATAAGGAATGGGAGCCAATACAATGGGTTCTTCGATCTTCTTGACAAAGTGAGCCTTTTTGGGTTGAGCAGGTTGACGTTTCAAGTTGACCCAGGTACCCTTAGCTTTGGCTTCCTTCAACAAACGTTCGTTTTCCTTGACACGACGCAAGAAATCTTCACGGCACTTGGAGTGGTGGACATGTTCAATGCGTACATTGATACGCTTGGGTAGGATCTTACCGCGTACACGTTTGTTTACAATAACACCGACGGCATGGGGGGTGACATTGTAGACACGGCCAGTTTTGCCGTGGTATGCCTTGTAGGGCATACCCTTTTGGACAGCACCATGACCCTTGATGTCAACAATATCGCCGATCTTGAAGACACGCATATAGGTGGACAATGGGATGACACCATGTTTGCGGAAGGGACGAGAGAACATGTCTCTGGTACCGCGACGATAACCCTTGGAATTAGTCATTTTGTTGATGTAGTTTGTTGTTCCCTAAAAATAACGAAAAAACGCACTCACTTAACACATTTTTCAAATCACTAATATTTGTTTTGAAAAAGCACTCAAATTTTTCCAATTTTTGTTGATTTTTTTCAACAAATTTTTGATATTTGTGGAAAAACTCACTAACCTTTCAGAAAATACCGTCCACGCGGTCGTATAGTTGGGAAAAAAGAAAGATGGCGACGGTAGAGTATTGCCAAGCTGAGATTGCTGTCAAATTTCGAACTAAATTGACATATAATTTAGAAAAGCTGTGTTCAGGGTAAATAAAAACATATGTTTATGACTTCAGTTTACATAAGTGAGATTACTTGTTGAAACTTAAGGTTGGTAATCCGCTGTAAACATCTGTTTAGAAAAAAATTATATTTGTGAAATTTACATGAATTGCTAAAAAAAAGAAAAAAGAAAATGGAACAATTTAAAGGTTTAAAAAACATTTTATTTATATGGTCTCAGGCAGATAACTTAGAAAAAAAAGTGGAACAATTAAAAGCAGTAACAGGTGGTGAAGTTTTAGTGGAAAATATAAATCGTTTAAGTTTTGGTAAGTAATATCTCCATCTGGAGTGAAATGGCAAAGTTCCAGAATAATTTCATGCTGAAATTAAAACTTGAAACTTTACTTTTAAAGCTAATCACAACCCTGGTACCTTTGATCTGATTGTTGTTGACAATGCTCAGTTGACGGATGGCTTTGCTCAACTCTTGAAATTATTAAAAACTCAGGGAAAACTACACATTCTAACATTTGTTGGCTCCGCAGATAGCCTTATGCGAGAGCTTAAGATGTTAGGCTTCATTAATGCCAGTTTAAAGGAAAATTCAATCACGTGTGAAAAGCCTAACTATGAGATTGGTTCAGCTGTGAAATTATCTTTTTCCGCCGCTAAGCCCACAAAAGCCGTGTGGAAAATTGACGATAACGATGAAGCGGAAGATGATCTCATCAATGAGGACGATCTACTCGATGAGGAGGATAAAAAGAAACCAGATCCAGAATCTTTAAGAGGTAAAATTTAAAAACTTGAATTTGGGAATTAAATTTAATAAAAAAAAAAAATGAAAATGTTTTTGTAGTTTGTGGCACCACCGGTAAACGTAAAGCCTGCAAGGATTGTACATGTGGCTTGGCCGAGGAGTTGGAAGCTGAGAAATCTAAAACTAAAGTTGAAACACAAAATGCTAAATCGAGTTGTGGCAGCGTATGTTTTTGCTTTTATATGAATATAATAACTTTTGTTTATACGTTTACTTATACTTCTAGTGTTATTTGGGAGATGCTTTTCGTTGTTCTACTTGCCCCTACTTGGGTATGCCTGCTTTTAAGCCTGGCGAAAAGGTACAACTTGCTGGCAATCTCTTAAAACCCGATATTTGATTTAATGGTTCCAATTAAAATATTTCTTAAAAATTTCCAATAAAAAACTATTTATATAAAATTAAAACACATTGTTTTTATTATTTTTTTAAATTTTACTTCAAAATTCATTCTTCACAGAATTTTTCTTCGATATTCTTAAAAACTACTGATTTTTAGTGCGTGTATGAATCTTAATGATAATGAATAAATATTTTGTAGCATCATTCACAATTTCAAATTTCACATGTAGTGCCCTTAATAAGTTCCCGATTATTACCCATTAGAATACGATAATTAACAGCGGCAGGATCTAATTCCTTATACAAATATGTGGGCATTTTATCGGATAAAACCCAAATGGTACCTTCTGAGTCGATTTTCATATCATTGGGAAAAACTAAAGTATGAGAATCTGAATCTATTAGACCCTGATTATCAGGTACATAAGGTTTCTTAATATTCCAACAGGCTATGGCGTCCTTATTCACTTGAGTATAGAATATAACACCAGTTTCACGATCAAATACTTCAGCAGTAGATTGACCATTCATACCACGATCGCCTACATATTTAAATTCATAATAAGCTTCAGGGCTGGTTACCAAAGTTTCGTTTTGCAAAACACGATTGTTGACCTTAAACTCTTTAGTACTGGCCAAAGCATGGAAATAAATATCTTTGGAATGATCTGGATTCATAGGGCCAATAGCCATACCAAAAACACCATCAGTCCATTGGAAATTTACACCGCCGACATTAAAGTCACCTTGCAAAGGATCAAAATGGAAGAAATTATGTTTGACACGGAAAGAGCGATCATTTTTCAAAGAGTAGACGATAACACCATAAGCACCCAAATCTGGTACATAAGCATAAGCATTAGAGCAATCAGAACGATCGGAATCAACAATCTAAAATGAAGACAAAAAAAAAAAAACAAGAAAAGATTTTATGTATATTGTTTGTAGTATTTTGAATTTGAATGATTTTATTTAAAATACTTTCAACATTTTATTTAATTGGAAATTGTTTTTTGTTTGGAAACTTACTATATTTGCAAAGAAAGAATCCTGTTTGACTTGTTCTTTGGGTATGGTGAATCTTTTAATCAATTTGTCGGTGTTCAAATCAAATATAACTATAGCATTGCCTGTAACTTGCTTGCCTTCACCTAGAATATCAGCTAATCCAGTATCCAATACCCACAAACGATCACAATGATCGGCCTGTATACGGAAAGTTGATATAATGGTGGCGTTATCTCTCAGTTTACAACCATTTTCACATTTGTCTGTTGGCAGTTTGCTGGTCTCCCAACTAGGATATGGTCTGAGTTTGGGAGATTTCTCTAATGAATTAAGATCCACATAGTTTAATGATGAAGCAATACCAGATTTCCATCTGAAAAATATTAAAAAAAAAATATTTTAAAATAATAAAAACGAATAAATTGTTTTCTGTTTAGAAAAGAATAATATTATATAAGAATAATATAAGAATATTGTCCTCTAAAGTCTCAATTGTCTCTAGCTTGTTGGCGTAACATTTATCTTTGACGACACCCCACAAATAATAGTCCAACGTTGTCAAATCGCAGCTCCGAGGTGGCCAAACGACATCAGCTCTGCGGCTGATAATGCGATCGTCAAAAACTGGGCACAAAACATCGAGTGTAGCTTCGACTGTGTGGCACGTAGCGCCATCCTGTTCAAACCAAATGTTGCTGGTTTGAAAAGTATGCAACGATATCTAAGCTAAGTACCAATAGATGAAAGGAGCGAGGAGATATTGACTCAAATCAGTTGTAAAACCGCTTCATTGTTGTCGTAACTAACCCCGTTCGATCTATACCTTCAAACGCAGGGAAAGGTAAAGAGGCCAGAGGCACACCTTGGCTGAGACCTGTGAATATTTGAAGGTAAGTGAGCAGCGGCAGCGAAGGAGCGACGTTAAAAAATTGTGATTGATTGTGCGATAGACATGTTGAAATGCAAGTCAAATAAAGGTGATAAAAACAAAAAATTTGTGAATATAGTGGTGGCCGGAAAGATAAATGATTAGATAATAACAGCAAAATATATTAGTTTTGCGCCTATGGCTTTCACAAGAGGAATCAATGTTCAACAGAAAGGGTGTAAAGGAATTTTGGGGACAGTGGTACGGCGACAAACGTCATAAATCTGTATAACTACCAGTGTTAAAGAAAGGAAAAATAGATCGTGAATCTAAATCACGACTAAAATTTTCAATTATTGTAGAAAACTTTTAACCTTTGAATTCGGTTTATAAGCTTTTACATAAAATTTGAATTTCAATTACCAACTAAATTTCAGAGAGAGAAACTGGTGATGACACTGTAGATATGCTGCGAGCTTTAAGATACGATCCTTTGGGACTTATATATTTTAAAACGAGCTAAAGCTTGCACTAAACGTATCATTTCGAGACGCCTTCATAAAGAAAAGTTCGTAGTGGAAACATTTGTAAGATTTGAAGAAACTTCTTGCCATAGTTTTCATAATACTTTGCTGTACGATATGCTTTTTTGTACAATTTGATTTTTGGCATAAGCCGAAGTCGCATTCCCTGATCTTATAGTCCGTTGAACCAGCACAGTTCACCGAATGCGCACCCAAAATGGCAGAGTGTGCATAACCCAGAGCCTTGGCCAGGTCCCCTTCAAAAATCCTCAAGAAACTCCTAGCAGCCCTTCACCACAACATCGACGGAGATCAGGCCCAGGATAATGTCCAGCACTGCCTGAGGAGTACTCCTAAAGGCACCAGATATGCCCAAAGCAACACACCTATGTACCTTATTTAGAAGCTTCCGACTGGCATTTTCCAAGGCTCTCCACCATACGATACAGTCATAGGTGAGAACAGATATGACTACGGACTCATAGATCCACTACACCATCGCCAGACCCCATATCCTACCAATAGCACTTCTAACCGTATAGTAAGCGTTAGGGCCCTTATTCATCCTCAAAAGGGTATTCTACCTCCAATTAAGTTCCCTATCAAAGAAAACTCCTAAAACTCCTGGCCGTCTCAGACAGTCTTAGCACAATCCCATTCAACCTAGGTTGCTCAAACTTTTCCAATTTATATTTCCTGGAAAAGAAAACTAGCTCAGTCTTCTTGATGCTAAGACCCCTAGCGAACGCCCAGGAAGATAGCTTACCAAGCGCCGACTGCATGATCTCACCAACAGTCGAAAGGAACCTCATCATCCGACATAAGAATCACAAGATCATCCGCGTAGCAAACCACCTTCCTGTCTTCCTCATCGAACTTCCTAAGGATGCCATTTACAACAAGATTCCAGAGTAGCGGCGAAAGTACACCTACTTGAGGAGTAGCACGAGAAACTAGTCGTTCGAGGCGTACCTCACCTAGCTCCGAGCGGACAATCCTGCCCCCAAGTACATTGATTATCCGCTCCACAAGGATATCATGGAGGCCAAGGTCAACCAGTGCCTCCCTAAACGCCCCACTCCCAACATTGTTGAAGACACCCTCAATATCCAGAAAGGCAGCAAGGGAAAAGTCCCATAGTGCAAACCCTTCTCAATGTAGCCGACTACCTCGTGTGGAGCAGTCTCAACAGACCTACCCCTAAGGTAAGCATGTTGAGCCCCACTGAAGGTCCTTCTAGCTATTCTACTCCTCAAGTGCAGATCTATCACTCTCTCCATCGTTTTCAGCAAAAACGATGACGGACTGATCGGCCTAAAATCACCTGGCATGGAATGGCAAATTCTGCCGGCCTTCGGTATGAAAACCACTCTCACCCTTCTCCATGTCATAGGCACAATTCCACGAAGAAGGCAGACCCTAAAGACATACACCAGGGACTTAATAGTAGAGATGGGCACATTCTGTAGCATGGCCAGAAAGAACCCGTCCGGGCCCGAAGTTTTATAGGACCCAAAGAACCGGACCGCCCAAGTTACCTTATCCAATGTCACCATGCATGCAAAAAAGCCCTAACCTCCATTTATGCTCAGAAAATCGACAACAAAATGGCCTACCTCGCTTTAAGTATTATATTATTAATTCCCATAATTTTATTAATTCCCATTCCATGAAAGAATATGGGGACTTCTCTCAGTCAATGAGCTGCACCCGATTCTATTTTTAGACTCATAGAAAGGGACCTACAGTCGGAGTCGGCTTTAAGACTCCGAACAGCAAATGCATTAGAGAAGTTTTCAATAGTAGTGATACTCATAACCAGTTACTAGCTAATGTTATGAGGTGATGCCGCTGTTGAAAAACTTTTTTTTTCAGATGATCTGGCCTGGTATTGAACGAGGACCTTCTAGTTGGTAGGCGGGTGTCTTACCTACCACACGACCGCTTTATATATAAAAATTACAAATAAAATTATCTGAGCACCAAATTTGTGTTTGATTTTCATTTAAACGTGCATTTAAAAGGCAGTAACATTTTGAAAATTACTGTTTCTGTTATGTTTTTATCTTTTCCTGTAAAATTGAAACTATTTAAGTTATGACCTCTCTACATGAGAGTAATGATATGATATCTTATAGACCTTTTATATGATGCCCATATTGAATACAATTTTGACATTCCGGGCATAATTTATAACTTTCGAATAGGTTTACTTTCATATGAAACCCATATTTTCAAGTATTACTATACTCAGTTCTTTATAGCTTGTCATCTAGACAGATGTATGTACTTAAGCCCTCTCTGTACACTTAAAAAAATCCGGCATAATTTCGCATTGTAGCTTTTCAACAAGGTAACTTTACGTCAGCCATGAGCAATAATTAACCCTTTCAGAGATTTTGTCCAATATATGTGACATATCTTTTTTTCTTTTTGAAATGATGTAGCGCTGACTCTAAAACACATGTTTTTACAGTTAATTTATGCAGGAAATTGAGATATAATAGCATTCCCTGTGAAATCGTATAGGAATATAACGAAGGCAACCATGAATAAAATCTACAGGAAAATCGAAGAATTAGAAGACCAGATATACTTGAGAAAAACACGTAAAGAAAGAAACTATTTCTCAACAAGACATTGGATGACGAATATAAGTATCCGCTGTGTGAGAACGCACCTAAAAGCATTTTTTGCGGATTGTTAATATAATTTTATAATAAGTTAAGCTGGGTATCGGTTTCAAGACCAATTTATTTAAGCAGTGATTATAAGTTCTGCGAACTTTTGATCTATTGTACTGCCCTAGTCCAGTATATGATTTCCCTATAATATCTCTCGCTCTGGTGAAATTTAGAATGTAAGTTGGAAAAGGTGTTTACGAGACTTTATATATAAATATGTGATTGAAACATTTAATTTTCAATTACTTTTTCTTAACTTAAGTGATTTTCAGAAGTCCTTTAACGCTGTGACATATATCAGTCAGTGTTAGTTTAAATTGCTAATTACATATTTTAAGCACTAACAAATTTTTTATTTAATATTATAGTCGTCAGACAAATTTTAGTGCACGTCCATATATTGAACAAATTTACTCTGTGGGTGTAGTTTTTTTTATTTTCAAAAAACATTTATTTCGGAAAATGACATCTTTATCTTATAAAATGTCTTCAAAATGACAACTAAGCTAAGAAGAAATCTTTAAACTCTTAAAGAAATATAAGCGATGCTAAAGAAGATGATAAGCTTGGTTGCCAGTTTTCTCCTTTGTCATTGACATTGAGAGAAGAAATTGAGACGAAGATGTTTTAGAGGAGATTGAGGTGACCAATATATCGGAAATGGAATTTAAGACCCAATTAATTTAATTAAAATTAATTAAATTAAAACTAACTGCGGAAACGGATCGACCGATAGTGCTTTCGGAGATATAGCATTTAGATTTTCCTATATATTCCCATACAAATATCAACAAAATGCCCTCCATTTTCCATATTATGATTTTTTATTGTCACTTAAAAAGTTATCAAACCATGTATCGTAATTTCTTATGTGTACAATGACATTCGGTCTTTCTAATTGAAATGTTGAGCTGAATCTTTTCAGTCGTTGTTTCGATCGTCATTTTATTTGTGAGCTGACAATTCGATATTGATTTTTGTATATCTAGAGAACGATTAGAATAGAAGGTGTTGAACATCAGTTAAAAAGTGGGCGGAATTGGATAAGTGGGCATGGTACGTCTCATAAAAATTAAATGAAATTTTTTTTTGTATATCATGAGTATGGTTATGGTTAAAGTTTTTAAGTTTGGTTTAAATCACATTACAGTCAATATAAACCATCATGTTTAAAAATATGCAATTTTGCATGCGTAGAGAACGGTAATAGCTAAAGCTTGCTTTATTCACATCGGTCAAAAAACAGGTACAACACAAGAGCTCCCAGCAAAGCGGGAGGGGTTCCTCTAGTTCAGTATATTTTTTTTTTGATGCGCTATGGTCGCCTAACTTCATTTCAGATTCTATGGATAAGTTTTTTTTTGTTTTTTTTTTTTCTAAAATGTGAATCGAATGGGTAAATACTTAATCCAAAGTCAGAAAACTTTTTTCCATTTGTTGCATAGTGAAATCTTATGCAGAAACATGTGAGTTCTT
The DNA here is from genome assembly GCA_023159175.1 of Wohlfahrtia magnifica. Taxonomy (NCBI): domain Eukaryota; kingdom Metazoa; phylum Arthropoda; class Insecta; order Diptera; family Sarcophagidae; genus Wohlfahrtia; species Wohlfahrtia magnifica. Next base: position 1,196,395 of record JAKWBJ010000227.1, on the reverse strand, counting down.
ATATTTATTAGGCTCTCGAATGATACACCGTAAAGTTGCTTTCAAAATGAGCATATTTATATACCGTTCAACAATGCAAATCATCCTTCAAGCCGTTTTTCAAGCCATTTTTGGTTTTCATATTATGATAAGTGCGTATGTTGTATGATAATCGTTGGCGAATACCATTGTTTTATCCAAATATGACATATGACAGTCAATCGCTTTTTTCTATTACAAAACAATCTACATGTTACAGATATTTTAGTTAGGCCACAGGAATGTCAGGATAGAATATAAGGCCTATAATTAAAAATGTGCGTCGAAGACTTTAACAATTGCCTTTGGTGGAAAACCTCTACATTGACAAGCATGTAATCGCATTTAAAGATGAGTTTACTGGCCTGCAATACATAGCAATGCTATGACTTCATTGTTTACCAAGGTTCTAACACACCACTCAGCGAAATATTAGTTAAAACGGTAGGAAACGGATTAAATGTCGTACGAAAACTGGTAAAAAGTATTTAAGATTCTGCTGGAAAGAGACATCAGGAACTGTTCAAAGCAATCGCTTGCAACCCACCTTTGCCGGATCAAAAAGAGAGTTTTATGCAAGTGTAGACGAGGCACTGCTTCAGAATAAATTATCACACACAATAAACTTTTTTTTCAATTTGACTTATTAAACTCAACTCTTTTCCTTAAATTGTGTTTATAAGAAACGTATCCTGTCAGTAACTTTGTCCAATATATTGGACATCACCTGGCGGCCAGATTGGGCCACCTACCTGTAATTTGACATTAGATTCTTAATCAGCAAACTCGAATTAGCTTGCACTCCAATTTTTAGATTTTTCTCTCAATTATTTCTCTACAATATCTGAAAGGGGTAATTGCTATGTTATCAGCGAAAAACTCAAGAGTCTGTAAAATGTTTGTGCGGTTCTGTATGGCACAGGCCATTGAGTTGTGCTTTCAACAACTGCTTGATTGCCATGTATTTAAGCTTATTGCTCTTGTTTTTTATTTTGTTATTTATTAGCTTTTTCTTTTGTATTTTTTTCTATTTTTGTATTAAACAAGCCTATATGAGTTGTCAGTATTTTACTATTTTTTATTCCCTAATAGAACTTACCCAATAAGCAATTAGATTTGAGTCAATTAACCCAGCAAACATTCGGATTTCAACTATGAATTGTTTACAATATATCACATACATATGTATGTGCTTTGATTTTAAATTGTAAATGATTTTCAATTACTGCCAAAATGTTGACTGGGAAATGTCATGTGCATGCATGTACGAGTGTTAATTAAAAAGCACTGCGGCTGCTCCTCTTATCAAATGCCATCTGTGTAATCGATTTGTTGTTTATTTTATTCGTTTTAAACATTAAACGCAATGTTTTTAAGTGTTTATATACATATGTATGTACATACATATTATTATATATTTTATTTTATTATATTTCGAAACATAAATACAATATAATTAAATTGCTGATTTAAGGCCCTATTAATTGTTACAAACTTGTTTCGTTTTTTGCATGTTTTATTTATAGCACGTTTCTTCTAAGAAATAAAATTATATGAATGACATATTATGAATGACATCTTATTAATTTTTTTTACTTTAAGAAAAATAATATAAAAAGTTAAAAAATATACAGAAAAATAGTAATTATTTTGCCATTAACTGAAGGTTTATTGCTAAACATAATTTATCTAAAATATTTGCAAAAATTTTCTGGTAAAAAAAGCTATAGTCCATGCAGCCCGTCTAAGTAAAAATTGCATGCTACCAAAATGTAACTTGACATTGTTCTAAATGGAGAAACAAAACTTTTAAGACGATGCGATTAGTTTATGGCAAAAATATTATGGAGGTGGTGACAAGTTAAGTTTCAATTAAAAGTGTTTTAACGTAACCATAGACGTAACCGCAGACCAAATATCGGGTAGGCCATCTATCGGTTTAAATTTGAACCAGCGGTTATTTCGAATCTGGCAATACTTATGTCATTCCATTCTGTCACAATATTCAGTATATTAGTTCCACTGAAAGACTTACACTTGGGCAACTTTAGGATTTATTAGAAATTTATTTCCAAAACAAAGACAATTGGTAGGAAATTACAAAAAAATCAAAAAAAAAAGAAAAATGAAAAATTTACAAAAATCATCTTTTCGGATGGAGCTCATTTTCATCTTGGTGGGTACGCTAATAAGCAAAATTGTCGTCTTAGGGCTCAGAAAACCCAAACGTGGTCTTACAGAAGTCAATGCACCCATTACGAGTAACTGGAGCCAAAATTGGTTTATATTTTTTTGAAAATAAGGACGGCGCAACCATTGCGGCCAATGGAGACACCTATTGCACCATGGTAATCGATTTTTTGTGCCCTCTCTTCTTGGTATTGATGTGAACGATGATTGGCTTCATCAGGATGATGCAACTTGCCAAACATCTCATGCCACAATCGATTTATTGCGTCAAACGTTTGATGGGCGTTTAATTAGCTGAAATGGTGATGTCAGTTGGCCACCAAGAAGCTACGATTTGAAACCATTAGACTATTTTCTGTTGGTTGCCGTTAAAGACAAAGGCATTTGAAGGCCAACATTCGTGATGACATTGCCAAGATACGGCAATACCATACACTCGAAAAAGTTATCAAAAATTGGTCCAATCGAATGGGGCTACTGTGAGGCCAGCCGCGGCAGCCATATGAATGAAATCATATTTCATTTCTAACCGGAACAATTGTACTTCACAAAAAAAAAAATTCAAACAGTTTTTCTTTTATTGCATTTTTAAATGTAAACTTTTAAATGGCGCACCCGATATAAGCACATTTATTTCCACTGCCTGTTAGGTTCTTGTTGGTGCAGCGCCACTTGCCTACAAGATCAAGAAAGGACTGCCATTTCGAACGCATGACTGGCTTCCTGCTTCTGATCTTGACATGGGTAAGGCCCTTTTGCAGGAGTGCCTCGTAGATAGGTGACACACTAGATGGGCGAACAGTGACAATCGGATTGCGACATATGAGTTTATACTGAATGTTACGTTCGTATAGGAACACCCAGACTTCAACTTAGGCTTAAGCCTGGAGTTTATAATGACGGGACATGGCTATTTCAATACATTTTTGCATCGGATTGGCCATACTTAATTTGCGGACTGCCGGTGTGGGATGGGGATTTAGGGCTAGAGGCTTGCTCGGACTATGCTAACATTAGGAACTAAGATAGTATGGTTATTACCTACACTGGGGGGTTTGGGATTTCAGTACGTCTTTGCTGGATAATCAGACTCTTGCGCTGGCTCTATTTACAAGAAGAAGACGGTACGTTAGGGGGGTACCCTCTCCAATAGTTGGCGTTTTTCCAGCTCGTTTGCACATTTCCGTATACATTGGTTGTTTGGTTGGCGTGTTGCCTGTTGCCTGTTGCGAACTCTAGTTCTGCTGTTTATTTATTGTTGGTTTTTACAGGGTTTCCTGTTTACTGTTTGGTGTTTTTCAACCTTCATCTTGGCCACAGTCCGGAGTCGTTTGGGACTTACACAGGTAATGGCATCTATGCTACGAAGCCTGACAAGAGGCTTAATTCTTGTACCACGAGTGTTGGAAGCCTCAAGGACCTTAGTGCCTGCCCAACTATAGGGAGGCTCCCTTGTGGGAGCAACATGGAGAGCTATGCTGGTTCGGTGTGGTATCACACTCTTAACCGGGTATCGCAAACCATAGACCGGTAGAAGTTTAGATACCTCACCGAGGTGGAGGTCATCTCCAAACAACACTGCTTCGAATTGGTACTCACTGGTGATCTTAATCATAGATGGGGTCGTTGCTGTATGCATTGACTATAGGGCAGGTACTCAAGTTAAGCATCTGACTCGTTGTCCATTAGTAGAGCTTTCAGTGTATATTAATTATTTTAAAAATTTCCGTAAAGTTTCACTTTTAACTATTTTTGTATAATTCTATAGTTGATAGTTGAGATAACAAAACTTGAGATTTTAATTTAAATAAAAGGAATTTGATAAATATTTATAAATGAATAATAATCCACAAAAGAAGACGAAAAACAAGTTGCTAATACGAAATGATTATTCTAGGAATTAACATAAACCGAAAGCAAAAAAACAAAATTCCCCTCAAAATATCTATAAATCAAAATATTAAACGATAATTAAAAATTAAAGAAATAAACAAAAATTAAGAAAATAAAAAACAATTAACAAAACTAATAATTATGACGTTGACCACCAGCATGACGGCATTATGTGTGTATTGTCATGAAATAAATCTTTTAAAAATAATTTTTTTAATAATCACTTTAGAGCAGTGGTAAGCAGACGTTGTCCCCGGGACATGTATTTGTTTTAGTGCTGATAAGAAAGACTACAAAAGATACCAGAAATGCTATTTTTATATTCTCTTTGTGCGTACCACTGCTTTAAAACAGGTGTTTAAAAAATTCAAATAAAGAAACAAAACGATTGCACTGCTAATAGTCTCTAATGCTCATGGTTTCTTTTTTGTCAAAGATTTCTTTGTTTCATACTCACCTTGGCACTGTTATAAACAATTTATTTTTCCATCTTTCCAAGCCTAATGGCAAGTTATTTTCCAAAACATACTCTCCGGTTTTAAGGGCAGCCTTCTCAGCCTCTTCTGAGGGCCAATCGAAAACCAATTGTTTCCAGTGAAATTTCTCCTCTAATTTAGCAGTGGCTGTCATTAAAGACACTGCTACCAGGGTCACAACTAATAAAAGTTTCATATTTTTTCTCTATTTCTTAAAATTGTTTTAATTTATTATTTAAATAAAAATTGCACTTCCTTTTTTAAAATTATTTTTAAAACACAATCAATGTTGACTTTAGGCCCGTCTTATTAATACTAAGCCATTGAGCTCAAAGTGTTAAGCTTTTAAACTAAAACCACTCATCGTTTTAAGCTTTGCTAACAGTAAAGATTTTTGGTTAAAAAGAGAGCACAAGAGTTATTTAAAAAAGAGTAAAGAACAGGTTCATTGCAGTAAATGTTCATTTAAGAACATACTGCTGCAACATTTTATCAGCAAAGCTAGAAAAAAGCAATGAATTAATTTTTGTTCTATGGTTGACTTCCTATGGTTGAGTTTTGAAGAGTCTGTTGCTACACAGAGTGATAGAAAATTGACAGAAAAAATTCGAAACGAATAGTTCGCTTTTATTGATAACACGGTGCGACAAAAAGTTTGAAGTTAAAGTACCTGGGAAACGATACTACTTTTCTGCTAGGCGCTATCGAGTAGAACAAGTATTTGTTTTTGGAATTTTTGAAACACCTCCGAAATCTCGACAGAAAACAGACTTTTACATAATTTATACCATAAATCGTTAAAGTATCGTTGAAGAATCTTAAGCGAACATATTTTTCATCAAATTTTTTCACATTTTTAAAGTTTAGATGTGTTTTTGCACACTATTTTATGACTTAATTAAGAAACTGTGTTTAGTTATGAATAAAATGAGTCCTACGTTTTAGAAATCGGTTAAAAATTAACGAAATTATTAAATATACGCAAAATCGCATTTAAACTTGAAAAATTTGAAAAAAAAGATGGATTAAAAATGGATTAAAATCTTCAAGGCTACTTACACAACATATATACCATTCAAAAGGTCTGTTTTTGTTCTTTCGAAATCCGAAAAGAAACTTCAAATCGGTTAATATTCAGTTAAGTTATTAGCTTATAGGTGCATGAAGGTCCACAAAACCGGTTTTCCACCCGTAACTCGACTTTTTCGACAAATGTATCACATGTCAGTTATTTTTTTTGCCGCATCGTGTAATTTATACATTCCCAGTTTAAAGTAGTTCACCTGGTAAAGCCCCTGAGTGTATATTTATATATTCCGTAGCTAAGTCGTGCCATCCAATTTTTTCCTTCACACATTCCTCTTAAAATTCCTTAGCTGAGGTGTAACGATGGTGCCAAGATCTATTCACAGAAAGTCGTTGTACAGAGTACTCTTTCCGCTGTGGACTCGATCCGGTATGATTTTAACGACTTTAAATTAAACGCGTTTTCGAATTTTTTATTTTCGGTCTGAATTTAAAATTAAGGGCCGTTCATACTTTATGTTTTCGTTCAGAATTTAACGAATTTTAATTCAACGATTTTTCATATTTTTATTTCTGGTCCGATTTTTGTATTAAACGTCTTTTCGAATTTTTTTTCGATCTGAATTTAACGAATTTCAATTTAAAGGCTTTACTTACTTATATTTCGGTCAGATTGTTATGCATTTGCATTTACTGGCTTTTCATATTCTTTATTTCCGATTAGAATTTAAGGACTTTGATGAAAGCCCTTGCATATTTTTATTTCCGGTGATAATTTAACGCATTTAATATTAACACCCTTGCGTATATTTTGTTTCCGGGTTATTTCTGACTTCCGGATAAAATCTAATGATTTTGAATTCAACGACTTTTAATATTTTTATTTCCGGTCTGATGGTAACGTAGTTGAATTTACTGGCTTTTCATATTTTTTTCTGATGGTAACGTATTTGAATTTACCGGCTTTTCATATTTTTATTTCCGGTTGACATCTAATGAATTTGAATTCAACGACTTTTAATATTTTTATTTTTGGTTAAAATCTAACGAATTTTTAATTCAACGGCTTTGCGTATTTTTATTTCCGGTCAAATTGTTATAAATTTGAAAATAGTGGTCTTTCATGGTTTTGTATCTGGTGGTAATTTAATGATTTTAAATTTAATATTTAATTTCACATGTAAGCCATCGGTGATACAAGCCGTTCCCAACGTGTTAAGCCACCGGACGGAAGATGGCGTTCACTTAGCTCTAGCTAGTGTTTTGTCCGAATAGGCAAAAAATAAAGTCAGAAACTTAAAATTCTATTACAGAGCCACTGAGTGCGAAATTATGGCACTTGGGGAATTACTCTTGCTAGCTGGGTTTAAAGCTAAATCACTGGTCTGTCTAGAAATGGAGTTGCACAGCAACTAATAGTACATCAAAGATTTGAATAGTAACTCTGAGCAAAGAAAAGTGGTCTGATAATTATAACTCATTGCAGAATTGTATTTTTTTTTGTCTGCACCAAATAACTGATCTATTTATTGCTTCCTATTGATTCTTGATTTACTTTTTTTTTGTAATGGATGCAGAATAAAGTTGTCAAGCAATTATTTTTCATTTTTATTATTTTTTATTATATTACAGCACAATCCTGACTCATATCCCCCATACATTCCTTGTAGGCAATTAAAAAGCAGTTTAAAGCATTTGCCATTACCACTAGAAAGACAACAGGCACTGTAATTGTAATAATTTCTCTTTTTCATTTCAAATTATATTTTAATTTTCTCTTTGTTTCCTTTACCAAAAATTAAAAAAAATTAGTACTTAATTTGAATTTCAGTGAACTTGGATATACATACATACATACATACATACATACATTTGAATTTACATTTAAATGTTCATTTAACTTTTCTGAACTTATTGTGCGTGAGTAGACACGATTGTGTAAAGGATTAAAAATAAATTTTATGTTTTAAATAAGATTGAATAAAATACTGCAAAAAAAAAAAAACAAAAACAAATTAAATTCATTAATTATTAAACTGGTATTTAAAATATAATATTCTTCGTCTACCGGGGTTATAAAAACATTAAAATTTCTTAAATGCATAAAACTTGAATTGATAAAAAAAATTGCTTAAATTCAAAAATGTGTTACATATTTTTATTGTTTTTTTTTTTTTTTCGAAATTTAAGCAGAATTTGAAATAAAATTGAAATAAATGAAATATTGAACTTTTTCTTGTTGTGGGTATATAACTGATATTTAATTAAGAGAACAAAACATAAATTTTTACTGTAAAATGTTAAGATTTTTATCGTAAAGGCTTCTTCTTAATTTTATTTGGCAAACATTTGAATAAAATCAGGAATTTTTACCAAACTTAGTACAGTTTTTAATTTATATAATAAAAGCTAATCATGTGAAGCTTGTGAAAAATTTTGTGCTGTTGTGCACCACAAATAGTCCATCTCGCAAATATGCAAAAACAGTTGCTTTAACTTCTTAAAAGTGTGCAATATTGTTCTACGAGGGTAAACAAAAGCCATAAGTTTCCTCAAAACACTTATGAAAGCAACAAACTGTAGGCAAAATATTATTTTGAAGGGAGTAGATATTTAAAATACGTCTTTGATATATGCCCAGAGCTGAGCATTGCCAGTAGTGCAAAAACAGTTGCTTTAACTTCTTAAAAGTATGCAATATTGTTCTACGAGGGTAAACAAAAGCCATATGTTTTCTCAAAACACTTATGAAAGCAACAAACTGTAGGCAAAATGTTAATTTGAAGGGAGTAGACATTTAAAATACGTTTTCGGTTTGTGCCCAGAGCTGAGCATTGCCAATAGTGCTTGTCTAGAACATCCACGGGATTCGCGTTAGACAACGGTTGAGGAAAAGCCATTTAAGGCCACTGACTTTACACAGGCGTTGAATATGTACAGTTTTGTGCTCCGCGATAAGTGCCAGAGTTCCACACTGGGTGTAATTGGTCATAGGCTTATCGAACTCTCATGCTGTGGCTTTTAACGTCTCTCTGGAGCCTCCGTTTAATGTAACAATGCTTCAAAGACAAAAAAATTAATGGAAATGTTCAATCTGTATTCGAGCCCTTGGTCAGGCCTATGTTTATCTTACGACTAAATAGTGCCGCTTCGGTTTCCACATCCCTCAGTCTCGACTGCATACCATCAAGATAGCAAACAAAAGTCATTAGCATGGACTCATGTTCTCGAGACGTCCGTTTAAGCGCCAGATTATGGCTCTAGTACTTTCGCCATGATGCTGTCAATGACCGCGATGGTTGTCATCCTTGACGAACTCCAACAGTTACATCTATCTATGGCTTACATATCTCCTCGTTATTTTTTCGTGCACAATGCGGTACGCTGCGTTCCTGTACAAGCATACAAAGAGTGATATGGTGATAAGAATCTGCCTGGTATCGAAGTGCATTCCATATGGAAGAGTATTATATTAAATACAATGGAAATCGCCACTCCACCCTTTCCCGCAGTGTATTTAATAGGAAGGATGCTAGGGTTAGGAAATAATAGGTTCTCTTACGCCATCATTTCAGTATTTTGAGCATATTCTGTGTTAGGTATTATTGGTTATTATTTAAGTTGCTTTATTGGCCACAAGTCCTTGGTGGCTGTGGTTAATACTCAAATCGTGGGAAGAGCACAAGCTCGATGTGGAGTTACAATGCCTAATCGTGTACTGTGACCCATGGATCGGTAGAAGTTTATGGTAGATAGTCTTCGACACTTTAGCAAGGTGGAAGTCATGTCCAAATAACATGCATTTGAATTTGGTACTCACTGATAATTTTTATCATAGGTTGGGACGTATTGTATTCACTCTTGTCTCGGGCACCGTGTCGTATGCCAGCGTGGCGATACTCAAGTAAAACTGTGTCTTCCTTATCATACTCAAACCTTTGCTACGTCAGCTTTTATGCGTCTGCACAAGCTTTGTAAAAACTGTGCTGTAAGGTGTTTGATTTTCTGGAAAAAAAAAATGTTGCACTTTGTTGCCCATACTTTAGTGCGTTCATTTTTGAAAAAATTTAATGCAATGATCAACTCTTACCTCTAAAAATGATGCCTTTATACTTTTTCTTGATATTTCTTAATTTTAGGCGATGTTTTCTGGTGAAGAACAAGCGAATAGCAAACGCCATTAGTAAGCCACTTGTCTTATTCCAGTTGGGATCAAAGCAGAGTATATTTGTATTTGTCCAACTCGGATCTTATTGCATCGAAGATTCTTGGGCCTGTCAAGTTTATTGTCAGCACTTCCTTGGCTTTATTTGCCAGTTTATTCGCCTTTTCGTTCGTTATTGCCTTCAAGCAACAAATAATAATTTTGTTTTAACGCAAGATAAAAACTAATCAACTGTTGGTTATGATCTCGTGAGAAGGGCATGTTTTTGCAACATTATTTCACAGATATTTCGTAGCAAATACTATTACTATTATAACATATCGTTACGTTTTAATCTTTTTAAAAGATTTGAGTTCTTTTAAATTACGTATAATAACATAAGCGAAGCGTATTTGATGTTTTATGCAGTATTTATTTCCAAATTAACTTTATACAGAATGTTCTACTATTCAGTTACGGCTTGAGTCATAGTTGATTGCTCAAATAGATATAGCCTTTATACAACCATTATACTCTTGTAGCCTTGACACCAACCAAATAATAATAGAATAACTTTTATGCGTTTTCATTTTCGTAAAAATATTTAATTTGATTGCATTTCGCATGAAATTTTGGACAGAGTACCGGACTTAACTATAAAACTGTGCCAAAAAAAAGGTAAATAAAAATAGTGCTTCAAATCCTTCTGAATAATTGAAATAATATTTTAATATTATTGCACTTGCTTGCAAATTATTGTTTCCTTATTTTTTATTATTATTTCTTAATGTGTGATTTTTTAAAGACAATATAAAAAACAAATCGAAATCAATTTGAGAATTAAAAATAAATATGATTAAATTTTCACACACTCTTTTTAAGTGTGCATTGATCTTTTTTGTTAATGGTTTTTATGACTTCGATACAATCTCATGAAGGCGTTACAAGCAAATAATTTTCTTAATTTTTTTTACAGTTAACAGTATATTGTTACGAAAATAAAAATGCCTAAAGACAAAACACACGTCAGCGCTTTTAAAATTGTATTGAGGGATTTTGGTATATTTGGTAATTATGTGTCACCCTGTCAATCCCGTATTTATTTGCGTAATCTTGCAGCATTACCAATTCGACCATCTTTACGTTACATTTGAATTAACGGATATACAATAGAGGATATGAGACATTTCCGGAACTTTCCTAACTTTCCTCTATATAAAGAGGCTGCTTTACTTACACGTCAGTTAGTTAGCATTCTGCTGTCATAAAATAAAGTCGTGTTTAAGAGGAAATAAAAGTGTTGTATAAACGAATATTAAGTTGTTGTATTAAGATAAACTGTATAAAAGATAAGCGAGGAAATAAAACTGTAAACAACAACAAATCGGTGTTTATTTTATTTTAACGCAATTTAAACGAACTCGAACGTTTTAAATTGAGCCTAGAACAGCCAAAACAGCGACACAGGACAGAGTTAAATGGAGAAGAAGTCTTTGCAAAAACCTCTACACTGCAGGATACGAAGAGGTTCGAAATCAAATTTTAATAAAAATAGCTAATGCAAGTAATTTTATGAAATTAAATAACCTCAACCAATTTCAATACGATGACGTCTGAAAACCTTTTCCACTAGAAGTCTTAAACTGTAAATTTGAAATTTGTTTATTTTAGCCTACATTGGTGCATGTCTACTTAATAAAAATCGCTGTTTTGTTTACAGTTACAAAATGAAACAAAAACTCGTTCAATTTGTGCTTAAACATCGTCAAACACGCCTTTAAAGTGGTCATATGGTTAGGATAGGATAGAAGCGTTGTCCCTGTTCCTGTTCTATTCACATGCGACCTGTTGATCAAACAGAGGCACTGTATAGAACAGACAGTTTAAGGAATCTGGCTATTGATCTGATGTCAAAGATCGATAGCTCCGATAAGCCATTGCCGTGTGAGAGACGAACACTGGCCGATAAAGTGGACCACGAGCCACGACAAAAGTCATTTGCAGGTGAGCGCGTCCTTTGTACGTGCCATGACGCACTGACTCGTGAGGATGGACAGAACGGAGCAGATGGTCCGACGGTCCAGTTTGAACAGTTGATTGGTACGCTTCATCTTCAACCTGGGCCAGATAAGTCTGGCAATAAAGTAAGAGTCAACTTTCTTCCAGGCTTTTTCAGTATCGAACATACATATATTTTCGCTTGATCGCTAATTTAACGGAGGTAGGAGGCATACCCACCCTTACGTGAAGATGAATGTCCAGTAAAAGTGTGCCCGTCCTAGCGAGCTTATTGGCAGTACAGTTACCCGGTATGTCTCTGTGACCAGTAGCCTAGATGAGTTGTATACAAAACTATCGTGATAATGCCACAAGGGAATCACGACAGTCCTTGACCAGCTTAGAGTTGAAGATCATATCTGAAAGAGATCTGAATGCCGCCTGACTATCAGAACAAATATATCGCTCACTTACTGCAATAGTGTCATAACTCAAAAAACAAAATTTTTCAGTAGAGCTGTTTTAACTTCCTATTGTTTAGCATTGATATCGGAATAAACACTTTGTACCTGTGCTCATAATTTTGCACACAATATAGATCACAATGTTCTATATATTTTAGAATACTTAAGTAAAAAATCACGATTTTTGAGTAATGGCACTATTGTAGTATATTAGCGATATACATATATCGACGGTAGGAGCGCCATCCACTCTGCAGCATTAAAAATGGCCATCACTGCGGGCTGAAACACACTGCAGTTGTCCGGAAGGCGAAGAGAAACATCAAGGCTGAGCCACTTGGAAAAAATTACACTGCCCACCCTGTTCTCCAGTATGGATCCGTCCGTATAGACGTCCACTGAATCGCTGGGAAGGATAGAGCCACAGGCCCAATCTTCCCTACTAGGAATCATTACACAGAATTCCCTATGAGGCATAGTCGAAATCATCCAGTATCAAGGGTTTTTCAAATAGAATGGAGGAGTATTCCGAGGGGTCATACGGTTGCGCTTATAGTTTTTAATGTTCATGCGAATTAAAATATTCCGCTAACATGTGTTAGCCTTTCAGATCTCAGAAGTCTTAGTCTCGTTTGATTCTACTTTTATATTTATTGAAATGGACCTACAGCTTAACGCCGTCTCCGAACGGACTAGAGAAATTTTCATTAGAATTTTTAATTATAACCAGTGATACCGCTGTAGAGATTCTTTTTCAGATGGTTTGGCCTGAAATTGAACCAGAACCTCTTGGTTGGTAGGCGGGTGTCTTACATACCATATCGTAGCGGCCTACTATAGGTCTATTGGTATAATTAAAAGTGTTTATTAGTCTGTCATTATTGTGCGTTAGAAACACGATCATAAACTTAATATACTCCATCATCTGTGGTAGCGCAAGTTATAAAAATAAAACATGTTTAACAAATTTCTTGCCATTTTTGTTTGTTTTTGTTTTGTTTTGATACGAAAGATTTTCACGTGCTGCACAAATAATTTCAAAAATGGACAATATTTTAATTTAATCGGTTGTGTATTTATAAAATTTTAAATAAATTCCTGAAATAATAAATTTATTCTTTTTACGATTTGCTTGTTATGTATTTTTATAAAAGACATTTTTAACTGATATTTATTGAGTAGAAGCAAACGTTCTTTAGGAACACTTTGCTTAAGAAAGTGATACATGGACAATTATAATTTGCTCATTTCGTAAGTGGCACGGAAGACATTTGCAGAAAGACTGTTCCACAAACGAATAGTGCGACCAAAGAACGAATTCTTCCTATAATGCGTTGTGCGATTTACTGAATAAGGGATGTGCTCTGATGAAGGGATGTGCTCTACGAGAAATACGAGAATATATGATTACTAGGAATTAGTTTCTTAATTTCGTCAGAACACATTTCGTTATAGTACCGATAGAACAATGAAACACACGCCACATTGCGACGATGCTCTAATGAATCGATAGAGTTGTCTACCCTACCGTCATTAATAAGAACCTTAATAAGAACCTTCGCCATCTCCTGATCCTTGAAGCACCGGCCAATTCGGATCGGATATAGGTCTTGTAAATATTAAGGAAATCGGATGGAGTGAAGTAATTCTTACACCAAAAAACTTAAAAAATCTTTCGACACTCGAAATATGTACTCGTTCCAATGAACGTCACAATGAATTCTCATGCTCAGAACATCAAGAGCATCTGATTCCTCAATATCTACGTTACCCATAAAAACCGACGACAGCACACCACTACGTCTGTGTATCAGAAAACAACATTGGGTCTTGCGCACATTAAAGTCGACCCTGTTCGTGCGACCCCACTCAGATATTTTCGACAGGTCGAATTTCCAAAAGGCTCGGCCTACGATCAAAAGAATTTGAATGACAAATGTGGCTGCCATCTGCAAAAGAGTAGATAGGATTAGAAGTGAGAAAAAGAAAGTCGTTAAGAAATATTAAAAATAGAGTCGAAGAAAGAACATAGCCTTGCGGTACCCCTGAATTTATCCTGAAATCCCATCTATAACCACTCTTATAGTGCGATTTCTGAGAAAGCTCGTTAAAAATCGAGAGAAGTGACTACCGACATCAAAGACAATTAGTTTGGATATGGGAGCCTCGTGCCAGACTCTGTCAAACGCCTTGGAAATATCCAGGGCCACAACCTTACTCTCATCAAATCCATGAATGGACCTGTTCCACTCTTCAGAGAGTAACGACAGCAGATCACCAGTGGAGCGACCTTTACAGAAACCATATTGGCGATCACTCAGAAAATTGTTGGACTCTAAATATTTCGCAAGGTAATGATTAATCATACTCTCCATAACTTTGGAAAGTGCCGAACAAACTGCTGTTGAGCGGTAGTTTTCAGGGTAACTAGCCTCACCCTTTTTAGGGATTGGCGTTACATTGGCAATCTTCCAGCAAGATGAAAAAATACCCGCACGATAAGACGCACTGAAAAGATTAGCCAATGGACGCGCAAGCGTCGAAAAGCACTGCTTCAGGACCAGCGTTGGAATGCCATCCGGCCCAGAAGACATATTAATGTTGAGATTTGCAAGAACTTTTTTTACCGCACGGGCTCGAAAGAATATACTAGACATAGTCACTGATACTCTTTCAAGTTCGGGCAGTAGTTGAACGCTCTCCGGCAAGTTCAAATTACCTGCAAACATTTCAGCCAGTAGGTTTGCCTTATCAACCGGGTGTTTGGCCAAACTAGTACTGTTCTTAAGCCTTTTAATGAATGACCAAAAGCTCTTATTTCCCCGCGCAAAAGTAAAAATTTTAGCACGTAGGCGCTGTTCGTATAGAGTCTTTTTGCGCCTAAGTACTGCGGCACACGAAGATTTGCCTGTTTGCATAGCGAATCAGTATGATCGCATTTGTTATTGCGCCTATTTCTGAATGTTGACTAGAAGCTTGCACGTCTGATTAAACCAAGATTTATTACTTGACTTAATCGGAAGCTTTCTGGATGGGATGACATTATCCATCCCTAGCTTTATTATATTGGCAACCATTCATTTAGCAATATGAAGCAAAAAGTTTATGATTTTTTTGGGTTTATTTCGGTTCTGCAATGACCGGTTTATTTTCTTTTATTAAAGTATTTTAAATATTTTCATTGTTTTTATAAAAACTCTCTACAACTTAAATTTGCATATAAAATCATTAAAAAAAATAAATACTTATAAAAAAATTAATAAAACAATAAAAACAAATTAACGAAATATCACATAAAATATGAATTTAATTTTAAATAATTAAACGACAAAAATTTCAATTAAAATTATAATGAGCCGGTGTAAAATTAATGTAATGTTTGTATACATAAATGTTGACAATATGTTGCCAGAAACGCAATTAACATAAAGGATCCGACATCTAACTTTTTTTTTTCAACTAGTGCTTATGTCGTGAATGGTAACACTGAGCTCATGTCTGATTTGACAGATAATTAGTTTTATCCTTCCGCTGAACGAATATGGTTGTGTATACGCTTGAATAACGCTGGGAATCTAGGCCTGCGATCGACTTACAGAAGATGCCGATTTTGCCAAAAAAATCGTCTTTTCAGATGAATCTCATTTTGATCTTGGCGGGTATGTAGACGAGCAAAATTGTCACATTTGGGGCACAGAAAACCCGCACGCATACATTGAAAAGCCGATACACCCAAGACGAGTCACTGTTTGGTGCGGATTTTGGCCACCTCGGAGCTGCGATTTGACACCGTTGGACTATTATTTGTGGGGTGCCGTCAAAGATAAGTGTTACGCCAACAAGCCAGAGACAATTGACGTTTTAAAGGACAATATTCGTGAAGCCATTGGTGCAATACAGCTGCACACAATCGATAATGTGCTTAAAAATTGGACCGATCGTGTAGGCTACTGCATGGCCAGCCGAGGCAGCCATTTGAATGAAATTATTTTCCATTATTAACCGGAAGGATTGTACTTTCAAATAAAAAAAGAAATTTGAGAAAATATTCAGTAGTTTTTTTTTATAGCATTTTCAAAAAAAGAATTATTTGGCGAACCCTTTATTATGCTTACCTAGTGTCTAACAGTAAGTAGATACTTCGGTTTCGACGATGGCTGCTACAAACCTTTTTTTAAGGATAGTAAGTGAGATAATAGTGGGATGTACTCTAACGACTACTGTGCTGAAAACATTTTTATAGGCGTTACAAAAAATGAACGTTCTTAATACCTGATATTGATCTTAAAGGTATACCTTTGGTGGTTTTCTACGCTTCCGAATTGGTTTCAGTTTTTTGGCCATTTTTATGGAATATAATGTAATGGAAGGAGTCCTAGATTGAGCTAATAGCTGGGGTGGAGACCATTCGTTGACAAACGCTTGAATTATTAATTATCGTCATATCCGTCTATAGTAACTCTTCCAACAAGACAAATTAAAATTCTTGGGCGTGATAGTAGATAGCGGATCATACAGTGCATCCATTTTGCGAGGAAATACAAAATACGTTGGGGAAGAATTATACCCAAACGATCGATTAAAAATCAATTTTTTGTTCGAATGGCGTCTCTCTATCTTTTTGTCTCTGGTAATAACTCTCTCTCTCTCTCTCTCTCTCTCTCTGTTTAACCTTTATTTTATAGTATAACAAATATTTTAAAATAAGTATGTATAATGATGTTCTAACGATTACTATTGTTGTTTTCTTTTACTTCACCATCTTGTTATTGTTGTTGTTTGTTGAATTGATAATATTTAACTGTTCGTGTACGTACAGTAACTCTCGTAAATGTAATAAATGTTGTTGTTGAGTAGTGAACCATAAATGGATTTCCGATGCTAATGAACAGAATATTTTTATGCTGTTGGTGTTGCTGTTGTTGTTGTCGGTATTATTATTGTCATTGCCATTGTTTTTACAGAATAAATGTTTTGATTGTGAAAAAATGGAAAATAAAATATATAAATAATGTATGTACGTATCTATGATATATGTATGTATGTGTTAGGGTTCTTCTCCCGGGATTCTTGTTCCGTCAACCAATTTTATTTTCCGTTTTCGAGGGATATTAATGCGGGAAACCTGAGAATTTTTTCATATACAATAAAAATTTTGAGCTGAAAATATTTATGTACATACTGTGAGCGTCAAAATAAAGTGTACAATCTTATTACCTAGAATTTAGCGTTTATTTCAGTCTTTTAAAGTACGATACACTTAAACATTTTATAATTTTTTAAGACTCTATTTAAAGCTTTGCACAATTCTTAAAACACAACGAGAAAATTATTACAACAACTAAAATTATACAACAAAAACAAACGGTACTCTAGTTTTAACCTATTAAGTCACAAAAAATAATTACTGGGGAAGTGCTACTATTTTTAGAAAAATTGCTATCGAGTAGAACTTGAATATGATGTTGGAATTTCGGTGATACCATCAAAATCTCGTATTAGGGGTAAAAAACTGGTTTTACGTACTTTCATCCGTTGTTAAGCTAAAAAGACTCTTGGCAGATTTTGAAAGAAGAAGAGCAGATCTATTGAAACCAATACAATTGCCGATGAAGCCACTAAGTAAGCGATGCACATACGACCAATTAATTGATGATTGTGATTGCTTAGTATCTTCTGTGGGAAGCAATGTATCATATCGCCTGTAGCGGGACTCCCGGGAATGGAAAAAGTACGTGAAAAAAACCCTAGTATGTGTATATTTTATGTAGTATGGCAGTGTTATTGCTTATTTATAAGTGTGTGTGTGTGTGTGTGTGTGTGTGTGTGTGTGTGTGTGTGTGTGTATGTATACAATTTAATACATTTTTATTTACATTTATTATGCTTTTTTTGTTTTTATAAATTTTGCCAAAGTTCCGTTGTTTTAATGTTTTGTTTCTGCTGCCGATGTTGCTGTTGTTGTTGTAAAGTGTGTTTTTATAGAGCTATAGAACTTTAAGTTGGTATTACTTTTCAAGAGGGCGACCGATTTAACAGCTGTCAAGTGATTTATTCTCAGTTTGGTTTGGCAATTTATCATGAACAGACTCACGCCTGAACAACGCTGGCAAATAGTGCAACTTTCATTTTTCATAAGTGAATTTTTTTTCTTTCAATTTTCATAATAATTTTCAATTGTTTAGCGATGAAGCGCACTTCTTGTTGAATGGCTACGTCAACAAACAAAACTGCCGCATTTGGAGTGAAGGTAATCCTCAAGTGTATGTGGAAACACGGTTACATCCAGAAAAACTGACTGTTTGGTGCGCTTTATGGGCTGGTGGAATCATTGGTCCGTACTTTTTCGAAAACGATGGTGGCCAGAACGTTACAGCCAATGGTGATCGGTATAGAGCCATGATTACTAACTTTTTCCAGGAGATTTGGTTTCAACAAGACGACGCAATATGTCACACAGCTCGTGCCACAATAGATTTATTGAAAGACACGTTTGGTGACCGTCTAATTTCACGTTTTGGACCTGTGATTTGGCCTCCAAGATCTTGTGATTTAACACCGCTAGACTACTTTCTGTGAGGCTATGTAAAGTCAGTGGTCTATGCAGTAAAGCCACAAACGCTTGACCATTTGGAAGACAACATTCGCTGTGTTATTGCTGATATACGGCTACAAATGTTGGAAAAAGTCATCGAGAATTAAACGTCCAGATTGGACTACATCCGCGCCAGCTGTGGCGCTCATATGCCAGATATCATATATAAAATCTAATGCCCCAAGATTATCTTTCGGATAAATAAAATTCATGTCAGTCGAATAATCCATCGTTGTTTTATTGCAACTTAAAGTTCTATACCTCCATAAAAAACACCCTTTATTAACAATATATTTACTTTTCGCTCTCATGGTTAGTTTATAAATATTTGTTTGCGTGTGAGTGTGTACGTGTGTGTAATTATGTTTTGATTCTTTTTCAAAGTATAACTTTCGTTACTTTATTATAAAAACGGGGGTTTTTTCCCAACGAAATTAAATGCTTCCATTCTATTGAATGTACAAAAAAGAAGGTTGTTTTTCACGCTTAAGTTATTTGTTGATAATTTTTTTTTTGACAAAAGAATTTAAAAAGAGAATTATTATTGAAATGATTTCATTAATTCATAAAACAAAAAATAACAAATAATTAACAAAAAATTAAAAAAATATTGTTTCAAAATATTAATTGTCTATTATTGAATAATTTCATTATGCATGTATTCGTATACATACTATACATATGTACATATCCAATTTATATTAAATCAGTCAACGTTTTTGCAAACAATTAAGTAATAATTGTTTAAAATTTGTTTGAAAACCACAAAACAGAACTATTTTTTTTTTAAAATTTAATTTTAATTTTTTTTCTGTGTTTTCTTAACGCAAAAAATACTATTAAATTAAAATGAAATTTATTTAATTTCCTGTTTTATTTTAATTTGTTACGTTTGTTTTCTTTTAACAAAACAGTAATAATATAAAACATGGTAAAAAGGGTTTTAGTATGTGGAATCCGACTAAGATAATGTACTTTAAGACTTAATCATTTCCTTAATCTTTGTTCTTTTTTTTGAACTGACCTAAAGCTCTATAATTATAAGATGGAAGAAGATTAAAACAAGAGGGTGTCTAAATCTCTGGTTGCCCCAAAAGAAATTCCTGGTTTAATCTGACAACTTAAATCAATTGCAAACTATTATTATTTACAAAATTTGGCTTAGTAGTATTTGTATTCGGCTTAAACAGTTGCCCACTGAAAGTATTGTTTATATAGAGGTTACTATCTATGCAGTCCTCGAAACAAACGCACACCAAACCCATTTGTATTCCATTGTATTGTGGTTGGGCCCCAGTTCTTTAAAATTCCTATCAATCCTACTTGTTTGCACTATGGAGAATATTCATTGGGCCTTCAAAAACCTTGTTCGCACTTCTGTTAATACTTTTCACGTCTTCTGCTATGCTGTTTGAAACTTCGTCCAGATTTTGAGATAAGTAGTCATCTAATTTATAGCCACCATCGAGCCTTTACTTTTAAGAACACCTTTCAAGTTTTTAAAAACCTTGTTTGCTGGTCTGAGAAAGTTCATCAGTTTTTTAAAAACCTCGTTCACACTTCTGTTTATAAAGGGTGGGAAAATTTGAGGTGTAGGAAGTAAATTGGCTTAAAACCACATTTTTTCTTTGACAAATTCAGGTTTATTAATACCAATATAAAACTGAAATATGGGAATCAATAATGGAATATGATATCGGGAAAATATCCACCTCTAGTATATCGACGGACGTCCGCTCTTTTCACAAAATTTTGAACCACATTTTACAACAAAGCTTCGCTTATCTAATTAATGCAGCACTGAATTTCATTATTCAGAGTTTCAGTTGTTTGTGGTTTATGCACGTAAGCCCGGTCTTTCAAATGGCCCCAGAGAAAATAATCCAGCGGCGTTAAACCATAAGAACGAGGCCAATTGACATCGCTAAATCGAGTAATTAAGCGACCGGGAAATTTTTCATGCAATAACTGAATTGTTTGGTTGGCTGTATGACTTGTGGCGCTATCCTACTGAAACTAAAGGTCACTGATGTCAAAATTTGCCAATTGTGGCCACAAAAAATTGGTTATCATGGTTTCTTAGCGCAGAGAATTCACGATGACGTGAATTCATTTTTCAAAAATACGAGTCGATGATGCTGCCTAACCACAAACCGCACCGTATGGACACTTTCTTTGGATGTAATGGTTCTTTGAAGACTGTTTGTGGATTTTGTGTGCCACATATGCGACAATTTTGTTTGCTTACATAACCGCCTAATTGAAATTCTGTCTCACCACTAAAGATGATTTTGTTGAAAATCAGGCCTTTTGCTGTTGCTTGTATCATTATCATTAACATCATACTGATCAGGCATTATGGCAGGACACTGTGACCCACGAGATCTATTGTGCCCCCTCCAGTCTATAGTTTGTGTAGCAGATCTGCTGTCTCCTAATGAACATCAATAGATCTGAAATCATAATGGTGGATATGATCCCAATGAGATCCTATGTCTCCCCAAAAAACTCCTCCTAAACCTATCAAGAACCCCATATTCATACAATATGTGTTTCGCTGTATCTGATGCCTGTGAACACAGTCTACAAATATCCATATCTGTGACCTCCATCTTCTTCAGATGCACTCTTAGTCCACAGTGGCCCGTAAGAAACTCCATTAGCAGTTGTAAGTCCGGCCTGGTCTACTATTCATACAATATATGTTTCGCTGTCTCTGATGCCTGTGAACACAGTCTACAAAAATCCATATCTGTGACCTCCATCTTCTTCAGATGCACTCTTAGTCCACAGTGGCCCGTAAGAAACTCCATTAGCTGTTGTAAGTCCGGCCTGGTCTATTAGAGAACCTCAGAACGTCCCACAAATTGCAGACTGATCGCCGTCCTAGAGTGGTGAAATCTCTGTTGAGCATTTAAGTGTTCCAAACATCTGGCAATTTCTCCAATCCTCGATTAGATTGAGGATGATAGTAAGTGGTGCTGCACAGTAAAGTTCCGGATCAATATAGGCCGTCACGAAATCCTTCCTAGCCAATGCATCCACTGTTACGTTACCATCTATCCCACAGTGTCCAGGTACCCAAAACAACTTGATCTTATTTCCAAGCGAAAGTTATTAGATGTCATAAATAAGAAAGTATAGATGTCATACTATTTATCAGAGAATATATTAATGGTCTTACCCTTGACCCCACTGTAGAGGTTGATCTCAGTACATATGGCAATGTACGGGGCCTAGAAGACACTCAGCGATCCTCCCAGTGGTATCGACAAGGCTCGGTTGGCGCCATGAACACCAGCAAAAGTATACCGCGCGTTGTTTGTAACATCTTCTAGAGTTTGAAATAAGCCATGCAAACAACCCTGGAAAAGTTTTCAGGTCTTAAAAAGCCTTGTTCGTAATCTTAAAATCTTAAGATAAATAGTCACCTAAACATCTAATTGTGAGCCCTTAAGGTATAATAAAAGTTGCTGAAACATTTACCCCCTTTGTTCCTTTTGGCAGCTTCTATAAAAGCTATTATTTGTTAGCTTCGAACACTTGAGCAGTTACGATATTTACACAAAATACTCTATAATGTTTGTCAGGTGCTAGTAATTATTTGATTATTCTTTACTAACTTTGTTTACTTCTCCTTAGATCCAATCTCGTTAAAAAATTCAAGCAGATAACTTTTGATAATCTCTCTACATTTTAAAACATTCAAAGTTAGTCGAGCTCCAGCGCCTTCATTAGCCGTCACACTTTCCATCATGCTAACTGGTCTCATAGGGTGCTTGACTGGGCTGAGTGTCTTAACCGTATACCTAAAGCGTAGAGCTGTACAGTGTACAGTGTTAAAATCTTATCGCTTTTCTACAGTAACAGCCTAAACATTCTTTTTAATTCACAAAATCAAACTTGAATGCACTTTGTTAGAAATGGAGGCTTATGACCTATTGAGATTAGGTTTATGAAGGGTTCGCCATCTAACGTTTTTTTTTTCAACTAGTGCTTATTTCGTGAATGGTAACACTTAGCTCTTGTCTGATTTGACAGATAATTAGTTTTATCCTTCCGCTGAACGAATATGGTTGTGTACGCTTGAACAACGCTGGGAATCTGGGCCTGCGATCGACTTATAGAAGATGCCGATTTTGCCAAAAAAAAAAATGATCTTTTCAGGTGAAGTTTATTTTGATCTTGGCGGGTATGTAAAAAAGCAAAATTGTCGCATTTGAGGCACAGAGAACCCGCACGCATACATTGAAAAGCCAATACACCCAAGATGAGTCACTGTTTGCTGCGGATTTTGGTCCAGAAGCATAATTGGGCCATTTTTCTTCGAAAATGAGCAAGCAGTGGCCGTTACAGTCAATGGCGATCGTTATGGGGCCATGTTGAACGAATTTTTGTTCACAAAAATTGAAGAGGAGGATATTAGCAACATTTGGTTTCAACAGGACGGCGCTACGTGCCACACAGCCGAAGCTATACTCGATGTTTTGCGCGCTGTTTTTGAAGATCGCATTATTAGCCGCAGAGCTGATGTCGTTTGGCCACCTCGGAACTGCGATTTGACACCCTTGGACTATTATTTGTGGGGTGCCGTCAAAGATAAGTGTTACGCCAACAAGCTAGAGACAATTGGTGCTCTAAAGGACAATATTCGTGAAGCCATTGGTGAAATACAGCTGCGCACAATCGATAAGGTGCTTAAAAATTGGACCGACCGTGTAGGCTATTGCATGGCCAGCCGAGGCAGCCATTTGAATTAAATTATTTTCCATTATTAACCGGAAGGATTGTACTTTCAAATAAAAAAAGAAATTTGAGAAAATATTCAGTAGTTTTTTTTATAGCATTTTCAAAACAAAAAAATTATTTGGCGGACCCTTTAGCTTTCTGATCGTTTCATATACGTTGAGTACATGATGTAGGGTATTACAAAGTAGATTTTGCCTTAAAATATATCTCATGATATCTTTTAAAATATTAATATCTTGTGACAACACAAATGCTCTCTTTAATACTTAAACATCTACACCTTTTCTTATATTCTTTCTCTCTCTGACTCTCTTTAAATCCTATTACCATATATAGTTACAGCTGTTATTGACACATTAAAGCTGCTGTTACGCAATATAGAAAATATCTGATGGTGATATGCATAAATTCTCATATATACACACCTACACCACCACACACTCACTCACTTATATATTTACTTCTATTGCTATAAATAAATAAAGAGCAACTGAAATAGAGAAATATGTGTGCGTGTGTGTTTTCAAAAGAGAAAGTAAAGCAATACAACAAACACACAATATGACACAATTTATAAATGAAACGGAAATTGCCAGTTTTAATGTGTCAAATAATGTCTGCTGATATGTCCGGTAACGATATGAATATTCAATTGAATTTAATTTTCAAAAAAAAAAAAAAAAAATAAAGAACAAAAATTAAAAAATCTTTGCAATATTAAGTACAATTGAATAACAGGTGAATAAGTGTAAAAAATGGTTGGTAATTTATTGTTAAATAATTATTTCAAAAGAAAAAAAAAGGAAAGAATTTTATCAATCAGAATCAGAAGTTAAAATGAATTGTATAAACATGCTTAACTTAAATTCTCTTTTGCTATTATTGTTGGGTGTTATTTATTTTAGTTTAAATGCCACTTCTGCTTTTTTTCTAAAGTCTTTTAATAATTCCCAGGTCTTTTGTTGTTAAAGCAACCATGAATTGCTTGCAAATGTTTGTCATATTAAAATTGGTTTAACTCTTCTTATTTTTATATTTTTTGCTTAAGACTTTCCCTTCTTTTCCTTGTTGTTGTACTTGTAGTCGTTGTCATCGTAATATAGTAGCACCATAGCACTCATTTACTAAAATAGTGACAAGATGAAACCCCATTCATTCATTCATCCTTTCATTCATTTAGTCAGTCTTTGCATTGTAATACATACAAGTGGTGTGTACATGTAGCAGGAGTTAATTATTTAGTAACCGACAACAAACATCAATAAAATCCTGAAAAGAAAATAAAGATATTTCTTTTCCGTGCTATTTTTGTATGTACCCTCACTCTGAACTATAACGGATAACACGAATCATTTTCAGAACCTAATCACAGGTTCAACATAAAACAATCAAAGTTCAATGAATTGAATGACGCACATAACTTACTATTATTATTAACTGGGTCGGAGAGGCCCAATTGCTAATGGCACTTCGACCTAGAAGGATTTATTGCGCCAAACACTCCGGAGCCAAAAGCAAAGTATCCGCTCGGTCCGTTAACAACAATTGAAGCAGTCTCCAAAAAAAAAAAAAAAAAAAAAAAAAAATCCTCAACCTTACATATGAAGACCACAATATCTCTAATGGGTTGCGCAGCTCCTTCAGACCAGAGATTTGTGCTCAATATCACAAGCAAAGTGAAATATGACCATCTAATACCACAGTACGGTTCTGGTGCCACAAGACTAGTGGCCACGACTTTCCACCTTGTCAGCGATCTTGTTTCCCATAACATTAGTGTTTCCAGGAACCCGTCATAGTGTAACCTTTCCCAATGCCAGGGTGTAGACAAGTATTTATATAGTATTCTCGTACTAGTTTCGAGACTATATGTTTCGAAGAAAAGGGCCCTCAATGACACTTGATTGTCAGAAAATATATTATCTTTCTATTACGATTGCTTATAATTTCTTAATTTATTCAAAAAATGCCTTCTATCTTTCTATTATGGCTGCTTAATTTATACCAAAACGGGCTCCTATCTCTCTACTGTTTAATTTATACTAAAACGGGGTGCTCCCATATTTCCACTTTGACTGCTTTTGGTTGCATAATTTATATAAAACGGGCTCTCATCTTTCTACTACGGCTGTTTCATTTATACCAAAACGGGCCCCTATCTCTTTACTATGGCTGCTTAATTTATATCAAAACGGGCTGCTCCCATATTTCCACTATGACTGCTTATGGTTGCTTAATTTATACTAAAATGGCTCCCATCCTTCTACTATGACTGCTTACGGTTGCTTAATTTATATCAAAACTGGCTCCTATCTTTCTACTATGGCTGCTTAATTTATACCGAAACGGGTTCCAATATTTCCACTATGACTGCTTATGGTTGTTTTATTTATTGCAAAACGGGCTCTCATCTTTCTACTACGGCTATTTAATTTATATCAAAACGGACTCTCATCTTTCTACTATGGCTGCTTAATTTATACCAAAACGGGCTGCTATTTTTCTACTATGGCTGCTTGTGGTTGCTTAATTTATACCAAAACGGGCACCTATCTTTCTACTCTGGCTGCTAATGTTTGCTTAATGTATATCAAAACTGGTTCCCATCTTTCTACTACGGCTGCTTAATTTATATCAAAACGGGCTTCAATCTTTCTACGATGGCTGCTTAATTTATATCAAAACGGTCTCCTATCTTTCTACTATGGCTGCTTATGGTTGGTTAATTTATACCAAAATGGGCTCCCATCTTTCTACTATAGCTGCTTAATTTATACCAAAACGGGCTTCAATCTTTCTACGATGGCTGCTTAATTTATACCAAAACGGTTTCCCATTTTTCTACTATGGCTGCTTATGACGGTTGCTTAATTTATACCAAGACGGGCTCCCATCTTTCTACTACGGCTGCCAATGGTTGCTTAATTTACTTCAAAACGGGCTCTTATCTTTCTACTATGGCTGCTTGTGGTTGCTTTTTTTATACAAAAACGGTTTTATACAAAAACGGTTTCCCATTTTTCTACTATGGTTGCTTATGGTTGCTTAATTTATACTAAAAAGGACTCCCATCTTTCCACTATAGCTGCTTATGGCTGCTTAATTTATACCAAAACGGGCTCCTATTTTCTACTATGGCTGCTTATGGTTGATTGATTTATACAAAAACAGTTTCACATTTTTATACTATGGCTGCTTATGGTTGCTTAATTTATATCAAAACGGGCTACCATCTTTCTACTATGGCTGCTTATGGTTGCTTAATTTATACCAAAATGGGCATCTATCTTTCTATTATGGCTGCTTATGGTTGCTTAATTTATTCCAAAAAGGACTCCAATATTTCCACTATGGCTGCTTGTGGTTGCTTAATTTATAACAAAACGGGCACCTATCTTTCTATTATGGCTGCTAATGGTTACTTAATTTATACTAAAACTGGCTCCGATTTTTCTACTATGGCTGCTTATGCTTGCTTAATTTATATCAAAATGGCTTCCCATTTTTTTGCTATGGCTGATAATGGCTGATTAATTTATACCAAAACGGGCTCCTATATTTCTACTATGGCTGCTTAATTTATACCGAAACGGGCTCCTATCTTTCTACTATGTCTCTTATGGTTGCCTAATTTATATTAAAACGGGTTTTCATTTTTCTACTATGTTGCTTATGATTGCTTAGAATATACTAAAACGGGCTCCCATCTTTCTACTATGGCTGCTTGTGATTGCTTTTTTTTATACAAAAACGGTTTCCCATTTTTCTACTATGGCTGCTTATGGTTGCTTAATTTATACTAAAACGGGCTCCAATCTTTCTACTATGGCTGCTTATGGTTGCTTAATTTATTCCAAAAAGGGCTCCGATATTTCCACTATAGCTGCTTATGACTGCTTTATTTATACCAAAACGGGTGCAGATTTTTCTACTATGGCTGCTTAATTTATTTGTTATAACGGGCTCTCTTATGTGCTTATCACCAATGCTTAAAAGTCTTAATATTTCAATCAATTTTGAATGCTTACTCATAATCAATAAAGTACAAGAAGACACGTGTTTGGATTCGCGTCAATTTTAAACAAGCGTCTGCTTGGAAAACAAAGCTTCTCGAGTGGCCATAGCTCGTCTGAAGCACATTGAGTTCGATCGATATATTCTATTCATTTTTTATACAATTTTTGATGTATAATTCATGAGAATGTTTAAAAATCTGATTCATCAGAGATTTTAGCCTTCAGTCTTGACATTTTTTTTGGCAAGTTTAGTAATTTTTTGAACACAATTTTCCCAAGTGCAAAGCCAATTCCTTTCTTATTATTTTCTACGCCTTTCATTGAGAGAAAAATACCAGAAGAAATCCTCTAATTCTCTTCAATTTTCTAAATTTTAAGCAGAATAATTATTAACAATTTATTTAACTGCTGCTTCCAAGCATACATTCAAAGAAAAACGTATTCATTGTCGGGTAATGTCACATGTTGATGTTAATCCTGGCTTTGCCAAGTGTCTGCGAAGGGTCACCTTACTTGGTCTATGATCTTTTTCGCACATTATTGTCATACGTGATCCACTTTTCATCGGCCGAATCTATCAAACAAACTATAATGCTGAATGAAGCAATTGATATTGACCAGAGATATTTTTATTTATTTTAGAGCCATCTATCGACAATTTGTAACTAAAGTTTTTTAAACACCCAATATTTGTGACTGACAAGATTTTTTTTTAAATTAATATTTTTTTCTATAAATGTCAAGAATTTTGTAATATTGTATCTGGCAACCATAAGTACTCGTACATTGCATGACGAGGTGTGTTAATGTTTGAATACACGTCCTCGTTTGCACCGCTCTTTTGGAAAATTGTACAAACTAGCAGAATATTTCCATATTCTTTATGTCGTACTTTTTTTTCTTGAAAGTGTTCCCGTAGTTCGGTTCTGACAGCGCGTGTTTTCCTACTACCAGCAAGTGGTCGCTGAAAATATCAGCTCTTTTTTTGTTTCGCCCATCTTACAACAGTCGAAACTATTTGCAGTCCATTAGGATGTGATCTACTTGCTATCTGTATTGTGCGCGTGAAGAGGTCCAGGTATGTATATCCTTGTGCTGAAATTTTTTTCCAACGATGAATAGGCCATTGTTTGTACAAGAGTCAATTGCCGTTATCATTACAAGCCTGTTCGAAACTGTGGTTGCCGATTATGTCAGTGGTGGAAAGGTGATAACACATGGTCCAAAAAGTCCCGGGCCTAACAAAGAAAACACTATTTTTGTCCAAAATTAGCTTTATTTATCAACATAATCATTCCAACGCCGCTCTAACGATTTATCTTTTGCCTTAAAATAGACTCCAGTTTCAGCGATAACCTTCTAATTCGTTCGAAATTTCTTACCGGCGACCATTTTTTTGTGGTCTGTGTACAGCTAGTGGTCGCTGGGAGCCAAATCTGGCGAATATGGTGGATGTGGGTGCAATTCGAAGTTCATTTCATGCAGTTTTGTCATTGTTTTTATTCTTTTGATTTTTGGTCAACAGTGAGCAAACGCGACACACACTTTGAGCAGAGCTTTTTCATAGTTAAATGCTCGTAGAATATAAAGCTAACACGTTCTTTTGATATATTTACGATTTTAGCTAACTCTAGCAACTTGACTTTTCGATCGTTCAAAACGATTTTGTGAATTTTTTGATATTTGCTAGTGTTAGCGCCTCATTTGTATGTCCGCTGCGTTCTGCATCACTGGTGTCTCTACGACTACGTTGGAAAGTAGCAAACCAACGTTATGTTGTAGTTTCTGATGGAGCGGACTTTTCAAACCATTGCTTCGCTTGAACGGTATTTTTTCCCATCAAGAAACAGTGTAGAATTAAAACACGAAATTATTTTCGACTCACTGTTCTGAATAAACAAAAGTAGTGCCACTCTTAGTACAATAACTCACAAACTAATTAATAGAATACCATTAAATTTTAACAGCTGTCTTTTGAAGGTTAGCACTAACTGAAAAAGAGGTGAATTCAATAAAACTATCTCCATCTATTTGTTAGACCCGGGACTTTTCAGCTCATGAGTTAACTTTCGCATAATCTTATTATCCCTACGGCGCGTTTTGTAGACGGCTATATCTAAATGTTGATAAAATATTTCTTTCTCCTAAGCAGTTGCAACTTCTGTGGGAGCATAACATTGAATGAAGGTGATGTATCGTAGTTTGTTTCGAAACCTTGCAGTTACTATTCTTTATTCTTTATGACAAAAGGAAACCTATTCCATTTTGGTGCCAGGTATCCTGACCACTGTTGAGAAAATTTCTCTCCACTGCAGCTTTCATGAATCGAATTATTTTCTGGCCTACTCCTTTTCTTTGTTTGTCTGAAAGTATCGGGGGCTTTTCTGAACTTACAAACAATTTCTTTTCTATTTAGTTTTGCAGTACTGTATACTATACTATCATTTATTGCTACTACAACATGAACAATAATAATGTAAACTTATCAACCATATCACCATACAATTTAATAAACACAACAGCGAAGAAACGGAGGGAGTGCTAGTCTAACGGAACTTAAGAAGAGAAGAAAACCAAAATTCAAAGGATTTTATCTTAACTATATAGTATAAAGGACACACACATATACACAAATAACAATAACAAAAACTAAAGTGATGTATACTTCCCTTCCTATGAATACCAAGAGCGAGTAGACGAGAGAGTGAGTGAAAGAGAGCAAAAACTTTAAGCAAAACGAAAAGGAAGTTATTTGTAAAGGATATACTATCCAGCTACTTTAAACTATAATACTTTACTCCCTTTCTCATTCTCTTTCTTCTCTCTCTTAACTTTTTAACCACAAAATACTAACTTTCTCTCATACACACACATTCATAACCCTGTTTTAGTTATAGTCTTATATTCATGAGTGAGTATGGCTGTGTGTGTGTTAGGGCGGTGTTTACTCGTAAATAAGAATGTAAAACAGAATTAACGTCAAAATGTAATAACAATGACTTTAAGTCACGATTTTGCAATATTTCTTTGGAAATATTTTTTTCTTTCTTTCTTTGTCACAATTTCTTAGGGGTTTTGAAGCATTTTTTCATTTCTTTCCTTGACTTTAACATGACAAAAGAAAAATAATGTTTTTCTTAACTAATGTCTTGTAAAAATAGAAAAGAAATATTAATAAAAAAAAAAAACGAAAGTAGAAATAACAGAATAAGTATGTAAAAGCAATCATAATGAAGTAAGAGTATCTAAGGATTAAAATGTTGAAAGGCACAGTATAATCGGTATAAAGTAATCGCCGTTGATCATATTGTGTTCGCTTTGGAATACTAAGCCATAATGATTTTATGGGATCACATGAATAGGTTTAAAACTGTGCCGCTTAAGGCCTTCCCCAGAGTGTGTCTGCCGCATGTCGAAAGAATGAGTTACTCATATAACAACTTCTGTAGTAGTGTAAGCGTGTCATAAAGCGGGAAGCAGGCAACTTTTCTTCTATTAAGCTTATGTTGAACAATGAAATGGTATTGTGTTGGCTTTTAAGTTAAACAGAGAAGTGATTAACTTATTCATTTCTGTTGAATACATAAAGCGTGGTGCTCTTAACTTTGGACAGTATACAATACGAATGCAGCCAACGCCCATTAAGCCTTTACCACAAAAGACATCTTAAATACATTTTTCTTTTACTTTGTCTGAGCTTAGCACCTCTTACTGCTAAGAGATTGAGATTCATCTGGAGCTATTAGTGCCTGTGGTAACAGAACTAAGCCTTTGTTTAAGCCCTTTACCTATTTAGGTACCATACTATCATAGGTAATCTCTTATGTCCTGAGGGGTCAAAATAAGTTTGTTAAAGACAGCAAAAGACTGAAAAAGTTTACGTGGTATATTTAGTCGTGAATTACTGAACAGGTCTTTTAGAAATCTTAACAAAAAGACTCAAGGATAGGTGTTAGAGAACAACTAACTGTTTTTTTTTTGCCGTCCTCCTGATTGTGATTTAGCACGTTTCCTTTTCTTTTCTAATATACTACTGTTCTCCTATACATCATTGATTACACGGTGTGTCAAAAAAAGAAAAAAATACCTGGCAAATGATATTATTTTTCTGATAGGCGCTATGGAGTAGAATAAGGAATTTTCAAAACACCTGCAAATTCTGAAATTACCCGTAAAAAACCGGGTTTTCGGACCTTCATGCACTTATAAGTTAATAACTTAGCTTAACGTAAGCCGATTTTAAGACTCTTTTCGGGTTTGTGAAGAATGGAAATAGAACTTTTAAATGATATATATAGGGTCCGCCAAATAAATATTTTTTTTTTAAAAATGCTATAAAAAAAACTACTGAATATTTTCTCAAATTTCTTTTTTGATTTCAAAGTACAATCCTTCCGGTTAATAATGGAAAATAATTTCATTCAAATGGCTGCCTTGGCTGACCATGAAGTAGCCTACACGATCGGTCCAATTTTTAAGCCCATTATCGATTGTGTGCAGCTGTATATCACCAATGGCTTCACGAATGTTGTAATGTAATATTGTAATGAATGTAACACTTATCTTTGACGGCACCGCACAAATAATAGTCCAACGGTGTCAAATCGCAGCTCCGAGGTGTCCAAACGACATCAGCTCTGCGGCTGATAATGCGATCTTCAAAAACAGGGCGTTAAACATTGAGTGTAGCTTCGGCTGTGTGGCACGTAGCGCCGTCCTGTTAAAACCAAATGTTGCTAATATCCTTCTCTTCAATTTTTGTGAACAATAATTCGTTCAACATGGCCCGATGATGATCACCATTGACTGTAACGGCCACTGCTTGCTCATTTTCGAAGAAAAATGGCCCAATTATGCCTCTGGACAAAAATCCGCACCAAATAGTGACTCGTCTTGGGTATATCGGCTTTTGAATGTATGCATGCGGGTTTTCTGTGCCCCAAATGCGACAATTTTGCTTGTTTACACCCCCGCCAAGATCAAAATGAGCTTCATCTGAAAAGATGATTTTTGATTCTGCAACATTACCATGATTTTCAAAGTAAACATATTCGTTCAGCGGAAGGATAAAACTAATTATCTGTCAAATCAGACATGAGCTAAGTGTTACCATACACGAAATAAGCACTAGTTGAAAAAAAACGTTAGATGGCGGACCCTATATGTCGTTTAAGTAGCCTCGAAGAATCTGGATGTACAGGGTGGCTGATGAAAGGCGCTACAAAAAGAAAATATTATAACTTTTTTTCCAAATGAGTCATGCGGTAAATTTTATTTCTCGTTATCTAAATTTAGTAGAAATGCAAAATTTGAATGATGAAACTCGTATTTGGATGGTATGCCACTAGTGCGCGCACGAGTCAATAATTGTTGTCCAATGAAAGTTATGGCGCATTTTCGGAGACACGATTTCCCGGATCGCCGGATAATATTAAAATTTCTAGTTCTTGACTCTGTTCGACAAATTATTCAAGAGAAAGACAATTGCACCCAGCTCGACTTACAGTGTGGTGTGCAGTATGTTCAAACTGTGTAGTTGGTCCATACTTCTTTTAAGAAGGCGATCACACTATAACTATAACTGCATGTCGTTATTTTAAAATGTTGCAGAAATTTGTCTTTTCTGAAATGTTCCAAAAGATATATCCTTTCAGTTTTGTGTCTTTCAAAAAGATGCTGCAAGTTCTGACCTTGCCAGGCCCGTTATGGCAGAGTTACACCGAACATTTTCAAATAAAATTATTTTAAACAACTCAACAGCTCTGTGGCCTTCCTGGTCTCTACATCTTAGTATAGCAGATTTTTTCTTGTTGGGTACTGTAAACGGTAAGCATCTTAATCGAAACTATTAAATTTAATTGATTAAAAACAGTTCATTCAATCAGTAACTGAAGCGATTCGACATCAAACCTGCAGGCAGTCATGAATAGCTTTTTGTTAAGATATCAGATATGCGCATGTCATGAAACTATTAAAAATATTTAATAAAATAAAACTATCTATCGAATGAAATGAAAATCAATCATTTCTGTTAAATATAAAAATATTATTTGAGTTTCTTAATGTAGTTTCTTAATCAGCCACCCTGTATTTCTCAAGCTCTCATTTATATAGGAACCCGTACTATTTATGAATTAATAAGAAACCATGTTTAGTTATGACAGCGTTATTCATATTTTCAGTAATGCAATTCACGAAGAACAGATCCTATTCAATAGAGTCTATCAGAAAAATAATATCACTTGTCTATCCCACTGTATTATCTGGTCACCTCTATGTATTTTATATAACCCGCTTTATATTCCCATATAAAGCCTATTAAAGAAAAGAAAAAAAAATATTCAAATTTACTTTGCAAATTTAATAAAATAATTAAAACACTACTTACCCCCGCTATTCGTTTTTTCGAAAACCAAATAAAAGGTTGACCAGTTAAAAGTTAAACACATTCCTTAACCGCATTGATAATTAAGTTTTAACCCTTAATAAACCACATATGAAGCGCGGCATTTGAAACAAAATTGTAAATCCCACGCCTCAATAAAAATACGAACGAATGAATAAATAAATGAATGGCTGCATGCATGAATGAATGAATGAATTTGTAAATGTATGTGTTTACGTGTATGAAACAATTAATAATTCCAATTGATTTATAAAGTGTAAATAAAACAAATACTCATGCACACACACACACACACACACATGCATAGCTTTTTCCCCCAAATGCATGCAAAGTAACGTAAACAGCCACGCAAACAAAGAAAATTGCAAAATACAGATACAAAAATGCCCGAACGCGATACACGAGTATTAAGTTTACATGCCTAAGAGTAAATTGAGTTTAAGTTTTGGTCGGCATACACACACAGAGAGAGAGAGAGAGAGAGAGAGATAGAGAGAGGGAGAAAGAATAGCAGAGTATGAGTATGTACATGTGTATATGTATATGTGCAACACATATCCTCGCATACACAATGTCTTTTGTGGTTTTGTTGATTAAATGATTGTTGTTAAGAGTTAAACCCTTATGTTTGGGTTTATTTGATGCAATTAGCAATACAACTACAAACAAAATTTATATAGTAAACAAGGACACATACAAACCTCACAGCAGCTTATGGAATTGGCTCCAATACAACAAATAAACTTAGCAATCATATTAGGTTATACCATAACTATATAAAATTAACAACACAAATGGCCCAGGTTCGAGCTCCAGCGGAGGACATGACGAAGAAAAAATTTAATTGTCTAATTAAACCATGTGAAGCGTTATGAAGAATGGAGAACTGGGAGGAGGTAGAAATGGTGCAATGGTCCTAATTTCCGAGAGATGTAAGAACCTCAACTACATACTTTTCAGGGTGTGTAGCGAGGAAAAGGTCGTGGGTGTTATTTTGGTGCCCATCTACACACGATATGTGAGTAGGTTCAACAACTCTGCGTATTGGCCTTCTGGAGTTGTGCGGCCAAAACGAATTATTTAAGTCACCAGCAACAATAATTTCACTGTTCGGATAATTCGCAAGGATACTCGATATGGAGTTCGAAATAGAGTCGAAGCCAGATAAGTTAACCTCCCTTACCGCGTGCCAAAAGTGCAAAAGATGTGCCCTGATTTTGAACTTAAGCCAAAGACCGTTAAATTCTGCATCGTACATACATAGTGGTTTCAAATGTTTAATAATAAAAAAGGCTTCAACTTCCCTCCAGACAACTCCATCTAAAAAAAAAAAAAAAAAAAAATAGAGAAAAAAGCCCTCCTGACTCTTTTTCGCATATCTCTGGCGATGATGACAAACATCAGACGAATGATCAGGAAAAACACGCCACCTACTGGGAACAAATTACAATGCTAAAGTAAAGATCACCACCAATTAGTAAGGATCTTCACCACTACACATACAAAAAAAATCATATGGTGGAAGCTACAGCGGATTAATTATCTACTTAGCCTTGAAATATCAAATTGATTAAAGAAACTGAAACAAAGCAATAGATGCTTTGTGGAAAGCCAATATGCTCCCTAGAGGAATGACGGAGAAAAAAAAATCTGTGGCTAGTAAAGTGACTAGCAAGAAATGACTTTAATGCGAAACCAGAGAACAATCATCACCTTAGCACTATGTAGACTTATTAGGGAGATCGACTCTTCGACTTTCGATTGTTCAAAAACCGGCTTTCGAATAATTCGAAAAGTAGCACTTTCTAAAAAAAACGGTTTTCGGTTAATCGTTTCTTTTATTTAAATAAAATTGTTTTTAATTCTTGAAGCGCAGAGCTGTACCACGTCGCTTTAAAAATAAGCAGAAGCTGATGGAGAGCTTAAAATTAAAGTGGCCATCAATACTAAGAATAATTCTAACAAATCCCATAAAAACTATGCCAAAACGATGTGCGAAGGTCATAACAAACAAAGTTTATTACTCAATAGCTACTCAAGAAGCCATTTCGTTTTTGTTGTATTACTTGATAGAGAATGGAATTAAAGGTTTGTTATTATGGTTATAACTTAGGTGCCTTAGATAACAAAAATTAAATGTTTTACTTTGAATAAATCTATTAGTAATATACGAGTCCTTAATTGCCTAGACATGAAAATTTGTTTAGATTTCGAGGAGCACTGTATGTAAATTTATGTACCACGTGTTAGGTAAGAGCCCACATCTGACCAGGCCACACCATCTGACAATTTTCAACAGCGATATCACCTCACAACATTACTAGCGACTGTTTATGTGTATTTACGCTGTGCAAAACTTCACTAACTAATACATCTGCCGTTCGGAACCGGCGTTTGTGAGTTTGTGAGCTTTCAATGAGTCTAGTTGATCATTCTCCATATAAAAATCAATATTTATTTACAGAAGATGAGAAAAGGTTATTTTTGCTCAAGAGTGCATATCTTTTTCAATCTACCTTGGTTTTCACCTTTTTTGTGAGACTTTCAAGGTTGTCATATGTATATACAAAAACGATGAGCATATTTTCAATAATAAAATATACAAACGTATAAAAATAATACTTATTTAAATAAACCGATTATTCGTGTTAAATTAACCGGTTTATTCGGTATTCGAAAAATGAAGATTTTGAAAAAACCGTATTCGACAAAACCAAAAAAAAAACCGGTTAAAACCGGTCGAATAATAATCGTCCGATCTCCCTAGTAGGCATACATACATATATTTGTATATATACTGTACATGTAGTTATAAAATTCTCATTTACAAATTATATTTTAAACAATAAAACCACAAAATATGTTTAAATGCATACAAACGAATACACAAATGAATATGCAAACCAAGACAAAAAGTATATGTGGCATTTCTAATAAGGAAGTGTTGTTGGTTCATTAATATTTATTAAAAGTGTTAATTTTAACATATTTTTTAACAGCGATGTCTAAAATAATAGCATATTATTGAATAAGGTACGTTGAAGTGCATTAAAGAACTGGTAGTGACAAAAGGACACCAGGAAGGCATAATACTAAATAGTGTAAACAGATATATGCAACAGCATGTGTCAAAGCAAATTTTCTCATACAACTTTTTAACTTTTTCAGAACTTCAGAAATTTTGGCCATTAAGTTTTTAGTGAAGGCTTTTTGCATACTTTAACTATAACAGCACGTTTTTGCATACCTTGACCTAGAAACCTAATAATGTAAGCGCAGAGATCGAAAACAGAATCGTTAGTTTCATCGTACTAAAATCGTTCTTTATAGGTCCTACTCTATGAAGATGAATTCTGAACACTGAATAGAAAAGATTAGCAAGCACAGGATGTACTTGGGAAAAGAATTCTTCAGAGAATTTTGGGCCTCGTTTTGAATGGATGTGTTTAGCTTTATGATCTTAACGCGGATGTAATAGTCACGAATCTGTAATAGAATAATCAAGTGATGGATAAACTTAAGTTAATTACTTGGTCAAATCGATTGGCGTCAGAAGGCAATGGATCAATAAGTCTGGCGTCTATTATTTGAGGCTAAATAATAGAGTCGGTTATAATATCCAGCTAACAAAAAATCTTTTCCTATACCACCTTGATCAAAAAATTCTCGGAATTCATACAGAAAATTGAAAATACAAATATAGTCATCTAACTCTATATAGTCCCCTTAAAAGAAAGAAACCCATTATGCCAGCGCTTTATCCAATCCTCGGAGACTTTTTATATTTGGTTATCGGTATGTGCATCAGTGCTTTCTGCGATTTTTTCATTATTTCCTCTCGGCTGCTGAAACGCGTTTGCCGTAATGGTTTTTTAACTCGATTGAACAGAAAGAAGTTAGAGGGAGCTAAATCAGGTGAATTCGGTATTTTTATTCGGACGGTATTTATTGCGTTTTTCTTCAAAAAATTTCGTACAAAATCCGTGAGTTTTCTGCCCACAATTCTGGTCTTTTTCGTCGAATTGCTTCACGTAAACGTCTCATGATGCCCAATAATACTCTTTGTTTACTGTCTGGCCTTCTGGCAAATATTCATGATGCACTACACCGGTGTAATCCGTGAAAAACTTGAGCATTGCCTTCTTTTTTGACAGAAAACGACGTGATTTTTTTGGTCTCGTTTCCTTTGGTGAACGCCATTCACTTGCCTGATGTCTAGACTGCGTGTCGTACTCATAAACCCACGTCTCGTCTCAAGTAATGATCCTTTTAATGAATGTGGGATCGGATTCAGCCTCGCAGCCCATTTTGCGACCTCAACGCGGTCTCTTTTTTGTTTAAAATTGAGGTCTTGTGGCACCAACTTTGCTGCTACACGACGGAAACCCAAATCATTATCCAAAATGTCTTGGATGGATCCATAGGCAATGTTCAAATCTTCCGCTATCTCTTTGATGGCTTAATTGCAGTTATTGACCAACATTTCTTTTACGTTATCAATGTTTTCGTCGGTTTGTGATGTCGATGGTCTGTCTGAACGACGTCATCATCTTCGACTGACTCACGACTACTTTTGAATCGCTCGTGCCACTGCTAAACTGAAACACTCTTCCAACACTTCCAACGCTCGTGCACTTTTGCGTTTTTTACGCAAAATTTAATACAATTTCGTTGTTGCAAATTTAAATCCAATTCTAAAATTGTAAAAAATCGCCAACACACATGGAGATATATGTTCTATTCTGTCCTAAAATTCAGTATATTAGCTCCACTGAACGAAATGAATCGACTTACGCTTGAGCAACGTTGGTATTTATTGGAAATTTATTTCCAAAACAAAAACAATTGGTCACAAATTGTCGTACAAAATTTGATCGCAGAAAAGGATCAAAAGTGCCCGGTATACGTAAGTTTATTGCAAAAGTTCGTGAAACTGGTTTCGTTGTTGATGCGCCAAGACATAAGCGTGCTCGTACAGTAAGTACATCCGAAAATATCGAAGCTGTGGCTGAGAGTGTGCATGAGAATCCATCAACGTCAACTCGTCATCGTTCTCAAGAATTGAACATTTCACGCACCAGTTAACGTTGAATTTTTCGAAAAGATCTCTGTAGGTCACCTTACAAAATTCAATTTGTTCAAGAGTTTGAGCCGCATGATCATCTGTTTTGTTTTCGCTTCGCTAGATGGGCCAACGAGAAACTGCAAGATGATGTCGATTTTGGTGTTCACAAAACCCAAACGTGGTCTTACAGAAGCCAATGCACCCATTAAGAGTGACTGTTTGGTGCGGCTTGTGAAGCGAAGGCACAAATTTCTTTGAAAATGAGAACGGCACAACCATTACGGTCAATGAAGACACCTATCGCACCATGATAATAGATTTTTTTGTATCAGTTCTTCATGGTATTGATGTGAAGAATGTTTGGTTTCAACAGGATCGTAATAGTGAAATCGTAATATTGTAATCAGAATAGTGTAACTGTATAGTGCAATCGTAAGAGAGTAATCGTAATAAAGTAACAGTAATGCCACACATCTCATGCCACAATCGATTTATTGCGTCATAAGTTTGATGGCCGTTTCATTAGCTGAAATGGTGATGTCAGTTGGCCATCAAGAAGCTACAATTTGACATCGTTGGACTATTTTCTGTGAGGTACCATTAAAGACAAGTGTTATGCCGACAAACCAGAGACAATTGAGCATTTGATACACTCGAAAAAGTTCTCGAAAATACGCCAGATCGAATGGGGTACTGTCAGGCCAGCTGCGGCAGTTATATAAATGAAATAATATTTCATTTCTAATCGGAACCATTGTACTTCATAACAAAAAATAAATCTGGCAAAATTTCAGACCGTTTTTGTTTTATTGCTTTTTTAAATTTAAATTTAAAAACTTTTAAATGGCCCACCTGATAGATCATTCTATCGAGTCAAATAAAGATTTCACATTTCTCTACATTTTAACTGTTTTTTTAAATCAAAGTATCGAATATGCCAACGATCACGATCTTATCTGAACTCTTTCATAGAGATTTCTCTTACGCGGAAGCTCAGATATACTCCCGGGTACTATATATTTCTACATTAAAATGCATAACGAATTGAAACCTAATGTCTTTAAAAAGGTTCAGTCACATGTTTCCTACTCATGTCTACATTTTCTTAGATTTAATTCAGAAAAACTGACCATTTAAAAAAGGTATACCTTTATGATGGCATTACTTTCTCTCTAAATTTTTAACATTCAATGATACATTTTTCGAAATCTTTAAAATGTATTACGACTTTTAAATAAAATTAAAATAATTATTTTTAAAATAACAAATAAAACTTAATTAAAAAATTCCAAAAATCATTTCATGTCGTTCGTTTTTTAAACAATAAAAATGATTTATTCTTGTGCATTAATCACAAGTTCATCTATTCATTTGAGAATACTTTAAGCCTCTAAAGCACTAGTCACGTCTGTCATCGGTTTGTGTATAAATTAGATGATAACTGTCTTCGATGTCTGTCTTTTTGTATTGCTTTAAATTAAACTGTCTGTATGTTGCCACATGATCATGCCACTTGAAAACTGCAAAAACTAGAACCAGTTGTTAAAAGCAAAATGCTACGATTCTCAACAGCTTTAAGGCAGAATTGTTGTTGTGAATGGAAACAAGCAAGTGGGTTTTTATGAAATAGGGATGAGTGAATGAGTGAGTGTGAAATAGAAGCTATCACGTATGGATTGTTTTCTGAAGCAAAGAAGCTATGTTAGTGAGCACAAGGAAACCAGTTTAAAGGTCGGTTTTACTTTCATTACAATAGTTTTTTATTGTAAAAGAATGCTCTTGCTTGGCTATTTTTTGACGCATGTGCATTAGTTCTTCATCTTGCCACTATTATAGCATAAGTAATTAGATATAAAACCAGTTTCAAAATTAATTCGTTACTCATTTTTCTAAGGTTTTCATTCACCTGTCCGTCTCTGTTAAATGTCAAGTTTTTTTTTTTTTTTTTGTTAAAATCTGTTGCTGTTCTACAGTGTTCTTTTTAGCGTGACCATGTTAATGAACTTTTCACTCACTTGCCTATCTCTATGGCAATTGCAAGTAATTATTGTAGAAATTTTGCATGCAAACTTGTTTGTTTGTCACAGGTGCTTGAAACAACAGTTAAAAAATTCTTGTTTTAACGACTTCTAATCGCATTTAACATGATAATGAAGAAATAAATTGAAAACGATTAACTACCGCTATTTGATACACTTGTGAGACTGAATAGAGTTGCCAGCTTAATTATCAAATTAAGTGGATTTACTTGAGTTCAAAATCAGAATCACGCATATTTTAGTTAATGAATAGAAAAGTTGCTCAGATCGCAACATCCCAATAGGAACAAGGGGGAAAATGAGCTGCATTCGATTCTATTTTAAGATTCATTGAAAGGGACCTACGACCTTACCACCGGCTCCGAGCGGCAGATGCATTAGTTAGAGAAGTTTTTCTTAGGGTAATTACTCATAAGCAGTTGCTACACAGTGTTGCCATAATTTGTATATAGTATAAGTATATACCCATATAATTTATTTCATAGATCATAACAAATTAATTGTGATATACATAAATGAAATGATATAATGACTCTGTGCTCGAATTTCAGACATTTTCTTCGACAAGTATGGCTACCAGCGGGTAAGCCGAATTCGAGTACGTTGAATCCAGTACTGGTAACCGTTTTATTATATTAGCTTTTGTTTTCTAGAAAATGGACGAAACTTTTTTAATTTGCGCAGTGGGTTTCGACATAATTTTTTTTTATTAAAGAGCAGTGGGATCACAGTATTTCGTAAGAACGTACGTATGAAGGATATATTATTAGTGAAGCAGATTTATGATTCATACGCACTTTCTTAGACCTAAATCTGAATATCATACACTGTGTGAATTCTCTCTTTCTTTAGGACCAGTGGTCAAAAATAGCTCTAACTATGTTGTTGTATTAAAAAAGTTATATTAAGCAAATGGGATGAATTTTTAACTTCAGAAATTGTAATTAAAATAACAAAATTGAAAGTAAAAAACGAAAATGTTAAAAACTGCACAATCTACACAAATAACAGAAAAACTGATTTTTTAAATAAAAACTTCAAAACTGCAAAAAAAAATAATACCGCACATTTGGCAATGCTGTTGCTATCTCTATGTTATGAGATGATGCGGCTGTTACCGCTTGGATTGAATCCAGGACATCATGGTGGGTAGGCGGGTGTTTTATCTACTACACCACAACGGCTGAGATATAAGAAAATCTCAATAAAATTATTTTTAATAAATACTGTTAACCTTTCAAATACCAGGCAGTACCATTGTAGTCCCTTTTTAATTTTCTTTAATTTCAAAAATATTCTTAACATTTTACTGTAGATTTCAAATTCAAAACCATAGTTAATATTTTATAAAATATTTTAACTATGAGGTACGTTTAGGGTTAATTAAAGAAATTTCAATTTTCAAATCTATCAATACCATCTTTGCTTTCGTGAAAGTATGTTAAATAATCACAAAATAGTAGAAAAATTGTCAATTTGATTTAAAACTACGCTCACCGATGAATTTTTTCAGCTTCCTGTTTGATTCAAATATATTTTTGTGAGAGTATAAGAGATTATGCAAAGAGACTCGTCATTATTATTTGTTGATGCCAGTTTACGTTTCAAAACAGGTTCGTTCAAAGTATTTAAAAGTTGGCTAAATAAAGAAAAGTCACCATAAACGACAAAATGATTTTTGGCTGTTGCATAAATCCATTTTAGAGGGTTAATCAATAAAAAGAAATAAAAACTATGAGTTTATTGCCAACTAAGAAAACAATTTGTGACTTTATGAAATAGAAATCTCTAAAAAGTCCACTTTGCCTTCCATGTCAGCCAAAGCAATTAGTCAGTGACTGTGGCTCCAATATGTGTAGTGGCAGCTTGTCATTTCATTACAAATCTCTACTATCTGAACACCCTTTAATGTAATCAAGATCTTTTGATCAACCAATTCATGTTCAAAAAACCTGGTCATTGTTTATGACTGCAATGATTGTTCAAAAAACTCAACAGTTTCAATTGGCAAAACTTATAAAAGAAGAAAAAAAATAATGAAAAAATAATAAGAAATATGGTTATTAATTAAACAGCAACTCTTTCATTTATGGCTTTTATAATCAAGAACCAGTCACGAATCCGGTTAAATTGAAATTTTGCATGACTATTATAAAAGCATTTATAGAAAACTAGTGTGACAGTGACTTAGTTTTTGATTATATTTTTTTTCTTTTATGTTTTTTAATTTTAAATTAAATGACTTTTAATAAGGCTATCGCCAAACGAATAATAAAAAATAATAAAAACAATATTATATATTGTATTTCTATAGGTAGGGTCACACGATGGTCGTAATACACCAATAACGCTGGTCTACACCAAAAAAAGCCTTTAAATAAAAGTATCTGGAATATAATGATTTTGATGCGCTGAACTCAAATCCATTTTCAGTTTTTTTCCATCAGGCTCGAATTGTTTTTAATGGGCGCAACTAACATATTTTGGGCACAAAATTTGCCACGTCCATAAAAAGAAATTTGAGCCCGATGGAAAAAAACTGAAAACGGATTTGAATTCAGCGCATCAATATCATAATGTTCCATAGAGTTTTTTTTTTTTAAAGACAAGACAATTTTTTGTTTTTTGTAGACCAGTGTAAGTAGTCTACTTAATATGCCAATAGTGTTGCTACACAATTTATTGGCTCATATGGCAACTCACAATATTATTGTTCTTATATATCCCAATCAAATGCAACCCTGATGCGACAATAGTCTGAAAGCTTTAAAGACAATCATGCACCAATGTAAATTCTAAAAAGACACCAATATTTATTCTTATGCGGCAATTGAAGAAGACAATACTCACCAAGTTTTATTTTTTAATTGATTTCTTTCCGAAAAAAATATGTGTTTGGTATTTCTAACTGTCATCCCTAATATGACATGAAAAGCTTAAGTTTTAAACACCAGAAATTATATTATAAAATAAATTAATTGCCACAAACAATAGTTTTAACATTTATTCCATTTCCAACGGAATCTTCCCTTATGTCGGATTCCGTATCAAATATCTTTCGAGCTGGGAAGTTTTCACTATTGGTCGCGATATGTTCCAGTCAATGCAACTGTTGCACTTTAATGTGCGTAACAACTATATACCTCAATGTCGAAATAAGGTGCCTATAGCTTAGAATTCATCTGGTGTCTGTACTCGTTATTTCAGACAACAGAGAATCGGAGAATCTTTCTTTTGAAAACTCACAGAATCGTCTCATCTGTTCATGTCGTAACCCACGATTCGACACCAACGTCAAACTTGTAGAATTAACCTCTTATAAAGGGTCCGCCAAATAAATTTTTTTTTTTGAAAATGCTATAAAAAAAAGCTACTGAATATTTTCTCAAATTTCTTTTTTATTTGAAAGTACAATCCTTCCGGTTAATAAGGGAAAATAACTTCATTCAAATGGCTGCCTCGGCTGGCCATGCAGTAGCCTACACGATCGGTCCAATTTTTAAGCACATTATCGATTGTGTGCAGCTGTATTTCACCAATGGCTTCACGAATATTGTCGTTTAAAGCGTCAATTGTCTCTGGCTTGTTGGCGTAACACTTATCTTTGACGCACCCCACAAATAATAGTCCAACGGTGTCGCAGCTCTGAGGTGGCCAAACGACATCAGCTCTGCGGCTGATAATGCGATCTTTAAAAACAGGATGCAAAACATCGAGTGTAGCTTCGGCAGTGTGGCACGTAGCGCCGTCCTGTTGAAACCAAATATTGCTAATACCCTCCTCTTAAATTTTTGTGAACAAAAATTCGTTCAAATGGCCCCATTGACTGAAACTGCCACTCCTTGTTCATTTTCGAAGAAAAATGGCCCAAT
This sequence comes from Wohlfahrtia magnifica, assembly GCA_023159175.1. NCBI lineage: Eukaryota > Metazoa > Arthropoda > Insecta > Diptera > Sarcophagidae > Wohlfahrtia > Wohlfahrtia magnifica. The sequence goes on along the minus strand of JAKWBJ010000227.1, from coordinate 1,151,444 downwards.
TATGCCTCTGGAACAAAATCCGCACCAAACAGTGACTCGTCTTGGGTGTATCGGCTTTTCAATGTATGCGTGCGGATTTTCTGTGTCCCAAATGCAACAATTTTGCTTGTTTACATACTCGCCAAGATCAAAATGAGGTTCATCTGAAAAGATGTTTTTTTTTTTTGGCAAAATCGGCATCTTCTGTAAGTCGATCGCAGGCCCACTTAGCGAAGCGAAAACGCATTGGACACAACCATATTCGTTCAGCGGTAGGATAAAACTAATTATCTGTCAAATCAGACATGAGCTAAGTGTTACCATTCACGAAATAAGCACTAGTTGAAAAAAAACGTTAGATGGCGGACCCTTTATATTTAAGGTTTTGTCATTTCACTCAATGTCTTATCACGAAATTGTGTACTAAGCCAACAATAGTACCAGTTAACAAGTAAGATAACCCCTTTCATTTTCAGGCTGACATTTTTATTTCAGTTCGTGGCGGAACCGAGATAAACGAAGTTAGTTAGATAAACCATTGGACAAAATAAAGTGCAAATTGGCTTTGTTATACTTCATCATAGAAAAAAAAGAGAGAAACTCAATATTATTGTTAAAATATTAATTGAATTTATTAATTTCGTTTATATATCAGTGAAAAAACATAAAAACTCATATATTTTTGCTCTCTGCCAACGGTTGGACAAAATAAAGTGCAAATGTAAAATATTGGATGATAACCGCAGAAATATGAAGGGATATTATAATAATCAGTACTTAGTCCATCCTTCTTGTTAAATATGACCTCACAAAATATTGTAAACTTTTAGTCTTTGACGAAATTTCTAAAAAAATTACTATTTTCTCAGACATCTCCACAGGACATCAATGTTTGGGGTCATTATCTTTTTGGAAGATAAAATACCACAAGCTCATGACCATATCACTACTCTGAACACTATGCACACCAGTCATTTTTGTTTCAAATCTGATTATTCGACCCACTCCCAAGAAAGACAACCATTCCTACACCATGAGACTTCCTTCAACATGTCTTATAGTATACGAGGGCGGATTGATATTGAAGCTACCTAAGTGGGAACAAAACATTTTTTTTTTCAAAAACCATTCGTTTCTCAACATAGCCTCCTTTTAGCTCAATACACTTGGTAAGACGATTTTCCAACTTTTTTATACCATCCGAATAATACGATTTTGGAAACCCCTCAAAATACGCATTAGTTTCGGTAATCACTTCTTCGTTTGAGATGAATCTTTTTCCTGCGAGCCATTTTTTCAAATTTGGAAACAGGATAAAGTCACTAGGGGCTAAATCTGGACTATAAGGTGAATGATCAACCATTTCGAAGTGGATTTCTCGTAGTTTTAGCATCGTATCTAATGCTGTGTGAACCGGTGCGTTGTCTTGAAGAAAGAGCACTTTTTTCTTGTTCAAATGTGGTCGTTTTTCCTTGATTGCATCAACCAATTGATCCAATAATGCACGATAATATTCTGCTGTGATTGTGGTCCCTTTTGAAGATATTCGATGAGCAATATTGCGTGTGCATCCCAAAATACAGTGGCCATAACCTTGCCAGCCGATTCCGCTGTCTTCGCCTTCTTCAGAGTACTTCCACCAGCTTCCACCCATTGCTTCGATTGATTTTTGGTTTCAGGTGTGTAGTGGTGGACCCACGTTTTATACACAGTTATTAATCTACGCCAAAAATTAGCAGGATTGTGCTTTATCATGTCCAAACACCGCTGTGAAGTGATCTGTCGAACTCGTTTTTGTTCAACACTCAGCAAACGCGGCACCAATCTTGCCGATAGCTTTTTCATATGCAAATGTCCATGCAAAATGTCGAACACACGTTCATATGATATGTTTACCATTTTAGCAATCTCACGTACTTTGACCCGGCGATCATTCATAACGATATCGAGGATTTTCTTGATATTTTCTTCAGTAACCACCTCTTTTGGGCTTCCTGTTGATGGTATTGTTGCAGTGCTTGTTCGGCCCCGTTTACATTCAGAAATCCAAAATTTCACCATATAATCTGACGGAGCAGATTCGCCGTAATGTTTATCAAGCTTTTCTTTTGTCTCTTTCGCCGTTTTGCCTTTCAAATAATAGTGTTTAATCACTACACGAAATTCACTTTTTTCCATTTTCCAAGAAACATAAAAGTTGCTGACTTCAAACGACTACAACAAATAAACTAATCGATGAATTTGGCTAAATTTGTAACAGCTGACGTTTGACAGATCGTAATTTCTAAGAAAGAAAAAGTTTTTGTGTTTGTGCTGCCATCTAGCGCTAGGTAGCTTCAGTGTCAATCCGCCCTCGTATGAAATGTGTTTAGATTTAAGTTCTTTCTGAGAGCACGGTGTGAATCTTTTTACATGTTTTGAATTTTTTTTAGTTCATATTTCGACTCATCTGGACAAATCACTCGATTCAAATATGATTCTGGCACAGTTACATACATTTGGCAAAGGCCAAAGGCTTTCTTATATTTGCGTCTCGCAGTAATGGTTTTTTCTTTGAGCAAAAACCTTTTAGACGGCTCTGGCTAAGCCTTATCCGTATAGTACGTGAGAAAAAATTTAAATTTAATTCTTTCTTTATCTCCATAAAAGAAGAAAATCGTTTTTTCTTGGCGAGGATTATTAGACAATCATCTGTACGCTTTGTTGACTGTGGCTTTCGTTCAATTATTTTTAAAACTTCATTTGATTTTCAAATCCTGAAGTGGTCGAAGACTGTTTTTGGTCCGGATATACATATGTTCTATTTTTTGGACAATTAATTGTTTTTAATTTCATTTTCCCAATCTTTTACTAACAGATTCCTAATAGTTTTCGACAACTGATTCATTTTGATATTCTGTGGAGATGTCTGAGGAATTTTTTTTTTTGATAAGTTCATTAAAGACTAAAACGCTATCAGAAGTCATAGTTAATAAAGGGAGAGCTACTAAGTTCTTCATATTTCTGTGGTCATCATCCAATATTGTGCATTTATTTTGTCCACTTTATTTTGTCCAACCGTATGCAAGGAGCATTTCGATTTATGCTGTATCGCTGGAAAGGATTAATTTAAATATACAAGTTTTTATGTTTTTTATATTGAAATGTAAACAAATTTAACAAATTCAATTAAATTTTAACAATAATAGTGAGTTTTACTCGATATAAAAAACGTTGTTGGCACTTTATTTTGTCAAACAGTGTACATACGTGTAGTACAGCCGCAGTGGGCAGTATGGGGTAAATCCTCATCGATTCATAATTGAAACACTTAACAAGCGAAGGCCTTACCCAGTAAAACCCGCGCATCCTCCATCTAGAATAAATTTAAAAAGAAAGTGTGTTAGAAATTCTCCACCTCCACCAACGGAAAATAAAAGAAATTTAAAAAGAAAGTCCGTCACAACTTCAGAATGTCCACCAACCAACAAATAAAATAAATTCGAAAAGAGAGTCCTGTTTTTCTAATTTTATTTATGATTTAGTTCTTGTTGCGCTGTTACGAATATGTTAAATAAAAATGAATAAATAAATATGTAATTTTTTTATATTGATTTTACTTTGTAGTTCCCCTTTATAAGAAAATTCGTATTCTCTTGAAAAAAAAAACGACGAATTAAAGACTTTGCTTATAACAATGGTTATTTTTTGAAACTCTTACCTAATTTTCTTTAAAAAGCTTTTATTTCTAATTTAAAACTATGGTAAAATGTTACAAAATTTAAGGTTACTGCAGCTTTTCTCTAGGCAAACAATCTAAGGCAAACAAAAATAAGTGACATACTTTTAGGAGTTAAAATTCAGTTCCTTTTAATTGCTGTTTAACCTTATGAAATTTGGGGTTTTTCACAATGTTGTCAACTTTTTGTGATCAAAAAGGCGCTAAAAAGCACTAAATTATAATTTATATAACTATTTGTAGTCCAAGGGCGCTGTAAAAAAGCGTTAATAATATTGAAAGCCAAAAAATATACTGAAATTGTAAAGGAAACAATTTCTATTATTAAAATTTGCACTTTTACAAAGATTTTTTAATAATTTGAACGATTAAAAAGTGAAATTAAAAACGATTTAGAACAAAACAACAACTTAAAAACTTTTTCTTAATTTTTTGGTGCTGGTGTTAGGCCAGGTTGTGTTCTTTCTCCACTGCTATTTAACGTTGTTCTCGATTATATGTTGCAACGTGGTGTAACCTGGGGACTTAACACAAAGTTGTAAGACCAAGATTACTTAGATGACATCCATCTCTTTGCTAACAGACATGGCGAAATGCAATGAAAACTTGACTCTATACAGTCAGTAGCATACAGAGTGAGTGAATGAATCAACCAACGCTAATAACACAAAGATGTTACGAATTTTGAATCAGAAATTTGAGAGATGTCCAGTCTTTTTTGCGTCCTCACGACGTCCGGAGTTCCAGCACTGATATTCAGCAAATATTGGATTTATTCAGGTCGACTGTTTGCTATGGGGCGTTCTCTTCCATTCAGGCATTTATAAACCATCGTCTACGGTGGATTTTGCAAATTTTCTGGTCATAAACCAGATCACACCAAGTTCTTGTAATGAAGGAAATTGACTGGGCTGGGTAAAACTACCCACTGAATGGAACTCGCAGATAAACAGAAAAATCGGACGGCAAGCCCATTAATAGAGAAGACAGATTGAAAGAAAAGCCCATAGCATGACTTGGTATCAGATTAGATCATCGACATTAGATAGGCGTAAATGGAAAGAATTCGTTATGGCTCTGTGATCCCCTTGGGATCTTTAAAGGTGTAATCGGACGGCAAGCCCATTAATAGAGAAGACAGATTGAAAGAAAAGCCCATAGCATGACTTGGTATCAGATTAGATCATCGACATTAGATAGGCGTAAATGGAAAGAATTCGTTATGGCTCTGTGATCCCCTTGGGATCTTTAAAGGTGTAATAACAAATAACAAGCTTAGTATTTCAATTATTTAATTAAAATTTTTAGCTTTCTAAAATGACTTACGAGTATAAGTCTTGAAAAATGGGCTTTAAGATTTGAGATACCTTTCAAAAACACTATTCTTATTCATTTTTCACAAATATTAACTGGAATTACGTAATTCCTACAGCATGAAGTATTTTAAGTCAATAGTTTATATGGATCAATGAGTTTATTGAATTTATTAAATTTATATTTCTTACAAAAAATTGCTACTAGAAAAGCGCTAACCTAGCGCGTTTTTTGAAAAAAGCGCTAAAGAGAAATTATGCGACTTTTCGGCAGTTAAAACGCACTAAATACACTGGAGCATATTCCTATAAGCGCACACTACTTTTTTTTTTAAAAAAAGGTAAAAATTAAACAAGAAAATATTTAGGGGCCTATAAATTTGTCTATTAAATTAGTTAAGACTTCACTTAAAATATTGTTTAAAAAAAAAATTCATTTGTACTTTAATTATTTTTTTTACTTAATTTTCGATATTAACAGCCATTTTTATTCGATATTAACAGTATTTTCCTATAAACGCACTTTAATGTTTGGGCCATTGTAGCATTATTAATAATGTGTGGATGATCCTTTGTTATGGATTGTTTCAAAAATACGGTCTGGCATTGATGCCACTAATTTTTTAAGCAGATCGGAATCAATTTCCTCCCAGACTTGTTTAATTCTTAGTTTCAGCTCTGTCACAGTCTTTATGCCTTCATTCTGGGCATTATTTGCATAAACTTTACGGGCCATGTATCCTCACAAGTTTTCCATTGGGTTTAAGTCCGGACTACAAGCCGGCCAGTCCAACAAAGGAATGCCATGTTCATTGAACCAAGATTTCGAAACATGGATTGCAGCATTATCTTGTTGGAAAATGCAATCTTCATCCATTTTTTCGTCCATAAAAGAGAGAAGAACATCTTCCAACAGTTCGTTATAAATCGAACTATTCATTTTTGTCGGAACAAAACAAATTTTCGACTTGTCAACTGCAGAAAACGCTGCCCAAACCATAACACTGCCACCACCGAAATTACGTTTTGACATCCGAACATCTTTAGATCTCAAATCGTGCCAATAGCATGAGTATGAGTCTGGACCGTCTAAATTAAATTTTTTTTCGTCAGAGAAAATTACTTTTTTTCACTCATCTGTCCATTGCATATATTTTCTTGCGAATTTTAGACGATTTTCTTTATGGTGTTTTTTTAGCATTGGTTTACATTTCGGCTTTTTCCATTTTATGTTTTCATCGTTTCGTAAAATGTGTGCAACGTGTTTGGAAGTCACAGGAAGATTTAATTTATTCCTTATTTGTGTGGAATTCAATTTGTTGCGGGTTGCTTCTTGTTTTATTAGATTAAGTTGTCTTCTTGTTAGTTTTGTATTACCCTTTGTTGATTTGCGAACTCCATAATTTTGACCTTTCTTAAAGAAATTTCGCACCACACCTTCCGAACGACCGATTTTACGTCCAATTTCTCTATTAGAGCATCCTTGGTCGTGAAAAAATTTAATTTGAATCTTTTCTTGATCGGACAAAAAAGTTCCCTTAGGCATCTTTAAAAGTGATGAAATTTATTGATTAAAATAGGAAAAGTTACAGTAAATTGAGATATTACTATTAGAAACGTACCTTTGGTTGAAAAAAAAAACTAAAATTGATAATATTTTATTTTTGGTCACTTTTTTAAAAACAAATTTCGAGTGTGCGTTTATACGAATCTTCCACTTAAAATAGCACCAAGAACATTTGATCGCATAATTAAGGCAAACAACAAAAATAAGAAAAAAAAAATTGTTTACTTTTAAAAAGTACCGTTAAGTTGTCTCTCATTAAAATAGTTAAATTTTGCTTTTGGATGAGAACAACAAAGATATAACAAAAATACAGAAAAAAATTAAGTGCGTTTGTAGGAATATGCACCAGTGTATAGCGCAAAAGGCGCTAAATTGGCAGCACTGGTTTTTCACAAGTCAGTGGCTATACTCTTTCTGTCTGTGTCTCTCTCTCTCTCTCCCTCTTCCCTTTGCTCTGTTTGCAATGAACATCTCACCGAATGAAAACACGTATGAAGTAACACATACAGATAGATACTCATACACATATTCATTCAAAAGTCATGTATTTTCAACAAAATGTAAATATGGTTTTTAAAAATTTATAACAAAAACAAGAAGAACAAAACAAAAAAATGAAAATAACAAGAGTATGGTAAACTAGAAAAGAGTAACATTTAGATATGGGGTCAGGTACGTATGGCTGTATATTTACACTCAAGTAAATATTTAAAGTTTTTCTCTTTTTTTTATTGTAAAAAGAAAACTTTTACTGCATAATGAAATTTTCTAAAAAAAAAAAACAATTTCTGTGAATATGTTATACAGAAAGCAACACTAATAGAGGTTAATATTTAATTTTCAAATCATTTTTTGGTTAAGTAAAGTTTTTAGATTTTAGTTAAAGTTTAGAGATTAAGAAAAAAAGCTGCAAAATTTAATTAGCTTTGAATTGCATAATACAAAATTTCATTTTCATTAAAACTAACTTTCTCCAGCAGTTTTTTTTTTAATGACAAACATATGCCAGTGTCTAGGCCACATTATAAAAACATATCGTTTATTTTTTTTTTAATTTTTCAAGTGTAACATCTCAACAAAATTAATATCGTGCATATGTATATGTATGTAAGTAGTGTTGAAAAAAGGACTAGAAAAACTTTAAAAAGTTTAAGGTGAAAATTGAAATAAAAGTTTCATGATTAAACTGCTTACTACAGTACTACAGTGGTAGTTAAAATAGCATTTCAATAGGAGACGTACATACATATTTAAAGGCCTATCTTGTGATATTTCTATGTAACATGTTGAACGATTCACTAGCATAGCGTTACAAATGACACGGCAACATCATCTATATGTATTAGCTTTGACATGCCTTGCAATCGACCGATTAGGGATTTTTAGCATTTCTTTTGTAATTGTGTGATTGCCTTCACAAACTCATTTACAATGCATGGGCTGTAAGGTCACGGGCCTAACATAAGAAACAATTTTTTTGTGTTCAAAATTAGCTTTATTCATCAACGTAATCTCCATCAAAAGCAATGCAAGCATTTCAATACCACTTTTGTAGAACGATTTATCTTTTGCCTTAAAATAGGTCTCAGTTTCAGCGATAACCTCTTCATTCTTGCACAATTTCTAACCAGCGAGCATTTTTTGAGGTCTGCGAACACGGTTGATGTGTGAGCAATTCAAAATTCAATTTATGCAGTATTGCCATTGTTTCAGAATCATCAATACGTTCTTGTTTTGGGTCAATAATGAGTCAAATGCTCATGCAACAGAATGCCAATACATTCTTTTGTCATCCTTACGATACCAGCTAACTCACGCAACTTCACTTTTCGTTCACTCAAAACCATTTTGTGTTTTTTTTTTATGTTTTCATACAGGCTTTTTGGAAATTTTTACCTCCATCTATTACATTGTTACGAAAATAAAAATGCCTAAAAAGAAAAGAAAGAGTGAATGTATGGTGAAATTTTTGTTATAAACTTTATTGGTTTGTGTCAATGTTCCGTATCTGTTACTACCCCAATTGTCTGTGCTATTAAAAGTACTACCACATGTTTAACAGTATTGCCAGTTCGATCCCTTTTTGTGTATTATAATTTTACATACTTTGAATTTAACGTAAATAAATATAAATTTGTAGTAAGTACAAGAATATTCGAAATTGTTAATGAATTCCTATAAAAGATGAGTTAGTTATTGTTTTGCAATCATAAAGTAAAGCCGCGTTTAGGCGTAAATAAAAGTGTTGTATAAACGAATATTAAGTGCAAGATAAATAAGTTGCTGTATTAAGACAAACTGTATAAAGATAGAAAACAGGAAATAAAAACTGTAACACAACAACAACGTGGTGTTTATTTTATTTTGACGCAATTAAAAAAAACTCAAACGTTTTAAAAGGGTTAAAACTTAACAATATTAAAAACATATATGCATACTCGTATATATTAAAAAAAACTATATTATACTCACGTAGAAGCAAGCTACTCGTAAATGCCTTAAACTCTTTACATGCATGTACATATTATTACTAAATTAAATCTGTATATGCTACAGACAAAATAAAAATTGAATTGAATGGAATTTTTGATGTTTTCTGGTGTTACCGCCTCATTTAGACTGCGTTCAGCATCATCCGCGTCTCTACGATCACATTTGAAGTCAGTAAACCAAAGTTTTATTGTTGTTCTTGATGGAGCGGAGTCCCCATAACACTTTTCAAGCCATTATTTCGCTTGAACGGTATTTTTTTCAATCAAGAAGCAGTGTAGAATTAAAATACAACATTATTATTGATTCATTGCTATCAAAAAAAAAAAAAAAAAAAAAAAAAAAAAACAAAAGTAAGGCCACTCTTAGCACAATAATTCATAAACCAATTAATAGAATATCACGAAATTTTAACAGCTGTTATTGAGAGGTTAGATCTAAGTGAAAAAGAGGTGAATGCACTTTTGGCAAAACACTGTTTTTTAAACGTTTTGAACACAAACTTTAAAAACAAATTTGTTTGCATTTATTTCCTTAATAATGCAAAATTAGAAAAAATCCGTACATTTCGGCGAATATGAAAAATTTATTCGTTTTTTCCTACGCTTCTATTTTAGTAGCAAAAAATCGACATGTAGGGATCTTCTCCTACTTCTAGCAACACTGATCGGACCAAAGGTGTATCGATAAACGAAGTGAAGTGACTATCGACATCAAAAACATGTTTCCATAAAAGTGTAACGATAAGATGCCTTGGAGTTATCTAAAGTTTTAATTTTAACACTACAAAAGCACTAGACCCATCCTTCAGGACAAGATTTAGAGGTTACAAGTACTGACAATTGCTAAGAAAATTATTTAAAAAAATTAGATTACCACCTTGATCAAAAAGTTTCCGGAATAACCTCCGTGTGCCGGATCCATCGTTCCGATTTGAGTTTTTTTTTGTTAAGTTGGTACATCTTATCATCATAGCTCGACATTTGCATTTTTTGTATTCGGTTTTCGGTATTTCCTCTCGGCTGCTGAAACGCGTTTCCCGTAATGGATTTAACTCCGTTGAACAGAAAGAAGTCATAGGGAGCCAAATCAAGTGAATTCAGTGGCTGTTGGGTGGTATTTGTAGCATTTTTCGTCAAAAAATTTCGAATAATGATGTCACTGTGCGGCGGTGCGTTTTATGGTGCAATTCTGGTCTCTTTCGGCGAGTTGCTTCACGCAAACGTCTCAAAATGCCCAAATAATACTCTTTGTTTACTGTCTGCCCTTCTGGCAAAAATTTGTGATGCACTACACCGTTGTAATCCATGAAAACCTTGAGCATTGCCTCCTTTTTTGAGTGAAAATGGTGTTGGATAATTTGGTGAACGCCATTCACTTGCCTGATCTCTGGATAGCATGTCGTACTCAAGAACCCAGATCTCGTCTTCAGTAATGATCCTTTTGATGAATATCGTGTCGGATTCAGCCTCGCAAGTCATGTTTCTTGCAACCTCAACACGGTCAAAATTGTAAAGAAAAGAGATAGATGTACTCTTGGTAAATGTCAAGCTATGACGCTAAGACTTAGCAGATGTACCAACTTAAGAAGAAGAATAAAAAAAAACTCAAATCGGAACGATGGATCCGCCACACGGGGGTTATCCGGAAACTTTTTGATCAAGGCAGTATTTTTAAAAAGATCGACTCATAAGCGTCTAAGAGCAATGCTTCAGAATTAGTTTTGGTATACCATTCGGTAGATTTTTTTATATTGAAGTTTGGAAGGCTGTTTTTGTTCTAAAAGCTTTCTCTTGCTTCTAATGTTAAGCGTCTAGTTCAACTCTGCATATCTTTTTCTTTTGCACATTTTAGTAGTATTTGCCTACATATGTATGTATAGTTACTCCTCTTCCTCTAATGTATGCGTTTGTATGTATACTTATATGCTCTCATTCATAATAAATTAATTGCATATTTCCGTATTTATACAGGTGTTACCAACAACACTTACAACGACAACAATATCGGCAACTACAATATTTATAAAAAAACCGTTTTTTGTTTGTTTCTGAGTCTTATCAAATTGCAACAAGTTTCCTTCAAATTATTCTTGTTGTTATTATTGTTGCTCATAAAAAAGTAACAACAAAATTTAAACATTTTCTTGTTCAATGCCTTCCAAACGAGCAATAGCGGAAGAGTGTGCGAGAGAGAGAGAGAGAGAGGAAACACTGTCTGAATAATAATTTTCAAGAAAATATTTTTAAACTCAAACAACCTTTGACAAGGTAACAGGCAGAACACATGCAAACTACTGCATACTCACACACACAGCCACAGAAATACTACACTTTATTATAACAAATTTTAGGTTTTTTTTTCTTGCATATGCATATTAAAGCCAAGAAGAAAGAAAGAGAGACACACACACAACATATACATGCATAAATATTGCCGTTTATGTAAATACGTAATAGAGGAGTTTAGCAATGTTTTTCTTTTTCTGTGTCCTTTTCTCCTGCTTTGCTTTAAATGTTTCCGTTTAGTTCACATTGACATTGAACCATGTGAGGGGTGTGTGTGTGTGTGTGTGTAGTGTCCTGTACAAAAATTATTGACCATTTTTTTCAATACATTTTACCATATGAGACTGTCTCTGCTTTCTGTGCTAAACGTTTTTCTGTTTTCTGCCTTCTTTTCATTGCTGCCAAGAAAATATTATAGAAAATTCGATTTTACTTTTCCTTGTGGCTGGCATTTTTGGTGTTAAAATGAATGTGTGTGTCAGGGAGAGAGACTTAAAAAATATTTTCTTGACATTTATTTTTGCATTTTTTTCCAAGTTTTATTTATGGTCATTGCATGTCTTATGGAAATAACAAATGTTTATAGATTATTACTGTGTTATTGCTCCAGTTACCAATAATGCGAATATATTTCCGCATATTTTTATTTCGTTTTTCCCTTCTTCGTAACGCTTTGTTATATTTAAAGTAGGAATCATTGTACAGTGAAATCATATTAAAAAAGAATTTAAAAATGGAGGAATTCAAAATTTGGTCTCTATTATGAATTTAATGCCCTGCGCGATCTTCGTTGCCTATCGAAAATCGAGTATCGAATCACAAGTTTGTATTATTCGTACAGAGTCGAAATTTCTTTGTGAGGTAGGAATTTTGCTAAGAGTTTTTTCAAAAAAAGGCTTTCCGACCATTCTGCTTTAGTTATTATTGAAAAGGATAGCGCTTCAATCAGAGATATAAGCAAACTTTCTGATAGACAAGCGATAAAAGTTATGGACTGTCGCAGATCCCTCAACAAGATTGCTGATCAGTACAATATTCATATTATTTTGGTATCGGCTCAGAATGATATTACGAGGAACTATAGGGCTGATGAATTAGTGGATCTCCTGATTCTGAATCCGTTAACGTGGTATGAGTAGCTTCGGAGAGTGGCAGGATAGTAAGTCTGTACTGGGACGCCTGGCCATTGATCTCTTGAGAAATTATAGAAACGAAGAGAAAGCCATTTTTCGTTCACTTGGCACTTGCTTGGTGTTGTGTGGCAATAGAAGGAGAAATGTATCATGCGACTAGGCTGTCTAAAATGGAAGTTGAACTCCGGATGGTTTAGGATATAAGGAGATGATTCATTTTTCGTCACAACAATTCAGTCTAGACTAGGTGTGTTTTTCGTATCTAAATATTGAAAATAAAGCACTTTTTTGCCGTAATTAACAAACTGTCCTCTTTATTAGCCCCCGGTGGCTCGATCTGGATAGTTGCTTTACTAAAAAATTTAATAACTCTGTCAATTTCCAACGGATTTCTAAACCGTAAGTCTAATTTTATTTAAAACTTAATAGAATTCCTTAATTAATTCCTATATAAAATAGAGCGCAAAAACGCATCTAAAATTGAAAAATGTGGACAAAATTGGATGAAAAATATGTTTGCCTGTGAAATACAACCAGATTCTTCAAGGTGACTTGAACGCCATATATTTTTTAAAAGACCTGCATCTCTTCTCTCCAAATCCAAAAAGAAACTTAAAATCGAGTAATATTCAGCAAAGTTATTAGCTTATAAGTGCATGAAAGTCAGAAAAACCGGTTTTTTTACCCGTAACCCGAGATTTTGGGGTTGTTTCGAAAATTTCAAAAACAGATTCTAGATCTGCTCGGCAGCGCCTATCAGAAAAATAGTATCACTTGCCAGGTATTTTTTTGTCGCACCGTGTTATACGTCTCCGTATGAAAAATTACCAATTGTTGGGCAATATTATCGTTCATTTTAAATACTTTTTTTGATACACAAGAGGTGTGGAATTCTCAACAGATACTTACATGCCGTACTGTACCATGCATGTATGTCTTTTATATGCTAAAACACACCCCTTAGCATCTGCGGGACACATAAAACTGACTTTCCGTATTACGTTATGGGAACGATAAGCCTTGTATGGCATTATATCGCTAAACACTCTTAGGCAACTTCTTCTACTAATTTCCATAACTTCTTCCTTAGATAAGCTACTCATTGCCTTCTTTCACACGGGTGCATCGTAAAGTAGCATGGAAATTGTCACCTAAAATATTAAGATTCAGAAACTTTGACGTGATGCACTGATGTTTGCGTATTTTACATAGGTATGTATGCTTGTATGTATGTATGAATGTATGTATGTTTGTTTGTTGGTTTTGTTTGAGCCTTATGAACAGCTAAACGGCGAAACCATTTTCTTTAAATTTTTGTATCTGTCTGTATATCTGGAAGGAACTGTGTTTTTTTTCTCCGTCACTCCTCTAGGGAGCATATTGGCTTTCCACAAAGCATCTATTGCTTTGTTTCAGTTTCTTTAATCAATTTGATATTTCAAGCTAAGCTGTAGCTTCTTTCATTTAAGCGGATGACTAATCCGCTGTAGCTTCCTCCATATGATTTTTTTTTGTGTAGTGGTGAAGATCCTTGCTAATTGGTGGTGATCTTTACTTTAGCATTGTGGCGTGTTTTTCCTGATCATTCGTCTGATGTTTGTCGTCATCGCCAGAGGTATGTGAGAAGGGTCAGGGGGGCTTGTTTCTTTATTTTTTTAGATCGAGTTGTCTGGAGGAAAGAAGTTGAAGCCTTTTTTTATTATTAAACTGTAGGACATATAAATTTCATAAATTCTAACTGGGCAGTGCCACGCCCATACGAAGTAAATATTTATCTGTCTATATAAATTCAAAATGGTAAGAGAAAAAGTCTCTAAACTTCGCCCATATAGATTCATTGTGAACACAAATCAGCAGTCAAAAAGTGGGTGAAATTGGACAAGTGGGCGTGGCTGCTACCATACAAAATTAATATTGATTTCTATATATGTATCTTGATAACAGTTTAATCTAAAGCTTCTGAATTGGGTCTGAATGGCTTTAAAGTCAATACAAATCATCAGTCAAAAACTGTGCGGTATTAAAAAGGCAGACGTGGTACCTCCCATATAAACTAAATATTGGTTTTTTTGTATCTTGAGAACCCTTAAAGCTAAAGTTTTAAAAGTTGGTCTGATTAACTTCACAGTCAATGCAAGTCAGCCGTCAAAAACTGAGCGAAATTGGATAAGTAGGCTTGGTACCTTCCATACAAACTTAATATTGAATTTTGTATATCTTAATAATGTTAGTAATAGAGTAACTGAGTAAATTAGAAAGTTGGGTGTGCACCTACCATTCTTAATAATAAAAGCAGCGTTAAGTATTCACATTAGCCAAGAAGCAGGTGTTGCAGAAAGCGCACTGTGTAAAAGATATCGATATATGTGTCTTATATACACAAATGAATGTGTGCTTTTTGCTCTGGAAGGAACGGTAGGCTATCGCAAATGTTTGGAGTTGGACCGGGAGGGGACAAAAGATGGAAAAAAGTAACAAATTTAACTAAAATAACATTTAGGAAAATAATTAAGATGTGGGTAGCGAAGCACGCCAGGCGTTAGCTAGTGTGTTATAAAATCGTTTTATTCACATATTTTAAGCTCTTAAAAGGCAAACCCTTTAACTTTTTTCTGTATTTTTTTTTTTCAATTCATTCGTTGTTCTTTTCAACTAATAGTGCCATTTTTTATTCCTCCCTTTTTAGTTTTTTTTACAACATTTCATATAAATTTTCAAGTATTTGTTAAGTTTGTTTAACTGCTCATTTCATTTAAAATAGTTTGTGGTTGTTGTTGTTTTTGTTGTTTTTGTTGTTGTTATAACATGCTCTGTTTTCGTTTTATTTTTTGCCTGATACTTTTGAAATTGCATTTTAACCTTCAGCGTTTATTTTTGTTTGAAACTTGAAAAGTAAAAATGAAAGAATTAAATACTCCCACTCCTGCTGTGTTTTTCCGTGCTAAATGGGTTGAAGGCTACCATAGAATAGAGAAAGAGAGAGAGAGAGAGAGAGAGAGCCACAGTAGCGGAACAGGAACTTGAAAAATATAACTGTTTGTTTTTTATATGCAAAAGAGTGTGTGTATTTGTGTGTTTAGGAGAAAGTGTTTGTGCTCATGCCATATTAAAATGTTGGCCAGTTTAAGTGGTTTTGTTTGTTAAGCATTCATAAGCAAAAAAAGAAAAAATGAAAATCCATCCAAGGAATTATTGTTCCTAAGAAGTATAGTGTAGCTATTAAAATAATATTTTTTTCCTTTTCGTCCTTTTAGTGTTATTTCTTATTCATTTCAATTTTTTTCTCTATTTGTTTGGCTTTTAAAAGAGATTTGCATGCTTCTTTTTATTACCACTTAACACCACTACTTTTCAGTGTTAATGTCACTGTTACCACATAGTACTTGACTCGATGTTTTTTTCTTCCTTCTGATATTTTAGCCATGTCATGTCATTTTTAAAGCAAAAAAGAAAAAAAAACAAAGAAATCAGTTTTGAATTGATTTGTTGGCTTAAACTATCGATCTTTATGACATCTATTGGCAGTTTTGAGAGGGTAACAGATTTTTCATGATACATACAGTAGTGTTCATAAAAATAGGAGTGACATCCTTATAAATTTAAAAAAAAAAAATAAATAAAAAGTGTAAAAAACTGAAAATATTATAGAAAATGTGATAGAATTTTCTAAGTATTAGGCCTCATATATTGCAGTATAAAGTCTTCCGCGAAACTGTTTTAGCGGCATTTTTTTGCACTTCATTATGCAATTTATTAGCATTTCATGATATTGAGTAGAATATAAATCTTTTTTAAACTATACTTCCAAGTCATGCGGACATCTGAGGGAATGAAATGGATGATGAGTGCGCTACTATGGCGTCCTTTCTATTTCCCGTGCAGGGGAATTTGCATGCCCCTCTATGTGCGTTGTCGAGTTTAATAGATAGATGGGAAGTGAGCATGACGGAAAACAGATGGACCAATATCACCACTTGTGGAATATCCAGAATGCTTTGGCCCTCACTTTCTATGGAAAGGACAAAGTCTCTTTTACGATTTGGAAGGTGGTTGATCAGGCTGTTTTTCGGGCATAATTACTGGGCATTATACGTTGGACCGCATGTCAGAGATGTCAGAATGAGAAGGAGGAGCAATCACCTTCTCTGTGACTATCCCGCTTTATGAGAGCTTAGACTAAGGCACTTGGGTGCATGTCACTTCCATGATCTGAATATTTTTGGGATGTGGCTCAAGTGAGGGAACTAACATTTTTGGGAGGATTTTTTTTTGAACTCTCCCATGTCCGGCTCTTCGTCCTCTTCAATGGGTCTGTCCTGCAAGGGGTAACACAATGGGCCATAGAGCCTCCGAGTACACTCGTAATTTGTGAACGACCCATATAACCTAACCTAACAATACCTCATACCATTGCAATATAGTGTCCTTCAATGAAACCACAATTACTTGCTTATTCCTAAATTTTTTTCTTTGTTAAAGTAAAACATTTTCGTTGTAAGAAAATCATCCTCATATCGCCACTTCTGTGAGTTTTTTTCGCATTTGATAGTGGGAGGTTGTCTGACCGCTGTAGTGTGTTTCAGACGTAGGTCATGGCCATACTGAAGGCTGTGTAGCACTTGAAAAGTGTCAGGATTTTCCCCGAAAATCTTTAGATTTACTCTGACAGCCAGGCTGCAATCAAGTCCCTAAGTCCCATTTCGACGTCCATCCTTTCTCACGAGTGCCGAAGATTTCTCACGGAAATTTCTGATTATTTCAAGGTAACTATATACGTTGATGACGAATTGGCTAGGACGGCTACGTATTTCGAAATTTTTGAACTGGAACCAGGTATAGGTCTTTCGATTACCTTGGTTAAGTTGGTAATCTTTAGGCCAAAGCCAGCATAGCACTAACTGTTTTCTTTTCTTGAATCGTATGGCCATCCATTGCACTATTGGAAGGCATGTTTGTAAACTTATGACTTCTGCAGGAGCTGTGGTTCTGAGGGGGAAATTATCTCTCACCCCATGTGTCTGTGCCCAGATCTTGCTATAAAATCACAGAGCTTTCTAAACTCTCACTTTTTCTCAGCTTTGACTGAGGTCTTCAAGATAAGAGTTACCGAAATTGCGAGATTTATTTTGCAGTTAAAATTGTCTTCAATGGAGACTGTTTGATCCCTAGTTAAGCTCTTACGCTTGTTGTATCATAATGGGCCTGTCTTCTGGTCTGAGTGGGCCCATATCCTTCTAAGAGGAGACACCACTTAACTTTACCTAAATAAGCAATAAAACTTTAGTGTCAGTTAGGCCATAATGCATTTATCCACTATTCTGCTACGACCAGTTGCTTTTTTTTTGTTAACAAGTGTATTATTCTTAGATTCTTAGAAAACAAGTTGTTTTCAATCAATAATTATATACTAATTATATTTTATTAGCTAAAACCCGGCGTGCTTCGCTACTCCCATCTCAATTATTATCTTAAATATTATTTGAGTTAAATTTTTTTACTTTTTTTTCCACCTTTTGTCCCCTTCCGGTCCAGGTCCATACATTTGAGATGGCCTATAGTTCTTTCCAGAAGGACACTGTAGAATCCTTCATTTAGCTGTATGGAGTTTTCAAATATACATTAATTTTTGCATAAAAGATACATATATAGATGGCTTGTATTCAGTTTGCTTTCTGGAATACCCGCTTTTTGGCTAATGTGGATAGATAACGCTGCTTTGGTTGTTGCTGTTCTCCACATATACAAAATTCAATATTTAGTATAAATGGAAGGGTGTATCTAATTCACCCAGTTGCTGGCTGATGATGTTTATTGTTTACGACTTTGCTTGAACCTAATTTAGAAACTTCTATTATTACCAAAAATTAATATTTACTTTGTATGAAAGGTACAACGCCTACTTGTCAAATTTCGCCTACTTTTTGGCTGATGAAGCTATTTGGACCAAATACTGAAACTTTTAGTTTATAGGTGGGTACCAAGTCCCCTCTTTCAATTCTGCGCAGGTATTAACTGATGATTTGTATTGATTTTAAATTCAACTTCAGAAGCTTTTGCTTTCACCTTTCACAACATATACGGAAATTAATATTTAGTTTGTATGGGAGGTGCCATGCACACTTGTCCAATTCCGCTCGATTTTTAACTGATGATTTGCAAATCAGACCAAAATCTTAAACTTTATCTTCAACCTTTCTCAAGACATAAGGAAATCAATATTTACTTTGTATGAGAGGTCTCACGCCCACTTGTTTAATTCCGTCCACATTTACTTAGACCAAATACTGATACTTTAGCCTTAGTCGTTCTCAAGATATAATGAAATCAATATTTAATTTTGTATGGGAGCTATCGCGCCTACTTGTCTAATTCTTACCAGTTTTTGACTGATAATTTATATAAACTATAGCTGTAACCGTTGAAATTTTTGAGATTTATTAAGCTTATAGTTCCTTCCGGACATACAGAGAGATACTGTAAAAATTTCAATAAAATCGGACTACAAACAAACCAAAAAACATACATACAAACACATTAATTTTTAAATGTAATGGCGTTTTTTTTTCTGAACAAAATGTTGCTTTTTTTGTCTTCGCCATAAAGCGCAGTCAAAAATTAGGAAATATCAAAATTTTTAAAGGCAACATTTTTAGAGATACCCCAGCACCCTTTCATTGTATTACATTTTTTAAAAAAGGAACAAAAAAAAAGATATAAGATATAGCATAAGATATAGCATTAGCGACTATTTAATGGATGCAAAACAATATTTTCTTATAAGTTATTCCTTAACTATGGATATTATGAATACAATTTTTCTTTTCTTTGGTACAACGGCTCAGCAGTGCAAATATTTATTGAAAAAGTAAAAAACATACTTTGCCTTACTTTGTTCCCATTTAAATATTTTACAAAAAATAATTCGATATTAAGCAATTTGTCTGTTTTCTTGTATAAAATATTTCATTTCATTTTATCACAAACTATAATACAAATACAAGCCCTCTTGTTGTTCTCACAAAACAAGAATTTATACAAAAATAAAAACGTTTCACGTCTCTCCTTGTTGCCCCTTGTTTTGATTTGTATTCAATTTCGTTCGATTTTATGCAAATTTTCTTTAAATAATATAAAACATATACATGCGCCTAAATTTAGGCTCCAATAAATTATTATAAAAAGGAAAAATCATTGATTTGTTAAACGATTTGTTTGTTGGTATTGTTAGCAGGCTATTTTAAAAGAAGCGTTAAAATACAACAAATAGACAAATGACCACAAAGAATAAGAAACAGCAACTCTGTGCTGTTTAGAAAACAAATGATTAATGATTATACGGATATATGTTATATAAAGTGTGTGTGTGTGTGTGTGTGCGTGCGAATGCGGTGTTCCCTTAATCGCAACTTTTTTTCAACATATAACATATGTATGTATATCAGTGTCGGTATTTCAATTTATAATTTATTTTAAAAAGGACAGTGCAAAAGTATAAAAATTTATTTTTTTATGTGTATTTTTAGAAGATTAAAATTTTTTTTTCCAAAAATCACCATATAGGCATTACTGTCTCAGCGCTCTATATATATCTCCTCTCCCACGCCAAAAAAAACCTGAACATATCCGTTAACAACCAAACGGAAATTAAAATTCATTTCAATTTATAAAATATGTACTATTGTTATTGAAAAATATTTTCATGGCATACTCTTAGGCATATATGTATATACATATGTGTGTATTGATGTATATACTATGTACCCTATAGCTATTTGAATAACACTAATGATAGTTTATTGTTGGGCTGTCGCTAAAATAAATTTTAAAATAGATTTGAACATTTTTTTATTTATGAAGACACAATAGAAATATAGTCGCTTACCGAAAATAAAATATGGTAATAAAAAAGCACTTATGGCTCATTAAATATTAACTAGTGTTTCATTTATTTCCTTTTCTACCTCTCGTTACTCTCTGTGCCCTACTAACGCTGTGGTTCTTTTTCTATTTGGCTGCTCTACGTTTCATGATAGTTCAACCTTAAATGTTCGTTAAACAGCCTTCTGGTTCTCAGTGCGCTGTCATTGTTTTCTTTTTTTAAGTGTAAGATTTGAGGAATGGATGGATATATTAGCAAAGACACTAGGGGTTATAAATTCTAAAGTATATGTTAAGGGAAGTTAAAAAAAATGAAATTAAAAAAATGCTGTTTTTGTATTTGAGACCTAAAATTGTAGCGATATGTTCAATTTTTCTGACGATTAGGTGATGATATGATGACAAGTTATATTAAATTGGTATCATTGAGGTGGAGCCTTGAATAAAAATAAAAGGAAAATTTTTAATAAAATAAAAATAATTTTTCTTATAAATCTGATGCACAAAAAAATATTTAAAATGTTGTTGATGATTTAAACGCAAGTTTCTATCTAAATCTAAATAGTAGACAAAACAATACAAGTTGCTATATAAAGCTTAAAAGTAGACAATACAATTTTGTAATCCCTAAAGTAGACAATAAAATTTCTACAACTACAAAAACTTAAAAGCATAAACTATATTTAATTTTAATTTTTAGTGCATATTTTCAATATAATTCTGTTTAAATATCCTCTTATACTCCCCTTAGAACCAAAGATATTACATATAATTAATACATGGGTTTCACTCAATAACTTTTCAGTAAAATTTTTGAATTTTAATAAATATTCTTTTTGATTTTGCCTGCAAACTTTTAGTTGTTAATTATTTACCTAATGCAGACCATATAATTTATATTTTTAATTTTTAATTGCACAGGGTCTCCGCGGGAAGGTATACCACTTTGTTTTGCCGCCATTTGGGTAAACATTAGTCTTGACAGTTCATAATTGGTAGTCGTGAAGTAGAGACGTGACAAATTTTTATGGAAAAATATTCAGTAAACCAAC
This sequence comes from Wohlfahrtia magnifica, assembly GCA_023159175.1. Taxonomy (NCBI): domain Eukaryota; kingdom Metazoa; phylum Arthropoda; class Insecta; order Diptera; family Sarcophagidae; genus Wohlfahrtia; species Wohlfahrtia magnifica. The sequence goes on along the minus strand of JAKWBJ010000227.1, from coordinate 1,130,026 downwards.
GTCTTTTAATCGTTAAAATGGCTCGCCCATGACAGCCCCGATTTTCATGAAAAAATCATAATGAGTGACGAGGCACATTTTCATTTCAATGGTTATGTGAATAAACAGAATAGCCGGTTCTGGGCAATGGAAAACTCTCAAATTATTCATCAGTCACCTTTGATTCCATTAAAAGTGACAGTCTGGTGTGAAATTTGGTCAGAAGGAATCATCGGACCTTACTTCTTTGAAACTGAAAACGGCTTAACGGGAACTGTCAATGGAGAGCGATATCGTGATATGATTGAAAACTTGACTAACATGTAGTTTCAGCAAGACAGTGCCACATCGCATACAGCTAGGATTACTATGGAATTACTGCAAGACCTCTTTCCACAGCAAATTATTTCAAGGAATGGTGATGTTATTGGCCTCCGCGGTCGCCGGATATCTGAAAAGCAAGGTTTATGTAAACAAACCAGTTACAAAGTGTTATACCTTCCCAGCGAACACCCTGTTTAATTAAAAATAATTTTTGGAAAAACAAACAATTATTTTAGTCTGTTGCATAGTTTAAGGGTATATAGGTGTTAAACGAAAGCGAAGTGAGATAAGTTTAAATTGCTAAAGGAATAGTAAGGTATTATCATTATTATTATGATCATATTGACCAGGCACTATTGCAGGATACTGCAACCCATGGGATCTATTGTACCTCTTTCGGTCTTTGCCTTCCTAATGAACACCAGCAGATCTGAAACCATAATGGTGGATATGTTACCCAGTGAGACAATAAGTCCATTAAAACATTTCCACCTAAACCTATCAAGAACCCCACATTCACACAATATGTGTTCTGGTGTCTCTGAAGGCTATGAGCACAGTCTACAAACATACACATCTGTGACCGCCATCCTCTTAAGATGGGCTCTTTGTCTACAGTGGCCCGTATGCAACTCCGTAAGGAGTTTCAAGTCAAAACTGGCATATTTGAGAATCTTAGAGCGACGCGTCGCCTAGAATAGCGAAGTCAGTTTTGAGCATTTCAGTGTTTACAGCATTTGGCAATTTCTCAATCATCAATTGAGGATGGTAGTGAGTGGTGTGCACTGCTAGGTTCCGAAGCGTTATAGGGTGTCATGAAACCATAGGTCTAGGTGCCCAAAACAACTGGACCTTATTTCCAACCGAAAGCTTTTGCAACGTATCAATATCTGGCCAGTATCGATTTTATATGATTCGAGCCAAGTGTCCTTAAGGCAGCTTAGCTGTCAGAGAATATGCTCATGGTCTTACCCTTGAGCCCACTGTCAAGGTTGATCTCCGCAGATATAGCAATGGCCATGTTAAAAGTCTCGGTTGGGTTCATAAACATCAGCACCGACAAAGTCTTTCATTTCGGAGCCATCGATGTACCAGCTTGGATGAAACTTACTCCGAACTAAGACCCCAGAAGACCAACAACCCCGGTCCGATAATTCAACCCTAAATCTTCTGCCAAAGCACAGATCTGAAGGCATAATTTCCATAACGTCTGACCACCCTGCGTAGAATGGACAGACTTCTACACGCATTTCTTCAGCCTTTGGCGAAAATTTTTTGTCGCCTAACATACCGCCACCCTCATCACATGGATGTGAAGCGGTGTTAAAGTCTCTGTACTCTGTCTAATTTATTCATATTCATGGTAGCTTCCTCAGCTTATCTCCACCAAGCTTTTGCCGCATAAGTGATAGTCCGAATAATAGTGGTACATACCTATAGTGTCATTCTCGGCGAAAGACCGCAAGTCCTATTGTAGGAGGAGCTATTTGCTGAGAGGGCTCTTATCGCTCTGTTCTGAACGGCACCAATAAGCGAGTTCCAACTGGGGTGGCGGTAGCGTGGTGTAGTGGTTAGAGCGCACGCATAACAACACAAACGACCCAGGTTCGAGCCCCAGCGGAGGAAATGACGAAGAAAAAATTTAACTGTGGTTTCGAATGTTTATTAATAATAAAAAAAGGCTTCAACTTCCCTCCAGACAGCTACATCTAAAAAATAAAGAAAAAGCCCCCCTGATCTTCCCGCATACCTCTGGCGATGATGACAAACATCAGACGAATGATCAGGAAAAACTCGCCATCTACTGGTAAAAAATTGCAATGCTAAAGTAAAGATCACCACCAGTTAGCAAGGATCTTCACCACTACACACACAAAAATCACATGGAGGAAGCTACAGCGGATTAATCATCTTCTTAGCTTGAAATATCAAATTGATTAAAGAAACTGAAACAAAGCAATAGATGCTTTGTGGAAAGCCAATATGTTCCCTAGAGGAGTGACGGAAAAAAAACTGGATAGGAAGCTTATTCAGAGTTACAGCTAAATACTTAACCTCCTTAGAAATTTAATAATGGTACTCATGATGGTAATACAGTTACATGATAACTTGTATTTCCTTGTAAAAGGTACAACAATAGTTTTTGAGGCATTCACCGGGAGCGTTACTGATAGTAAGGTTAGTCGAGCTGAAATTTTTAAAGGCAAATGCTTCTAAAATAGACAAGACATAATTGAAAACATTAGTTTCTGGATTTCTTACAGAGCACTATAGACCGAACAGCAATTTAAGCAGTAGGTTTCTTTAGGTTAACGCACGCCAAAAGCACATCTGTCGCTTATCAAACTCATTTTTATAGTTTTTTTAAGCATCTAAACTGATTCCACACTGACTTAAAGCAAAAGCGATTTTTACACATGGCGAAGAAACAAACGCTTTTCCATCAGGAGAAGGTATCAGTCAGTATACACGCAAAAATCTATTAAACTTTACGGATTAAGCTCCTAGTTCTTATCAAAAACAATTTTTTTTTTAAATTAATTTCTATAAAATTTAGTATACACTCACCACTACATATAAGTTTAAAGAGAATTCTTTCTTTTCTTTATTTATTTACTTTCTAGGGATGAGTGTTGGTATATATATGTTGTTAAGCTCAATTTAAGTGTAAAAAGGACATAAAAATTATTGCGCCCTTTTCTTTTGCTCAAAAATGTTTATGTAACACATAGAAATATACGAGTACAGACCAATAAAACACATTCCTACAGACACACACACACATTCAAATGATTTCCATTTAAGTTATGCTCTGTTATTTCAGTGTTATTTTGTTTTCTCTTTTACAGTTACAAAATTCTCTTATATGTATATATACGTATGTACAGTGGTGGACATTCGCGTAGCACATTATTGCAATAAATTTTTAGGTATGAAAATTGAGTAAAGTATTTACCTACAAGTGTTGTCAATGGTGTGGTGTGTGGAAGATGATGTACAACGGATTAGTTCATATTCAAGAAAAAACTCGTAAAAACAACTCCTTTATTTATAGAGTTACAATTGTGGCCCGCAACTTATCCTCGACTTAAATTCAAAAGGAGTTTTAAAAAAAACTTGCTATTGATGTCTCCTCGCGAACATTTAGAAAAAAGAAAAATGGAAAAAATATTGCTTGGATGCATTGTAGAATACTACTATTCATATTTCGGGAATTGGCAACACTAATGTCAATAGCTAAAATCTGGCAACACTATAATAAAGTTTGTCATTTTTTAGCATAAACGTACTCACAACGTTTTGATGTATAAGTGCTATTTGTTTTGTTCACAGTGAGTAAAGAAAATCAACTTGGCCAAAAATGGAAATTTCAAGAGAAGGCTTTCGTTGGATTATTTTTCACAACTTTCGGCGTGGATTATCCCAACAAGAATGTATAGTTGAACTCAGTTCTTTGTATGGCGATAAAGCACCGTCAAAAACCACAGTATATCGCTGCTATAATAAATTCAATTGTGGTCGTGGTTCGGTCGTCAATGTAATCTGTGAAGGTCGTCCAAAATCTGTTATTATGCCACAAAACATCGGTACAGTGTGTGAACTGATAATGCAAGATCGTTATGTAGCATATTGCGAGATAGAAGCCTCCTTGCACATTGTTTCTACTTCAATACAGTCGATTTTACATGAACACTTAGTTGTACAAAAAAGTTGTTCTCGTTTCGGCGATTGGTGTAAGGCAATGAGTGAAAAGTTCGACCAGAGTGTTTCAAAAAAGACGTGTATAAAATCGTGACAGCCGGAAACAAAACAGTAATCGACCTTGTGGGTATTCCAAGACGAGCTAAATCTAACAAAAGTTATTCGTGGAAAAAGCACAGCGAAGCAAAAGGTCGCCTGTTTCTTCAGCCGAATGGGTCATGTGGCCACTGTTCAATTCTGAGTGGTAAACGACCAATTGTTTGCCAGAACCAACCGCCAAAGGCGAATAATTCTCCATCATGACAATGCGAGCTCTCACACATCTCCTCAAACAGGTGAATTTTAGAGCAGTCAAAAGAGTTCGAGTCTCATCCTCTGTACAGTCCTAATTGGACACCTAATGACTTCTTTTTGTTCCTGAATATCAAAGGTAAACAACGTGGTCAACGATTTACGAGCGCTGGAGAAGTAGTTGAAGCATTCAAAACCATGTTTTGAAGATGTCTCAAGTGGAATGTAAAAACTGCTTTGAGAAATGGTTTGAACGAATGCAAAAGTGTATTGATCATCAAGAGGAATATTTTAAAAAACAATAAAGCCTTTTTCATTTAAAAATATTTGCTTTTATTTCCTATTCCCGAAATATAAATATTACCCCTCGTATAAGGCACACGTATCAAAAAAGAACTTAAAGTCACGATTTATATTTTGAAAAAATGTCCTCTGTATTGACGAATTTTACTTTTCGGGATTTGGATTTGACGGAAAACGTTATATATGGCGTTCTTCAAGCATGCAACACAACCCCAGGTATATATCAATGACAGTAAAGCATGGTGGCGGAAATGTGATGGTTTGGGTCTCATTTTCTGGGCAAAATGGATACGAAAATTGATCAGTATGCTGAGAATGAAATACTTTTGAACACAATGACTTCATTTGCATATTGAAACATGTCACTTAGATGGCATTGTATGCATGATATGCATGATATTTTTACGTTTTAAAAAATGTTAAAACGTTGGAGTTCTTTTAAATTGCGTCAAAACAAAATAAGCATCACTTTATTGTTGTTTTACAGTTTTTATTTTCTCACTTTATTTGTACATAGTTTATCATAATACAGCAACTTAATATTCGTTTATACAACACTTTTACTTACGCTTAAACACTACTTTATTTTATGACAGCAAAACGATAACTATCTATATACCTAATTGCCTACAGTTTGGAAAGTTCCGAAAATGTCTCAAACGCTCTCATATCCCCTATTTTATACCCGTTAATTCAAATGTAACATACAAAGATGGTCGAATTGCTAGTGCTGACAAATACGCAAATGAGTACGGCATTGACAGGGTGCCATATTAATACCACAATAGAGTTTTAAAGGCACTGCTATGGTACATTTTATTTTTAGGCATTTTTATTTTCGTAACAATATTTATGCAAAACACATTTCGTTGGTACAGTGTTGCTTAAAAGCAAAATAGAATCGATTTGTAATCAATCAAAAGATCTTAGTTCTATAGTGAAACCATGGAATGATGTAGAACAACACATTAATGTTGCTAAACCTAAAATTGTTACTGACTTATAGACAAAAAACTGAATGAAATGATAAGAAATATCAAAGGAACATTGCGTGGGACTCACAGATAGAGTGCCGAGGAGATATAAAGATGTTATTAAGAAAATGGGTTATCCTACCAAGTATTTAGTTTTAAATGAAATAAAGAAGTATTTTAATTTTTTTTTTGCTGAAAATAGTTTTTTTTTTTTTAATTTGTGCTAAATTACTGTTCAGTCATTATGCTCTATTATAACACAAAATAAACGAATTGCAACGAACAAAACTAAAGTAAATTAATGCTACGTATTGTTAGGACTACGATTGATACATAAGGACATATACGTAAAAAAATATTGATTCCAAAAAATACACATATGTAATGTGCTAACCCAATGTCCACCACTGTATATACATATGATACAATAACACAATAAAATGGAATTTAGTGCGTATAAAAATATTCTGTTAAGAGTGTTTGTTTGTGTATGTGTGTGTAAAAGTATTTTTATATGTATTGTCTGTCATAATGTTATTTTTTGTACAATAACAATGTTATTATTGGTTTGATTATAGATATAGATGGTAGGGAGAGTTATTATGACTGGAATTTTTATTTTTTATTTTTTCTTATATTACACTACAGACCTATTGGTAGTACAGCTGGCAGACTAACTGGCTGACTGACCGACTGACTGAAAATTACTAAAAGAAAATTATACCATAAGCGATGATTAAAATTTATGACCTTATAACCACAAATACTCATACTCATATGGCCAAAAAAAAAAACAAAACGAGGAAAAAATTTAACAATAACAACAAAGTCAGTCATATGAATGATTTTATGTTGTTGTTAAAATTGTTGTTGTTATTATTGTATAAATTTAAGTGGCCTCTTTTGCTCGTTACATTCTGTTTAAATTTGTTTTCTGTCTTTTTTTCCTGTTCAGCCCAGCAAAGGGACACTGTGTGTTGTACTTTAAACATATTTACATTACCGTTAGGTTTTTAACAAGCGGTTTTCTATTGTTGAGAATTTTATTGGCATTTTTACGGTTATAAGGTATAATCAGCCATAATTCGGCATTCTCTTGTTGCCTCTTATTGATGTTACAATTTTGCTTTTGATTTGATGATTTCCCCAACAAATTGTTTGGTGTTTCAGAGTGTTGCGTGCATGTAAAACATTTTCTAGAACAGCTCCTAAAAGTGTACTTTCTATTTTATGTATGATTTATTAGATTTTGAACATAAAATTTAGGCAATAGAAAATTTTACGTATAACCCAAAAATACGCAATGTATCTATTGCGTTAAATAACTTAAGGGATTAGACATTAAAATTTCATTAAAATTTATTGAAAATAGGAAAAATTCAAAACTTAACTTCAATTTCATTTGAAATGATTGCAAATGGTGTAGACAAACAAACAAAATAAATGTGAAATGAATTTTAATTATAAATGCGAAATAAATTTTTTAATTTTTTTTTAATATGGATTTAGATTATTAAGGAGATTATGCAGCATACATATATGTGTTAATTTTATTAGAGAGTATTTATTATTATGTTAATATGAAAATCTGTTTGAATAATATTAAAAAAATTAAAAATAAACTGCTTGGCATTAACTCTGTGTCCTGCGGCGTGTAATCAACATTTTATACTTCGATAATGAAATAATTAGACCAGGAATATTAAATAGATATTTTAAAATAAAAAAATTAATAATTATAGTTTATTAACAACTCGTACTATAAACAAAAACAAAAAATAATATCTGCTTTTAGGCTAATATACTGTACAGTACATTTAGTATGGTCTCATGGAGTATTTCCGGCTCTATTGTAAAATAGCTCTGACATAATCCTATCGAAACTCTCACTGATTATTAAGGCCAGCTTTGTTTTGGGTTATGTCCTACAAATGGGGCGGGAGGACACGGTGGTTTTTACCCCGAAGACAGGTAGGCTTAGTGATCTTCTCAAGTCGTAAAGACCTATCAGTTACTTATTCTATTTCTTCAAGGATTAAAAGGAAATGTATGTTGTTAACAATATACCTTTCTATTTAAAATAAAAGGCTCGTACTATAAAGAACTTTATAAAAACTAAAAATAATGTCTGTTTTTAGGCTTATATACTGTTTAAAAAGTTTTTTTATACATAAACGGTACATTTATTATGGTCTCATGGGGTATTTTCGGCGCTATGGTAAAATACCTCTGACATAACCCTATCGAAACTGTCACTGATTATTAAGGCCAGCTTTGTTTTTGGTTATATCCTACAAACGGAGCGGGAAGACAGGGTGGTTTTTACCCCGAAGACAGGTATGCCTAGTGATCTTCTCAAGTCGTATAGACCTATCAATTACTTATTCTATTTTTTCAAGACGAAGGAAAGGCTGATTAATGTCTATATAAGGGAGAGGTACCTTGTGGAGGGTCCTCTTCACCTGTGTCAGTTTGCGCTTGTGAAGGGGTGGGGTCCAATTAGGGTGCCATTTTGCCTATTATTAACGGTATCAAAAAGACGTTTTCTTATAGGGAAATGGCTCTTTATGCCTTCTTGGACATTCAGGGCGCATTTGATAATACAGGCTTTGACTTCATCGAACGGAATAGAGTGGAAAAGTCAATTATAGCTTGGAGCAGGATCATCAGCTTGTCTCTGTAATGGTGTCAAAAGTGTGCCTTCAGGGTAAAGTACTTTTCCCATGGCTTACTCAGCATGTTGGCTTAGATTGATGTTAGTTTAATTGGTTAGGTTGACGACCTCGCTTTGACGGACTGTGGGAAAAATGAGAGTACGTTGTGTGATCTCATGAGGACGGCCCTAGTAAGGTGTCAAATTGGTTTACCCAGGAAGGGCTTTTGGTGAATCCCTCAAAAACGGTTGTCTTACCTTTTACAAGGAGATACAGATTATTTTGTGACGGTATTTCCTTTGTGCGAGGTTAAGTATATAGGTGTCATTATAGATAAGGAACTTTGTTGGAACACGCAAACCGATGCCGTCCAGAAGAAGGCGATAAGGGTCCTTTGGGTAAGTCGCTTCTTCTAGGGTAGGACGTAAGGCTTTTCGTCGAAAATGACGTTATGAATATATACCGTCATTATTCGGCCCTTTATCACTTATGCTATGGAAGTTACCACCATTTATAAATTAGGCAGGGTAAACTATGGCAAAGATGACATGTCAAACAACGTCTTTGAAAGCCTTGATCGGTTTGACACCATTTTACATCTATGAGGTGGCGGTATGTTCGGTGGCCATCTTCGGTACTGGATGTCATACCTTTGATTCTGTGATTTGGCAGGAGATTTAGGTTTAAATTCCCTGACCTTGGTCTAATGGCATCTTAGTTCAGAGTGAGTTTAATCTGAACTGGTACATCGATGGCTCCAAAATGTTAATCTATGCCACTGGGGAGATCATGACCATTGCCATATGTGTGGAAACCAACCTGTACAGTGAGTTCAATGAGAAGCCCCTTAATATATTCTCTGACAACCATGCTGTTTTACAGGTACTTGGCTCAATTCGTATCATATCTAGACTAGTCAAATATTGCTACTATACGTTTCCAAAGCTTTCGCTTGGAAATATGGTCAGTTGTTTTGGGTACCTGGACACTGTGGGATGATAGATGGTAACAAACAGCTGATACATGGGGTAGGGAAGGTTCCGTGAACCTTACTGTGCTAATCTAATCAAGGATTGGAAACTTGCCAGCTGCTTGGAACACTGTAATGCTCAAAGGGGTTTTCGCCACTCTAGGGCGGCTATTTCCCTGCGATCCATTGTGGATTGAGAGCGCATCTGAAAAGGATGGCGGCCACGGATGTAAATATTTGTAAACTGTGTTCATAGGCATCAGAGACGAAGGAACACATAATGTGTGAATGTGGAGTTCTTGATAGATTTAGATGAAGATATTTGGGGAGACATAGGAAGATATTTGGGGAGACATTTGGAGGAAAATCCACCATTAGGAAAATCCACCATTAGGATTTCAGATCTGCTGGTGCTCATTAGGAAGGCAATAGATTTGCTAAACAAACTGTAGACTAGAAGAGGCATAACAGATCTTAATGGTCGCTGGGTCCTGCAACAGTGCCTGGTCAAAATGATAATGGTGGTACTGATGATTTTATAAAATATTTTTTCATAATGTTATGTTTTTAAGTTATCCAAAACTACTGCCTACATTTGGGCTTTAAAAAAGTATTTCAAGCCGACGAAAAAATGCAATGTAATTGATCCTGTTTGCAACAAATTTTTTTAAAAAAAGTAAAATTAAAATTTTTTTTATAACATTTGCTTTAAAGAACATAAAATGACACATACTTTTAGGATTATTGAAAACATCATAATTTCAATAAACCTTAAAAAAATACCTAATTTTTTATTTATAATATTTAAAATTTATGCAAATCCAAGTTATTTTTCTATTTTTTAAATAAATTTTTAAATGAAATCTTTAAATACAATAAATCCCAATACAAATATTCACATGTAAATATTTAAAAACGTATTCGCATGTTGGAAAAAAATGCGCTGAAAATAAAAAGGTAGGCAGTTATGAGTAAACATGTAGCACAATGCTTGATGTATAGTCCCTTAAATATTAAGTAATTAGGTCCTTAATGTTTAATTTGTTGATAAACAAGCAGGACATAAACAAGTTTTGTTTTTAATTATAATTCTTAACGCCTTGTGTTATACCCTAATTTTTTGGTATTGCTTAAGCGCATTGGAAAAGCAAATTATTATTCTTTTAATTACAACTGTTTTTTATTTGAAATTAAAGAAAAAAAAATTATCAAACACAGACACATTTCCCATTCATGCATTCATTTACAACAATACAATGTCAGTTGTATTTGACTGATATTATTGAGTATTAAAATGCGCTTCATTGATTACCAAATATAGAGAGAGAGAGGGATAGGAGAAGAGAGAATATTTAAATAAATATATGAAAATATGTATGTGTAAGAGAGGATGTAGGCTAATGAATATGCTTATGGTAGTATATGTAATACCAACTACTTATGTACATTGTGTCTGTATGTATGTACATGAGTATTTGTATTTACTTGGAGAATTTATGAAGAGTGACAGATAAAGTCCTACACATACACACATTTGAATTGTCATATTCATTTGCAAATATTTAATGAAACTCAGCCTTAGCAACAACAACTACAACTATTAATTACAACAAACACATTCTAATACACATACAATTTAATAAAATGTATTAGCATACAAGTATTAAAATATCTCTCATCATCATCATTTAGCAAAAACCATTTAAAGAGTAGAAGTAGGCAAAATAGAGAAAAAGAGAGAGCGAGCGATAGATTGATTGCTGTTACGTTACAATGATTATTACAATTTCTTTCATTTTTGTCGTTGTTGTAAATGATGGTTTTTTGCTGTTGTTTTATTTTTATTTTCTTATTTTTATTATATAATATTGACTTACATATTTATAAAGTAACTTGTAACGAATGCAAGAGTTTCCGCAAATTGCGAGAAAGTTTGCTAACTGGTTGATGTTAATGATTACAAAATGACTACTTGCTATTTGTTTTCTCAAAATAAATTATAATTTAGGCAGTAACTGTCACTTCGCTGTTTGTTAAGCGCCAGTTACTTCACTAGTTCTGCGTGGACAACCAAGTGTTTTCCATAGCAAGCGAATTTGGTCTCTTTTATCTAAATTCATTGGGATAATGTAGACGAAAAGAAAAAAATCATTCAAATGTTCATTAAAAGAAAGCTTCTGGTAGGGGCATTATTGGTTGAAAATGTGAACTACATACATGTCCTAAGTAGACAGTTTATGACTGGTAAAGTGTGTAGTTTGAAGTATAGATTTCTTGTTAGAATGGGCAAAGGCATATCAATTATGCATTTATGTGTGAAAACGTACAATGTACGTGTTAAATCATTTGTTTGTTTGTTAAGAGAAAAAAACAAAAGCAATAATAGCAGCAAAAATAATAACAATAAACTGATTACTTGCTATTTGTTTTCTCAAAATAAATTATCATTTTTGGCAGTAACTGTCACTTCGATGTTTGATAAGCGCCAGTTACTTTACTAGTTCTGCGAGGACAAGCAAGTGTTTTCCATAGCAAGCGAATTTGGTCTCTTTTATCTAAATTCATTGGAGTAATGTAGACGAAAAGAAAAAATCATTCATAGGCATTATTGGTTCAAAATGTGAACTACATACATGTCCTAAGTAGACAGTTTATGACTGGTAAAGTGTGTAGTTTAAAGTATAGAGTTTTTGTTAGAATGGGCAGAGGCATATCAATTATGCATTTATGTGTGAGAACGTACAATGTACGTGTTAAATCATTTGTTTGTTTGTTAAGAGAAAAAAACAAAAACAATAATAGCAGCAACAAATAATAACAATAAACTGTTATATTGATATAAACATGTCATATATTTTCATTTAAATTTATATTTATTTCATTTTTTTTAAACTTTTTTATGTAAATTGTCAATCCATATTTTAGTCAACTACAATATATAGCGCAAAATATTGTTTAAGGGCAAAAGTGTATTATTGCTTAAAACATTAACAATTAATTAAAAATTAATTGTAATACTAATAGAGGGTAAGGAAGAGTCCATCTTTAGTAAAACAATGTTCAGTAGTAATACCCATTCTTCTGACCAGCCTTTCTTGTTAATGGTAAAGCAACCATTGTTGTGTTTCAGTTTCATTAATCAAGTTGAGTTTTAACGCTGAGTAGATTATTAATCCACTGTAGTTTCCTTCCATATGATTGTGTTGTGGTGAAGATCCTTGCTAAGTGGTGGTGATGATCTTTACTTAGCATTGTATTTTATTTGCAGTAGGTGGCGTTTTCTCCTGATTATTCGCTTAATGTTCATCATCATTATCGCCAGAGGTAAGCTGGATGGAGTTGTTTGGAGGGAGAAACACTCGGAACCACAATAAATTTTTTTCGTTAAGTCCTCTGCTGTGGCTCGAACCTGGCCTTCTTACCACTACACCGAGCCACCCTCAGATTATTTTATTTAAGTACAGTATGAGAAGTTTGTTTAGTTTTGAACCAAGGAACCAAGGTACAGGTATCTTTTAAAAATAATAATATATATGTGTATTCCCATAACATTCCATGAAGAAACATGGGGACTTCTCTCAGTCAATGAGCTGTTCCCGATTCTATTTTTAGACTCACTGAAAGTTACCTTCAGATTAACGCCGGCTTCTAACGGCAAATGCAATAGAGAAGTTCAATTGTAGTAATACTCATAACCAGTTACTAGCTAATCTCATGAGGTGATAACTCTGTTGAAGAACTTTTTCTTTTTTCAGTTGGTCTGGCCTGGTATTGCACCGAGACCATTCTGGTTGGTAGGCGGGAGTCTTACCTACCATACGATAGCGGCACACTAACTAATCTCAGTAGCTAATCTCAGGAGGTGATAACTCTGTTGAAAAACTTTTTCTTTTTTCAGTTGGTCTGGCCTGGTATTGAACCGAGACCCTTCTGGTTGGTAAGCGGGTGTCTTACCTACCATACGATAGCGGCACACTTTAACTAGGAATGTTAGGAATGCCTCAACGCCTTAACACGTTCTAATTAATGCTAGAACTCATCTCTCTGTTTTGTGCTAACGGCTTCATTTCTCTCGAAATCGTGTTTCATCTATTCAACTCGGCCTCAATTTGTCTTTTTCATGCTCTCATGTGGATTCAATGGCATTTCTGATATCATTCGGTTGCCTTTCCATCACCATTTGTACCTTTTTATCTCAACCGATAATAATTTTTGTTTTGTTCTGTATAGGATTTGACACAGTTATAGATTAAAAAAACTCCCTATAACGTGAGTGGCAGAGTTCCACGTTTGTGGCGGCCAATAACAAAGAATTTCCGGCACATCGCGTTAATACGGAGAGTGTTAGGCTTCGTGACATTTATTCTCAAAACTTCGTGACATTTATTCTCCACGGCCAGGGTTACGTTGTGTGAAATGTCGCAAAGTCGGAGAAGCTGTAAACAAGGAGACAGATGTTATCCGTTTAATCGAAGTCGTTAAACTAGCTTTGCAGAATCGGGCTTTCTCAAGAATCGTGTCTGCAACTAAACTAAATAACAGTGTTTGCAGGACGCACCTTTGCCGCACACCAATTTCTACTTCTATCGGACCGCTTAGCAGCTGGACAATTCTAACAGCCTGTTTCTAGATGAAGAGCGTAAGAAAATGTCAGTCTAACAAGTTGAGTGACTTGTCTATTTACATTTTAAACACTAACAAAAATTGAGTGCTTTGCTTGTGTTTTACATATGAACAGATAAATCACTTAACTTGTTAGACGTCCCTCTTCTTACGCTCGTCGGCTGTAAGTTTGCGAGTTGCATTGCAATATAAATGATTAACAAGATTATTGTTCAGATCATTTCCAGAGGAATCTCTGACTTCGACAAAACGAACTTGATGTAATATGGAGTGCGTTGGCATGTAGGTTAGTTCCGCTAAAGCTCATTTAACTTATTAAGGGTTTATGTCACAATAAGCATTGCTTAGTGACAATGTAAAATATATATTTCTTTAAAATGATCATGACTAATAACAAACTACGTTTATGTTAGCAACTGAGGCATAATTGTCACAAAGGAGAAGCCTGACAGAGCCAAGTTCTATCAAATGTTAAGGCTTTAGATCATTGGTTTCGTATGTTACAGGAATCGTGGAATAAACATTAGCAAATTTTATTGCTTTAGCTATTTGTGAAAACTAAAAATATCTATAAATCGGTAAAAATTTTCAAAAAGGAAAAAGCTAAAACTTTACAGAGAATAATATTTTTCACTTTAATTGGTACAATTTTCTCCATTCTAAGTCATGGCAGTTAATACGTCTGCTATTTTGGAACTCTTAGTGTAAGAGTTTTATTACGTTTCAACCTTTTTAAAACGCTTGAGTTCTTTTAAATTGCGTAGAATAAAATAAACGAAGCGAATTTGTTTTATACAGTTTTTATTTCAGAATTAACTTTATACGAAATGTCCAACTTTTTCAACTTTCACTTAATACACAAATTTATTCAAAGTTCTTAGCACGACATTACTTTATGACTGTAAAATTATAACTGACTGACTGCGGAGAATGTCACGGCTTATATAGTTCACTGTCATTAGTTTCGAATGTTCTAGTACATTCCACAACCTAATATTCAGTCGAAGTTGATTCAAATGTGAATCTTTAATACTTATAGTTGAATTGGTAGTACTTTTCAAATAGATACAGTCATGACAGGGTGTTCTTAGTATTGACACCAACCAATAGAACAACTTACATAATAAAGTTTATAGCTTTAAATGTTGGTGTATCTTTTTAGGTTTTTTCATTTTCTTAACAAGTTAATGTCGAACCATATTAAATTAACAAAAAAGTGGAAGCAAAATTATCTTTTTTCTAACCCGATTAAAAGAAAAAACGTTTAAAAATATAAAAAATACATATTTTGGTATGTGTGTATATATGTATAATACAAATGAACATACTTATGTGGATAGTATATATGTTTGCAATATATTTTCATTTTCAATAATCTCATCAAGATGTTCATTTTAAAATTTATAAAAATCGTTGTTATTTCATATTGGTTTTAATTTAAATCGAGGGAAAAATCACATCTCTTTTCATTGTTCTCATCCTCAATCTCTTTCTCTATGCAACACAATTGTTTTAAATAAATTTTAAATCAATAATGGAAAATATTTTATAAAAAATCAAACTTTGAAATTATTTTTGAAATGCTTCAATGATCAAGAGAAATATTATTTAGAAAGGGAGAAAAAAAAAAAAATTGGAAACAAATTCAAATGAAACTCTGTAATAATTTGGAAATGTATTCATTTCGATACAGACTTTTAACTGCAGTATAGAGAAATAAAAAAAAAAAACAAAAAAAAAATAATAATAATTTGCATATAATTGTTATAGAAAAAATAGCTGGAGTGTGTAAACGTTTTAAGGTTCAGCGATTATTTTAAAAATATATTTTAAAGACATAAATTAAAATATAAATTTGCTTTAAATTGTATAAGTCACTAATAAAATAAAAAAATCAATGTTATTTAGTTAATTAATTTTATTGAAACTTCTTTTCTTTCAAGTTTAAGAAAACATTAAACCATTAGTATCACTTTACGAAAAATGTCATTAAATTATTGATTTGAATTTGAATTTTTCGTATTGATAGTGACAAATAATATAGTATTGCCAGGTTAAAGTTTAACCTCTTGAGACCTGAACAAAAAGCGATTATGATAACAGTTATTTTTTTATGTAAAGTTTCATTTTGGTCATTATTAAAACACTTGTAATTAAAATTCTCTAATTCTAAAAATAAATGGCGAAACTTTGGTGGAATTGCCATCTGTTGAAAGTTTTAGAGACTCTAGAGTCTATTCCAAAAAATACAATTCCAGCAGCAACCCAATAATGTCGCTAAGTGTGCTAAATAACTATAATTTAAAGTACATCTGGGGTGTACACGGGGTCTCAAGAGGTTAAAAAAACCTTTAAGTATACTTTGGTTAATATTGTTACGTTTTTACCTTTTAAAAACGTTTATAAAAGAGTTCGTGGATTGTAGTTAAAATAAAATAAATCTTAACACAGTTTTGTTCCACGAGCAATAATTGTCGTAGATTCTTTTATTATAATGAAACATATTAAGATAATTCTCGGAAATTTTTTGTTTTTTTAGCAGTTAACATTGAGTATTTTAGTTGGACAAGCCTTTACTTCTTTCAGATCTTGTTGTTTTGTTGTTGTTTGTTTTTTGTTTTCTTTTCTGCCTGTTTTGTTGTTGTTGCCGTTTATTTTTATTTACTAAATTTTTGCTTATGTTTTTGTTGTCTTTTCGGTTATTTGTAAGCAGTACGTATAGTTGTTTTTGTGGCTTTTGTTTATTTTTTAGTAATGTAATAAACGACAGGGGTGCCCAAACTGATTTTTGTGGCAATATATTGGTTTAGAATAAGAATTTAAAAAAACTTTTTTTTTAGCCTTAAAGTCAAAATTAATTAATTGGTGTGTTCGAAGCCTAAATTTATAATTTTTTTTAAATTTTATGAAATTAATGTTTTTAACAAAAATATACAAAAAATTTAATTTTAATTTATAGTTAGTAGACACCTTTGTTTAAAACTTCTATAAATTTACTAAAATATATGAGTTACTGTAATTCATTGCATATTCTTAGGTTGTTGCAAAAAATAAACTTCTTAGAATTAATTACACATTTTCTTTTGTCATATTTTCTACAACTTTTTGTGATTTTATATGCTTTTAGTTCATTTGCCCATTTTCGGTTGTTTGGCATATATTATCTGCTATTAAGTCTTTATTTGGAAGCAAATATATAGTCTACTTTAAGGCTTTTTAAGACTCTATCGTTTTTTAATAAATATGTAACCAATTTTATATTTAGTCAATTTCTCAGTTAAATAGAAAAAGCTATAAGCGCAATAAAATTGTTTTTTTTTTAAATACTGCTTGAGAGTTCTTAACAGGCATTAAAGCTTAACACCAACTGTCCACTTAAAGTTATTGATCTTGTTTTGATATTTTAATAACTTGTACTGCATCATACTACAAAGTATTTTTGTAAAAAATTATTTGCTTTTGAGTAATTGTACATTTAACAAAAATATTGTGTCAATTTAACTAAAATCCAATATCTTTATGTAGCATACATTCAGGCACTTATTAAAGATAAAAAGATTTTTATTAATTTTTCTTTTTTATTACTCACTTGTTATTATTGATTTCCTATTAAACATTTTTTTTACCATTATAATGCTGTATTTAAATAAATTACGGTTTGTTGCCAGTACAATATTTTTTTTTTATTTTCTCTTCTTTTTTTTGTTTTACAACAAACCGCTTTAATTAACGACAGCAACTTCAATAGGATTAAATGAAAAGAAAAAAACATTAAAATTTTAATTATTTTTTCTGAAGAAGTAAATTGTTAAACAAAACATCATAACTTATTAATACAAAATCTCATTGTTAGCATAACCAAAGGAGTTTGAATAAGTTGCAACCTACTTTTAGGCTAAAAATTAAATCCCATTTATGATTTTATAACACTTGAATCTGTAACAAAAGTAGGGGCTTAAGAATAACTTTTTCTTTCTCTTTTTGGTTAACGTTTAAGCTCACACATCATATTATGTGTCAAATGTTTGTCATAAATTACATCTGATTTTTTTTTTTAATTTTAAAACATATTTTATGGTGCTGGTGTTTGTGGTGGTCTTTGCTTAATTTTTTTAAGCGTAACAAAATATAAAGAAGCTTGTTTACGATAATTTTTTTTTCAGATTTTGAAAGAATATTAAACGAATTTTGATAAGTGGGAAGGTTTATCACCTTAAATCCTAAAAAAATGTTTTTACTTTTTAATTACAATAAAATCGTTTATATATTTTTGTATCTAAAGGGTCCGCCAAATAAATTTATTTTTTGGAAAATGCGATAAAAAAAAACTACTAAATATTTTCTCAAATTTCTTTTTTTATTTGAAAGTACAATTATTCCGGTTAATAATAGAAAATAATTTCATTTCATTTCATTTGAAAATAATTTCAAATGGCTGCCTCGGCTGGCCATGCAGTAGCCTACACGATCGATCCAATTTTTAAGCACATTATCGATTATGTGCAGCTGTATTTCACCAATGGCTCCACGAATATTGTCCTTTAAAGCGTCAGTTGTCTCTGTCTTGTCATCCCACAAATAATAGTCCAACGGTGTTAAATTGCAGCTCCGAGGTGGCCAAACGACATCAGCTCTGCGGCTGATAATGCGATCTTTAAAAATAGGGCGCAAAACATCGAGTGTAGCTTCGGCTGTGTGGCACGTAGCGCCGTCCTGTTGAAACCTAATGTTGCTAATATCCTCCTCTTCAATTTTCGTGAACAAAAATTAGTTCAACATGGCCCAATAACGATCGCCATTGACTGTAACGGCCACTCCTTGCTCATTTTCGAAAAATATGGCCCAATTATGCCTCTGGACTAAAATTCGCACCAAGTAGTAATTCGTCCTGGGTGTATCGGCTTTTCAATGTATGCGTTCGGGTTTTCTGTGCCTCAAATGCTACAATTTGGCTTGTTTACATACCCGCCAAGATCAAAATGAGCTTCATCTGAAAAAATGAATACACATTCTCCAACATTACCATGATTTTCAAAGTAATGTCGCAATATTTCCCAGCGTTGTTCAAGCGTATACACAACCATATTCGTTCAGCGTTAGTATAAAATTAATTATCTGTCAAATCAGACATGAGCTAAGTGTTAACATTCACGAATTAAGCACTAGTTGAAAAAAGCGTTAGATGGCGGACCCTTTATTAAGCTTAAATTATGCTAAATATGTATGTTTGTAGAATTTTAATTTGTTACATCTTAAAAGAATATAAAATATTTAATAATACTCTAAGCAATTATAATTTGTTAAAAAATTTGATTTTTTCATTTATATTCAACAAAATTTATATCAATACCTTAAAGTATGCTATACACTTCTTATAATACCACAGAAAAGTTAAGGACAGTTAGGGAACGAATTGTTTTTTCTTTTATAAACAATTGCACCATCACCTGACATTACCCCAAAAGTATGCTTAGCTATTTATCACTTTTCATTTGTTTTCTTTTTTTGGCTTTGGTTTTGAAAGCTCTCTCTCTCACTCTAGCTAAGTATATATTGATAAATTACAATTGCAAAGGAAAGGAACTGTTAAGCGAAAAAAAAAATAATTTGACTCTGACACTGTTCGTCGTTCATTTCCTTCGTAGCTACAATGTTTTATTCACGTTTTGACTGTAAATTGTTGTTTCGTCAAAATGCTGGCAACAAAAAGTCCCCTAGAGTTGTATTGCAGTTGTATGGTTTTTGACAAGTTCATCTCAACGTTTAAATAATTAATTTTAAAATATTACAAATAGTGGAATAATTTATGTGGGAATTATTTGTTTAGTAGTAGAGTGACTATTTTTTATTTATAACAATTCAAATTGGAGACAATGGTTAGAAAAATTGCATATTTTTAGGATCTACAAAATGAAAATACAAGCTGCATATTTGTCCGTCAGTAGCTAGTACTGTAAAATATGTTAAATGAATAAATCTTTAATGGAACTTAAGCTTTTTGTTTGCAAAATGCTTATCGATACCGCGTTTGTTTAAAAAAAAACTGCGAATATGACCTTGTTGACCGATATATCTTACATAGCCATTTTTAAGCTACATGTTCAGCTGGTGCGACCATTTTAATACCATATAAACTAAAAGTGATCATTAAATCAAAAATTTTAGTAAAAAAAATCCCAAATATATGCAACATTTTTAAAAAACAATTCATAAATTCTGTCTCTAAACAGAAAATGAAAAATGGTTCGGAATTAAATAAAAAAAAAAAACAACCAGAGATTCATTAAAAAATTTTTTCATTAAAGGAATTGTAATTGAGGTTGTGGAGGAAGTGGGAAACGGACATCAAAATAAATTTGTAACTGTAACTTTAACTGTAATAATTTTTTTAAAAATGCACTTGAGTTATAAAATCAAACTGTACATGTCACGGAAATATGACACAATTTATACAACGATAAAAATGCTTACACACAGAGAGAAAGAAAGAGAGGTGCGAAGGTGTGGGTAATTGTATGTATGTGTGTGTTTTTAAGAGCTTACGATATTGTGTTTTGTTTTGTTTATTTTTTATTTATACAACTGCAATCGTCAAATGTTAATGGACAATAACATCACTTTGAGAGCGTTAGAGAAAGAGTGAGAGAGAGAGAGAGGGAGAGACAAAGACTGAGGAGGATTGTTATTCTCATAAAAAAAAAGTATGGGGAAGGAATAACAAATGAGTAACATGAGTTTCGCTTGTATTTTTTTCGTTTTTTGTCGCTTCTTTTTTTATTGCAAATGGTCATGGCTGTCTGTCGAATTAAAAGAACTCTGGACAAATGATTGTCTATCTCTAGTTTTAGTTGTGGAAATTTTTGAAATGTCCACCATAAAATGACAACTATAAATGGAATTAGAGAAAACATGCAGTAAAAAATAACGATTTTTTTAATTGTTTTTTAATTTTTTTTAAATTTGTTTTTGTTTTTGAAAAAGGTGTGAAAAACCATTTTATGGAATTTAATTAATTTGAAAAGAGCTCGGCCAGGTCAGTTCAGCAGTAAGTGAAAAACAACAAAATATTATACATTAAAAACGAATAAAAAGAGCAATAGCAAGAGCAATAGAGCATGGGTATGGGGAATTTTTAAAAGCCTTGTGTATATAACAGCTTAAAATAGAAAAAGTGTCAGACATCGAATGAAATGTACATTTGCTTTGATGTTTCATATTGAGAATTTTTATTGCTGTTGTTGTTTTCCATTTGCCATATTCAAATTAAAACACAAATTATATAAAATGACTAAAAGCTATACTTGCAAGAGAATAATAAATTTATGGATTAAAATGAAAATAAGATGAAGTAAAAAATCAAAGCATACTCTTAGGAGTTAAGTAAAACAAACAAAATTAAATTCATGTTGCAAAGTGTCAACTAGTTGCTATAGTTTCGTTAAGATTAGACAACTTTGTATAATATGTCGCACATTGGTTACTTAAAAGACCAAAGCATACTTTAAAGGGCAGAGTTAAGCATTTTAAACAACACAATTAAGACATCATGGAAAGATAACAAATTAAAAGAAAAAAGCCTTGAAGAACAGCTGAGATCGGTCTGTTTAGTAAGAAATGGCTATGGTTGTTATATATGCTGCATAATTGCTGCAAATATACGAATAAATTGCTTTGAATTTGAAGCACAACTCCCCTAATTTGTGATATCATGCAAAAGAAACATAAAACAGACTTTAGTGCGAATAAAAGCTTTAGAATTAATTAACTAAGTCAGTTGGCTATTTTTTAAGCCAAATTTAGATAAAAGATGTACTACTTCAGAAGTAAGAAAAAAAGGGAAAACGATAGATATTTTTCTTTTTTGAGTTTGGTGTAGAGAAACTACTATAGGGTCGTAAGAAGTCAACATAAAGGCATAATATAAGGCTTTACAGTGAATTTCATACGTTAATGGAATGCGGTTCTTTCGTAAAATTTCTTAGAAGAGAAGTATTACGCTAAGTCTGACTAATTATTGCCCAAGTGGAACATCATTCAAGACAAATAGTTTTATTTCAGTGGTTGCGTTTCACATCTAAAGGGACTTGTTACACGTTAAATCCAGATCAGATACTGCGATATAGATTACTTTCCATCAATGTAGCACTCTAAATGAATTCGCCTAAGAATACACCAACATTTGTACGATAAACTTTATTATGGAATTTATTCAATTGGTTTGCGTCAAGGCTAAGATCACCCTATCAATCATCTTTGGGTATTAAGACTCTGCATATGAATTAGCTGAATAGGAGGTTGTAAAATATACTAGAACATTGGAAACTATAGCTAATTTACTATAAAAGGCGGCGCATTCTGCTTAGTAAGTCAGTTTTAATTTAACAGTGAAAAAGTAAAATCGTGCAAAGGCGTTAATAAAAGCGTTGAGTAAATTTGTATATTAAATGGAATTTAAATAAGTTGGACACTGTATAAACACAAATTTGCTTTAATGAAAAAAGAGCTCAAACTTTTTAAAAAGCTTAAGACGTAACAATTAGGGTGCTCGATTTTTCGACTTTTTTCAAAAACCGGTTTTTGCATAACTCGAAAAGTTACAGTTTTAGAAAAACCGGTTTTCGGTTAAAAATTTATCAAGTAACCGATTAACCGGTTCTTTCGTTAAGATAAAACTTTTCTCAATTCGTGTTGCATTAGCAAATGAAGTTGATGAATTTTTGTCCCATGTTGTAGTTTTCAGCAAGTAAGTATTGCTAAGCAATGTTGGGCTTTTTTATGGCCTTAACGGATATAAAGGGTGCGCCATCTAAAGTTTTTTTTTCAACTAGTGCTTAATTCGTGAATGGTAACACTTAGCTCATGTCTGATTTGACTGATAATTAATTTTATACTTCCGCTGAACGAATATGGTTGTGTATACGCTTGAACAACGTTGGGAAATATTGCGACATTACTTTGACAATCATGGTAATGTTGCAGAATGTGTGTTCATCTTTTCAGATGAAGCTCGTTTTGATCTTGGCGGGTAAGTAAACAAGCCAAATTGTAGCATATGAGGCACAGAAAACCGGCATGCATACATTGAAAAGCCGATACACCCAAGACGAATCATCACTTGGTGCGGATATTAGTCTAGAGGTATAATTGGGCCATTTTTTTCGAAAATGAGGAAGGAGTGGCCGATACAGTCACTAGCGACCGTTATCGGGCCATGTTGAGTGAATTTTTGCTCACAAAAATTGAAGAGGAGGATATTAGTAACATTTGGTTTCAACAGGACGGCACTACGTGCCACACAGCCGAAGCTACACTCCATGTTTTGCGCCCTGTTTTTGAAGATCGCGTTATCAGCCGCAAAGCTGATGTGGTTTGGCCACCTCGGGGCTGCGATTTGACACCGTTGGACTATTATATGTGGGATGACAAGACAGAGACAATTGATGCTTTAAAGGACAATATTCGTGAAGCCATTGGTGAAATACAGCTGCAGACAATCGATAATGTGCTTAAAAATTGGACTGATCGTGTAGGCTACTGTATGGCTAGCCGAGGCAGCCATTTGAATGAAATTATTTTGCGTTATTAACCGGAAGGATTATACTTTCAAATAAAAAAAGAAATTTGAGAAAATATTCAGTAGTTTTTTTATGCATTTTCAAGAAAAAAAAAATTATTTGGCGGACCCTTTATTTTCCTCGACAACACAACGATCTAATATTTCATCCAGTGATTCATTTTTACAGCGTTTTTTGTAAAAGTTTTATTTGCCAGCGTCTAGAGACCAAGTAGTCTCCTTGCTGCACAATAACTTCAATCTTATTGACATATTTAAGGTGGTAAGAAGTATTTCAGAGCACTCGACTTATCTTCAGTTATTCCTTCCATCGATTTACAAATATTTTCACACTTCAGAGGACATATGTAGAAACATAAATGCATGTAACACGTATTTAGTACTGTGTGTGTCACTGTTTTGTGTTAGTAAGCACCAGCCTACCAACCAAAAAATCCTCGATTCAATCCTAGCCCACACTTTCAGGCAATTTTCAATAGCGGTATCATCTCATAACATTGCAAGCGACTGGTTAGGAGTATTTACGCTGTGAAAAACTTCACTAACTAATACATCTACCGCTCGTAGCTGGCGTGTGTAGGTCCCTTTCAATGAGTCTAGTTGATTATCATTCTCCATATATTAAAAATTAATGTTAATGTACAAAAAACGAGAAAAAGTTATTTTTGCTTAAATGTGCATATCTTTTTCAATCTAACATTGTTTTGACGTTCTCTGTGAGACTTTTAAGGTTGTCATATAATATATACATATAAAACTAAGACGTTATATAGTATGTATATTAAATTTAGAAAAATACTTAAACGTTGAATACATTTGCAATAAAAAAAGATAAAACGTATAAAAATTATACATATCATCACCTAAAACGCAAACGGCCCTATCTAACATTTTGAACATTTTACAGGAGAGGCAAAAAACTAATTAAAATAAAAAGTATAGTTTTAATCAGCGAGATTTTTACCAATATTTGAGATACAATTTTTATATTTTGTTTCATTAACTTATAAACCAATATCGCATTTTGACAATTGACAATGTTATGTATTATTTGCGTTTGCCAAATAATTGCTTTTGTAGATAGGGCCGTTTGTTTTTTGGTAGTAAAATCGCTAATCTTAGTCGGAAGAATCCAAATTTATTTGTGGGCCTTTGTTTTGATGAAATACCTCAGAATTAATGAAAAAGTCGATTTGGAATATTTTGTTAATTAGGGCCGTTTGCATTTTAGGTGACGATATATAACTTAACCGGTTATTCACAAAAACTTTTCTGTTGATCAATTCTTACCATTTTATTTGAATTGCTTGCTTCGTTAATTGTTGACAGTGGAGATCAGAATTAGTCGTTTGACCAGATTGTAGAAGCTCATAATGAACAATTATTCTCCAATCATACCAGATACACAGCATTACCTTTCTGGAGAATCATGCTTCGTTCATGATCTTTTTCTCATATTATTGTGGTACGTGATCCGATAAAAAGTGGATTATAAGAAATATAATTTAGAGCCATTTACCGACAATTTGTAACCGAAGTTTTTCACCAATATTTTTAATAATTTTTTTTTATGTCAGGAATTTTGCAATTTTTAATCTGGCAACCCTAAGCAGTGCCAAAACAGTCCAATGATTATACTCAAACCAAATAATTATATAACGTTTAAACGGTTAACGGTTCTGTAAAACCAACATTGCTCGAAAAGAGCCGTATTACGACTAAACACAACAAGTTACTAAACAATTTTATTTAAGCGATCATTACTGCTTAAGTTTACTTTCACGCTGGCTTTTTTCTTTAGAAATATATTTATTCATTTTACGAAGACGTCTGAAAGACCCAGTGTTAGATCATAATCTGTTTAATTTTTTGCAGCAACTGTATTTTTTGCCTTAATTAATTTTCGCAAAAATGATAAAAATTTTATAGTCTACCGTAAGGCTGTCATTTCACACGTTAAAGTGTTGCCTACCATAAGGCCGTTTGTAGTATATATGAATTCAATTATTTCATAATAATTTGATATCCCTGCAAGAGTTTTTAAATAATTAATAAGCTTTTTATAACACTCTTAAATATATATACACACACACACATAATTTAAACGTTATCCTTTTCATCAATACATTTAATATTTCAATACGATGCAAAAAATATGCATACACATGCCATATTAAAGTAATGAATAACATAAAATTATTTAAAAAACGCTCTCTTGCAAATATTTCTTTTAATTTATATTTATATTATGACATCAACAACAACAATAAGAAAACTTTCGACATGAACATTTAAAATAATGGCCACAAATATGTCCAAGTCCATCATATATAGTGCCAGCACATCATGATTGAAAAGAAAGAGAGGAGAAGAGAAAACTGCAACAGCAGAAACACTAGAAAAAAAAGAGGGAAATGTGAAAGAAAAAAAAATTATATTTAACCGAACAAATAAAAGACTATGACACAGTAGATAAATTAAGGTTTACACAAAAGATAAATGCACGTTTATAAATAGCATGTGTGTGTGTGTGTGTATGTGTGTGATTTCTCTTCTCTTCTCTTTACACTTGTATAGTTGGTATTGTATCGCAGACTCAAGTATAATTAAATATTTAAAATACGCATTCAACACTATTTCCCTTCTGAATCAAGTCTCAGGTGTTTTGTTAATTCAGTTTAAAACATACACTTACACAGATACACACACAAAGAAAACCGTTTAACCTACAGGCAAAAATAAAAGGAAAAAAAAATTGAGAAAAATATGCTCAATAAGCAGCATAAAAATAATCATAATAAAAATTAACAACCATTACAGCTGAACTTACATACATACATGCATACACACATACATATGTATATACACTGTTTTTTTATATTTATAACCCCTCAATTTAAACGCACACATACATATGCACTTACTTGTATTTATACTCGCACTTACCTTATTTTGCCTTTACTCGTATTTAAAGCTTTTGTATTCTCTTCCTCTCTTTCTCTCTATCACTCACGACGTTTACATGGTTTCCTTCTATGCATGTGTGTGAGTGCATGTGTATGTATATTTTTCCGTAATTATTTGTATTTAAAAAACGGAAAGCAAGAAAATAAAACACATGATGAGTGAAGAGCACTGAAATCTTATAATCATTTACGAAATTTACTTCATATTGTGTTGCCTTATTATGAGTATGACTGTGTAAGTGCGTGAGTGTGTGTGTGTTTGTATCACAATAAATTATAGATTTACTGTGCGTAGTGCAACCAACTAAATTTGAAAAAAATAGGAAAAAAGAAAAAAATATAAAATAAAATGAAATTAAGAAGCGTAATGATGAAGGAATGAAATCAAGACACAAAAATAGGCGTTTATTTCAATTACGACCTCTTTGTTTCATTTAAATTCTTTACCACTCCGTCATATCTTCCAATACGAAATAAATTCATGAAACAGCACTTTATTCTTCATTTATTCATTCATGAACTGCATTTTGCCTCAAATAAATATGAAATCTGTTCAAAATCTCAGAATAAAATTCTTTAGTAATCGCGTTACGCCTAATTTTCTTATCAAGCTAGTCGATGTGAACACCACCGTACACATTCTTAAGAACTTTGACCTGGTTATCGTAAGTCTGTACACACATAAGTTCACTTTAAAGCACTTCGTTTGCTTCGGATTGCTTCAGTGATTGCTTCTGAAGATTGTTAAAGAAATTGTTGAAGTGTTCAAACTACTGGTCACATGGTCGAGACTAAGCAATAGCAGCGCTCATTATGAATATAGTTTTTTCTTCGAAATATAAAAAAAATATGTCTATAGCTTTAGCAAACACATTTTTCACATACTTTTATTCTCCATTTTATTTGTACAAGTACAACCACAACAAAAATTTGCAAACCAGGTAACTGACAAAGCCAAAAATGCAATATGCGCACTGAGAAAAATATCGAGATCAAATAAACTCGCACAGAGCATAATAAACGTTTGAATTTTTTTAAATTGCGTTAAATAAAATAAATGATACGAATTTATGTTTTACTTTATACCGTCTTTTTATACCCAAAATTTAACTTTGTGCAGTGTCCAACTTACTTAACTTTCGCTTAATATACAAATTTATTCAATACTGAACTCTTATTACGACTTTACTCTATAACTGCAGAATTATAACTGACTGACTAAGCAGAATGAGTCGCCTTTTATAGAAAATTGACATTATTTTGAAAGTTTTAGTATATTCGAAAACCTCCTACGTTAATACAAATGTAAAGTCTCATAGCATATGTTCGCACGTCACCGTTTTTTCGCCATTCGCTCTCTCATTCATAATACAACCTCCGATTATAAACTCAATTACATAAATTTCCATACAAAATCTTGACAGAGCACCACTCAAATAGTAAGTCATCGTATTTATGTTACCCTGTGTATTATTTCAAAATCAGTGTCATCTCTAATTCTTATAAAAGTTAGAGCAAAAGAGTTTGGCATACTTTTAAGTTTTTAATTTAAATATTTGAATACTGATTGAATATTGCAAATTTATTAAATTCACCTCCCTAAAGTATGCTGTCAAGTACAAAATATAAATGATATATAAACAAAAAACAAACCAATGGTCGCTCGCTGCATTTACTTCATACGCTGGCAGTTAAAAGGTGCCGTGCAAACAAGAGATTTCAAATAAGTGATACAAATAGAGAACGAAGCAATCCGAAGTTTCGTGCGAACATAGCACGATAACATGATAACACTGTTCAAATAAATACAGACTTGGATCGTAGCAATGAGACAAACCAATAGAATTAGTACATCTTTTGGGGCGTTTTTATTTTCATAACGATATGTACATATGTATCATGCTTTACGGCTGTGGAATGTTGGGTTTTAAACAAATATCGATTAACAAGCTGCAGGCCATCATCAATAGATACCCAAGACGAATCGTATGATGTTTCTGGCCCTAAACAATTTCGAAAACAAACCTCCCTCGTACAACAAACGGACTTCCAGATCGGGAAAACATCAAGAAAAGGAAATGTGGTTGAGCTGGTCGAAGAATCCAAAGTGATATATAGTAGTGAGTGAACAAGAATTGCTTCGAACTTAGTTCGCTGGAAATCTTTAATTGAGACCGTTTCCTCTCCATTTGGAGAATAACGGAACATCATCATTAAAAGTAGCAAAGTTGCATTGAAAGAAACTGCGTTGGGAATACGTAAGCTCATGGCATTATAGAACTGCTCTAGTATAACTTTTTTTCATTTAAAATATTTTCTTTTGTTAACATATTCTCCTAAAAGTCTACGATCATTTATAGTTTAAAATGGTGTTATATTCGTTTTACTTATTTTCCTTTAATTGTCCCTTTTTTATATTCTCTTAACAAATTTCCTACACACAATAGGTACTCATACGTACAGGCAGGTTTAAATATCTGTATGTCCGTGTGTATATTAATGTTGTTTTAATCGTTTAAATGCTTTCAATTTACATCTCCTAATTACCGTTATTATACAGGCAATAGCAAATACAACAATAACAAATAAGTTGTAATTTGTCTAAGAGTCATTCACTTTCGAAGTATTTAAAAGAGGGAATAAAACTTTAGAATCCAATATACATATGTATGTAAGTGTGTGTTAAGAGTTTTAAAATAAAAGCAGATGACAGGTGGGTGTAACTCGATTTACGCACACACACACACACATACATACACATAAATACTTCAAGGCACGCATTTTCATATTTATGGATAAAAAACGTTTATAACTCTTCATGCATTCACTGTTAACTTTTTACGTAGAAAAATGACAAGAGCTAGAGAGCGAGTCAAGGAGAATAAGAAGCATAAATAAAGAAATTGTATAGAAAACTTGTAAATTGAATCAGTTTGCCAACATAGCTGTACTCGTACTTCTATTTCAAGGAGAGTAACAACAAAAGCAGCAGCAGTAGCAGCTGAAACAACAATTACAATTATAACTACAGTTATAATAATAATGGAAACTAACATGCAAAAACCGGCACATGGCAAAAATGATAAACATCATTGCCAGCTTTTAAATATAAAAACAAAAAACGCCAAACAGTAGTGTTTTTTTCATGTTTTTTTATCAAGGACATGAGAGTAAAGCAAAGGCTTAAAAAGCACACACACACACATACATATACGCAAATAAAAACACAAAGAGAAAGAGAGCTAGAGAGAGAGAGAGAGTTTATTTACTGTAGAAATATATGTATTTGCGCAGGTTTTACAAACAAAAAAAGCTTTCACCCACATTTTCAAAAGCTTTCTGTTTGCTATTGTGTTTTATTTGCGATTATCTGTGTTTGTAAACCAAAACAATAAACATGTTAGAACTTGTTTGGAAAAATTTAAAATAAAAACATTACAATGACAATAACAACAAAGCTTGACGGGAATATAAAAACAAAACAAAATTTAAAAAAAAAGAAAAAAAATTAAAGAGAGAGAGAGAGGCAAAAGCAAAGAGTAATTTATAAATAAAATCTAAAGGAGAAGTAAAAACAGAAAGCTTTTCCTTTTTTTGTTTTGAGAGTGTGTGCATGTGTATGTGTGCAGAAAACACCTGCTGGAATATGGAACTTTGGAAATGTGCGTAAAAACTAAATCACATGTAGGAAAGTGAATAACAAACGAACCTGAAAAAATAACTACAGAAAAACAAAACACAACAAAAACAATAACAAGACGACAATTATTTAGAATATTAACAACAAAAACGTAAATAAAAAGCAATGTAAGAAACACCAAAAGCTCTTTGCACAGCTGGTTAAGCTCATTTTACAACAAAAACATAACATAAGAGTGTGTGTGTGTAAGCAAAAAAAAAGAGGTTCACAAGGCTTTATTTTAAAATATATACACAGGCATACTGACACACTAACATTCACACACACAAAAACACACAAACGAAAATAAATACAGGTTCTTAGCTTTAGTGACGTCGACGTTAAATACACAACAATAATAACTACTACGACGTTAACGTTAACGTCCGATGCGTCGCTGTGAAGGTGGTTGAAGTAAAATTGTAAACGCTTTTCTAAATTCAGTCATGGAGTTCCAGTCGTCGGGTCAATTTGGAACATAACAAAACTTTACGCGTGTGATTTTTTTCATACATAAGGAAATATACAAAACAAAAAAAAAAAAAAAGGAAAAAAGTGAGAGAAAAAAGAAAGAAAAAGAAAATTTATGTAAAAAGAAAAAAAAGAAAATAAAAGCAGATTAATTTAGAAATTGAAAAAAATAAATAAAATTGGTAAATTTTGAAGAGTAAAAAAAAGCAAAGAAAATTTTTTAAAATGTGATTTTAATAAATTTTTTTGTTCAAGAAAAGTTTGCAATTATTGCTTCGTATTTTGTTGTTATTTTTTAGTATGTGTGTGTGTGTATGTGTGCTTTTTTTCTGCTGTGCTTTTCTTAAGTAACAAAATTTTTCCCTAAAGCGTTGATGTTGGAGTAAAAAGAAGAAAAAAAATCACCCCAAATTTTGATCTCCTAATGTGGTGTAGGGGTATGCGTAGCTACAACACTAATATTAAGAAAACAAGCGAAATGACAGCGGTAGCAGCAGCAAAAGCAATATAAGCCTGAAGGATAATTTATTATATATGTATTGTTGTTATTGCTGCTGCTTTTTACCGCTCGTTTATATTTTTGTTGTCGTTGTGCGTTAAACGTGTGCGTTATAAACAATTTTGTTGTTCCTTTTTGTATTGAAAAACCAGAATAAATTAAATATTAATGATTTGCGGGTAGAAATTCAAGAGCATGTTGGAAAATTGCGGTTTAGGGGATATATGAGACAAAAAATCAATTTCTTTATTAAGAAATAAAGAAATTAAGAAACTATTAAACTTTCACAAAAAAAAAAAAAACAAAAAAAAAACAAAAAAAATCGTTATGCATAGAAATTTATGGAAAAACTCAGCCATAGATGAGTTAGAGGTTAGCAAATATTAAGTGTTTTAAATATACACTTCATTACACAGATAAATTACTATCAATAGCTTTCTGTCTAAGGCCATAGGTCCATAGTAGTACACCTGTTTATCTATGTCAGCCTTATAATCAAAGCAGAAATTGCAGTTTAATAAAACTTCTCAGCTAGTGTTCTTGTAATCCAAGTGCAAATCATAGTTATTAATTTAATGTGATATGTACATGTGGAAGAAGTCTTTTGATGCTATAGCTTTTACTATAAAGTGCATATTTACATCAAGCTTGACCTAATTACTCTCTTAAATCACCCTAACGACTGCACTGTCATATAATTTTTAATTTAAAAAAAGTTGGAATTGTCTTGAACAAGCATGTGTTTTAATGGCTCACTTGTCTCGATAGGCTTTATAAAAAGTGTGCCAATTATCCCGAAATCTCTACTAAAATATTAAAAATATCTGAGTTGTAAAATGAGGCTATTCTGTCTGGGTGCAGTACCTTCTTATTTACCTATTTAGTTGCATTTTTCTGCAATTAAGATTTAAGCCACAAGCACCACGTATTTTTCTGAAGATTCACATTAAAAGAATGGCAGAAGCCTAAGCAAGAACTAATTGTCAGACTATTTAAGGATAAGTAGCCCTTATCTGCCCTAGTAGCTGAAGACCATGATGTGTTAGATAACCATAAGACTATTAGAGTTACTGGGATCTTTTAAAAGAGTCAGTTATACGTAGAGAAAGCAAACAAGTAAGGCCATGAGAAAATAAACCAATTGTAGTCTATAATTGATGTTACAAAGCTTTTACTGTATTATTAGGTAGGCAACTTTGTAAAAGCAAATTGAGACGACATTTTTTTATATATATTTTTTTAATAATGTGTTTAATAGCTGTTCGCCTTGCACAGAAATATATCCTAAAGCATTCAACATTTAAAATTGTGTTTAAGGGTAACATATAAGGTGTGTTTTTTATAGAGAACTTTAAGTTGCAATAAAACAACCATGAATTATTCGATTAACATGAATTGTATTTATCCGAAAGATAATCTTATGGCATGAGATTTTAAATATGATTTCTGGCATATGACCGCCACGGCTGGTGCGGATGTAGTCCAAACCGGACTATTCGATGACTTTCTCCAACATTTGTAGCCGTATATCGGCAATAACACGGCGAATGTTGTCTTCCAAATGGTCAAGCGTTTGTGGCTTTACCGCATAGACCAATGACTTTACATAGCCCCACAGAAAGTATTATAGCGGTGTTAAATCACAAGATCTTGGAGGCCAATTCACAGGTCCAAAACGTGAAATTAGGCTGTCACCAAACGTGTCTTTCAATAAATCTATTGTGGCACGAGCTGTGTGACATGTTGCGCCGTCTTGTGGTTATTCAATTTAGGAATGAAAAAGTTAGTAATCATGGCTCTATACCGATCACCATTGACTGTAACGTTCTGGCCACCATCGTTTTTGAAAAAGTACCGTCCAATGATTCCACCAGTCCATAAAGCGCACCAAACAGTCAGTTTTTCTAGATGTAACAGTGTTTCCACATACACTTGAGGATTAGCTTCTCTCCAAATGCGTCAGTTTTGTTTGTTAACGTAGCCATTCAACCAGAAGTGCGCTTCATCGCCAAACAAAATTCGCTTATGAAAAGCGGGAACAACGGTAATCTCGTTTTGGGCTCATTCGACGAATCTACGCCGAGCGTGAGTCTATTCATGATGAATCGCCAAACCAAACTGAGAATAAATCACTTGACAGCTGTTAAATCTGTCGCCATCTTAAAAAGTAATGCCAACTTAAAGTTCTATACCTCTATAAAAAACACGCTTTGTTTGGAATAATCTACTCCTAATCTTCAATCGCTGTTAAAATTCTACCGGAAGTAGAAGAAAATAAGATTTTTTAAATTATAAAATAACTAACTGTGTTTATAATTAGTTTTTGTTATTCACACTGATTTTATACTGAAAAACCTCTTTGGAGAGCAATGTGTTGAAAGGAAATTTTATTTTAATAATTACACTTTCAGGTTAAAAAAAGCGAAAATAAGGCTTTCTTTGAATTTTAAATTCATATATATAAAGATCCACAGGAGCTTACAATTTCTTTGAGTATAAACATTTAATTTTCCCCATTAATTTAAATATAAATCTCAGAAATTTGTGAGCGAAAATGGAAAATAAAAAAATGTGCATAAATAACTTGAAAAACTTAAAAAAAAATTAAGAAATTAATTACTAAAAAGGCATCAGAAAACTTTAAAGGTAAAATTAAAAAAAAAAAAAATACCTGAGTTTATACATATGTTATAAAGGATATAAATTATGATACTTTTGAGTGTTTTGGTTGATAACTCTTTGCCATTTTTTGGCTAAAGCCATTATTCCATCATTGTCGAACTTCTGGGTTTTCTGAGCAAACAATGATCCCATTGGGAGATCTGAAAAGATCGAAATATATGAAATATTCTGAAGGGGCAAGGTCCGAGCTACATGGTGGATGCATCAAAAAACCCATTCAAGCTCTCTTAGCTTCCACCGCATCGTGATAAATGTGTGGCATGATGGAACACAATACCTTTTCTGTTGATCAATTCTGGCTGTTTTAATAGAATTGTTTGCTTTAATCTCGTTAATTGCTAACAGTATAGAAGTTCATAATGAACAATTCCCTTCCAACCACATCAAGCTTCACCTTGTTTTAATCATAATATTTTTTGCACATTATTGTTATATGAGATCCACATTTCATCGCCTGTAATCGACCGTTTTAAAAATTGTTTGATTTCATTCCGTTTAGAATCAATCGTTTGACCAGGTTGTAGAAGCTCATAATGAACAATTCAGTTCCAACCCCATCGTATGCTAAGCTTTACCTTGCTTCGATTAGCCGTTTTGATGTATAGATGGCGGCAATAGTTTGTAGTAGATTCTGCTCTAGGGAAGTCTGCTCTTTGGTTTATGTTTATAAAATAATAGCTAAAGCCCGGCGTGCTTTGCTACATTCATTTTAATTATTACCTTAAATGTTATTTTAGTTAAATTTGTTTACTTTTTGTCCACCTTTTCTCCTCTTCCAATCCAAAATCAAACATATGAGATGTCTGTCGTTTAGCTGTATACAGTCTTCAACTCAACACACATTAATTTTTTTATTTAAGATAAATATATAGATAGTTTTTATCCAGTGTGCTTTCTGCAATACCCGCTTAAATAATGCTGTTGTCGTTCCACACATATACAAAATTCAATATATATTATGAAATGAAGACGCCACAGCCACTTATCCAAATCGCCCAGTTACTGGCTGCTGAATTGTATTGTTCACGACTTTGTTTGAGCGTGGGAGGTACCACGCCTACTTGTCCAATTCTTCCCACTTTTTGACTAATGATGTATATTGACCATGAAGCTATTTTCACTAAATACTAAAGCTTTAGCTTTAACCGTTCTCAAGATATAAAGAAATCAGTATTTAGTTTGTATGGGAGGTACCACGCTCTGCTTTCTAATTCAGCTTAGTTTTTGACTGATGATTTGTACTGACTTTGAAACTATTTAGACCAAATTCCGAAGCCTTTACTTTCACCGTCCTCAAAATATACAGAAATCAATATTTTATTTATATGGAAGGTACCACGCTCTCATGTCCAATTCCGTCCACTATTTTGACTGCTGATTTATATTGACTATTAATCTATTTGGGCCAAATTTAGAGACTTTTTCTTTTACCATTTTAAAATTCATATTTACTTTGTATGGGCGTGCCACATTCCAGTTGGAATTTTTGAAACTTATATAGCCTGTAGTTCCTTCCACACATACAGAGAGATACTGTAAAAATTTCAAGTAAATCGGTTCAGCCGTTTAGCAGTCAAAAATACATTAAGATACCACGCCCTCATGTCCAATTCCACCCATTATTTGACTGCTGATTTATATTGACTATGAATCTATTTGGGCCAAATTTAGAGACTTTTTCTCTTACCATTTTGAAATTCATATTTACTTTGTATGGGCGTGCCACATTCCAGTTGGAATTTTTGAAACTTATATAGCCTGTAGTTCCTTTCACACATACAGAGAGATACTGTAAAAATTTCAAGTAAATCGGTTCAGCCGTTTAGCAGGCAAAAATACATTAATTTTTATGCATAACAGTTTTAAGGTGGCTGTACGAACTGCTGAGAGGAAGACATTTTCATCAGTCAGTAGATGATTAGTTCTTTGCAGCTTGCCTCCATATGATTGTGATATGTTTTCTGCTGATCGTTTGTATGGTGTTTGTCATTGCCGCCGCAGGTAAGCTAGAATGACAGGGGAATTTGTCTCTTAATAAAACAATCGAAAGTCGAAATTCAATTTTTTCGCTATGTTCTCTGCTGGGACGGTTACATTACACCACGACACCTTGAACTGAAATTATAGGCATTTCAAATAGGGACACAAAATTTGTGTTGGGTAAACTATGCGAATGATGGGTGAAGCGTTTGGCTTCGTTTGCCAAAGATTTGCCATAAATAAAGACGTGAAGTCTGTGGTTGATGGAGTTGGATAGTTCTTACTATAAAACGTGGTATCGGAACTCTTGAATATCGCTGTGGAAAGAGTGTTGAACTAAGAATAGAAAGTTCAGACATAAGAAAGATTTTTTTCTCAGACTTGGTGTGTTTCCTTTGTTAGGTCAGTTCATTTTGTGAAAGCCTAGGTATCCAGTTTACTAATGACGCTATTATTTATTATACACGTTTGTTTTTCAAAGAAACATACGCACAATCTTAACTTATTCAAGTATGGAAAGTTACTTAAGTAAATAGGCACATTAAGAAAATGAGTTTAATTTTTTGATTTAATTAGTAAAATAACTCAAAAACCTCTACTATCCAGTATCTAAATAGTTATTTGCTAGGAATATGTCTAAAATAACTTTTAGTATTTATTTTTTCCATATAGATTTTTCTTATTTTTTATTTTTAATATATTTAATCTTAAGGTTTTTAAATTAAATTAAATAAAATTTAAATTTCTCATATTATTTGTTTGCTTGTAATTTTAAATTATGAAATGCTTGCTATTTAAACATTTTTTATTTAATTATTTTTTTTTTTTTAGTTTTCCACAGAAAATTATTAACTAGAAAACCACAACCAAACCAAGCAACGCAGCGTACCACCCCTCGTGTGAAATGTATGAAACAAAATGCAATTAAGCAAAATAATAATGAAATAAAAATTATAAAATTGAAAAAAAAACATAAAAGTTATAACAAAATTACATGGAAATTAAAATTATGAAAGATAAGCTATGAAATTATGTAAAAACGGATGTTGCGAAAACTAAGAAAGAGAAGAAAAAAAAAATACAATTAAAATGTAAAACAACTCAACTCATTAACTATAAGCAACAACAATATCATTAACGCCATCTAATATTTAAAAAAAGTAAAAATAGAAATTTTAAACAAAAAAACTTTTTTTAAACAAAAATTTACACAATTTTATGCATTTTGTTATGCAGGCTTATAAGGAGCGGAAGCGGAAGTGTAAAATTAATGGTGGCGGTCAACAAGCATAATTATTGTGCTTACAAAATTCATATGAAACAAGTAAAATTAAAATAAATAAAATTAAATTGAAATTATTATTAAAAAAAAAGTAAAAGAAAAAGTGAAAGAAAATAAGAAATTTAATAGCAAGGAAAGAAATATAAGGGAGAAAAAAATTATAAGAAAAGCAAAAGTTGTAAAAAAATACAAATTTTTTTTTATAATTTTAAAATATTATTAAAATAATAAAAAAGTATTTAAAAATTTTTAAAGTGTGTTTCATAAGTGTATGCGTTTTTTTTGAGTGTATTAGTGCATATTTCTTTAAGTGTTTAGCTATAGTCTAAGCATTTCCGTTTGTCGATCATTGAAACCAGAAAAAATGGCATA
Organism: Wohlfahrtia magnifica; assembly: GCA_023159175.1. Taxonomy (NCBI): domain Eukaryota; kingdom Metazoa; phylum Arthropoda; class Insecta; order Diptera; family Sarcophagidae; genus Wohlfahrtia; species Wohlfahrtia magnifica. Next base: position 1,092,701 of record JAKWBJ010000227.1, on the reverse strand, counting down.
ATTTAAGGGTTTTATATGTGTATGTGTGGTGTATAATAAATTTTGTATTTACTGTTGTTTTTAGAAACGGAAATTAATTATATTTTAGACCATTCAACGGAAATGTTAAATTGTTTTGGATCATTAAGTGCAAATTATTAGAAAAGAACAGAGAAAGAGAGAGTAAGAGAGAGAGACATTACGGTGAGCGATTTTAGTTTTTTCAATAAAATTAAAGAAAGTGAACATAAAAAAGATTGATTAAGAGAGCAAAGAGTGTTTAATGAATGTGTTTTATAAATTATGCTAAAAATAAAACATGGAAGTACTCTCATCAAGTTTAAAGCAACATGATCGTTTTCTTGAATTGCTAAAAGAGAGAAGGAGTGAGAGATAATTAAGTGAAATGAAATAATAAAATTTTAGGATTATATGTCTCTCATCTAAGAAAGCAAAACGGATTTTTTTTTTAAGAAAAACAAAAAAACGCTTTTTCAGTGCCACTAATACTGTACTAAAGAGCGAAAAGGAGAGCGAAATTGTTAATCGATTAAATTAAAGTGGCAAGAAAATTAGAAAGAAAAGTAAAAAATCTATGGAAAAATTTCAAAGTGGCAGCTTTTAAAAGTGGAGAAAAGTATTTAAATAAAACAGTAAAAGACAAAATTATTCGTACTTACAAAACAAACAAAAATTACAATAAAAAAAATAATAATAATTCACTTCTAAAATAGTGAGAGTTTAGAAAAAGAAAAAGGAAAAATAACCTTAAATAATGAAACACTATTTAATAGAACTTTTTCCCACTACTTTTGCCAATAAAAACTATAAGAAATCGGTTTTTCAATTATGATTTCTTACTTTCTTAGTGTTTTTTATTTGAAGGAATAAAAAAAGAAGAAAAAAAATGTTTTACAAAATGCTTAGAGAGCGTAAACGATAAATTTACTAAAAACATGTTTGAGAGTTAAACGATACGTGAAAAATTTAAAAAAGTTTACATATATATATTCATGTATAAGAAAAAGAATGTTAAGTACAAAAATATCTGAAAAGATAATAAAAGAGTTTAAAATGAATACAATTTTAAGTGTTTTTATAAATTAATAAAAAAGTGTTTAAAAAAGTGCTAAAAACTTTAAAGAAAACTCAACATTACTTTTATAATCTTCTACTAAAAATTCCATAGAAAAAAAAACATAAAAAAGAAACTTTTTAAGTTTCCCTTTCAACGTTTCTATCGACTTTTTTACCTGCAGCTTAGCTTCCTCATCACCAAACGTTAAGTCATCAGCTCCAGCAACGCTTGCAGTAGTGTTCTATTGTTTTACACACATACTCTTCCCCATCGTCATCAGCATCATCATCATCATCACCATCATCATCATATTTTGTAAAAGTTTTCAGCATACGTTTCAACGTTTTACAAAAAGTAAGTACGCACACATAAAACCCTGAAACTCATAAATTTTATTTCCCAATTTTTGTGCTTTAATTAAAAGATAAAATTTAACAAACATTCTCTACTACCAACTATTGCCGTGTGCGGAATTGTATGAAACAATTAAATAAAGAATTTTTCAGGGGTTTTAAATAAAGCTCAAATGCTGACAGTTTTTCTAGAAAATACTGTCAGTATTTTAAAAAAATATGTGTCCAACAATTTATGTTTACTTTATATTACACGTTGCGTTAAAAAAATACCAGGCAAGTGATACAATTTCTCTGAATGACGCTATTGAGTAGTACAATGATTTGTTTCTAGAATTCTCGAAACACCTCCAAATTTTTAAGTTACGGCTAATTAATTACACTATGCAACATATCGAAAAAAGTTTTCTGACCCTGGGTAATGATGCGCTATGCTCGCCTGACTTCAAAAATCATCAGCATTTCAGATTCTATGGATAAGTTTGTTTTTTTTTTTTAGATTTTTTTTTTCTAAAATGTGAGATTTTTGAAGAGGCTGCTTCATACATCTTATGATAACTTTGAAATGACTTACGCGATTTCGTTAAGCCTCATTAAAAAAAAGAAAAAATTCTTCTAAAAAAAAAACTTATCCATAGAATTCGAAATGCTAAAGATTTTTGAAGTTAGGCGACCATAGCGCATCAAAACATATATTGGATACAAAAGGTATTTTTGCTTGTTGCATAGTGTTATTTACCGATTTGAACTTGGACTTGGAAAGAAGAGAAACAGACCTTTTAAATGATTTATATGCCGTTTAAGTAGCCTTAAAGAACCAGGGTGTATTTCTCAAGCGTATACATTCTTCATCCAGTTTTTTTTGCATATTTTTCAAACTTAGATTTCGTTTTTGAGCACTTATTTCTACAGGAATCGTACATTTATAAATTAATTAATAAACTATGTTTGATTATAAATGAAATGAGTTTACGTTTCAGTTAAAAATTCACGGAGTTTTTAAGATTTTTGCTAATGCAACTCATGAAAAAACCTTGGCCATCGAGAGCACTAAGAGGAAGTGGAAGGTGGAGAGGTAAATTTTAGCAGAAGTGGTACTTTGTAGACCAAAATTGAAAACTGGCCATAAACCTGCTTTGGCCATCAGGCCCACTAGGTGTGCGGGGAGAATTCGGAGAGATTAAATTTTGGATACCTTTACACCTTGGTCATCAAGCCATTTTGGGGGCGTTGTGGAGGAGTTAAATATCATGCCACTAGGAGGGAGAAGGTGGAAGAGGTAAATTTTAGATAACTTGTCATGCCCACTAGGGGAGAAAGTAGAATAAGTAAATTTAAGCAAAAATGATACTATGCAGCCCAAAACGGAAAACTGGCCATGAACGTCAGATAGATGGCTATCAAGATCGCTGGGGTACATTTTAGATAACTTGATATCTTGACTACTTGATGGAAGGGATGGAAGAGGTATATTTTAAATACCTTAATACCTTAGACATCCAGCCCACTATGGATTCGGTAGCAACTATCAGAAAAGTTGTATTATTTCCCAGCTATTTCCACTTTCTTCTTTTTTGTCGCACTGTGTTATTCGTTTTTTTTTTAATTGCTTAAATATAATTTCTCTCAGTATTCTTATCTTCAAACCTATTTTTTTTAACAATTTTTATCTCAAGCGTTTTAAGTGGGTATCTCTCTAATAGAAGCTTGAGAGGTATCAGGAAAACAAAAGTAGTGGCAATATAATATTTTTTCTATTCAAATTGTTTTTGTTAATTTCTTTTGTTATTGTTTTTATTATCGTAGTAAAGTAACATCGGCATTTTCAACAAGGTGTTAACGACTGCTTCATGCCACTAAAAGTTAAGGATTCAGAAAATATTTACACGAGAAAAAAGTATAAATAAAGATGAGGGAAAAAAGGAAAAAAAGAGAAATAAAACAGAAAACTTTTTAACGAATTTATGACAGTTTTAGCGTAACAATCAAAGTCATGGAAAAAAATTAAGAAAATAAACAGAACTTGTGCGTTTATGTATGAAAATTTATTAAATGTAAAAAGGCAGCCTTAGGCGTATGATGAATATATTTCACTTCGAATTATTAATCATACGCTATAGTATTCCTTTAAAATATATGATGTATGTATGGTATATTCGTCAATGTACCCAAGCCACACCCCAAACCCCACAATTATCCAATATACTCCTAATTCTCTTCCATTGAGGTACCATCTCTTCTAAAGTGATGTTCTTATCGCTTTTCTCAGTCTATTAAACTGAATAAACACATTGTCAGAGGTTCTTAGTCAGCTTTGTCACTGTAGAAACTGATCAAATACGTATGGGTTCGAAGTCATTCCCTTTTGTCCATTTTTTCCACTAAAAATATATTTTAGAGATTTCGTGTCTTAAGCTATGGTCACATTTGTCAAATATTTGACAAAAAAAAGTGATCACTATGCTCTGGTGATTCGGTTTTGTCCTCACAGAATCTGCACATCGGGCTTGGAACAATCCCCACCATGCAGAAATCTTAATTGAGTCTACACTTTCCGGCCATAAGTTCGTTTACCACTCTCTGGCTATTGTAGTTGCTCAACAAAGGTATAGACTGTCGTAAACCCACCGGTTAGAGCGCACACATACCAACACAAGTCTAAGTTCGAGCCCCAGCAGAAGATATGACCAAAAAAAAGAAATTTAATTGTAGTTTCGAGTGTTAATTAAAAAGACTTCAACTTTCTCCCAAGCAACTCCATCTAAAAAATAAAGAAGAAGCCCTTCTGACCTTCCAGCTTACCTCTAGAGATGATGACAAACATCAGATGAATGATCAAAAGGGAAACACCACCACTTAGCAAGGAACTTCTACACCATATATTCATATGAAGGGAAGCTACAGTGGAATAATCATCTGCTTAGCTTGAAAATCAACTTGATTATTGCAATTGAAACAAAGCAATGGATACTTTGTGGAGAGCTAATATGCTCCCTAGAGGAGTGACGGAGAGAAAAGACCGCCGGATTGAAAGAGTCTTTGCCTCTACTTATTCTCACTTTCGCTGATCATACGCTTCCATAATTTTTTTTCATTTCCACAGCCACATTAATAGCGTGAAAGCTTTCTTAACTACTTGCTTCCTTTCCTAAATTTCCACTTGACCGGGGATTCAGCAGAAGGTGATCGTATGGTCTCTACTTTGCTGAGTAACTGTATTTACTTACATATTTAGGTGGTCATTGGTTACAACCACCACAAAAAGAATTCCATGCGTTTGGTTTTATGCAAATATTTTCCAATTTCTTACACCAAGCGCAGTGCTGTTCTTATCAACCTGATATTTTCATCGGAACTTTGTACAGACTTTTCTGCGTTTTCTCACGAAATTAATATCGGATGCTTTCCTTGCTGAAATATCTTCTTTCATACTCATATGTCCTGGACAATGCAGCCTCTGTTTTATTAAAAGAACAATTAAAGTTATTTTTTTCTTCGGATGGAAGGTGGTACAGGTGTACCAAGTAAAGACACTTTATGTTTTTCAGATCGATTATATTGAAAAGAGTGAAGCGATTTCCGACTGATGTTATTCAAGTATATATTTGAGGTAAAAACCGTTTTCTATAGCAAAGAAAAGACTGCTGTTTTATCAAGGGATAGCACGGAAGTACAGTTGACTAGTCACTAGACCAAAAATTCATGCAATGGGCTAAGACATCATTTTGTAGATTTAACGTTTTGCGACTATTTTATTTCAAATTTGAAGAGAATGATCGATAGTAAGAGATTTCGGGTCTTTCTTCACTAAAGAAGGGCTGTATAGGTTACGGAGGGCTGATGTTGATTGGTAGGATTGTAGATTTTTTATTGAGACACTTCTACCGGAGATATTATTTCCACAGGAAATAATGATAACAATGATGGATAAGACGGAGAACTGCCTCTGTCTAGAGAGGGATGAAACCACAGCTCATATTTTGGGCGACTGTGTTGAGTTAGTTAGGATGAGATTGCATGTTTTTAACTGGGTTCAATTGGATCAGGGGATCTGATTTCAATTGTTCGTATCAGGAATTTTCTGACTTCCTTCAGAGGACGAAAAAATTGCTATTTGAACTATGCTTTCGGCCTGCCTCCTTCTATATGGGGATCAGTTGAGTAGGATGTTATCACTGGAGAATTGTGGTGAACTGGACATTATTTGCAGACGGGAGCGCACTGTTAAGTGTGAGGGGTTATCATATTATCATATTTTAAATTACTTTAAGTCTGTATGTGATGCAAAACAATTAAATTTCATCAAAACTATCTCTGATCTCCGGTGTAATGGCTACTTACAGCTTAACATTTATAACAGAACGTTAAGAAAGAAGAACTCTAACACAGAAGTAACGAATTCTAACATTAGAAAATGTATTTAAATATTTAACGCATTTTGAAAAACAACAACAAACAAAAAAGAAGAAGAAGAAAATTAAGAATTTCTCAAAATCCAGTATGGGTTTAGCCCCACGACTTAGAGCGAATAAAAATCAAAGAAACTGAATGAAAAACCTGCTTAAAATATTAAATTTAAATCAAGAGAAGAAAGTACCAAAAAAAAATTTTTTATTTATTTTTTATTTAAAAAACAAACTTCAGTAACAAAAGTGGCTTAAAAACTGACAAAAGCATACATTGTATGCTGTCCACCCACATTCACAAAAAAAAAACAACACCAAAACAGTTGTTGTTGTTAAACCTGTACCAACAACAATAGTAATATAATACATCTTATCTCATGACGACAGAGCACCAGGGGATAACAAAATGATATACAAAAACCTCGACTACTACTCTTGAACACAAAAACATAAAAAAAGAGTAACAAGCAAAAAATAAAAACAACAAAAACTGCTATAAATGGAGAGAGAGAAAGAAAAACACACACACACATACATATGTTAGTACAGCTATTTAGAAAAGAGTTTATTACACAATGTGTGTGTGGGTGTGTGTGTGAGAGAAAGAGAGAGAGAGCAAGCGAAAAAAAAGACAATTTCGTTGTTGGTTATCGTTTATTTATACGGCAGTTTTATGATCTTTTTCTTCGGAATTCATTGTTTCTGTTCGGTGGTTTTTTGTATGCCGATAATGAGTACGTAACACAAGCACATACTCACATACGCATGCACAGCTTTTACAACATACTGGGTTTTTATGTGTAATGATTATAAAAGAATTTTTATAGGGTCTCTCTCTGTACCACTATTGCACACGCACACATCCACACATACATATGTATACTGTATTTACACCTATAAAAACTTTATCTCAGCAGTTCGTACAACTACTTAAAAACAAAATCCTTTAGTGTTGATAGTTAAACGGCAAACACAGTGGGTTAAAGGCAGGTTTTTTGTGTGAAAAATTGAAAAATCAAATTTCATTCAATGTATTTTTGTTATTAAAAAAACTCTTCTAATAGACATTACAATTTAAAAAATTCGTTATAAACAGCGACCTTTTATATTGAATGTCATATATTAAGAGCAAAAAAAAAAAAGGTTTAAAAAGCTTCCTACTTTTTAAAAGTTCCAAAACTACTTTATTAATTTTGACACTTAATGAATATGTCTGCATGAGAACTACTTAAATTGATCATTTCAGAATATAATTTTTAAGTGATACGTCCGTCCACTCTACCGTTAAAATTTTTTATTTATTTTTATGCTAATCTTGGTCATAATTTCTAAAGACAAAAAAATTTGTCAAATTGCTTTTAAGTGTAACATTGATGTACGATATTGATTTAAGTTAGAATCTACCTATGATATTGGGTACGTTCCATACATATCTACATTCCATACAATTTATATTGCAAAAGCATTTTTGCAAGCATAGTTCAGACAAAAACTTATAATAGGTGTTCGAAAATGTTTGTTTACAAATTTGTCCTCAAACAAAACATTTTTTTTGGAAACGAGCTTTATTAAGCCAAATATGTGCAATATTGATCGATGGAAAAGAAGTTATATATGATCAATACATCCCTGAACAGTTACTGTGCTGGATACCAAATACATGAAAAAAATTTAAAAAAAGTTAAATATGATTTATTTATCTCTGAAAAGGTACTGTGCAGGCTAAACGATTTCCGTTAATTTCTTCTATAAAAGAAAAAAATATGACGGTAATGCTCCAAACTTATTTTTTTTTTTTTTTTAAATAGATAACTTTCCACAGAAGAGTGCACCTAAAAATGTCACCGATCAAACATGTTATAGTATTGCCAGAGATATTACTTTTTAGAACCATCTGCTGACAATTGGTAACTGAGGTTTTTCGAATATCCAATATTAAACCAAGGCAGCAAATTGAAAAGTTATCCAGCAACTGTAAATTGTTACACATCTAAAACTTTAGAATTTGTTTGATTTAAAATTTTCTCTAATTATTCAAAAAAAAGGGTGGATCGATCAAAAATTTTTATTTTTCTTGGTTTTTATTTAAATTTTATTTTTTATTTGTATATGCCATATATAAGACAAAAACACGTAAACCATATATGGCCAAAGTAGCACTCAAGTTCACAAGTATATGTATGTATATGCTCCGTTTGTATATATAACCGTACGAAATCTCAAATATTCAAGAGGAAAGAACAAATAAACAAAAATTTTATTCAGTTTTGTGATAGTGTTTGATGAAAGCAGACGTATGTCGCTTTATATATTAAAATTGTTTATTTGTTTTGTTGTTTAGTTTGTTGATTTTTTTTCTTCAAAGTACATTGTAAAAATTTACTACTACTACTAGTACAAGTTCAGTTTTCTGTTTGGCCGCCCTTGATGTAAATACAGGTTATGGTGACGTGAGGGTAAAATTTGGTATATGTGACTGTATGGGAGATGAGAGCGGCTACAATAAACAATAACGTTAATAACCGCTGATGAAAACATTAAAAGTTTAACAAGAAGGAACAAATTTACAATGCGCACGACGGCGGAGGGTAGTAAATATACAAGAAAAACTTCCGTGATTGAAGACAAGTTTCATGGCAAAAAACTGGATAAAGCCAGTTGATGGTATAATACTGTATAATGAAATTTAATAAAAGACGGTAGTTTGTCTTTTTAAATTTTATATGCTTAACAGAAAAAAACTAAAACAATAATTAACAACAATACAGCAACAGAACAACATTATGAAAATGAAATAGAAGAGAATTTAAAAAAAAAAATTAATAAAAAAGATTATGTTGAAGTTGTTGCATTAAAAAGCAGTTTGTTGTGCTTTTAAATACACACACAAACACACACACTTGTATAATAACTATAATAAAATATATATGTGTATGTGTCTCTATCTCTATACATGTAGGAGAATAGTGTTGTAATACTTGTTTTTACACAATATTCTTGTTGCTGCTGCTGTGTTAAATACATTTATAGCAACAGTTCTTGATAAAGCAGTAGTAATACAAACAACGAAAACCATAAAAAGAGAATAATAAATACCAGCGTTATTATCTCTACCATAGTGTTTAAGTATCATGTGTATGAGCGTATAGATAGATGTATGTGTTGTTGGTGCTACATGTTGCATGTCTGCAAGAGATAAGATTTTTTTATGCTTTAATTGATAATTACCAGGGATACTCTCACACTTCTTCCATCTGGTTCTCTCCCCCACTCTGTTGAATAAGTACCATATACTTATATGTATATATGTGTAGGTATTTTAATACCGTAATAAAAATCTCTGTATATGTTTATAACTATCAGATAAATCGAGAGAGAGAGAGAGAGAGAGAGAGAGAGAGAGAGAGAGAGAGAGAGAGAGAGAGATAGAGAAATGAGATTATATATGTGCACTCGTGCGTATGTACATGTTATTAGTATTTTTTGAACTATGGAGCAAAAGAATATTTATCACTATTAGTTACTGAGTGTTAAGAGCGAGACAGGCCATTATTAGCAACAGCAACAACTGTAACAATATAAACAAAAATTGTAGCAAAAATAATCTCTACGAATTTGTGTATTGCTTCTTATTTGTTTTCGGTCATTTTTTCTATATTTTTTTTTAGTTTTCTGTAAAGGTTCATAAGGTCCTGTCATTGCATTGAAAACAATTTGCGAGTAGAAAGAAACAAGAAAAATTGTGTTACAAAAACACGACCATCAGAGCAATGGGTGGCCTACAATTTAATTGACTTCATTGGAAATATAAAATTAAATGGCAAAACATTTATTCTTTTTGATTTTCTAGGAATATGTCTTGAAAACTGATAGAGGATAATAAAAAATACAATTTCCAACATTGCTTAAGTTCGTTGCCTATTTTAGGGCGTTAGTGGGGGAGGTAAAAAACTTTCTAAGAAAATACGTTTTATTTGAAATTGGCACATAATTATTTTTTAATCAAAAGTTTAAAGTTCATTAGATTTGGTTGGTAGTACAGCATACTTTAGTTAAATGTTCAAAAATATTTTCTAAAGCATACTTTAAGGTATGAAGCACTTCATATTTTAATTCAAGATATCGAAAGCCTTGGTGGTTATTTCATTTGATATTTCTCAGCTAATTCGCTTTAGATATAATACGCATTTATTCCATACTCCCCAAGTTTTGCAAATTTTTGTTCTCATATATTTCGAGTTTTTGGAATAGAAAAGCTTCGGTGAAAATAAAATCTGGTCAATGGAGGCAGGATTCTGAAGTTTTTTTGTTTGATTAATTCACTTAATTAATACTTAATATTTATTTATTTTACTTAATATTTAGTTTATTTTAGAACGAATTCGAAAATTTGTACGAGGAGATTTTGTTGATTTTTAAGTTATTTTGCTTAGAAATATAGATTTGTAGCGGCAACACTGCTTTGCTTAACAACCATTTTAACAGCTGATAGTTGCTTTTTATTTAGTTTGTTTTAACATTTTCTTATGGATAGATTAAGATCAGGACAAAGCTTGCGACTTGTTGAGATTTTTTTTATTGAAATAACACAGTGCGACAAAAACGAACGAAATTGAAATACCGTGGAAATAATACTACTTTTCTGATAATAATACTTTTCAAAACACCACCAAAATCTCGAATTACGGGTAGAAAACCGGTTTTTCGGACATTCATTGGGTGAAAAATCTGTTTGCTTGAGATATACACCAAGATTCTTCAAGACTACTTAAACGACATATACATTAAAAGGTCTGTTTCTCTTCTTTCCAAATCCGAAAAGAAACTTAAAAACTTAGCTTATAAGTGCATGAAGGTCCGAAAAACCGGTTTTTTACATAAAACTCGAGATTTTGGAGGTGTTTCGAAAATTTAAGAAACAGATCCTTGTTCTGTTCGGTAACGTTTATCTTAAAAATAATATCATTTGCCAGGTATTTTTTTGTCGCACCGTATAATAGTTCTCTCTATCAACCTTTAAAATTTTGTTCTCAAAATAAGCTTTATCTGGTTGAATGAGTATATAAATAAGCAGAATTGTCGCATTTGGAGTGGAATTATTCCACAAGATTTTGTCGAAACACCATTACATTACAGCGCTTTAGGGGCTGGCGGAGTCATGGCTTTAAAAACGTTAATGATCAGAATGGTACTGTTAATGGTGAACGTCATAGGGACCTGAATTAGCTGGCATTAATCTTGCTGCCATGTGGTTCCAACCGGACGGAACCACATGGAACACAGCATTCGCTACAATTGATTTACTCAAAGAAACTTTTGATGAAAGAGTAATTTTATGTAATGGTCCACTTAATTGACCACCAGGATCGTGTGATTTAACCTCATGGGTTTATTTTCGTTGGCTTTCTGTAAAGTAAATTGTCTACTTCGATAAGCCAAAGACAATTGAACACCTGGAAAACAACATTCGAAGTGTTATTGGCGAAATGCGGTCGCATATGCTGCGAAAAGTTTGTGAAAATTGGTGTTCCAGATTGCGCCTTGCATGCGCCAGCCATGGCGAACACATGGTCAAAATCATATTTAAACATTAATGTCATAAAATTTTCTATCTAACAAAGCCTGTTTCATTGATATTAAAAATATATTTCTTTGTTTTGTTATGATTTAAACTTGTTTAACTGTAAAAAAATACACGATAGTAAACCCTTTTTAAATCCACAAAGTGATCGCCTTAATCGCACAAAATTCCAGTGCCTTCTTAAGTCTACAAAATCACTTGCAATACTTATGGTAAAAGCTACTGGTGGACTACATTCTAAGCTTTTTCATTAGAATAATTGGTATTTGGTTTTGATGTCATAACCCTTTATTCAACGGTTGTCACTAGTTGTGGTCCAAAATATCCTAGAAAATTAAAAAATAAATAACAATTAATTAATATCTGATATAATACTTTTTCCAGTTAAAATGCCTTAATATATACTTCTTTTATTAAACAAAAGTATCAATAATCACTTTTAGGATTTGCTAGACTCTAATTACAGTTTTCTTATTGAAACAGTATCCTGCTGGTAAATATTGTCCCTTCCAATTCTTTTTTTATTCTCGTGATTCAAGATAGTAGTGTATAATTTTAGGCGAAACAAAATTTGTCAAAAACAAATTGAAAAGTTATTAAACAAACACACATACACATATACATACACACATACAGTTTAGTGACATCGCAGTAGTTACACACATTCACTGAAATATAGACTCGGTATTAAATTTCCGATTTATTACCCGAAAGCAAACGTTGAACGTTTACACACTATTTGTATTCAATAAGTAAATACTCGTACACATATTCATATACTCGTATTTGTGTGGATGATACTTACACCGCAGAAAGATGTGTGTGAGACAGAGAGAGAGAAAGAAAGAGAGAGGGAGGAATGGCGTGTTTTTATTTAAAATAAAAATCATGTATAAAAAATCAACAACTCGAAAGAGCACAATAACATGATGATTTGATGGATCGTTGAAATATTATTTCACAAAAAATTGTTTTCGCATTTTTTTTCTTTCAATAATTTGATTAATGGATTTTGATTGATTTGAAAGTAACAGACAGACCTTAACATATATTTGTGAAAAATATTGTACACTTTTTCGACAGGGCTGGGGGGTTCGTAAGTTGAAACTTTTATGAGGGATTTTTTAAATATAGATGTGTCTGTCTGGATAGAAGGCTTAAATGGAGCTTGCACATTGGTGCCATCCAGAATAAGGCGATAAAAGCCCTCACTCCTCCTATGGTAAGATATGGGGTCTTTCGTCGAGAATGACAGTATGGATATAAACCGTCATTTTTCAGCCTTTTGTCATTTATGCGGCGATAGCTTGGTAGAGAAAAGCTGAGGAAACTATCACCCTGAATAAATTAGGCGGTGTACAGAGACTCGCCTGCCTTGTTATAAATGCGAATTGCCCTAGGATTGCATTTAAGGATTTCTGTTGTAATAAGCATTTGCCATGTCACTGTCCGGAGAAAGACGTTGAATACTGTTCTCGGTCATTAGATCCTTACTATTCTTCTCAAGCATCTGTTAATGAGGAACTGAAATGCATTGAGTAACGTGGATCTACGTTTCACGTTTCGCTTAAATACAGCAAAGTTGATTGTACATTCGGGTTGAAGATTGCTCTTTTAGTGTGCCTCGATATATGTGCAGAGTTCTATATGGGATTCAGGAGACCAAAGGTGCGTCTGGCGCTGCAAATACGGTTGGCCTTTTTTTGTGTCAATTATACTTTCTAGATAGCCATCGATTAAGAATGGATGGCTATGATTTGCGTTTACCAGCATCGATTTAGTTTTTCGCGCCCTTGATCTTTAGACCGACTTTCGCTACATATGCTTCTAGCAGTTTGATTTTTTCCACCATTTCGGTATAATTATGGCTTAGAAGACATATGTCATCGGTATATTGCAGGTCACCCAGTTGACCTTGCAGTCCATATGCTATTTCAGTGGTCGCATTGGTGGCATCTCTCATCACTGCATTCAGCAAAATATTAAACAGCAGTGGTGACATTAGGCATCCTTGTCGCACGTCAACTTTTATGTTTAACTTTGCAATTAGTTCCACAGTATAATTCCATAATAAGGGATATAATTTTCGGTGGAGTCCCTCTTTTGTATTCCAGCGTCTTCTATATGGTCCCGTGGTCGACAGTAGCGAAGGTCTTCTTGAAGTCTACAAAAAGCATGTAAAGGGTCGATCGCCGTTCAACAGAGTGTTCCACAACTAGTCCTAGGCTATTGATGTGGTTAAAGCATGATCTGTTGGAACGGAATCCAGCTTGCTGAGGTCTGATGTCATGTTTCAGTGCACTTGTAAGACGGGTTGTTATAATTTGCGCTATTATTTTATTGCCCATGGTTAGCGGTGTATCCCTCTCCAATTTTCAATAATACCTTCTATCAGTTATAGTGACAGTTGCTCAGATTCAGTAGTATCTGAGCGTTTACTTGCAGATCAGCCTTTAAAATTTCTGATGAAATGTTGTCTACTCCTGGAGCCTTGTTATTTCTCAGCGCTTTTAGTGCTTTCATTATATCTAATGATGGAGTGTGTGTTGTATGTCTATTCTCACAATTGCATATGCTGCCAGGTGTTTGTGTCATTCTTCCGAGCATTCTCGAATAGTGTTCGCTCCTACCTGTTTCGAAGTTACTATATCACCCCCGAACGCAGTAAATAAATCGTCAGTTCAAGATAAGTTTCTTAGGTAGCTTTAGACATTTGTGAGGTATTTGATAAAGTAGACTAAAAAATAGTTTTTTTTTCTTAATTTGTCATAATTATGAGTATAAACAGAAATTTGTTTCTAACAATTTAGTTAAGATGGAAAACTATTTATTTTTGCTTTTGTTTTTATGAAAAAAAGAAAAGAAAGAAAGGAAAGAAACTAATGATTAATATTAAAGGTCTTCTCAGGTAAATTATGCTTCGTAGTCGTTTTTCCTCTACTCAAGATTTTCCTATGTTTTTCTCCAGTCATTTTGCATAATTATTCATTAAAACTGTTTCGGTTGTTCAACCTAAATAAACAAATTTGTTATATCTTTGGAAAAAATAACAGAAAATTCTTTAGCCTTCAATGTTCGCTACAGTTTGTAACAATAAAATTGCCATCTCATCTTAATTTTTCTGGGTTCTTAAGGCAACTTAAGCCCGGTTATTAACCAAAAGCTATTTTGTATGCATAACATGCCGCTTCGAAAAGAAGGAGACAATTTTTAAGCCAAAAAACAGCAGAAAATTTAAGAAGAATAGAAGAATGGAAGAAAGAACAACAAGAACCTTTGAGTATTTTTTTCTATTTCTTGCAAAATTACTAGAAAACCCCTTAAATTATGTTATAGATTTTTCCAAAATATAACCATGAATTATAATGAATAAAAGGAGGCAAAGAATTAGAAAAACAAATGCGTGTTTGGATTATATTTGTTGGAGAAGTAAAATAGCAAACTTTGATTATTATTTTCAATTCATAAGCCAACCGGTATTAATATTTTTGGGTGTTGTTGACCACAAGGCTTTACTAAAAGCCTTTCCCACAAGAACTTAATGAAATGAAACACACGTTTTAGTAGCATAAGCGGCCACAGAATATTTTTAATAAAAGAGTTTTAGTTATTCACATACGGTGGACTTGTGACTTTGTAGTTTTTGTTAAAAAAAAAGAACAGAATGTACAGAAGTTTTTTTTTGACTTTTGAAATTTCATGGCATACTTACAATCTATGATTGTTTTTGTTAAACTTGAGCACATATTTAGGGTTACGAGCTTAGATGCGATTGATATTTTGAAAAACAGGGATTTAATGGAAAAGAATTAACAAATTTGTTCAAAACTTTTTTAAGAAAAAAATTTGTTTTAGTCAGTCTATGCACTTCTAAAAGGTGGGCAAACCATAATGCATGGTGTTAATTGTCAAGTTTTTTGCAAAACTTAATTTGACAAATTCAACCATAGAGAGGTTTTACGAAAATGGACGTTCAAATCAAAATGCATTTCGTGCACTTTGTGATGTTTTTGGTCAGCATAATCGACCAAATATGTTCTAAGTCGGGGGAATTGTGCGCAAATTTCAGGCAACCGAGTCTGTGCATGCTCGCCCACCTGTGCATGCTAGCTCAGTTTCTTCTGCGGAAAGTTTTGCTGTTATTCACGATGGTCAACCGTGACTCGTCGTCGTGCCCAGCAATTGAACATCTTACGAACATCACTGATACGAATTTTGGTGTAAAGTTTTGAATTTATACGCTTACAAGGTTCAATTGACTCAAGAGCTGAAGTCTACTAACCATTTCAAGCGTCGCCAATATGCCGAATTGTTAGTTGAATAGAACCAGCAGAATTACCGCATTTGGGCAAATGAAAACATGAGGTTGATCAAACAGTTACCGTGAATGATGCTAGTGAACATCACGAGATGACACCGTACTTCTTGTAGCCAGAAATTAAGAATACGATATGTGGTTCCAACAGAGTGCTGCCACTAGTCACACAGCCAACGAAACAGTGGCTCTTTTGCGCGAGAAATTCAATAGCTGTGTTATCTCATGCTGTGGCGATGTTAATTGGCCGCCACGATCGTGTGATTTAACACCGTTGAACTTCTTTCTTTGGGTATATTTGAAGAAAAAGTGTACGTCAGTAAGTTAAGAAGAATTCAAGAGCTAAAGGATGAGATAGTTCGACACCTTAACGACATTGAACCTCAATTAGGTTTTAGAGCCATTAAAAATATGAACCGACGAATAAAGGTATGCCACCGAAGCCGTGGCGAACACGTGGCCGATATTTTGTTTCACACATAATTGTCGTGAATTCTTCTGTCATAACAAAAAATATTAAGATAATTCTCTGAAAACTTTTTCTTTATTTACAATTAAGATCGTATATCTTGGTTGGACCACTCTCTATAAGGCCGACAAGACGTAAATTACAAAAATCTCGACAGCTAAACTATTGTATAAAAATAGAAGAAATTAAGCAAACTGTCGGTATATTAAAACCAGTCGATGGCATCGGTAATTCGGTTGGCGAACATTTTGACCAAGAAAAGAGCACCATGAAAATTTGCTCCAAAACTGTATTTTGAGCAGCAGCATTGGTTAAAATTATTTAAGTTACGACGCCAAAACCAAAGTCTATAGTCATGTCGATATTTGCAATAAATTTGACTTTTCTGCGACTAATTTCATTTTAAAAGCAGAGATTTACAACTATACCAGCAGCTTTTCGAAAAGACTGTGTCAGAAATGCTTCATGGAATACAAAAAATACACCTAAAATAGTGGGTACACTGTGCCTGAAAGTTGACATTTTAAGCTGCACTCCTTAGAAGACATAATTAAAAACGCATTATCCTGTGAAAAGTTATTTGGGTTTAAGAATGAGTGAAAATTTGGAACACCGCCATCATATTTTGCTTTTCTATAATAGAAATGGTAAGATTGCGTATCAGACTTTTAACAAAATGTGTGAATTTGACGGAGGCAATACTATAAATCGAAACATTTCAGGAAATAGTTTGCTGATTCGATTGATTCGTTTCAGTGTTACAGTTACACCCCGCTTTGTTCCAGCAATCACTAAAAAAGGTGATAAGATCGTGGCAAAAATTTAGAAAGATGGGCATATAAGCAACGTAAACGTTTTTAGAGAAAATAGTTATCAATCATTTGAAGTCTGGATGCCACATGAATTAATAATGAAAAGTTTAATGGGACGACTTTCCACTTGTGATTCACTGCTGGAGTGAATAATTACAAGCGATGAAAAGTGGACAATAATATGCGAGACGGTGGTAAAGCCAGCACAAATACAAAGAAAGGTAATGCTGTGTATCTGGAAGAATTGGGAGGGAATTGTTCGTTCTGGGCTTCTAGAACATGGTCAAACAATTGATTCTAAACTCCACTGCCAACAGTTAAAACGATTGAAGCAAGCAATTCAATTTAAACGGTCAGAATTGATTAAGAGAAAAGGTGTTGTGTGTCGTAAAGGCCTGTAAATTCTAAATGGATCAATTTTTGGCTTAGAAAACCCTAAGTTCATTACTGATTTCAGATCAAAAAGGCACATATTTCTTTTATTAAAACTTGTCTCAAATATAAGAAATAAGTGTTCCATTTTTGGTCAAATTTTTAAACAAACTTTACTGAGCAATAACTCAATATTTAATGATTAAAATACGTTTCTAGAAAATTGTTGAGCTAAGTCCTTATAAAATAATTTATTTAATTGACACATTTCCTGTTAACAACATAAGCTAAGAGAGGCCTTGTTGGAACTTGGAAGAGTAAATATTAGTGTTAAGCACAAAACATTAGTATTTGATGATGATAATATTCTTACAAATGTAGAAAAACAAATGTTCAAAGTTTTAATTTATATTTTTAGAATAAAAAAACCATCTCTTTTTATTAATTTAAAAGATTTTTGATTTCTTTAGGAATATTTTGAATTTTTGCAAAAAGAATACCCGAAGAAATTCAATAGTTTTGTATAAATATAGTCATGTCATTGAATACTTTATTACATACAGCCGTAAAGTAGGCTATAATAAACGAACAAAAAGAGTATGCAAAAAACATGTAAAAAAAATATAAACAAAACACACGACACCCAAATTTACAAAAAAAAAAAATCTTTATTAATCCCCAAACAAAGATTATAATGTATGACTGTTAGAATAAACAAAAAGTGTAGGAATTCAAAAAACTAAAGTGTGGGAGGGGGGTGAGTAAGGTAAAAAGAAAGATATACAAAAAAATAAAAATAAATAAAAAATGAACATCAATAAAAACAAAACAACTTTTTCTTGAAAAAAAAAAGAAAAAAACAAATCACAATAACAAAAACTTAATGTACGTTTTAGAAAGAAAAAGAAGAAGAACAACAACAAAACTAAATAATGATAAATACTACTGAAATTTACAACTTTGAGCAGAGTGACCAGCGATGAGAAAGAGAAAAGAAGCAAATTGTGTTTGCTTATCTTTTTTTTTTTTTTATAAATAAATGTCTGTTTATAAGACAGTGAGTGTAGGAGATAGAGAGGAAGGTACAAATAAGAGAAATAACAACAAAGCAGGTTGATTTTTCTAACAAAAGCTATTAAGAATGTAGTTGATGTTTTTCGTACGGTATAAAACTAAAAACAAGAATAACTACTACTACTACTATTACTAAAACATTAGCTGAAATGTAAAAAAGTTTTAGTCCATTATTCTAGATGTTGTTTTCGTTTTTTTCTCTTTCACTCTCACTCTCTCTCTCTCTGCCTCTATCTTTGGCTCTGTGCGTGTCTTTCGTTTCTTGGCGTCCAATTGTAATGGAGGTGACATTAAGTCATGAAAATTATGGACTCAACAATGTATGTATGTGTGTAAAAATAAACAACAATGGCTGTACATGTATACTGGTACTCCGGTTATATAGTACGAGTATGACATAAATAATCAGCTTTTGACACAAAATTATTTTCTCTCTTAAGATTGTTTGTTTATGTCTCCTGTTATTTTTCAATGTTATTGTTGTTGCTGTTGTTGTTCTTCTTCTTATTATTACAGTATAAAATAGCATGATAAAATATCATTAAAATAAAAGTACCGGTATTTGTTTAAATAATTGTTAGAGACAGAACGTAAAAGAGAGAGAAAGAGAGAGAGAGTGAGTGTGTAAGTAAAAAGAGGATGATAAAGTGAGTATTTGTCTTTCTGGTCAATTTTTTGTGAGCTGGCAGCATTGTGTTAAGTGTTTATTTTCATTTTGTTTTTTTCTTTTAATAATATTTTAAATATTGAAATGGCTTTCTTACAACTTTAAACGTCAAATATATTTTCTGTTTATTATTAAACTTTCAACTTTTTCTTCTATTAATTATTATTAATTACAAGAGCTACAGCGTAATTGGATATCGTTGTTTTTTGGCTTTAATTTAATTCTATTGTAATGGGTTGTCAGTTGATATCAAGATCATTTATCTATTTCGAAATTGAATACGATTATTATGCTAATTTAAGTGATTTAATGGTTTGGTATTTGCGAGCAAAGTAATTTCATTACAGAAACAAAGTATTAAATGAAAATTTGACTTTAATGTGTAATGAAAATAAACTGAAAATTAATAAATTACATAAATGAAATATTTATTTAGAGGGGAATGCAATGTTATTTACATTTTAAAAAGCATATCGGCTAATAAATGAAAGTTAAACTTTTTCAAAAACTACTGATGATATGTCATGAGCTATAAGTTAATATATGTATGACATATAATTGCAATATCATATGGATTTGTAAGTAATATCATATGGATTTAACGTTATTCCAAAGAAAATAATCAACAAGATTTTCAGTTGCCACGATCTGGAAGATCAAGAAACAAGTCCATTTGGGGAAATAATCTCAGCTATCAATTGGAAGATCGTTTTTCGACAAACCACCTTGCTGAGTCTTTTTTGAGTCCTTTGTGTGATTAAAAACTGGTTAATCACTTACACTATTGTAATAATAAAGTACTCGAAAATGATTCGCGCTAATGGCTAAAAAGTTTTTGATTTCAAATGCAATAAAAAATTGTATGGCAATTGCAAATTAATCGTCTAGAAGTTTAAAATGTGAAACGGAGTCGAAAATGACTCTAAATTAACAATGAAAAAGGCTCATAAATGATTCATCAAGAAGAGTAGCGGTTAAGGACAATTTTCTCCCAACAAAAGTATCTTTTTTGATCAGAAAATGAGCGCATATTCCAGCTTTTTAATTGCGCAGAGGAGTTAAATTTGACTCGAATTTGATTAAGAATTTCGAAAAATGCTAGCTGGGATACCTATAATATTAATCATCAATATGTATTACATGTTGAAATATCTTGCTGTTATGTGAAGGCAATTTCTGCATTCAATAGACGGATGGAGCTGATAACCCATCCCATGTATGTTTTTTTTTTAGCTGCATGAGAACTGTCAATATCGATAACTATGATTTGGCGACTGTGAATTTCAAAGTGTGTTGATATTTCTGAATCGTTAAACGCCAGAACGACGCTTTCAAACTGTGGATATTTACTTTAAAGAAATTTATTCGCGAAGTTCAAAGAGCACTTCTTCCATTGAATTGTATTAAGTTATAAAATTCATTTCTGGTTAAATAGCTGGGTTAATACGCAAAATTGCCGCATTGTAGCGAAGTTAATACTCAAGCAGTTACCCAAACACCATTATATCCATTAAAATTGACTGTTTGCGGCGGAGGTGAATAGGGAACGCTATCGAGCCATACTGTCTAAAATTTTATTTCTAAAAATTAATCAGCTGTTACTCGCAACTTGACATACAGCGCGCCTAACAATCGATTTATCGTATAATCAATTTGATAACTTTCTTTGCGATTTTAAGCTCTGGATTACTTTTTATGGAGCTGTGTTAAGTCATTGGTTTTTTTTCGACAAAGCAGCAACACCTTTAGCACTGGAAGCCTAAACTCAGACGCCATGGACGCCTTATTGCCAGATTTATTGGAAAAAGTAGTTAAAAATTGGACTGTTCGAATGAACCATGTAACTCATAGCTGAGGCGAACATATGCTAAAATTCAAATTCAAAAGATAAATGCAATGAAATTATCTACAAGATTGTAATAAAAAAATGTCATTCCAACAATAAAGCTGCCCTGCATTTTAAGTTTTCAAGCTCTTAAAAACACACTGTACATTTTATAATTGCTGATCCCTTTCATTACTTTTCCTTAATTTGACAAACAAATCTTTAATTTCTTTGCTTTTATCTCTTTTTAAATTTAATCATTGTGAGTACTCGTAAATATCAAGTTTTATAGAACAATAAGTGAATTTGATTTCCTCAGTAAAATCTGGATAAGATTTTAAACCACTAAAAACTACAGAAATTTTATTCTCATTTTTTATCGTCTTTTCAACAATTTGTGTTCAAAGTCTTCAGTTTAAAATAATAAAGTTGATCAGCTTATTACCAGAAAAGCAATATAGTTTGGCAGGCATTTTGAACTTATTTAAGCAACTCAACAAAGTTGTGTGTGAGTTTGTGTGTATTAGGTAATGTCCCACAACACACTGAAACGTAATAGAACAGCTGATTTAATATCAAAATAAACAAAAGCAGCAATATTTTTGAAAATATTCAACTTTTATGCTCTTTAGCACACACACAGGCATGCTCGTATCCCTGCTCATAAAAACCAACGGTATTTAAAATGAATTTTTTGTTTTTACTACTCTTTTTATGGTTTATATTGCACAAAAACAACAGCAATAGCAGAGATGAAAAACACCAAGAACTAAACAGTGTTGTTCTTGTTGTTAGAAGGAAATTTATAAACTTTTATTATAATTTTCTCTTTCGCAAGAAGAGCAATTGTGTTGCGTGTGTGAAGCAAGTAATGGCTGTTAGCTGAGTAAGTAAAACACGTATAGAAGTGAGTAAATGTGTGCGTATGTGTGTACTTGAGTATTTTAAAGTCAAAATATACATTTTAACACCAACAGCAACTATTTTCTTAGTTTTTTTTTCTTCTGCTCGTATTTTCTTGTTGAAACAAAATTTAGGTCAAGCAGCTTCCATAGGATTTTCTATGTTTGTTGGCTTCTTTGTATTGTTTTTTATAGTTGCTGCCACACATGTACTTGATAAATCCTACATTCTCTTAGTACATTTATAGGTTTTTTGCTTTCCTTTTGAGACTTATTTGTGACACTATCTCTTTCATTTTATCTTAGAAAAGAATAAAGAGAAGAATAGAAATGTACTTGGAACTGAAAATGAAAAAAAAAAAAATTCTCATAAAACTCTACCACAACAATAGCTTCAGTAAGCAGGAATTGAATTGCAACTTTATATCGGTTGTACTCATGCATACATATGTAAGAGTGTGAAAGAAAAAAGTTTTACTGGGTCATTTCATTTGAAAGCAAATGTGTAATATTAAGGCAACAGTGTGCAAAAACAAACAAACAAATATCTTTAGAAATATTAAAGCTCAAAACTAACTAACAGACGACCCAGGTTCGAGCCTCGGCAGAGAACATGATAAGAAAATTTAATTTTCCTTACAGATAACTACGTTCAAAATATAAGGAAGAAGCCACTCTGACCTTCCAGCTTATCTCTGGTGATGATAACAAACATCAAACAAATATTCAGGAAAAAAAACGTGTAACGACGACACGTTTTCCGCTCGGATGCCAGGGTAGGTCAGCGGGATTCAATGTCGGACAGAAAATTAAATAAAGAAACTATTACTTATGTATAATCATAAACAATTTATTGTTTCTTTCTTAGGATTCTAATGATTAACACTAACCAAGCGCTTGTTTCCTAGGAGAGAGGCCCGAAAAACTATGTCAGTCCTCCGTCGTAAGCAGAGTCAGGGAGGGTTTAGTAACTCGCTTATTACGGGCACCCAATGATGATCGAATTACTTGGCCGCTAGGTATCGTTTCGGTCGTAGTGGCTCGCCGTACTCCGACAGAGCTTTAACCCACATCAAGTCGTACTATCGTTGGGGAAAAGCTGAATACAGGGGTCTCCATGGATATCCCGATGGTGAATAAGATATTTTGCCTCTGGGGTCGCCCTTGGTACTGTTCCACGAGTTGATGTCACACATTATATTACTGGAGCCAGTAATATTACTTCAATCTAATGTTCTAGTCTTGTTCGATTTTCCACAAAACTAAACGTTACCCTTTGAGGCTGAGCACTAACCGCCTTTTTGCTTGGAGTGTTTGCCCTTTTATACACTTGGCAATGGTATGCAATCATACCAAACATACTAGTCGCTGAGAGAGTAAGAGCAAACATCCAACCAACAAGCAATTGTTTGTAACACAGCACGATCACGTGTTAACAACGTTATCCTACTTTCTGTGTAGTCAGCGCAAAAAGTAAAGTCAATACTATTTGCATATAAAACGGAGCGGCGATTAAACGATACAGCGCGGCTTGATGAATAGCATGTTTGTCGTGTTTGTCAAATTCCTAAACACGAGCTAATTGACTGGTTGGCTTGCCATCAAGCAACGCTGGATGGATTAGCAAGGATATTCACCACTACACAATTAAATGGAGAGGGCTAAAGTGGACAAAACAACTCAACTTTGTTACTGAAACTGAAAAAAAGTGGGGACTCCGCAGAACCACATTGAATGGAAAAAATGGCACCAAATGTCCAAGTCGCCAAACGATAAGGTACATGGAATGTTATTGTTAATGGAGGATAGAAAATAAAAGAGCGTAATGTGGTGTACTAGCGGCTCGGGTTCGAATCTATAGCGGAGGACATGATAACTTAGATGGTTTTATATAAAGAAGATATACACGCAATGACTGTATCAAGTTTTTGGGCCGCTTCAAAACCTGGGAGCGAACTGTTGGCTATTAAATTAATGCAATGACATTGAAGGCTTAGAAAATAAACGCACATTCGGTGGTTAAGGCTGTATGCATCTCCACGTGTTGAGTAGAATGACGTTGGACTTGTGCATGAGATTGCTAAGGCTGATATTTAGTAACTACCTAGACAGTGGATGGCTCAAGTTTTTGGGCAGCTCTTTTACTAATAAAAATTATTGTAAATGAAGTGGTTGAGGCTGTGAGTGCCTTAGCTTAGTCAGTATATCACAAATTGCCTGAATGGATGGATGAATGGATGTAAAAAACAGTCCGTGCAATAAGTTCTGCGATTTTTCATACTCGACCATAAGCAAAATATTGTAATCAACTCAAAATGTGTTTCGCTTTCTTAAGGTGCAATCCAAACGGGTTTCTGCACTGCGGCTATCTTGTAACTGTGGATTTCTATAAATAATCGTATACGAATGGGATATATGGTGGGCATAAGCACAGTTTTTAAAATCGATTATCTTGAAAAGGGTAAAAAGCTTATCGGCAGATATTAATCAGAGTTTTTCCTGTTCTATTACGATAATTTGGTGAAGGGCTTTTAGTACTTTTTCAATATGAATTGTACCTTGTGTTAAGACACATACATACATGCATATATATGTATGGTATATACATACATATTTCTCAATTGTACTGCAAACAGGCTGTCGACACTTAAAGAATTTGTGTCTTCTTCCCTTTTTTTGTGTTGAGCGGCATGATTTGAAAAGCCTTTTTGGTTTTATTCTTAAAATATTTTCTACTTCTTGTTTCAAAAGTGTGTGTTTTCATTTTCTTGTTGTTGAAATCGAAAGAGAAAATATATTCAACTTTCATTTCAAGCATGTTTTTTTACAGTCAAAATGAATGTTTGTTTGTGGTACTGTTTTGCTTCTTTGGTACTTTTTGTAGCTTTCTAACAGGTTGCCAGGATTTTGAGATTTAATCCTTTTATTAGTGGGTAGGCAGTAGGCAGACAGGCTTCCAATACTACAGACAAGGCAAACAGAAGTGTGGCTGTTTCTAATCCTTTTAAAAAGTTCTTATAGAGATTGTTGTAGTTGTTGTTGTATACATTCATAGAGTTTTTAAGTTAATTTATTACTTACCTCTTACGCCCTTACTAAGTCCCACAGAAATAAATGATTTTTCACTTTCGAAGAAGCAACACATGTCCTTCCTTCTTAGATTTCTACAACAGCAAGTGGCAGTCACTTAAAAGTGAAACTGATAGTCAGTGATTCTAAGAATAGTAAACGAGAAGGAGGAGAGACGCGTGACCGAATAAAAGCAAATTTGTTAAATAGTTTTGTTGTTTCATTCCCACACCCCACAGTACAAACACTGTGTGATAGTGAAAGAAAGTGACTGACTAAATGAGTGAGTGAATACTGTCATGAGTGGCTGACTGACTGACTGACATGCCACATACAAGGCCTTAAAGGTGCACTAATATTATAGCTTTTTGGTTTGAGTGGGTTTTTGGCCTATTTTCTCTTGATAAGTGTACGTTTGAGCGCCTCATAATGTTAGTGTGGCGGTGGGTGGGTGTGTGTGTACGAGTTCGTTAAAATACAATCTTTCGTTCAAGATGAATGACTTTTTAAGTGTTTGTAACTCTTACATATATGGGTCTATCTGCGTGTGTTTGTGTGTGCTACACACCGCAGGTTCCTTGCTGTTACTCTACAGTAGTTACACATGTTAAATTGACAGTAGCACCTACGCTTGCTCTTTCTCATGTGAGTGTATATGAGTAACAAAAGCGAAAAGCATATTCTCTTGTAATTTAATGGCAGTTGCCTGCGTATATGCTGCTGCTACTGTTTTTCTTCTCCTTGGTTTACAGCCATATTATCCTGTGATTAAATAATAGTTTTTAATGGAAAAATAAAAGAAAATTAAACTTTTTATTTTTGTACCTTTCGAAGATCAAGGATTGATGGAGGGAATCAAACTGTTACCATAGCAGACATACAGACAGATAGATAGACAGACAGACAGAGAGACAAATGAGCCAATATTAAGAAATAAACTGACAAATTGGCTTTTAAGAAATTTATTTGTTTTGTTTTTCAATCGTAATTTATACAGACTTTTATTAACTTCAAATGTAGGTTGGAAGGCAATTCGAGGAAATAATTTTTAATATTTTATTCAAGTGAATGCTTTGTTAATTTGTTTTCAGTCGAAGGACCACTTGTTTTGAATGAAACTTTCAATTTAGACTTTTTCTTTCTTTTATCAAAGTAAAACACGGCATTATCCATTAGACACACACATGAAGTTGCGATTTCGACGAAACTTTTGTGTCATTATAATGCTCTGACCTTCCCATTATGTATGAAATATTGGGTACAAAAGTTAATAATATTGATTTGGACAAAATATGGCATAATTATCACATATGGTTTGTGTCAATAATAACAAATATGGTATTTTTTGAGGGTAATCATCTGTCATTATAATTCAGTATTCGATGGACACCAAAGTGTAAACATAAATTGTTTTCAATCGCTATAATAATGTCGAATTTTGTGCCTAAAAAAGATGTTTTGCGGAGAAGTCTGACAACTTTCTTTAATTTTAAGAAAACGTCTTAATCAGCTTACGATCAGCATGCAGCAACGCAAAAAATTTGTGTATGATGGCTTGCGCGATTAAAAAGTGGTGATTTGGATACAGAAGACAAGGAGAGGCCTGGTCGGCCGAAAAAGTTAAAAGCAAGAGGAACTTGCATTATCATTGGGAGTCACACAACAAACCATTTTCCAGCGTATTGGGATTCATTTAAAAGCAAGGAAATTTAGTTCCATGTGAATTGAAGCCGAGAGACGTTGAAAGGCGATTTTGTGTGTCAGAAGAGATGCTTGAACGCAACAAAAAGAAATCAATTTTTCATCGTATTGTTACTGGTGATGAAAAGCGGATACATTACGATAACCCCAAGCGCAAAAGGTCATATGTAAAGCTCAGCCAACCGGCCAAATCAAGGCTAAAGCTAAATATGTATGACGTCAACGTAAGGCACTGTATTTGGTGAGATCAGAAGGGTGTTTGGTATTATGAGCTATCGATCACAGGGGACCTGTACCGAACACAATTGATTCGTTTCAAGAATATTCGACCAGATACGAGGCCATAATCTTCCATCATAATAACGTTAAGCCACATGTTGCAAGACCGGTCAAAAACTATTTAGAAAACAGTGCGTGGGAAGTTTTGGCTCACCCGACTTATAGCCAACGAACTTGTCCCTTCTGACTACCATTTGTTTCGATCGATGCATAACGCCCTTATTGTAATACACTTCACTTCAGAACAGGGTATCAGGAATTGACTGACCTTCGCCGCGGAATGCATATGCTACCAGAAAGATGAGAAAAAGTAGTGGCTAACGAAGGACAGTATGTTGAATAACGTATCAATTCATTTTGTTATTATAAGAAATGCAGTTTTCAAGCAGAAAAATCGACGTTATTAACTTGTATACCCAATACAATGTCAGTTAGACATCTGGAGATAGCTCTCGACCACTTTTTCTCATATTTCAGGCGGTTTCCACGTTAAGCGATTATGGTCCCTGTGGTAGTCTCATAAAAAATAGTCTAGAGGCGCATGATATTGGTGGCCAATTGACTTCGCCAAATCGAGAAGTTACGCTACCTGGAAATTTCGAGTTTAATAAAGCCAAAATAGGTTATGTTGTTTGGTCATGGCACCGTCTTATTAAAGTCAGATATCGTCCCTTTCATAACCTTTAAACACAGGCCATAAAAAGCGAAATACCACATGGCCATAACGTTTTCTCGAAAATATACGGCCTAACGATTTCCCAGACCATAATACACACTAAACAGTTACTTTTTCGGATGCAATGGCTTTTCTACAAACAGTTCTTTGTTCACTGAGCACCGTATGCAACAGTTTTGCTTGTTGATGTATAAACAGAGTGAGAAATGAGCTTCATTGCTAGAAAAATTTTGTTTGAAAGTTCCTCCAGTCAGTTTCTTAATGAATGACACTTTGGCCTCATCAGACTGACGATTTTAGAAAAAAACGTACAAGACCTTGATAATGGTCCCGGAAATCTTAACAAATTAATTCAAAGAAAAAAATTCCATGTAGAAAAAAAGCCCCGAACTTCGAAAATATGGAATAACTCGTTAGTTACAACAAAGTACCAGGACAGAAAATCTAAAAGTCTGCAAAAATGGTAAAACGAGTCCTAAAATATCATTACCAAAGCAGTGAGAATTTTCCTATTCATGCAAATGATTCAAACTTGCAAGAGACTTTATCAGCGTGTTTCCCAGCAAAAAAAAGAAGAAAAAATGTATTTCCAGGCGCAGTCCTTAACAGTACATAGTCCCCGCTATAGAAATTCAAATAAACTTTAACAAGACTGCCTTTAGCTTTAGATTGTTTAGGCTTCGGCTTACATACTACGATAGTATACATTAAAATTGGGGCTATAATAGTCTTACATGATTATTATACTCATTATATCGACCATGCACTAGTGCAGGACACTGCGGGCCCAGGGATCTATTGTGCGCCTTCCGGTCTCTATGCCCACCTAAGACCATCAAGAATCCCAAATTCACACAATATGTGCTCCGCTGTCTCTGATACCTGTAAGCACAGCCTAAAAAGATACATCCTTTTCAGATGTGCTCTTAGTCTACAGTGGCCTCTAAGAAACTCCTTTAAGAGTTTCAAATCCGGCCTGCCACACTTACGAACCTCAGAACGACGTTCAAATTTCAAATTGATTGCTACCCTAGAGTGGCGGAGCCCCTTTTGAGCATTCCAGTGTTCAAAGCAACTGGAAATTTGCCAATCATTGATTAGATAGAGGATGATAGTAAGTAGTGCTGCACAGCAAGATTATGGACCGATATAGGGTGTGTGCAACGTGTCGTAGCAATATTTGATCATACGATTCGAGCCAAGTGTCCTTAAGACAACATGGCTGTCAGAGAATATATTAATGGTCTTACCTTTTAGCTCACTGTGCAAGTTAATCTCATGTATAGGCACTCAGTGATCTTCCCAGTGGTATCGACAAGTCTCGGTCGGGTCCATCAACACCAGCACCGACACATTCATTCATTATTGAGCCATCGGCATACCAGCTTAGATCAAATCCACTCCGAACTAAGCCCCCATTAGACCAACAATACGAGGATGGTTCTCCGACCACCCAGTGACTTACTGACGCATTCCGGAACACTTTGGCGAGAAATTTATGTCTCCGAACATGCCGCCAAATTTATCATATGGATGTGAAACGGTGTTAAGCCAATTAAGACCTCTAAGGTTGCTGTTTGACATGTTCTCATTGCCCCAGTTATACCAAAGCTTGCGAGTCTCTATACCCTGCTTCATTTATTCATGATGGCAATTTCTTCGCCGCATAAGTGATCATTGGCCGAATAATGGCGATATATATTCACAGCGTCATTTTCTAAAAAGGGCTATGTCTTATCGTAGTAGGAGCGACTTGCTCAAAGGGCTTGTATCGCCTTATTCTGGACTGCACCAATGTGCGAGTTCCAACTAAGCCCAGAAGGACATCTAGATACTTACCTTTCTTAGAAATGTTAATGGTGGTACCCACTAAAAAAATACAGTCACAGAATAACTTGCATCTCTTTGTAGAAGGTCCAACAAACGTTTTTGAGGGATTCGCCGACAGCCGTTCTTGAGTGCACCAATTTGGCACCTCGCCCAGGGACGTTCTCATGAGATCACTCAACGTACTCTGAGCTTTCCCTCGTACTATTATAACGAAGTCACCAGCGTAACCAATTACACTGGCACACTTATATCTTAAGAGATTAGTATACATAAATAACCTCTGGAAGGTATAAAGTGCTTTTATGGCCCTTCCTGGCAGTAAAAATTAGACATTAATAGCTTTTGCATAAAAAACTTCTAACTTCACTGGCTTAGGACTCTTAGGGCGGGCAATTTAAAAGTTTAAATTTAAAAATGCAATAAAACAAAAACAGTTTAAAATTTTGCAAAATTTATTTCTTTGTTGTAAAGTAGAATTGTTATTTCATTCATATGGCTGCCGCGGCTGGCCACACAGTACCCCATTCGATCGGATCAATTTTCGAGAACTTTTTAGAGTGATTGAGGTCGTATCTTGGCAATGACATCACAAATATTGGCTCTCAAATGCTCAATTGTCTTTGGTTTGTTGGCATAGCATTCGTCTTTAATGGCGTTCCACAGAAAATAGTCCAACGGTGTCAAATCGCAGCTTCTTGGCTGCCAACTGACATCACCATTTCGGCTAATTAAACGACCATCAAACGTTTGATGTAATAAATCGATTGTGGCGTGAGATGTGTAACAATTTGCACCATCCTGTTGAAACCAAACTTCGTTCACGTCAATCCCATGAAGAGCGGGCACAAAAAAATCGGTTAACGTGGTGCGATAGGTGTCTACATTGGCCGTAATGGTTGCGTCGACCTCAATTTAAAAAAATATGGGCCAATGATACCTCCGCTTCACAAGCCGTACCAAACAGTCACTCGAAATGGGAGCATTGGATTCTGTAAGACCACGTTTAGGTTTTCTGAGTCCCAAAGACGGCAATTTTGTTTATTAGCGTACCCACCAAGATAAAAAGAAGATTTTCTTTGTTTTTTTTTCTCTTTGTTTTGGAAATAAATTTCCAATAAAACCCAACTTTGCTCAAGCGTAAATCGATTCATTTCGTGCAGTGGAGATAATATACTGAATTGTGACAGAATATAATGACATAAGTATTGCCAGATTCGAAATAACCGCTGGTTCAAATTTAAACTTTTAAATTGCCTACGCTTTACTGGAATTTCACCGTAAATTTTAATTTTTGTTAAACTCCTTCCCATTTTGAATAAAGTCTTACGCGGCCGTAACTTTGAATAACGGCGTGGGTGTTTTAAGATAATTATGATGGCGTTCTTCTTTATCGGATAACACTCGTGATATTTACGAAATAAATTAAAGAAAAACAATTATTACTTCTTTAAAACAAATGAATGATAAAGAATAGCGTTAAAAATAATTATTACAAAAGTACAAAAGTTCTTTAAAAAAAAAACTTTTCAAAGCGAATTGCTCGTTTGCCCAACCGCACATTAAAATGATGAATGACTTTTTGGCGATTTTAAATTTTTTTCCTTCTCTTTCTTAAAAAAATTTTTTGACACTTAAAGAAACAAAGAATTTCCGTTGTTTTTCTTGTTTATCTGCCATTTAAACCAAGAAATGAAGTAGAACATGACGACAAAAGACAAAAAAGACTTTTTCCTTCTGTTTGCTTTTCATTTTTTTCTCTTTTTATTCTGCTTTTTTTTTCACGGTGTTCTTATTAAAATTTTTGAAATGTTAGATATGAAACACTTTCAAATACGATAAGAAAACGAACAAACTTAGGGAAAGTGTGTGCATACTTTTAGGTAAGTATGGCTATGCTTAAAAGTATAGTTTACAAAATATGAAAAGGAAAGAATAACTGCTGATATCGAGACGTAAACAACTAAAAATGAGACATTTTCGTTCTTATCGTAGATATTTAGAAAGAAAGGAAGAATGAAAAAAAACTTGTTTTATAAGTGTGACGAAGTTATTGACAAAGAGAAAATAAAAATCTTGAAATATTGCCTAGTTTATGGGGCATCCATCGGTGGCTCAATCGGAACGTGGCACAGAGGGATATTTTTTCATTTATTTAAATTATAAAAAAGAAAACATTTTGTAAATGTTTTGACCTAAAAACTACTCCAAAAGTTAAAATTGACAATATGATTGAACGGAAATTTAACTTCATTTGCTAATGCTCTTAAAAAACCAAGTCTTTTGACCTTTTTTTTTTAATAAAAAATAATTTTTTGTCATTTTTTGAAAAAGATGTTTCTTCTATAAGAAAAATGTCGGCCATTTGTTTTGTATTTTTTTTTTTTTTTTGATTCGTCTTTCTCTAGAAACAGTTCCCTTTATTTCTTTCTTTCTTTCTGTATATGCTTGAATATTTATCTGTTAGTATACGATTTCCTTTTTAGGTTTTTTGTGTGATGTTGAGGATGACGATGGCGTCACAAATTTGTCGGTAACTAGGGCAACCGACACAATTTAAGTTTTCGATAAATCTTTAAACTTTGTTACCAAAACACACAAAAGCATAGACAATGGCATACAGAAATAGAAATTTTTGTGGAAGGAAATATAACAGGGCCTTATAAATTTCGGGCCTTTAAAAAATGTTGTAATATATTCCAAAAACTCCCGTCTTTGAACTCCCGTCTAAGAACTGACCGACTCTTCTGTCAACGTATGTATGTATATAACTATCTTTTCACGGTAAATATTTTACAAAAGCTCTGGCGCTTTTAAAATCTACTATTAGTCATAGCTGCTAGACTTTAACGCGCGAACAAAACATCTTTTACCAACGTAAGTGACTCTGTACTACTACAGTAACAACTTAAAATCATCTTTACATGACAGTAGCCTATATCTCCTGTGTCCTAGTGCTATGCAGTTAGTAATCAAGTGCTCCATTGACTCCTCTACGTCACAACAGTAACTGCTGATGCTAGTGTCGGAGTGCGCATTCTATACAGCTGCTTAATACGGGCGTGGTGACTTGTAATTGTCTCCGAAAGGGCCCTTAGGCCTTTTCTATCTTGTTTTAGAGCAAACTCTGCTTACTTAGCTTCAAAGCAAACCTTTTATGGTGATCCAGGCCACTAGTGTCGTTTCAATGTTACCTCAAAATGGATGCTGACCATCTTTTCATTTTCCTTTTCAGGAGACTCCTGTGGAAGCCAAAATATGAAGTGATTCCAGTCCCCTTAGACCCTTTTTTGGCATAGATGTCTGTCGTCTCATTTTTCTCGTGACCCTCATGTCCCAGCACCTAAAACAGAGTAACCTGATTCTAAGTAGCCAGGCTGATAAGTGCATTAAGACATTCCAGACAACTGTTTAGGGCCTTTAATCCTAACATTCGTGTGTCCCCTTTCGAATAGAATTTTTGTAGTTTCCAATATTGCCTTAAGATCCGCCTGGAAAATTGTGATGTCAGCGCTCGAACTTATCGATTTGCGTGACTTAGGCCCCAACTCCTCTCCGTAGAGCTTTTTGGTCCCATTCGTGTACCTCTTTTGTGAATTATCCTGTAAAGAGCTTGATTTTGCAGCACACTCTTTCCTTGTCGAAAATATGATCTTTTATCCATGTGATCACTCGCTTGAGATATATAGAGAATGTCCCCGACCACCATCTTTCATGAGCATAAAATGACCAATAAGGTTGTATACCTTAACCTCTTGAGACCTGAACATAAAGCGGTTATGATAACAGTTTATTTTTTTATATATCGTCTCTTTTGGTCATTATTAAAACACTCGTGGCCTTTTGAAAAAAATTAAAATTCTCCAATTCTAAAAACAAATGGCGATAACTTTGGTAGAATTGCCATCTGTTAAAGTTTTAGAAACTCTAGTGTCTACACCAAGAAATAAAATTCCAGCAGCTACCCAATAATGTTGCTACGTGTGATAAAAAACGATAATTTAATGTACACATATGTGTAACCGGGGCCTCAAGTGGTTAAGTTTTCCTTTCCTATGAATGGAGATTGCCTACATAACAGCCTACTCTTGTGTAGCCACTTTCAGCAGTGTCAGGTTTAGAAAGTTTTTGTGCGACTCCCGTGCAAGTTTCCTTTTCTGGGTGATTTCCAAATACATCCTGGATATCTAAAGAGTACACATCCTTCACTTTAATTGGTAAATCAGCCACTTGCACTTGACATCTGTGTGAGGTATTAATTTATGCCACCACATTCTTTGTCACATTAATTCTTTATAGAGAGGATTAGTTGATACGTTCACTTTCCACTGTCTGATGTTGACCAACCAAATAAAGGGTCCGCCATTTAACGTTTTTTTTTCCAACTAGTGCTTATTTCGTTTATGGTAACACTTAGCTCATGTCTGATTTGACAGATAATTAGTTTTATCCTTCCGCTGAACGAGTATGGTTGTGTACACGCTTGAACAACACTGGGAAACTGGGCCTGCGATCGACTTATAGAAGATGCCGATTTTGCCAAAAAAATCATCTTTTCAGATGAAGCTCATTTTGATCTTGGCGGGTATGTGAAGAAGCAAAATTGGTGGCGCAGAAAACCTGTACGCATACATTGAAAAGCCGATACACCCAAGACGGGTCACTGTTTGGTGCGGATTTTGGTCCAGAGGTATAATTGTGCCATTTTTCTTCGAAAATGAGCAAGGAGTGGCCGTTACAGTCAATGGCGATCGTTAGCGGGCCATGTTGAATGAATTTTTGTTCACAAAAATTGAAGAGGAGGATATTAACAACATTTGGTTTCGTCAAGACGGCGCTACGTGCCACACAGCCGAAGCTACACTCGATGTTTTGCGTCCTGTTTTTGAAGATCGCATTATGAGCCGCAGAGCTGATGTCGTTTGGCCACATCGGGGCTGCGATTTGACACCGTGGACTATTATTTATGGGGTACCGTCAAAGAGAAGTATTACGCCAATAAGCCAGAGACAAGTGACGCTTTAAATGACAATATTCGTGAAGCCATTAGTGAAATACGATAATGTGGTTAAAAATTGGACCGATCGTTTAGGCTACTGCATGGCCAGCCGAGGCAGCCATTTGAATGAAATTATTTTCCATTATTAACCGGGAGGATTGTATTTTCAATTAAAAAAGGAAATTTGAGAAAATATTCAGTAGTTTTTTTTTAGAATAAAAAAAAAAAATTATTTGGCGGACCCTTTATAAACGCCACTTACAATGTTTCTAAGATAAGATACCATGAAAACTTTTTCTGTAGAAATTTTGCTTGACTTATATATTATCATCGAAATGCCTTAAGTGCCTAAAATTCTTGAGCCCGGTTGAAAATGATTCGTTATTTAGAGCTGCATTTTATTTGCTTGTGCCACCATCATCTGTAACACAAAGAGTCCAAAACTGCTTTTTGGAGTTTAATTTATCAATGGATTTCTTCTTTCCACGCCATCAGATAGACTGGTATTCACAGTACTGATCTTTCTTTTAAAACAGCTTGACATTGTCTCTCTCATTCTATCACTTGTAACAACTTTTTCACTATTTAACCTAAAAATAATTCTATTGATTATTAGCTCTCATAATAGTGGGCGTAAGATACTAATGTGCCATTTGCAAGGCTGATTTCCAGAGTCTTGTGCCTTCCTGTTCTGATGCTGAAGTTTCATAAGAGTCTTTTCAAAGTTTCTCACATTAAAAATATGCTTTCTGTACATAAATTATGTTAAAAAGTATTTGTATTTCTTCCTTTATTCTGTTGATGTTTGAATATTTCCATACAAAATAACAATACTTTTGTGAAAAGGCCTATTGAGTAGGCTTCCTTCCTTTGATCATAGCAGATAGAATTTATTTTACATACTTGTTCCATAAATATAAATGAACCCATTTTTGTTGCCGAGAAACACACACACAATTGTTCTTATACTGACAGAGGGACACACAAACACACTTAAAACATACGAGAGAGTACACAGCAGCCTATATTTACGTCTTTTTCAATTTTGCTTGCCAAATACATATTCATTTTTAATTTTGTTTTTTATTTTTCTGTATCACAAACGGTAAGGGCGAGAGATAGTGAGAGAATATATGAGAGATACCTGTGTGTGCGAGTGTGTTTATGTGTGAAATCTTTATTGTATTGTTATGACTTATTTTGAGAGTAAAAAATATTTTTTTATGGTTTTTGTTTTCGTATAGAGTTGACATCGCAAAAATTGCTTATTTTTTACCTTTTTAAATGTGTAAAACGAGTGACACATAAGCAGAGAGAAGAAAAGGGAAGAGCAGCAGGGTGGTCAGATCGTTTTTAAGCTTTTTCGCCACCTTCAATTTCAAAAATCGCCAAAATCACCAAACTATATTTTTTTTTTTACATTTTGACAATAAAATTTATATTTTTTACAATTGAAAATATTATTTTTCGAAATTCTTCGTTTTAAGATCACAAGCAATTTTTTATTCTAAGTGAATAGAAAATTGTTTGATTTTTATAAGAGAATTGACAACCGTGATGGAATATGTAACAACAACACCAGCATAATTAAACATGTTATCGACCCCAGCTACGGAAGTCATCATCAGATTATTTCATTTACTTAAAATAAAAATTTGCTTACGATCTCAAAGCGAAGAATTTAAACAAATAATGTTTTCAATTGTAAAATTTAAAAATCAATTAGGACTTGAACCCAGATCGTCCAGTTCGAACAAACAAGCAAATAAAAAAAAAAAAAAAATTGAAAATAGAAATAAAAATATGTTTCGAAATCTTAAAATTCGCCAAAAGTTGAAACAAATTCGCCATAATATATATTTTGTTAATATTATTAAGCAAAAATATTGGCAAAAATTTTAGCAAAAATTGTTTAAAGTTTTCTAAAGGTCCGCCAAATATTTTTTTAAATGCTATAAAAAAAACTAGTGAATGTTTTCTCAAATTTCTTTTTTTATTTGAAAGTACAACCCTTCCGGTTAATAATGGAAAATAATTTCATTCAAATGGCTGCCTCGGCTGGCCATGCAGTAGCCTACACGATCGGTCCAATTTTTAAGCACATTATCGAATGTGTGCAGCTATATTTCACCAATGGCTTTACGAATATTATCTTTTAAAGCTTCAATTGCTTCTGGCTTGTTGGCGTAACACCTATCTTTGGCGGCACCCCACAAATAATAGTCCAACGGTGTCAAGTCGCAGCTCCGAGGTGGCCAACCGACATCAGCTCTGCAGCTGATAATGCGATCTTCAAAAACAGGGCGCAAAACATCGAGTGTAGCTACGGCTGTGTGTCACGTAGCGCCGTCCTGTTGTAACCAAATGTTACTAATATCCTCCTCTTCAATTTTTGTGAACAAAAATTCGTTCAACATGGCCCGATAACGATCGCCATTGACTGTAACGGCCATTCCTTGCTCATTTTCGAAGAAAAATGGCTCAATTATGCCTCTTGACCAAAATCCGCACCAAACAGTGACTCGTCTTGGGTGTATCGGCTTTTCAATGTATGCGTGCGGGTTTTCTGTGCCCCAAATGCGACAATTTTGATTGTTTACATACCCGCCAAAATCAAAATGAGCTTCTTCTGAAAAATGAACACACATTCTGCAACATTACCATGATTTCAAAGTAATGCCGCAATATTTCCCAGCGTTTTTCAAGCGTATAAACAACCATATTCGTTCAGCGAAGGGATAAAACTAATTATCTGTCAAATCAGACATGAGCTAAGTGTTACCATTCACGAAGTAAGCACTAGTTGAAAAAAACGTTAGATGGCGGACGCTTTATAACCATACATAACATTTTATAGTTTGGATAAAATGAGCAAATATTAAGGTGCACTTATCATTTTGAAGCATACCTTAGTATTAAAATTTGTTGTTGTATATAAACATAAAGCAAAAAGACAAGTATCGAAAAAGTCTACACAATTAGTTACAGTGTATGTTCTAGTTGTTATGAAAAACGTAACAGTAGCAGCAAAAACAATGGGAATAAATTTATTTATGATATAAAAAACAAGCCAATTATTGCAGTAACTAATGTTATGCAACAAAAATGGAAAGTACTCTGTATTTGAGGCGTTGAAAAGTGTTACACTGCACAAATTTGACGATTTTTTATAACAAGAAATTTTGTTATATTTTGTTGTGTTTCATATTATTGTTGATCAATATTAATTATTTATTGGCTTAAATTGTAAAAGGTAAACTAGAGAATATTTCGTAAAGCAAATAAATATTTTTCAAAACTAATAAACTAACTTCAATTGATATTCGTAAGTTTTGTAAAAATATTTCTGTCTGAAACGATGTGCTATTTAGCGATGAAATTAAATTTCATATGTTAGTTAGTAGAAACTCATAAGTATATGGTGAACAATAAACACAGTGAAGCTCAGACAGGTTTGTCTAATAGCACGGATATGTATGGCGGAAATTTTATTTTCATATAAAGTACCACATATTCAAAGAATAATTGGTAAGCAGTGTGAAGAAATTAGGAGTGCAAGGAACAAGTCAATAAATGAAAGCAAGAAAACTCAAAGAATGTTTCTTATTTCTCACTTTTAAACAACAGTAGCATCTCTCTTAATAACCGAATTTAAAACCAATTCAGCATTTGCGAAAGCATTTAGATCACCAAATTTGAAAAACCTTGCATGACAAAAAATCTCATCCAAGATTAGATGCTCTTGTTTCAGAAAAAGAGAAAGCAACCGAGTACAAAAAAAAAAAACAAAAAAAAAATCTTCTCTAAGAATTATTTTCTTATAAACTTTTTTGATGCTCAAAATATGGATCAAATTTAATTTTTATGCTGGTTTTTAAGAATTTTGCAAAACCTTACATACAATGTAAAAAACATAAAAAGTTTTAATTTCACATACTTTTAAAGACTGATATAAAATCTAAATTGTAGAAAACGTAGGTGAACACTTTATTTTGCCGCTCACAGTATACCAACACATGAAAAAATGTTATAATTTTTTTTATTCATATCAAAACAGATGTGTTTTTAATGGTTTTTAAAAATTGGTAGATTTGTATCAGTTTCGATAGATTTTCGAAGACAGTTTGGTAGAATTAAAATTCTTTCAGTGACAGCACTGGTGTCTATGGTAAGCATTTCTGTATTTGAGCTCAGGTTGCTTCTATTTCCATATCTTTAAAAAGGCCTGTTTATTTATATTTAACTTTTCGCTATTTATACCCTATACACCTGATGTGGCAGTGCCAAGACTTTGCCATTTGCCATTAGGCGTCGAAGATTCTTAAGCTCCCATTTCTTTGACTTACTTTGCAGAATAGAGGTTACCACAGTGGCATTACTATGTATCACTATGGGCCCAATCTCCGGCCTAAGTGGGATCTTATCCTTCTAGGAGGTTCTGCCACCCAATCTAACCTAACCTACCCTATACAACGCCATGGGTGATAATGGAGTACCTTGTTTATGCTGATGTTTGCTACGTCCAACAGTACTATTCGATTAAGTAGTATATTTGCTTAAGTCAAAAACATTTTTATAAAATGTTATATAATATTTCGATCCTTCTAAGCCATTCCTCGATTATAACCCTGATTTAAGTAACTTGTAAATTGGATTACATATAGTCGTAGTTGACTGAAAGTAATTTTCTTTCCTTTCTTGTTTTAAATTTTGTTTATGGCCGTATGCTGTTGTTCTAACAGATTCCTTATTTTATTTTTTATATTTACTTTTGTTAACGTCAGCCCCATAGCAGCTGCTGTGGCCAAGATATTATTTGTGTTTTTCAGGACGAGTCTGTGTGTCGTATTTATCTTTAAACTTTTACAAAGAGCGTCCTGTTTAAAATTGCAAAAATGACCTAAAATTCGATGAGTTCACGCTAAGCTTAATAAACCAAATAGTAAATAAAATAAATTTTAAGCCGAACCCTATATGGCATTTGTTTTTCAGAGCTTTTTTTTTACATAATCAAAGATATTTCGAATAACAACCATAATATTGTTACGAAAATAAGGTTGGGCACCACAGCGTTTATAACATCGCTAAAATAAATAAACAAAAGCTGCAAGAACAACTAACTATACGTGCTGTTTACAAATAACCAAATCTACAACAACAGCCATTAGCAGAGACAAAGTAAATAAAAAAATAACACGGCAACAACAATAATTAAGCAAGAAAACAAGTAACAGACAATAAACAAGCAACAATAAACACTAAGAGCTGAAAGAGGTAGATGTTTACATACGCATGGCTACAAAAGAACCAAAAAAAAAAAAAAAAAATTAAAAGAAAGAAATGGAATCTGCCTGAAATATCGAGAGGTTCGAGAGCTTTCGATGTGTTGTTTACTCAGCCATATAAAAAGCACCTTGATGCGCACAGTAATCAGATTATGTGTCGTAAACTCAGTTTAAGTAAAGTTAACTCAGCGAATGTGTTATTGCTGTAAAGAGAGTTTATAAGGAGTAAACTCGTGAAGTTGGTGGTGAAGTAAAAACCAGTTTAATTGGAGCAAACTCAGTAAAGAGAGTTAAGTGTGAATAACCTCTGGTTGAAAAGGTTATGATCGAACCTAAGTTATAACTACGATCGGGCTTGAAGATCTTTAGGAAGAAACATCTGTCGAGTAATTGTTGTTGTTTACAAAGTTGTAAACAGACAGAGTGATTAAGAATAAAAATTGTTATTTCCTGTAAAAAGATTACAAGCAGTGGTGCACATAACTGTGTTGAATATAGGATTTTTAATTAAAACCAAACACAAAATTTATTTTATTTTAACTACAATCTACGAACTCATAAAAACACGTTTTTAAAAAGATAAAAACGCAATAATATAAATCAAAAAAATTCTTTATTATCAATATGGGACACATTTCTCTTGAAAATATATTACAAAAGTTAAGTACCTCAATAGTAGGCATTAAATATAATTACACAAAATATCAAAATATTTCTAATCACAAAGACTTAAAGTCTATTTTATGGCTTTTAACATTATGAAAAAATTTTGTTTCATTTTATGCCACAGCCTAATAATGACAGCTTTCACATTGTGTTGGCTTTTTGGAAGAAGCTTTTAAAAAATATGATTAAAAATTAATTTGAAGCAATTACCTGATGCCGCGCACATACACATCTACTTTCATTTAACATTTGCAGACAATTGCGCAACATAATAGTAATCTTTTCACAATTTACGATTTGTCCTCAAAAAAAAAAAAAAAAAAAAAAAAAAACGCTTCTCTTGGCTAAAGCCACAGCATAAATTGAACGTGAATAATAGTAATAGAGAATCACAGATAAAATCGTAAGCATCATTTTCTGGGCATGCTGTTAGTGTGTCTTGTGAAATTTTTGTTCTTTTTTTCTCTTTTTTTCAATTTGCCATGACTACAATGAAATAGAATTTTCATCATAATCATTCTGAAGCTCCAGTAAAATGCACAACGTCATCAAATACGTTGGAATTGCCTTATAGCTTAAGAGTTGGGGAAAAGCAGCAAAATGTAAAGGCGACGACATCATTATTTGGTGTTATTTTTTAACTTGAAATATCCGCAGTACTTGCAACCAGTTGTGCAACTAATAGTAGAATTTGAAATTGTCAAACACACGCATTGATACACAGCAAATGGTATAAAAGTTCAACAATTGCTGCAGAAATGGCAAATAAATTTTTAAAATCAAAGAGAAATTGCTTTTAAAGTTAAATCAAAAATTAAAGCATACTTTTAGGAGTTATAAAGAGATAAAGGAGAGTTTAATGTTTAATAAAGCAGATTAAACGGGACTGTATTAAGTATAATATTATTAACTGTCGCATACTCTAAGGATTTAAACACATTGAAAAACAGATTAACGCCTTTAGATCGTTATGTAGAATATTTATTGCGGTGTCTGATTCTCTCTGCGAGTCGTGTGCCCTACTATGAGTTTGACTTTCTAGATCACCGTTTTAAATAAAAAAAGTGATTTGTAAGAGCAACTTTTGTTGCTGCTCGCAGATTTAAGCAGCCATTCGTTAAGTACATGTGAATGGGACTTAAGCTTAAATCAAAGGGAGTGGGACCAATGCTGCAATTACTTCAAGCTTATTTTCTAATCTTTAAATTGTGGATTCCTCATACGATGGAGAACTCTGTTGTGTCAATGGTCGAATGGTTCTAATACACGACATTAATAGCGCCGTATAGGTGTATGGTAGTGCTGTAGCACAAGGTTGCATTGTAAACGGTTCTAGTAATAAATCGAAAGCATAATTAAACGAATTTTATGCAATTTCATTTGTAACATACTTTTAGGATACGATAGTAATAAAAAATGACGTGTTTTCCTTACAGTTTTTAAATATCCGGTACTTTAATTCATATTTATCTTCATAATACCTTGGATTTACTTTGGAGCATATCTGTAGCATATTTTAAGGCTTTTTATTTTATAAATTTTTTTTCCTATCTAATTACGCTCTCGATGTTATTCTGAAAAAAAAAAATCATATTTACTTAAATACCTTAAGCATTTTACCAGCTCTGGAAAACTGACACAATTTGTGTAGAATTTTTCTAGCCCCTTAAGATATGCTAACATTTTTCTTTTGCCTTAAATCTTACTATTAAAAGTCTCATAAAATGAAGTAGAAAATGGTATTTTAGTTTGTAAATCAAATGTAGCTTTTAACGCTTCCACTTAATTTTATCTCACTGCTTAAATTTATTTCTTCAAATGAACAGGATTTACAGTTGTGGCTGACAATGCTGCTGTCTTTTGGAGATTGATTTCGGCTGTTTTCTTCATTTTCTCTGCAGTTTTTTTACGGATTTTATTTTTATAATTTTCTTTTGTGTCTGACAATTTAAGTTTTAACATCAAAAGAAGGCTGGTCTTATTAAGGCCGTATAGAGGGAAGGTGTGTGTGTGTGTGTGTCTAATTTTGAAGTGTGAAAAAGTATAGATGAAATGGTAAGCCAATGTTGACAACAAATGAGGCAACAAATGGATTTCTTTTCTTTTTTTATGCTCAAACACTAGTCTTAAGCATTTACCATGGCTTTTACTTTAACACGGATAAGTTTGTTGTCACTTTAGGAGAGGAAAGGAAAAAAGAAATAAAATAAAAATTCTTGTACAAAAAATGAGCAGTCACTAGATTTCCAAGCCCAGAAGTGCTGAAAATGAAAGACAAAAATAATAAAAAAAAATGAATTGAAAAGAAGCAACAAATTTAAGTAAAAAACGTTTACCTGAACATGTTACAAGAAAATTCAATTTATTTTATTTTGAAAACTGAAAGAAAATTAAAAAACTTTAGCCTATTTATAGGAGGAAATTAAAAATATATAAACGCCTAGTCTAGTTTCTGGTAGGGGAAGTGTTAAAAATGTTAAATTAAGTGTCAAAATAAGAAAAATGAACTCATGAACTTTTGAAAAGTTACTCGTTAAGTGAAGAGAATGGTTTTGGGCTTATGCTGTATGTACTGAAACCAGGTTTTACAAGCCTATGGCATTTGAAATGGAAAAATATAAAAATTAAATTCATTTCATTTCAAATTCTATTAAAATGTAAAAGTTTGAAAGAGGATTTCTAATTATGGAGCGACCAGCTAATAACTTTACAAAGGCCTAGAAAAATTAAATTCGAAGCTATATTTATGCCAATTAATATGAAACCAATTATTTAATTATTTTATTAAACCTCTAGATTCGTTAACATTTCTCCTCTCTTCTGTCATAGTGTGCATAGTTTTTGCTGAGTTTGAACGCATTATTTAATATGATAGTTTTACAATAATTTAAGGCTGATACTGTAAGAAACTGCCAAAGAGTATCTAAAGGGTGTTCCAAAATGAACGCAAGATTTGAGTGAAATGGAAAACACAGTTTTTAGTCTTTTGATTGATTCTCCGTCACTCCTCAAGGGAGCATATTCACTGCTTTGTTTCAGTTTCTCTAATCAATTTGATCTTTCAAGCTAAGCCTATGATTAATCTCCACTGTAGCTTCCTCCATATGATTTTACGTAGTGGTGAAGATCCTTGCTAATTGGTGGTGATCTTTACTTTAGCATTGTAATTTTTTTCCCAGTAGATTGTGTGTTGTCCTGATCATTCGTCTGATGTTTGTCATCATCGCCAGAGTTATGCGCGACGGTCAGTGGGACTTATTCTTTATTTTTTAGATGAAGTTGTCTTGAGGAAAGTTGAAGCCTCTTTTTTGAACATTTGAAACCACAATTAAATTTTTCTTCGTCATCTCCTCTGTTGGGGCTCGAACCTGGGTAGTTTGTGTTGTTATGCGTGCGCTCTAACCACTACACCACGCCACCTCCACGGTTTTGACTGCACATACACGCACTCGTTAGTCAAAATTTTCCATGACTATTTTACATAAATGTGGCTAAATTTCGTTAAAGTAGCGTTAAATCTCCTCCTGTAGTGCACGGGTGGTTGTGAGCCTGTTGACATAGACCTGTTTCCAAATAACTCCATAAAAGGAAAGCTGATGGTGTTAAATAAAACACGATCTAAAAGCGGATTTTGATCGCCGAAACGAGAGAGTACAAGACCTGGAAATATCTCATGCAGTAATTGAATTGTTTTATGGGCTATATGGCATGTGACACCGTCTTGTTGAAACCACATATTGGCCACATTAATATCATCCCATTTTGGCAGAAAGAACTGTGTTATCATTTCGCGATATTAAATACCAGCCTCATTTTCAAAAAGTATGGTCCAATTATGCCTCCAGTCCAAAATCCACCATAAACAGCTGTTTATGCATTATTTATCAATAAAAATTTGCTTCATCCCTTAGGATGCGTTTGCTCGAAAAATCAGTATCCATTTTTAGATGTCCAATAATCCATTCAACGAACTCTCTTCGCTGTGCATGGTCATTAGGCTTCAGTTACTGCGTTAATGGAATTGTAAGTATGGAGACAGAGATCTTTAGTGAGTATACGCTATAAAGAGCTTTTTAAAATTTGCAATTCGTGCTCACGACGCCGAATTGACACTCTCACACACTGCTTCGATATTGACATATGAACACCTTTTTTTTGGATGACCAGT
The DNA here is from genome assembly GCA_023159175.1 of Wohlfahrtia magnifica. NCBI lineage: Eukaryota > Metazoa > Arthropoda > Insecta > Diptera > Sarcophagidae > Wohlfahrtia > Wohlfahrtia magnifica. The sequence continues at coordinate 1,048,198 of JAKWBJ010000227.1, read as the reverse complement.
ATGTTTGGCGTCTCCAACGGATCCAGTCTCCCAGAATTTTTCAGTTAATTTTTTCACAGTTGATGAAGTTAAAGCATATATTTCCGACTATATTTTGTATGAAATTTTCAAACTGGGGCCACCAAACTTTCATTATATTGTTCAATAATGAAGACACACTGTTCTATCGTGTAACGCTCCATTTTGACTAACCCTAAACTGTCAGCTGTCGAATTGTTTTTCTTTAGGGCTTCCAACACTACTGCACAAATGACGACAAATTCAAATCTTGCGTTAATTTTGGGACACCCTTTACTTCTCAGCTCGGATATTTATAGTACAATGCAAGTTAATTATGAGACGTAGGTCCTAACTATAGATACTACCGCGTGTCCTTGTTACCAGAATCAAGTTGTTGATTAGATTTCAGAAGTCCTTTATCCTTTCTAGAGCATCAAGTAAGTTGTTGTGACACCAGCAAATCAATAGTTTTTAACCAAAAACGCATCATTGGCTAAAACTTTTAAACTCACAGACCTGTTTTTGAAAATCTCTCTTTAGTTCATGAATCAACTTAATCTTAAGTGGATGTAGACAATCAAATCCAATTTTAAGCAAAGCTGGGTTGATTCTTTGGCGTTGCTTTATTCTTTTGGTAGGCATCATATTAATATTTCTCGATCATCTTTTAGTACCAGCCCTTGTCACTTTTATTGTAATACTTAATCGACAGTTTAATTACTATTTCTGATGTTTTAATAACAAACTAAAGAAATAACATGAAAACCTTTAAAAAAAAAAAAACGTTAAAAGTAACCATCGTAATGCCCCTTTTATTGTAAAATACAAAATTTTTAATTTATTACGAAATCTTTATGATCCCACGAAATCTCTGTATCTTAATTGGCTATTTTTTGTATTACTTTTATAATTTTCTACAAAATTTATGGCATACTTTTAGGTGCTAAGCATTGAATTATATATTCATATTATATAGCGTGTTTTTTATAGAGGTATGGAACTTTAAATTGGCATTACTTTTAAAGATGGTGACCGATTTAACAGCTGTTAAGTGATTTATTCTCAGCTTGGTTTGGCAATTCATCGTGAATAGACTCACGCCCGGCGTAGATTCGTCGCAAAACGAGACTACCGTTGTTCCCGATTTTCATAAGCGGATTTTGTTTAGCGATGAAGCGCACTTCTGGTTGAATGGCTACGTCAACAAACAAAACTGCCGCATTTGGAGTGAAGGTAATCCTCAAGTGTATGTGGAAACACCGTTACATCCAGAAAAACTGACTCTTTGGTGCGCTTTATGGGCTGGTGGAATCATTGGTCCGTACTTTTTCAAAAACGATGGTGGCTAGAACGTTACAGTCAATGGTGATCGGTATAGAGCCATGATTACTAACTTTTTCATTCCTGAATTGTATAACCATGATGTCCAGGAGAGGTGGTTTCAACAAGACGGCGCAACATGTCACACAGCTCGTGCCACAATAGATTTATTGAAAGACACGTTTGGTAACCGCCTAATTTCTAAGTTTTGGACCTGTGAATTGGCCTCCAAGATCTAGTGATTTAACACCGCTAGACTACTGTCTGTGGGGCTATGTAAAGTCATTGGTCTATGCGGTAAAGCCACAAACGCTTGACCATTTGGAAGACATCATTCACCGTGTTATTGCCAATATACGGCCACAAATGTTGGAAAAAGTCATTGAAAATTGGACGTCCAGATTGGACTACATCCGCGCCAGCCGTGGCAGTCATATGCCAGAAAATATATTTCAAATGTAGTGCCATAAGATTATCCTTCGGATAAATAAAATTCATGTCAATCGAATAATCCATTGTTATTTCTATACCTCTATAAAAAACACCCCTTATTAAGATTATATTCATACATTATTATTCCAATCAATTCTTAAACAAACATTAAGAAAAATTGCTTTCATTTCCTTTTGTTTTTATTTTTTTTTATTTTGAATTTCTTTGTTTAGTAAAATCATTTTATTCGCCTGATATTTGATCCAATGCGTGTTAATTATTCGCACTTCGTTGTAAAATGTATGGAATTCATTTTTGATTTTATTTATTCAGACTTACTTTGTGTTGGTTTTTCTTCATATTTTTTTATGTACTTTTTATTTTAGTCTACTTTAAGAGGCCATTTCTTTGTATTTTTTAGTGTTTCTTTTTGATTTTCCAACAGTTATTACTGTGGTTCTCAGTTCACTGCTACTTTCAGCCAATTTTGCTAAAATCCTTACAATTTTTATATGCGTTATACTATAAAAGGCAAACAAATAAAAATAGAAAAGTTATGACTTTTGTGGGAGATAGAGAGAGGAAAGCAAGCAATAGAGCGAAAAGTGTCTTATAAAAAAAAGGATAAACAATTTTTATTAAAAATTATAAGAATGAATAGAACATTTTTATTTTTGAACATACGGAAGCTGTTTACTTGATTTATGTGAACCAGTTGTAATTTGTAGAATAAAAACACTTGTTCATTTTGCTTTGGCTAATGCTATGTTCGCACGAGACTTTGGGTTAATTCACTCTCTATTTGTATTACTTATTCGGATACTCGCGTTCGCATGCTAACGTTTTAGGTGTTGGCAAATATAATCAATGCAACGAGCGATACTGTTTTGTCTGTTTGCTTTATTTTGTTTATGTTTTTTTAGTATATTATTATATTATTATATGTTGTTATTGACGGCATACTTTAGGGAGTTTAATTTAAATATATAATACTAAGATTCGAACTAAGAGCATAAATGTATTCCAAACTCACATGATCTAGGTTGGGTTATTTTAGGTTAAGAAAAGCCGCCGGACAAACGTCCAGCACATCTTGGCTCGATAAAACCCATTGTGATTTCCCTCCGACAGCCTGATAAGTTATCTAATCAGTTTGCCCCTCTAGGAACTTGCTAATCAGCTCTATAGGAATTTCCCGTAGAGCTCCAATACTGACTATGTGCCCACCGAATATCTTGAACCTCAGTCCCGCCAACGCAGGGCATTTCAGATGAAGATGTTCTTTGGTCTCCTAATCTTCCTCCAAACAGCATCTACATAGAACTGACATCCTATGATCCCTACGTCTCTCCACTAGACAAAGACCCATAAATGCCCCTATTATCGCAGGCAGGTTAAGCAGCTGCCTAAACCTTCTTTTGTCTACTCTCGGCCAGAGAGTCCTAGCCTGTCTACAAGTCGAGGCCAGCCTCCACCTATCCTGAAAAATATATTGGCCTATTGCACTATACGCAGACGGTAGGTAGAGATCGGTGTAATAAACTTCTCTTCCGATGAAAGAATCCAAACCACATTGCCCTGTCTAGCTACCTCATACGCTGCACAATAGCCCGGATTATCACTGTGACCCGATAACAAAACTCAGCCATCACTCCTAGTAATGAGTGACATTTCTTTACCGTCAGGGATTTAGTGAGCATAGCCTCTAAGGACTTAATTGCGGACTGACTGTCCGTATAAACGCAGACTTTTCGGACTGTTCTGACACTATCCTTTAATAGGTCAGCGACCTTACAAATATATACATGAATATGATCTCAGTTTCATAAAAAATAGAGATGTTTGAAGTAACACACAGGGTAATAGAAATATAATTACTTACCTTGTATAGAAAATTGCGTAATTATGAGCTTAATTACGCAAATCTTGGTAGTTCATAATAATGAATGGGAAGCAAATAGTGAAAAACGGTTGTCGTGCGATCATAACATAAAATTGGGCTTATTTGTCTGTTTTTAACTAAGCAGCATTATGAATAAGCAGCAGCCTATTGAACTAAGAGAATCTATAACAAAGGTCTGCTTTAATAAATTCCAAAGTTCAGTTGAATTATTAAATAACACGGCGGTAAACGTTCTGGTGAATCATCATGACTGATAATGGTAAATCAAATCATCGATAGGCTCACGATGAATTTTCGTTTTTCATAGATGACAGAAGTTAACTTTGTCTCCAAACGTTCCTTTATTATAACGGTCATTAGTGTCTTATTCATTAACGGGTTGGTATAGCAGATAAAAATCTGCAGCGTTCAGCATGTTCATAACAGACAATGTCGCTAAATTTCAACATGTAGTCGACCCATATCTGACAATGTCGCTAAATTTCAGCTGTCTTTAGTATGATAACATTACAATGAAGTTGTCACACATAACTTCCTCTGTTTGTGTCATTGTCGCGAAGATTCAATAATTAAATTTGTTAAATTTCAAGTTAATATTGATGTTGTTGTGAAATTGAGTTATGCACCCTATAATTTATTAAAATGTTAAAAAGATAAATACACACTACACTAACAACAACCATCGACAAGCAAATACATGTAGTAAAATAAAAAAAACTAAAGGTACAGAAACAACTACGTGCTTGTTTGCGAATAAATATAAACTACAACAACAATCAAGCAGACAATGAGAGAAACAGGAAACACAACAACAGCACTGCTTTACAAGAACTAAAAAGAAATAAAAGGAAAGAAATGGAATCGATCTAAAATATTGAGAGGTTCGAGAGCTTTCGAAGTATTGTTTACTCAGCCATCGATGCAGACAGTAGTCAGTTTAAGTAAAGCAGTGTAGTAGTTTGGGAGTCTCTCACTCAGGCCACTTTGCACTGTATTTTTCCACTTGTTTTCTCCTTACTTCTCTTTGTTTATCTGAAATAAATTCAGCGTTAAGAGAGTTTATAAGGAGTAAACTCGTGAAGAGAGTCGTGATCGTACTCAAGTTGTAAAGACTAGTTTAGTTGGAGCTAACACAGCGTAAAAAGAGTTTAGTGTGGATAACCTGTGGTTGTAACAATGATCTTGTGGAATAATTTTTAGGTTATTTAGAGTGATCCGGTAGCCTAATGGCCGTCTCTAATAAGGGGTGTTTTTTATAGAAGTATAGAACTTTAAGTTGCAATAAAACAACGATGGATTATTCGATTAACATGAATTTTATTTATCCGAAAGATAATCTTGTGGTATTACATTTAAAATATGATTTCCGGCATATGACCCCCACGTCTGGCGCGGATGTAGTCCAATCTGGACGTCCAATTTTCGATGACTTTTTCCAACATTTGTGACCGTATATCGGCCATAACACAGCGAATGTTATTTGTGGCTTTACCGCATAGACCAATGACTTTACATAGCCCCACAGAAAGTAGTCTAGTCTATTTAGAGTTATTGTTGTAATTAAGAATAAAAATAAAGATCTTCATAAAGATAGTTAGGCTGATTGAACTAGAAATTGCTTTTTTATAGATAGGATTTTGAACAAGTTTATTAACGAACTAAGACTGATTGCACTAATGAGAAGCTGGAATGTGATTGGTTCTTAATTGAATTGATTATATTGAGGTAAGACAATGCATAATATCGGGATATATATACACTTATATTTAGTAATGAAGAGCTTTTTGTGTTTCACATATGAACTAAGGTCAGTTGAAATAAAAGTACCCATAATAGTAAGCCGTTTTCTTAATTCACCACCAAACTAAGGTGAACACTACTTGGCGGTCTATTCATTATAGATAATATCAAATAGGTTTATGATCAAACTTAGCCCTTAGGTTCCTCTTGAACTAGCAGCATGATCAAAGCAGAGTTACTGTCTTTGTTCTGTGCTTACTGAGTTGGTCTGTGTATAAATCAGTGACTTTCAGAAAGAAAAGGTTGTGGGCGATATGAAAATATTTGGAATTTTTTATAATCTAGGAAAAGTAACGTTCTTAAGAAAAAATGTTTGTCAATTAAAAAGAAAGTCTACAGTAAGGTCTTCTGGATAAGTCGAAATAAAGAAAATCCCTGAAAGCGGGTAAAAACGTCCTTGCAAAGAAAAAAGAACTGAACTAAGGAAACATATAACAGTGAGTTGACTTTTAAGCAAACTTAGGCTGTTAAGATGGTTCTAGAACAAACTAAGTTCTCTTAATGAAAGCAAAATAAAATTATAACCCTGAACTCTGCACTTGATTTTAAACAGAATAAGTTTATGAAACTGTATTATGTTGTATTTTAAAGAGTTCATTCTTAAAATTGCCCCATTTTTTGTATTTCATTTCTCCTTTCCTTGTTGTTGTTGTTATTTAATGTGGTACTTAATAGCAGCCTAAAACAGAATACGAAAAGGATATAGAATTGCTTTTATCCTGGAGCTATTGCATAAATTACTGTTTTTCCCCTTTAAAGAAAGTCGTCAATTTTCGGTCCCTCCTTTTTTGCCATTTATTTTTTGGCCAAAAGAAAAAACGGAAAACCGCTTACAATGCTTTTTTAATTGAATTTAAATAAGACACAGCAAATGTTTGACACACTTATGCGTGTGTGTGTAATGGGTATGTGTGTCAGTAAGGGAAATGAATTGAAATTAAGAGTTTAAAACTGGCAGAGCTAACAAAGAAAAAGCCATTCGAAATCTATATGATGGTTAAAGTGTTTGTATTTTTGATTGTAGAAAATAAGTGTTTTTACTATACTAGTATATGCGTGTAAAAGAGAGGGGAGAGAAAGGGAGAGTAAAAGAGCTTTTCGTTATCTCTTATAATCAAATACACACATGGATACATATGCTGAGATTTTTTTAACATAAAACATTTGCTTGTGCTTTTGTGTGTGTGTGTGTACATATATAACAGGATTCTGCAGCGTCAGTATTATTAATTTTATTTTTAGACGTTGTTGTTGTTATTGTTGTTGTTATAAGCAGCGTACATAAGTGAGTTTTATTACAATACAGCTCGTTAATCTTGCATTATATGATGACCCGTAATAACATTAAAAGTCTACACAACTTGCAAAGATTTTTTTAAAAACAAAAGCATACTTTCGGGTGTTTTTTTTTCAAAAACTGTGAAAAAGATATAAAAAATTATTTTTATTTAATCTTTATGTTGTAACAATATGTATATACATATATATACGAGGTATATGTATATGAATGTGATTTTTTATATCTTTCATAGCTTTTGCTAGCATTCTGTCTAAAGTTGTGTTGTGTTATTTTTCAGGCCTCAGCCGCATTTGTGTTTTAATATTTTATAGATTTTTTTTTGGTTTTGTTTTAGGCTTGTATTCTTTTGGTATTGTTGCTCTTGCCTTTAGTTGTGCTTATTTTGATTTGGCTTTTCTTTTTATTTTAATTTCTTTGGAGTGGGTTTTTCATTTCTTTATGATAATTTTTTTATACAATTTTTTGCTGTTCTTTTAGGGATTGTAAATGTTATTCATACATTTTATATTTTGTTGCTGTTGCTGATGCTGTAGCTGTTGCGTTTTTTTATTTCTAGTAATTGGGTTAAAGAAATGTAGCAGACTGTCTCTGGTTTACTCCGGGCTTAGTGGGCCAAAAAATTAGTTGTTTTTTCTGAAATCAAAGTGTGTATTTTAACTTTTAGGAATAAAATATAAAATATTTAAAAACAATTTCTTAAATATTTTGGTTGTTTTTAAACTATGCTGGCCTATTTCTACAAAACGCCTCAATAAGTCTTTACTATAAAAGATTTTAAAAATATAATAACTTTTGAAGGCACTGTCAAGTGGGACAATTATTTGTTTGTAAAATATAAATAAAGAGAAATTCACTTGACTCCGTTCCTTGGTATTTTGAAGGCTTACAAAAATTCATTTTAATATATGTACTATTCTTTGTATTCTTTGGGATCTTAACTCTTAATTTAAAGATATTTTATTGTTTCTTGAAAGTTTGCCGTTTTATGTCAACATAGAATTACTTCGAAAAGTATGCCATGAAATTAAGTGTCAGCTTTTGTATTTTATTTTATTTTATTTTATTTTATTTTATTTTATTTTATTTTATTTTATTTTATTTTATTTTATTTTATTTTATTTTTAATATATTGAATAAGCTTTTGAAAATAAAATGAAGCAAAAAATGTTTTATAACATAAAACTTACTGCATACTTCTGGGATAATTAAATGGCCAAATACCTAATGTTATGCTCTATAATTTATACAATAAAGACATTTTTCCTTAAAATATGCTATTAAATTAATAAAATGTCATAATTCTCTATTATTCACCATAGTAACAATATTATTATACTTAAATATTTGCATTATATGTGGCTATACCCCCAATCCTCCCTTAATGTATGCTAAACAAATCTTTTATAAATATTGACAGGGCATCTTAGATATGCTATTTTTATTTTATTTCTTTGCTTTCTACCTTTCTCTCAGATGTTTTGTGTTTTTCATCAAAAATTTATAAATTCTTGTTAAAGAACATAAGCATTGAAGACTTTGACGTGTCTAACTCACAAAAATTACTCAAGAAAAAGCTTTGCCATTTGTCATAACAACTGTATATTAGCCTAAGTGTATACCATAAATTTTTAATACAATATATAATGAAGAAGGAAAGGTTATAGAAGTTTAGCAAGTATGAAAAAAAATGAAAAGCCAAAATAAAATAAATTTGGCAAAATGGTAAATAATTTTAGGAATAACATTTCCTCGCCCTGAAATAGGAGGAAATGAGAGTTAGAATTCTTTAAACCATTTAATAATTTTATCAAAATCTCATGATTTTGCCAAGCCTTTAAAGAAAACTAAAAACATATGAGTTACACATATAGACAAAAGGCATTTGAAGAAACAAGAACATAGCCAGTGATTTAAACACATAAAGACCAAATAAAAATTAAAATATCACATCACAACATATTACATTTTGCATTTCAGTCTATCACATCCCATTGCATCGCATCGCATTGCATCTCATAGCACAGTATCGACTTACATTACAATAAAATCCAATGCGCCGGGTTGGTAGAACGACAATAATAACGAGAGGGAGAGAACTTGTTGTTATTGTTGAAGAAAAATAAAAATATACAAAAGAAAATAGTAATAATTAAAGCAAAAACAACAAGAAACAAACAAACAAATATAAGTTGAACATTTACAAGTTGCAACACACACACACTGGTAAATAAGAAAACGCCAGGCTGGTGAATACAAGTCTGCTATACAGACACACAATTAAAAATTCAACTAAAAGATAAAAAAGAACAAGAAAAAAGCAAAATGCAAAATACATACAAGGCAACAGCAATAAAAGGTTGATGTTAAGGAATAAATACCATGAATCGAGGGATGGTTCTTTGCAGACCGTTTCTTAAAAAAAATTTGTTTCTCGAAAGCATAAACTGATATTATTTAAAGTCAATAGAAATTGATTCATGAAGCCTTGTTTGTGAGTTTGTAAACGAAATCATTGACAGGCTGAAAGAAGGCAGGCACTCTGATGAGTTCTCGCTTGTTTGTAGAAATATATTATTTAGTCTTTGACTTTATTAATCCCAAAAATTCCTTTACATAGTTCTTCTTGAATTAATAAATTCCAGGTGCACATGATACATATCATAGATTTATCAACTAACACTTAAAATATTGCAGAAGAGTTACAACCCATCATCAAATGATAACCATCAAATTGTACTTTGAAAAAAAGAAGAAAACGGAAACACTCAAATTACTATTTACAAACTAATCAACAATAACAGGACACTGATATCCACCTCACTGTGCAGTGTTAAATACCAAGTTGTCCATATCCAAGGTATTCACTCTTCTGTAGTAAAACAGAAGGCCCTCGTTGCCACAGAGCAGCTCTTCATCCCTCAGTGTTAGAATATCCACAGGCGACAGGTATCTGCTCACCCCTAAGGTCTTCAAATCAGCCAGTCACTATCTCAATATGCAGAGTGAATGATCACTCTACAAATGCCACCGCAATCATCAGAAAACCGTTGATAATCTCGAAATGCACTCGGTCATAAATGAGCTGACAAGGCCGTCTCCGGAAGGAGCCATCAGGCAACTGGCGAGCCCTTAATGCAAAACAAATCTACAAAATACGCTACTCCCAGACCCTAAGCTTCTCCACCTGATGAGATAATTTCCCGAACCAGACAGGAAAGCCATATGATATTAGAGGTCTAATGATACTCCCAGACCCTAAGCCTCACCACCTGATGAGATAATTTCCCGAACCAGACAGGAAAGGCATAGGACATTTGAGGTCTAATGATATGCTTGCATATAAGCAGCCTCATTTCCCTCCGCAAGCCTTTCCACCTGCGAAACAACCGACAATAGGAATGGCAAATTCCCTTTATCTTATCCAGAATGGATTCCACGATATTTAATCATAACGGAGAGTCTTATAATTTCTCCGCCCATCCTCCGCACCGGTACGAATTGCCTCGGGTTAGCATACAGCTGTATACGCTCTTCCTTAAGTATTATGCAATAGGTCTTCCCCATATTCAGGCAGAGACCCCATTTACAGAAATACTCAAGCAACCTGCTCAGATATTCGTTGAGCCTCATATTTACTCTTGTCTACTTGTTGAAGAGGACGGGTCGCAGTAGTGACCCCTTTGGTACTCCAGCAACAACATTGCTTTCATCAAGAGTGTATCACCCATTCTCACTCTTTTGCAGAGATGTACGCCGAATTCAAACGAAGTCATCTTATAAATGATCCCCTTTTGCTAAACATTGTCAAAAGCCTTAGCGAAGTCCAGACTTACAGCAATCATCGGACACCTCCTATTCAGTCCCCTTGAGACATAATCCGCAAGTGTCATCAGTGCATGAGACATAGAGTGTCCCCTTTTACATCCAAATTGTCAAGTCATCTATGAACTTCCTCATACGCTTCAAAATAAGCCACTCCATAAGCTTATCTAAGCTAAAGAGTAGAGATATGGGCCGGTAATTATTAACCCCTCCGGAGTCAGGCCCTGGTTTAGGTATAGGTATAGCAACCGTACTTTCCATGACATAGGGAAGTAACTAATATTGAAACAATGGTTAAATATCAACGCCAAACATCGCCACATGGTAGTGTTTTTCCTCTTCAAAATTAGGTCGGGAATCCCATCCGGTCTGCCGGATATCTTGTTCGGCCTACCGGACAGCGCCATAGCAATATCAGAGAAAGTCAGCAAAGAAAACCTAGGTGCCTTGATAAATCAGCCCTGATACCTTTTCCAAGATCATCTCCACAATAGTGGACGACTGGAGATAGGCCGTACACCGCAAAAACGCTCAGCCAGAAATATTATTTAGAAAAAACTCGTTTAGTAGCTCATAACAGTTTCCTGTAAGAATTTTTATAGTTTTTTCCCTGAAGATTTCTCAAGCCCTCAAAATAGGTATTTATAAAATATAACTTATAGTGGTGGGATAGCTTTTTGTAGTCTGAACTTTGTGCCTTGCCCTGATGTAAAACCTCTTTCTTCCTTGCTACACCGTTTTTGGTTCAAATCAAATTAAAATTGCCCATAAGCTTCGAATAATATTTTCCGGAAATCGTTTTACTCTTTTTTGTAAAATATAAATCTGTGGATTGGCCGGCAAAAATACTTTAACATTGTTTCCTGTCTATTTACTAACACAAGCCCCCATGGTGTGTTGTGCTGCATTTATTTTTTATCCAAAATTAAAGATGTAAGAATTACTTTAGATAGCTCGTAAATATCACCAAATACTTTTTAAAGTGGTCACATGATTGCACTAATGGTTGATTGTGACTAAGTATTCATGTTAAGTGTGATTAACCCGCTTTGTTGAGATAATTTAAGTAACAAATACCTCACGGAGTGCATAATCCGATAGTTTAACATCATTCTATAGATTCTATCGACCATTTCTGCCATGAAGTGCTGAAAAGCATCATTATCATCATATCGACCAGGCACTATTGCAAGACACTGCGACCCTTGGAATCTATTGTGCCATTTTCGGTCTATAGCTTGTGCAGCAGATCTGCTGCCTTCCTTGCCTAAAAGTAAATATACGTAAAATTTTCTGCTCGACCTTCGTATTTATAGGAAAAAGCCCACATATGATGGTTTAAAATCTTGTTGTTCTTGCTATAGGTTTTGTACATAAAATGAGTTGTATTCGTATAATGATGCAAAGCAAAAAAAAAAAAGTTGTTAAGTGAGTGTGTGGCACATAAGTGTTGCTGATGAGTTGTCAACAGCAACAACAACAACAACAACAACAAGAATAATAATAATAATAATAAGAATAAGAAAATCTACCAGCTCAACATTAACAGCATTTACATTTACAACAATAATGACAACAACTGCAAAAATAATAACAAATAATCTTCACAACTATAACAAATACACACAAGAAGACAAGACGATGAGCCACTATGAAAAGACAAGTAAAAAGAGGGACAAAGTATGAATGAAAAAAAAAAAACAGCAATAACAACTGAAATGACATAAAAATTGCATATTCAAATACAAATGACAAACACATACGAACCTATACTAACATTGCATGCTAGCATATAAAGTACATGCAAAACCATGCGAGCCTAAAAGTATGCTCTCACATATACGTCTGTGCTTCCATACATACATATGTAAGTTTGCGTTTGTAATGTATAATGTTCGTATCAGCACAGTTTTCTAATAGAGAAAGAAATTGAATTGAAGATTCAAAGAATGTTATGAATACGAATTGTGTTGACAGCAAAAAAAAAAAAAAAAAAATACAAAATAACAACAACAAGATGTTTACTATGTGCTTATGTGTGTGTGTGCATATGTACATATGTGTATAGACATTTTTTTGTCATTTATACAGGCAACCATTGAAATGTGTATCGAAAAAATACAACCGTAGAATGAGAAGAAAAAGCAAGAGAACCAACCATTCTAACATTGATTGCATATTTGTTTGGTTTCTACTTAAAAAATTTGCCTCTTATACTCTCTCCCTCTATCCCTCTCTCTTTCTTTTAAGTGTTTCTTTTTGCAAATGGCTTTCATTAAAAAGAGCTTTCATTACATATCACATATACACAGTTACACATTCTTATGTATATATGTATATACAGGGTGTCGTATTTCTCTTCTCATGTTAAATCAAAGTGTGATTATTTAACTAGGCTTTCCGCCGTTTTTTCAGGTAACTATTTATGTTTGGCTTGAACTGCTGAATGATCTTAAGAGAATCAAATCAAATGTTTTCGTAGAACATTCGCCGTTTTTTGATTGAAAGGAAGTTATGGCGCAATTCCTTCCTAAAATCCGAAAGTAATGCAGAACTTTATAACACACGTGTCGATTTTCATTGTAGTTTTTTCATAGAAAAATGGTCAATTATGTCTTAAACAGTAATTTTCTGCACATGCGAAGGTATTTCAGGAACCTTGTGTGAAATCTACTCTGCGAAAGTGTAAATTTGGGTAGTTTATGGTGAATTCAATATTTGAATATGAAAGTCAGGTTCAGTATCAACCTTTCAGGCGACAGTTTTACAATATTTCATGTGCTTTACGTTAACTCGTGTTTTTAATAGCATCTCCAGTGTCTCAACTTAAATAGACAGTCAAGCATCAATATAAGGATACACTGTGGGTGTAACACTTCTATTATTTACGATTTAAGTTTGAGCAAATAAGCACCGAACAGCAATCCAAGTAGCATCCAATACTAAAGCTCTTGATATCAGTATTAAGCCCCTGAGGTCCGTCTTTTTCTATACGGGCACTATAGTAATCAAGGGTACATACACGCTTCAGTCTCATTAAGTCAAAGCCATTGTGTAACAGGTTAGGTGTTTAAACAAGTCTATGAGTCAATATCTCTTTATAACAAATCCAAAGCGAATTGTGTTTCTAAATTTAACACAAAATGGTTTCAGACTCATATAAGTAATTGACCTTTACAATTCGATTACCGCATTTCGGACGGCTGCTGTATCTCCTTCCTCTGCTTAGCTAGTGCCTTCGCCAATTGGTAACACTAATCGCGAACTGGGCTTCCATAGCTTGAAGTCCCTAACGTAAACAATGCTGTCCCTTACGTCGATGTCTACTGACTTTTGCTATAAACTTTTTTTTCGCTAGAGCATCTTCATCCATTCGAACGTCGTATCTTAGCCAGCGTAGCCACTAGATGTTAATTCGCTGACCAACGTCCATATCATTATACAGCTCGTATAACTCATGGTTAGTTCTAATACAGAGTTCATCGCCAAATCGCAAACGCCAAAGATCTTACTTAGAAGTTATCTCTAGAACACATACAAGGCAGCTGCATCGGCGTGTGACTACGTCCATGCTGCCGCTTCAAAAAAAGAACAGGGAGAATGAGCTAGTTGTTCAGTATCAACTTCGTTGTGCGTGAGAGGTCTCTACTAATCAATTGCTTATTGAGACCATAATAACACCTGCTGCCAAGAATGATTTTACGCTTGATATCCAAGTTGACATCGTTGCCGCTGGTAATGGCAATGTCAAGGTAAACAAACTGATTCATTACATCGAAGGCATAGTTTTAAACTGTAACCTCAGACTCAATACGCCGCTGTTCTCTACTTGTCGATAATATTATTACGAAAATAAAAATGCCTGAAAAGAAAATATAGCACATTAGCACATCAAGGACTGGTGAGATTTTAACTATAAACTTTATTGGTTTGTGTCCAGGCTCTTGTGTATTTGTGACTGCCCTAATTGTCTGTGCTGTTAAGAGGGCTGCCACTTGCATGTTTAACGGTGTTGTCAGTTCGATTCCTTTTTGTGTATTATAATTTTACATTTTTTAAATTTAACGTAGATAAATAGATAAATAGTAGCAACTACATGAATATTCGAAATTGATAATGAATTGCTATAGTTATCGTTTTGCTGTCATAAAGTAAAGTCGTGTTTAGGCGTAAATAAAGCTGTTGTATAAAAGAACGTAAAGTGCAAGATAAATAAGTTGTGTATTCGAATAAACTGTATAAATATAAAGTGAAGAAATAAAACTGTAAAACAACAACAATGTGGTTTTATTTTATTTTGACGCAATTAAAAACAACTCAAATGTTTTAAAAGGAGTGAAACATAAGAATGAATACTTCTTCTTAGCCTCATTCACTGCCAGACCTATTTTGGTAAATTCTTTTCCAATAGCACAGAAGGAAGCAATGACATCTCGCTTGGGTAAGAACTATGATGTCGTTATCGTCGGTGTATGCAAGAAGTTGGATACTTTTATAGAAAATGGTGGCACTGTGTTCGCCTTCCGAAGAACACAATCAATAACATACGGCTAAGCCTTGCTTTATCATCGATATAAAGGTGGTGACTTGATTTTCATTGTTCTTTTTTCATATTTTGTTTAGTGTGAATGATTGGTCGATTTTGGACTTAGCAGGTCTACAGCCGCACTGGTTGAACCTTATCAGTTGGTTGTATGACTTCAGTCGTTCACAAAATATGCCCGTATGCGCTAGCGAGATAGCTTTATACTCTTTATTTGGTTGCACTCAAATCAAAATTCTAGGTACGAAAACATACATGGGAGGATGTTCTTGATAATAGAGTTTCTGGGCTCGTTAACCGAAACTCTGGCATGTCTTGAATCTTAATAAAAGACTTGCAGAAGATTGATTGCTATCTCGCACTTAACAAAATTTGATTCCAAGCAACGAAATGTGTTTATCGGACTATGTTTGTTGGCTACGATATTGTTTTTTAACTTCGGTGCGTTGTCTCGCTGAAATTGTACTAAAACGAGGGTATAAAAACATGCCAACTCTATTGATTGATTCACCCTGTACGGTTAAGCACATGACAGTTCATTTGATTTGATTTCACTGTTTTCTCTTCGTTCTCAGTTATGTTTAGAGTTTCTGGGCTCGTTAACCGAAACTCTGGCATGTCTTGAATCTTAATAAAAGACTTGCGTTGGATTGATTACTATCTCGCACTTAACAAAATTTGATTCCAAACAAGAAATGTGTTTATCGGACTATGTTTGTTGGCTACGATATTGTTCTTAATCTTCGGTCCGTTGTCTCGCTGAAATTGTACTAAAACGAGGGTATAAAAACATGCCAACTCTATTGATTGATTCACCCTGTACGGTTAAGCACATGACAGTTCATTTGATTTGATTTCACTGTTTTCTCTTCGTTCTCAGTTATGTGTGTTTGTGTGTGTGTGACTGTGTGTGTGAAAGAGAATATAAACCTATAGAAGTACATTTATTTCTTGTTGTTGTTGTTAAAAAATAAAAGAAAAGTAAAACAAATCACATAAATGCGCGCCAAAAAATCGGAAGGAAGTTATGAATGTTGGCATGTTTTCAAAGTAAAAATATTTTGAAAAATAGTAAAAAGAAAACATCGTTAGAAAAACATTCATGCATGCATGAGGAAATCAAATATTCTATTTAAAAATTCATTATATTTTAAAGCAAATAAAAAACAGACATAAAAATAAGAAAAAAGCTAAAAAGACATTTACAAAATGGTAAAGCGAACGTTTAAATTATTCAGCAAAATACGTTGGGAAATTGTTTTTTTTTAATTTTTTTTTTTTTTTTTTAATAAAACTTGTTGAAGCATGTCTTAAGAACCACATTTAAAGTTAACTAAAGAAACGTATTTGAATCTGGCATTGTCTGGTTGAAACCAGCTACATCAGGTCTGTGCTGTCAAGCAGCCATAACGACCGCCACTAACAATCACTGCATGACCAGCCCTGGCCTAAATTTCTCATCAAATAGTGATGCATTATGAATGAATATGGTTTTGATAATCAAATGTAGGTAATGCGACTCTAAAATGCCTCCTTTTGGTTATCAGTTTAAGTTTCCATTTTTTCGTTATGATCACAAGTTGTTGTGTTATTCGAATTTTAAAGGCATGAAGACAGTGACGGCTTCTTGAAATTCGAAATTATTGTCCAAAATCCCAAATTAACGTGTAACTATTTTAAGAACAAATGAAACAAGTTCTTGCTTTGTACACTAAACATATATTCTTATAATCTTACTTAAAGACCAATTAAAACAGTTGCTCCTTAATTGTGTGCTTTACGCTGTAATGAGTAAAGTAACATACCATACAAGAAAAGTCATATATAGTATCCAACACAGACTAGAAAACCTTAACAGCAACGTGGAAATGCTGTGTAAGTTGTCTCTAGGCCAGTAATAAAGATGAATGAATCGACCGGAACAAAAATGATGCCGATAAGCATGAATAATGAGCAAATATTAACCGGCCAGTATCAGCTGCTTGATAAGGCGGAATCATACTCTTACCTCGAAAGCATATTAGAAAAAAAGTCGCGGTACATATGTATGTATTCATAGGGAACAATTATTGAGAATGAGCCTTAATGTTTTTTGTCTTGGTAATGACATCTGTCAAACATATTCAGTATACAACAAATCAGTGAAGACGCAACATCATATTTTAACATCGTGTTAAAGATGGCTAATGTTGTACCAGAAAATGATGATTCGCATAGAATGCTTGTCGAAGCATATAGTAATCATGCTCTAAATGGAAAAAATCATAAGCTAATCCGTGTCAACCACCAACTTTGGCTGCAAAATCAGATCGATTCAGCAGGAAGACAATGCTGTGTGTCGGGTGGGACCAGAAAGGTGTGGTGTACCACAAACTCCTAAAACCTGAGGAAGCCGTTACTACAGGTCGCTACCGACAACGCTTGATCAATCTGAACCATGCATTGATCGAAAAACCACCATAATGAGCCGCAAGACACGGCAAGGTAATTTTGCAATATGACAATGCACTTGTACACAAAGGAAAACCGGTTCAGGATGTAATCAAAGCATTAGACTGGGAGCTGGCTTTTTTTTCACCAGACTTGACTCCTT
Organism: Wohlfahrtia magnifica; assembly: GCA_023159175.1. Lineage (NCBI taxonomy): Eukaryota > Metazoa > Arthropoda > Insecta > Diptera > Sarcophagidae > Wohlfahrtia > Wohlfahrtia magnifica. Next base: position 1,030,485 of record JAKWBJ010000227.1, on the reverse strand, counting down.
CCGACTACAATTTGTTTTCATCGATTAGACACGCATTGGCTGAGCAGCAGTTCGATACTTACGATTAAGTCGAAAATTGGATGACTAATTAGTTTGCTTCAAAAGACGTTTAAAAAAAATTGTTTAAAAGATGGGAATGTATGAGTAGCCAGCAATGGCCAATACTTTGAATAAAATATTTTTTTCTTTCCCATTAAAAATTAATGTTTTATTTCCACTCAACACTCATTTCATAACTGTACACCATATGAACCGAGTGAGGCGAGCTCGAGTCAATGTGAAACTCTTCACACATTTGTAGCAAGAGGAACGATGCTGAAGATTTTCCACTCGAACTAAATTTATATTGCTGTATAGATGTGAGACGTGGAATGCGGCAACTCGCCGCATAAATTTCATAAAAATTTTGTTGGACAAATGCTTTAGAAAGATTTTCCATATATTCTGGCCTAGAACCATGCCAAATAAACGACTCTGGTCGGAAACTGGTCAAAAATTTATAGGCGAACGCAACTAAAACTGAATTGGACAAACAGTATGCGGATAACCCAACGGTATTGCTAAATAGGCCATAGAATGAAACTGGCAAGAAAGTTGACGTAGAGGTAGATCATCATTTACTTGGAAGCAGCATATAAAACTGAACTATTTTATTTAAATGCTTAATAAAGTTTAATAAGGAAAATTCAACCTCTCTCCAGAAAAATCCATCTAAAGAAGCAGCCCTGACCATCCAGCTTACCTCTGGCGATGATGATAAACATCAGACGAATGATCTGGATAAATCATCACCTACGGGGAAAAATTACAATGCTAAGTAAGGATCACCACCACCACTTAGCAAGGATCATCACCATTACACATAATCATAAGGAGAGCTATAGTAGATTAATCATCTACAAAAAAGCTTGAACATCAACTTGATTACTGAAACAATGCAATGGATGCTTTGTGGAAAGCCAATATGCCTTCTAAAGAAGTGACGGTGAAAAAAATCATATTTACATGTACGTTTGAATGAGGTTAAGAATCATGCGTCAGACTGATTGTATTGAAAAAATCTAGTGGCGCCATATGCTTCTTGCAGGAGTAAGAGGAAGGGCTATGTCTTTATATATAAAAAATCAATGTAAGTTTGTTTATATATATGTGTGGTTGGCAAAAACCCGGGTTTGTTTTTAAGAACCCAACCTACCGGGCTATATTAGGTTTTTTGATAGTTTTTTTTTTTTTTGGTTTTATTGGGTTTTATAAATGCTTCCAAATTTCGTTCAAGTCGACGATATTTTTTGTTTGTTAATAAAGGGTCCGCCAAATAAATTTTTTTTTGAAAATGCTATTAAAAAAAACGACTGAATATTTTCTCAAATTTCTGTTTTTATTTGAAAGTACAATCCTTCCGGTTAATAATGAAAAATAATTTCATTTGCCTCGGCTGGCCATGCAGTAGCCTACACAATCGGTCCAACTTTTAAGCACATTATCGACTGTGTGCAGCTGTATTTCACCAATGGCTTCACGAATATTGTCCTTTAAAGCGTCACTTGTCTCTGGCTTGTTGGCGTAACACTTATATTTGACGGCTTTCCACAAATAATAGTCCAACGGTGTCAAATTGCAGCTCCGAGGTGGACTAACGACATAAGCTCTGCGGCTGATAATGCGATTTTCAAAAACAGGGCGCAAAACATAGAGTGTAGCTTCGGCTGTGTGGCACGTAGCGCCATCCTGTTTAAACCAAATGTTGCTAATATCCTCCTCTTCAATTCTTGTGTACAAAAATTCGTTCAACGTGGCCCGATAACGATAGCCATTGACTGTAACGGCCACTACTTGTTCATTTTCGAAGAAAAATGGCACAATTATGCCAAACCAAAATCAGCACCAAACAGTGACTCGTCTTGGTGTATCGGCTTTTCAATGTATGCGTGCGGGTTTTCTGTGCCCCAAATGTGACAATTTTGCTTGTTTACATACCCAGCAAGATCAAAATGAGCTTCATCTGAAAAGATGAGTTTTTTTGTGGCAAAATCGGCATCTTCGGTAAGTCGATCGCAGGCCCAGATTCCCAACGTTGTTCAGGCGTATACACAACCATATTCGTTCAGCGGAAGGATATAACTAATTATCTGTCAAATCAGACATGAGCTAAGTGTTACCATTCACGAAATAAGCACTAGTTGAAAAAAAGGTTAGATGGTGGACCCCGTATGTGTTTAAAGCATATATTGGGTTTTTTGATAGGCTTTTTTTTTGGGTTTTATTGGGTTTTATAAATGCTTCCAAATTTCGTTCAAGTCGACAATATTTTTTGTGTGTTTATACAATCACGTTATTTTAGTACTTGTAATGCAATTTTGCATTCTCTTGGTGGGATCAAGGCGTCATTGTGTTCTATGTGCTGCTAAAACCAGGTGCTCGAAGCATACTGCAATTACTTCGTTTGAATCGTGAGTTAGAAGAAAAATGGTCGGAATATAAAAGCAGACATGATTAAGTTATACTTTTGCATGATAACACCCGACCTCATGTAGCAAAAGTTTCAAAACAATTTTTAGAAACGATCAAATGCCGCGTCCGGTTTATTTTTCGAACATTGCTCAGTCGGCCGTAGCGACGGATACAATATACTCACATGTCCTTATACAGGCTTTCTTTACATAGCATTTCGCTATAACGATTTGCTTGTCTTATGGGACGCATTCGCTTTAAGCGCAATTTACCTCGTTCTGCGGTTAAAAAAACGTGGATTCTCTGGTTTTTTAAAAAAAGTGTACGGGAAGCAAACGCAGCACATATTCATCTCGTTTAAAGGCATTTAAGAAGATATGAATTTATTATTAACAATGTCACCAAATCATTTCCTTTGAAGAAATACAAAATCGGCATCACAGTTGGAGTGCCTTAAAAGACAAGAAATGTTTCCTATTCGGGATTTGAAAAGATGAAAGCAGTGACTTGACTTTTGAGGTCTAAAATGGAGCAAATAAATTTGTAGTCCCAATACGTAAACTACACCTATTTTTGAGTAAAAAAAACCCGCCTTTAATACCCAATTAAACCCACCCGGGGTTTCCAACCCTGGTTTAAAGTCTACAGACGGCTAAACGGCAGAACCAATTTTCTTTATATATTCACTGCATCATCTTGTATGCCTGGAAGGATACATAGGCTACATTTTTTTTCAATAGGGTCAAGGGGAGGGGTATAACCCATACCAAAGCATATCTAAACAACTTTATTAGCCAGAGTCATACAACTTTGTCCCGATTGCTTTCGTATGAAACTGATTTATTTTGAAAAAAATTTAGGGCGGATATAATAAGGGGAGAGGTATACCCCATACAAAGCAAATTTTAATTATCGTATATCCAAAAAACTATTATAGTGACAGTTTTCAAATTTTGTTGCTTTGGTCACTTTTCTATGAAACTAATTTACTGGAATTAATATAGGGCAGATATAATTATGGGGAGAGGTACCCCGCATATAATGCAAATATTAATTATCGAATACTGTTACACTGATTGCGATAAAATACTATGTAGAAATAAATGTGTGTTTGTTTGAGGAAAGCATAGAGCCAAAACGTAGATCGCACAGTCTTTTTGGAAGGAATATGCCAAGTGTTTGAATATGGACCAGAAGGATGGAAATGGAGAAAAAGTGCAAAAAATTTAATTATGATAGGGGTAGCGAAGCACTTTGAGTTTTTTCTGGTCAATATATAAAAGAGTTGCTTCTTTTAAGTACAAGCTCAACGAAGGAAAGGCCAATGATTGGATAGTTTTGAAGCTTGTATAGTCGTCCAGTCAAAATTCTATGAGTTAATCTACGAACTGGTAGTCTATCTAGATGGCTTCTTAGATTTAGTATAGGGATTAGTAGCCTTGTTATATCAATGCATGCACGCACAGCGATTCGTTGTGATATCCCATGAAGCGCTGCCCTATGTTAGTCTTTAGAGAGCGGACTAACCGAAACAGATGATCAGCCAGAGACCTCACACAGAAGTCCAATTCCCTAATCTCTCTTCATAGTTAGTTGCCCGCAACTATTTTCTGCTTTCGGAATTTAAGAAATGGCTGGATAGCAGTAAATTTGGATCCATCGAAGACATGATTTTTGCAATAAGTACCTATTTTTAGTATCTCACTATAAAAAAACAAAATGCCTACATGGCTTTTTTCACAAAATCATTTTTGTTGTCTAGAAAGAATGTAATTGTCAAATTTAAAAAAGCTATTCTTCCTTTTATTTATGACAACACTCTACGCAGGTTCGTTTTCATTGGAGAATTCCGAAGCAGAACAATTTTTGTTTCACTTCTGCATGGCTTATATCAACAGATTTTTTTTTTTTTTTTGAAGTTTTGTTTTCTTTTAATTTTGATTCTCTTTTTTCTTCGCAAAACATTAAATATTTGAAAATGATGATCTTTTATGCGAAACACGTAAGAATGTGAAACTGCTCGTATTTGCCAATCATCATAAAATAAAAGATTTTATTTTATTTTTTGTTGTCGTTGTCGTTGTCGTTTTCATTTTCGTTTTCGTTTCCTATTAAGCAAACATAAAAACAAAATCAACAAATTTCAATTATCGTATTTGTAGCTGTGTCGCCGCCTTAGACTCCCCTCGGTGAAAAATAAAAACTAATTTTTATAGACCCGATTTGCCTTATCAGTTAAAATGTAATAAAAAAACAAAAAAAAAAAAAAAAAAAAACAGAAGAACGGAAAAAAGCAAAAAAATTGTTTTTTTCTATTTTTTTTGTTTTTACTGAATTCAACGAAAACACTACACAGCACTGCATATAAAAAGACAACCACCCCGCCTCCCCTTACTCCTTAACATGACACTCGCAATGATTGCTTTCATTTGTTGTCAAACTCTTAATGCGTGTATTGTTATTGCTGCGGCTCTTGCTGTAGTTGTAATTGTATTTGTATATTCAAATCAACATTATCATAGGCAACGACAGGAACTTGACCTGCGAATCGAATAAGAAAAAACGGAGAAACATTTTTTAGTTAAAGTATGTCTGTGTGTGTGTGTGTGTGTATGTGTGAGAGTAGAGAAGGAATTCACTAACAAGTTTAATTCTTTTTGAGAGTGTTTATGTATGTGTAAGAGCCTGAGCACGAGTTCATTTATAACGGAAATTACACGTACTTAAACAAAAACAAAAAGCGTGTATAGATTTGTTTTTTATTTTTTGTTTTGTTTTGTAGAGTGAGTTTATATGTGTGTAGAGAGTAGAAAAGAGCATTAAAACGTAAAGTTGTTTTGTAAACACAAGTGTTTTTACGAAATTCTTAAAAGTTTTTTTTGTTTTTTTTTTGTTTTTTTTTTGTTTTGTTTTGTAAAGCATACCTTATGGGGTGCAAATGTTATAAAAAACGAGGAGACCATAGAATAAAATGGTTATTTTGAAAATAAAATTAAAATTAAGAAAATTAAATTAAATATTACATTTCTGAGAAGTCCACTGGAGGTTATCAGAGATTTTATGGAAAATGAAAAAGAAAAAAGGTACAATGTTTAATTTAATTTGAATATAATTTTTTACCCCCATGTTCATAAAATTTTAAATGAGTTTGTAATGTATTTGATTTTGAAGTTTTTATACAAATTTTTTTTTGAGTTTCTACGAGTATAGGTTGATTAGAAGCAATGATATTTCGGCAGCTAATAAAGTTACGAATCCTGGGTAAACTTTCGGCGACTCGTGACATTTAAGAATAGATGGGAGCTACCGAATATTAGGTTGTCTAAAGCTTGAAAGGAAAAAGGACTCTGCTCTCCAGTCTGATGATGATAAGACGCAAAGCTTTCTAGAGTTAGTGTAGTTAGTGGAGGAGCTTCTACTACTACTTCTATTCACCGACTTGATCACCAGTGTCAAAATATCTGAACTACAAATGAGGCAATGATTGAAGTCCATCACTAGGTCTCTGAAATTATTTATTCCTACGAGTAAAAATACTTAAAATAAACTACTTTTATGTCACATTTCGGTATAGGCTTGCCAAAGTCAGTACTTGTTATTGATCTTAAAGTCAAAATTTGTGATACCCTACGCCCAGGTAATGGAAGAAGAATAATGTGACAAAAACCTAAATATTTAATAAAATTAACTGTGCTTTTGCCGGCTTTCAAGGTTCTGGACCTTTATATTTGAACGATTGCACATCCAACGCCAGTCATGTTTTTGTTTTTGTTTTTGTTTTTGTTTAAATCTGTATCAACGTTGACATCATTCAACAGTTCTTAAGCATTGCAACGAAGCAGCGCTGCCAAATGTGCAGATTTACCTGTATTTTGCAATTCTTTTGAGCGTTAACAGTTTTGCAGTTTTTTGTTTCAAAAATAAGTTTTCCTGAAAATTACGAAGGTTATGCAGTTTTTAACTTTTTATTTTTATTTTTTTTATTTTATAATTTTAATTGCAATTTCTGAAAATTAAAAAAACTTTGCCTCATTTCAATATGACTTTGGTGAGGTTTACTTGTATCTTTTTAAAGCGACAACGTTTTTTTTCTCCGCCACTGCTCTATGAAGCACAAAGCATCTATTTGCTTTGTTTCAGTTTTCGTAATCAAGTTTGTTTTCAAGCTAAGTAGATGATTAATCCACTCAAGCTCCCCTCCATGTGATTACGTAGTAGGTGGCGTTTTCTTCTGATCATTCGATACTGGAATGTCAGGATGGCTTATGCTTTATCTTTCAGATGGAGTTGTCTGGAGGTAAGTTGAAGCCTCTTTATTAAACACTTAAAAGTACAATTAGATTTTTTTCGTCATGTCCTCTATTAAGGTTCGAACCTGGGCCGCTTGTGTTGTTATGCGTGCGCTCTTACCACTACTCCAAGCCACCCCCGTGATAATGTAATTTTCCCTTTTTCACCTCTGATGGCACAGAGAGAATTCAAGTCTAAGAAGCTGCACAGCCGTTCTATTTTTGCTTTACTAATAAAATATCACTTAAGCTCACGTACTGACGTATAATGTGATCCCACTGTTCTTTTGTCAAAAAATTAAAAGTTTTTAAACGACTTCCCAGATTAAAATAACTTTTAGCCCTACTTTATGTAATTTTATTGCGGAATTTAGTTTTTTTTAAGTTTTTCAATAAATTGTACAAGATTCTAAATTTTAAAAATAACGGTATATATCGAAAACTAGAGCTAATCTAAAGAAACGGTTAGAACCAATAGATTCAGCGTACTCGAATTCGACTTTCCCAATGGGTGCGTCTCTAGTCGAAAAAAGCGTCATACTCGAGCACTATGTCGATATATCATGTCATTTATGTACATACTCGTACATATTACAAATTTAATTTATTATGATTGTTCTTTTGACCAAAATCGAGTAAAATTGTAATCTAATGAAATTTAAAATTGCTATTATTGTCAAAACAGACAATGTTTTCATATATTTTTTTATTAATTCACTTAATTGCCTTCTTTCATTATCAAAAGTTTAAAATAATTGGCGTATTTGAGTTTTATTTGCCTTTGAAAATTTACTCGATTCAATTTCAGTCGTTAAGCCGTTACCTTTTTATGTATGTTCACTTTTTCACTTGGAACTCAATTTTTTTTTTCTCCAAAATTTTCAGTTTTCCTAGAATAAATTATGGCAACACTGATACGAAGGCTTCTTTGCTCAAACATCTCTTATAAACATTGTATGACTGAATTATGCAGAAAAATTGCTTGGCATGAAGTGACCAACGGTGATTTAACGATTTTTTAACATTATTTTCGACGACTATTTAAAAACCTATGAATGAATCAAATAAATGGATGAATATATGTCCTGCTTTCAGACGTTATATAGCATATCTATGCCTTTATTCAAACACTATTTGTCACCTAAATCAGGCTTAACATGGGGAGGGTGTCAAAAAAAAAAAAAAAACATTTTTTTGGGTTTTCTAAATTCCTAAAATCAATTTCTTTTATTATCGTAGGGTTGGGTTAGCAGCCTTAATGCTGCTGTAAAATTAAATTTTTGTTTTCTGAACTCTTATTGTGGGAGAGTAGCTGCAGTTTGTGAAAAGCAAATGAAAGCCGAAATAAAAATTTCTTTATTTTTTGTTTATTGTTTTTACGTGTTAAACAGAAAATATAAAAACATGGCAACAAAAAAGATTTTATTTTAGGCTTCTTTCCGAGTTGAGCCAAAGCCATTTTATAGCAGGAAATGGGGGGATTTTTTTTTTGCGAAAAAAGTTATTTCACGCTGTTGTATTTTCTCTTTAATTTTATTGTATACATATTTGTTGTAATAGAAATTAAAATACAATCTAATGAAAATACAAGAAATAAAAAGAAGAAATTAATAACAAGGAAATGAAAACGAAACTAAAAAAAAGAAATTAAAATAAAAAACAAGTGAAAACCTCATGTAACGCAAAAAGAAACTACAAATTTTCTCGTAGTTACGAGCGCAAGGCGCTGAGAGGGGAAACAGAGAGCCAGAGAGAGAGAAAGAGAGAGAGAAGCAGAGTAAGGAAACTGAAATAGGCAGAAACATTTCAATTAGTGGAGTTGGTTTTTTTTTCTGAACGCGTTCTATTTTCTTCTTTTTTATTTTATTTTATTGTGAATAAATTTTCGTTTAAAAAAATTATTTTTCTCTGAAATTTTTTATTTACTTTTTAAGAAGCAAAATGAAGAAAGAAAAACAAAAACTTTTTTATTTTTATATCGTAGATTTGATGTTTTAATTTGGAAGGTTTTTTTTTGATTAATTTTCTATATTTATTTTTCGCGATTTTCTATTTTAATTAAAAATAGGACGGACTTGTGTTTATTTTTCAAATTACGGTTTTTAAAAGGGAAAGTAAATAAGGACAAGGTTCTAATGAAAGAATTGAAGAAAAAAGAAAAACAGTAAAATTCATCAAAACAGTAGGTTTTGCAGACTAATATTAGGCAGAGAAGCCTAAGAGTGTTTATGGCAGTCAACGGTGTCAGAATTTAAACGAATAAATTTTGATAATATCCCACACATATCTTCACTTAAGTAAAGGTTCTATGGGTTAAAAGCGTTGGTATTCACATCTATTATTTTGAAAAGTGTACTTGTATTATCCTTGTTGGTGAATATTACTCAGAGCCATCTAACTTAACAATCATCTAACTTAACAATATATTGTTAAGTTAAGTTTTATCAAATTACTATGACTAAAATGAAAGACATGAGATTATTGTTTTACTTTATACAGTCTTTTATTTCCAACTTATTTTACTTCCACTTAATACCCAAATTTATGCAACTAACGCCTTAGCACGACTTCGCTCTTTTACAGTTCAATTAAGACTGACTGACTAAGCTCAATTCTCCGCCTTTTATAGTAAATTAACATTAATTTCGAAAATTCTAGTAAAGTCCTAAACCTTCTAAACAATTACGTTAATTCAAATGTAAAGCCCTAATATAAAATGAATTGCTAGCTCTCTTCAAATAAATACAGCCTTGGGCAGGGTGATCGTAGCCTTGACACAAACCAATAAAATAACTTCCATAATAAAGTTTATAGCTTTAAATGTTGGTTTATCTTTTTAGGCATTTTAATTTTCGTAACAATATTTTGCATTATTGCCGGATAGGTCAATAAGTGACATTCTTTCCTTTTTATGGCCTTTATTGATTATGAAACTGCTTTGGAGTATATTCGAACTGTTTTTCGGTGTCGGGGTGTGGCCCTTAAATACATATACTTGTAAGTGATAAACGCGGCATTCAATTGAACATCTCAAAGACCTCGGCTATGCCCAAATTTCTAATTTTTAGTTCAAGTGTGAAGCCCATCGTACTGTATGCTTGCGAAACCTGGCTAGTGAATAGAAGAAAAATAAACCGCTAACTGAGGCATATATTGAGAATGCGGTGGTTAAGAATTATCAGGTGGGATGAGGAGCTGATAGCATCAAAAATGGAAGTGGAATGGTCACACCCTACCCCAGCTAGCAGGTGAACTCCACAAAGATGACAGCAATATTTTTCATCAAAATTTTTTGGTCGTAGGCCGAGCGATACACTAACAAGTGGCCTGGCTATGTTGTGCGTACATAGTCTAGTTAATGCTTGCAAGACCCAGTGTTGTTTACTGATACACGGACGTGGTGGGGTGTTGTCAGCTGTGTCTATGGGTGATGAAGATATTAAGGAGTCCGATGCTCTTGATGTTCTGGGCATGAAAGATAATTCATTGTGATGCTCGTTGGAATGACCATATATTTCGATTGTCGAAAGAAGCACTCAAGTGCCTGAGCTGCTTAAGAAGTACTTGACTCCATCTTATCTCCTAAATATTTACATCATCTATAGCCGACCTTAAATGAAATACAACTGTTATGATGGGCCGGTGCTTCCATGCCTATTTTAGAGTTTCTCGACCGCGTACAGGAGAGGCCGAAAGTGCTTATTAATGACGGTAGAGTAGCCAAATCTATTGATTCAATAGAGCACCGTCACAATGTGACACGCGTTTCATTGCTCTATCGCTACTATAATGGAATGTGTTCTGACGAAATAAAAAAATTAATACCTAATAATTACATGTTCTTACGTAGTACCCGTAGTGCACAACCCTTTGTAGTTGATTATCCAGCGAATCACACAACACATAATAGGGGCAATTCGTACTCTATTCACACAGTTCATTTGTGGAACAATCTTCTCACTAAAGTCGTCTCCGCCATTTACGACATGGGTAAGCTGCATGAGTGGGGGTCATGCCCTGAGCACTGGTCTCAAATAAAAAAGAGCCGTTGAATTGGAATCCACAGAGCACCAAAAGCCGCAAACAGTCAATAACAACATGGCGGTGAACAATAAACGCTCAATTTGAAGGTTTTAGCAAAAGCTGAAAGCTGCGTTTGAGAGGGAGATGGATAAAGTTTGTGAAGGCCCTACGCTGCAACTAGGAATCTAATCAGGACACATGTTTATATAATTTTGGTAAGATAATGTTTAGGTACAGTGGCTATGGCTGAAATGCTTGAATTAGGCTATGAACTGCTCAACCACAAAGTATACTACCACTTGCTACTATTATCTGGCGGAATGGTAAGACATTTGGATCAGACTAAGAGGTTATTATGGGGGGTGGCATGGAGTAGCGGTTAGAACGCAAGTTCGAGACTCAGCAGAGTCTGTTAATAAAGAGGCTTCAACTTCCCTCTCCAGAGAACTCCATCTAAAAAATAAAGCAGAAGCCCCACTGACCTTAAAACTTACCTCTGGCCATCTACTGGGAAAAAATTATAATGCTAAGTAAAGATCATCACCACCACTTAGCACAGATCTTCACCACTACACAATCATATGGAGGGGAGCAACAGCTCGAAAAATCAACTTGATTAATGCAAACTGCAACAAAGCAATGAATGCTTTGTGGAAGAGTGAGAAAAGAAAAATAGGTCTTCTTATTGCCTTTAATAAAGGCTTTGAGCACTTATTTGCCTCATTATTCGTACAAATCTCATTAACCTTTACGAATGTGAGATTGAAATCTGTCTTCATGTATGTAGAACTTATTTTCTCGTTTACCACTAATTATGCCAAAAAGTCAATCAAAAGTAAGCTATTCTGGCAGCTGTATTAACCTTCTCTTTTTGCTTTTATTTAATTTTTACCAAATTTTTTTGTGGAAAATTTTTAATTGTTCAAGCGTTTTAAAATGAAAATTTCAGTTTCCCTTTCAATTTCAAGTTCCTGAGAAATATTTTATTTCATACGAAGAGATATATTGTAGGACAGGAAACGGAAGAAGGAGCCAATGGCTCAAATTGAAAAAAAAAATTTTTTTTTGTTTCTCTTGTGTTATAAATATAAAAACTTTTATTTCGTCTCTGACAAACTGCCAAAAAAGTGCTGTTCGTGCTTGTGAGTAAATTATGATAAAAATAAAACAACAGAACAACAGAAAACAAAGTTTACTCATATCGCTCAAAAGAAAAAGGAGAGGAAGAAGAAAAAACAGAAGAAAAAAGTTCGATATCCATTTCATTATGAGCAAGTTTTATAAGAATGGATTCTTTTTATTAATTTTGCTTTAATGTTTGTTATTTTTTGTATCTTGTTAATGAGTTACTCTTGGATAGACTCTACAGTGCCTTATATCTAAATTTTGTTCTCTTACCAGGGATTTTACTCTTTCTCTACTCCTTCCCTAGCGACGCCTTTACAAAAACCAATTGACACACTTGAAGGTCTGCCAAATAAGATGAAATGCTGCGATATTGAGAGGGAATCGCAGCCGTTTGGCTGCCTATCAAAAGTCTTATAAGTTCCACAACATAATATAAAAAAAAATGAAATAAAAGTGAAAGAAATAAGAACACATAGACGAAGAGTCAGATGTTTCCAGCGGCGTTGATAAATTTGTAAAAACTCTTTTTCCAATTTCTTTCATTTTCTTTTGTTTTCTTCACTTTATAGTACGAATTTTCGTTAAGTATAAGATATAAAAAAGAACGAAAAGTTATAATGAAGTATGAATATTAATGATTAGTTTTTTCCTTTTTATTATATTTTTCTTATTATTATTCGTTTTCCTCCCCATAATCTTTCTCATCTCTTCGAAAGTTTTTAAAAAAAACTCTCGTTTTCTTTGCTTAACCTTCTCGAGCTTATTAGCAAAAATAAAATAGCAGAAGACAAAAATGAAATGAATATCTTGTCACGGAAACCACTTAATATAGTGAAAGAAGTGCGTATAAAGCAATAAGTAGTTAAAATATCAATAAATAATATTTATAATTTAAAAATGTAAAAAATATAAAAAAATAAGTGCAATTTGTAATAGACAATTACGAGGACAGCTTGCTATGGCCGTACCATTTAGTATTTCCACTACAGCAACTAATCCTACTATTGAAATTACCAAATAAGTTTGCGAGTTCAGAGAAAAGTTAGTGCAATTTAAGGTGCATTTCAAAGTTTCGGCGTTTTAACTTTATCAGCGCAAACGACACCAACCGATTAGATCGTCAAAAAAAGGTATCAAATCACAAATAGCATTACGTAATGAAAAATGCCAAAATAGAAAACACACCACATCAGGGACTGTATTGTGAGATTTTAGCTATAAACTTTATTTGGTTTGTGTCAAGGCTCTTGTGTAGCTGTCACTGCTCTAACTGTCTGTGCTATTAGGAGTGCTACCAAATGTTTAACAGTGTTGCCAGTTCGATTCCCTGTGTATTATAATTTTAAATCTTTTGAATTTGGCGTAGATCGATAGAAATTTGTAGTAACGACAAGAATATTCGATATTGCTAATGAATTGATATAAAAGGTGGCGCATTGCATTTGGTGATATAGCTTCCGTTGTGCAGGCTTAAAGTAAAGTCGTGCTTAGGCGTATATAAAAGTATTGTATAAACGAATATTAAGTGCATGATAAATAAACTGTATAAAGATAAAGTGATTAAATAAAAACTGTAAAACAACAACAACGTGGTCTTTATTTTATTTTGACGCAATTAAAAAGAACTCAAACGTTTTAAAAAGGTTAGAACGTAACAGCAGTATGTAGAATCCGTGGAATGGCATTGGTTGCTCGGAAAACTAAAATACATGGGGTGATTGAGTCTGTAAGCATCTCAACCGAGTGGGTACTTCAAATCGTTTATAAAAAATGGTGATTTTTTAACACTTTGATAAAATGAAAGTGAATGAAATATTTATTTGGGGTGTTAAATAAATGCCTTCAATTTCATTAAATTGTTTCCATCCGTGAGCTCCAATTTAGGCATACATTTTTCAGAGTTTCGGCCGGTATCCCACTAATGGCAGCTGTAGTGTTGTTTGCAAGGGCTCTGTTTAAGAGAGACTTCACGTATTCCAACAAAAAATAGTTTAGTGGGGTCAAATTGCAATATTCTGGCGGCCAATGGATTGCTCTGAAACGTAAGACTAATTGCTCACCAAACTCGATTCTCACACATGAAACCACATGTCAATCGTCTTCTCGAAACCATATGTCAATCAAGTTCAGTTTTGCCATTTTTGGTGGGTAATTATAGTACGGTATCTTGCGTAATTGACTGTAAAGTTGTGATTTTCACTGTTCTAGAAGAAATCCAGTTCATTAATGTCGTCGGCTCTAACACTGCACCAAACAGTACATATTTTAGGGTGCATTAGCAGCTCTTGAACTGCCCCTGGCTACTCTTCACCCCAAATTTGTCAATTCTGTTTGTTGATCTACCCATTGAGTCAAAAATAAGTTCCTTCCATAGAAAGGACGTAATTTACAAAATAATTTTTGCAGATAACACGACTCATGATAACAAGGTTCAGTGATTTGCAAGCGTTGTTCGTTTGTTAGTCTATTCATGGTGATATAGCAAACCTTACTAAACATTTACACATCTCACGTATCTTTTTTACACTGAAAAACCAAACAGCAAAAAAATCATCCATTGCAAGTGTAACAAAATCGGCAGTTGCAGTGCCCTCTTTGGCCAAACACAGACAGTCTTTTTATACTTGCAGCTTCTGCAGGCAGAAATCATTATAAGGGATTTCCAACTTTTGGCCAGCCGTAGCCCCTTGAAGGTTAGTTACATGTAGTCTGGGCAGTTTAAGCACTTGTACCGTTCTTTGGCTGTCTAAACATAAACAGATTTTGCAGTAGCCGAGATCAGTTTGCCAGAGTCCGTTCTACATTTGTTATATATTCCACTCAAAAGGAGCTCTGGAGATTTTGAATAAGATTCAAAGTGATAGGTAAAAGACCAGAAAGAAGTCCATTGCGGAAAGAAGGAAAAGTAATGTAAAAAAGAAACGAAAAAAGAAAGGCAACTGAGAGGAAGAAAACGGAGTTAAAAAAATAAAAAAATAAATAGACAGAAGTGAAATGTGAAAGAAACGAGATCGAACTCTCCAGTCACCTTACCAGACAACTGATGCCTGATATAAATTGCCACAGGTAGGAAATCCTCGCAAACGTAACATCTGCAAATTCTACTGAAAACTCTACTCTACTACCAGGAGAACACACACAATGTGTTTGATTGTCTCTTCATTTACAGAAAGTGTTATCTGCCAGGCAGTTACCTTCAATGTCCTATTTAAGAGCAAAAATGAAGTGTCTTCCACTCAGTTAGATGATTACAATCTCAGCTAATTCTCAATGATTTTGTCTACTATCTTGGAACTTTGGTTGCTGGTACAATCAAAAAGGAAATCAATAACTATTTTATGCATCAACTCTGAAATTTACCGTAGTGAAATCGCCGTTGTATTAATCGAGCCGTCCTATGAATTCGTCTATATTTTTTTCGCGTACCTAAAAACAATGCTTCGAAATAATCAAAAAAAAAAATCGCTTTGTTTTCACTTTCATTAAGACTAATGAAGGGTTGGTTAGCAAAACTCTAAATTTTTTAGCCTAGAGAAAGGGAGCGTACATACAAGGTTTTGTTGCATACTTTTTCGGGTTTATCCTCTTCACCAAACAAACAAGACGAGTTTATTTTTCTTATATTTCTAATTTTCATTTTAAATTTCTCTTTTAATTTTCGTTAAAGAAAGGGTTCCTCTAATGAACAATTTTATTTTCTTAAAAAAATCAATTGAAATTTATTTTTGCCAAAACTTTTCTCGATTTCGAATTCTGTTGCATTATTATCTTTCCAATCAATTAATTTTATGTGCGTTCTACCGTTTGATTTTTCTTTCACCACAACACATACACAAATAAAAATCCAAACACGTACGAGTTTGGAAATGCCAAGAAAAGGATGAAAAAAGTTCAATAAACCTTTCCTCCCTCTTGTGTTTCAAAAATAAACACATTTACTGGGTTC
This sequence comes from Wohlfahrtia magnifica, assembly GCA_023159175.1. NCBI lineage: Eukaryota > Metazoa > Arthropoda > Insecta > Diptera > Sarcophagidae > Wohlfahrtia > Wohlfahrtia magnifica. The sequence goes on along the minus strand of JAKWBJ010000227.1, from coordinate 1,014,648 downwards.
TCGTTTTGTTAACAACGTTAATAGTATGCGTTTGATTATACATACGCTCCTTAAAGTATACCCTGGAGTTTGTGTGTGTGTGAGTGTGAGTGTAGTGTATATTGTTTCTCTCTTTGATTTTTATTATACGATTGCAAACAAGTCAATGCTTTTTTAGTTTTTAAGTCAATTTTTGTTTCTTTTTTTTGTTGGAGAAAGTCTTGTTATTTTCTTGTAAAATTCTTATAAAGACTGTCGTTGCTTTTTAGTAGTTTTGGTTGACAGCTGAAAATGTTTTAAATTGTCCTTTACTAGATATTAATATGGCGTTGCTTTGGTGCTGCTGTGTTGGAGTTGTCATTGTCATATTTACTGATTTGCTAGTTTTCAAAGTCATTATTGCCAACACATTTGTTCGGTTTAAATTTCCAAGTAAATGTCTTGGCAAAATATGAAAAGTAAAGTGAAAAGTTTTAAAATTTTTAAATAAATACTCACTCACTCTTATAGCATCAGTTACAATGTTTTGTATCAATGTTTTAAGCAGATTTTGAATTTTGTATTTGTCTTAGGATTATGACCAAAAGGCAGTAATATTTTTTCTTAAAAAAAAGAACGTAAAAGTTTCATTTTAAAGAAAAAGGATAAAAATAAAGAATAATGTTAAGATAAGGGTTTGAAAAATATTCTATCCAGACTGAAGAAAGAAATAAAAATTATTAAGAAAGTCGAATAAAACTTCATTACAAGACATTTCTGTGGAGACTTATAGTAGATGAATTCACTTTAATGCTGTCAGGCCTATTGACAAGACATATAACACATTTAGCCCAGACATAATTACAACTCTTTTGAATACTTGGACTAAGGAGCCTTCGTGAAATTTTGATGTCCCTTGAAATTTGTCTCCTTTCATAAGGAATAGAAAATAATTCTAAAAAATCAGACTTTAGTAGTCTTCAGAGATCATGGCTATTCAAAAGAAAGCACGGAAACAGGCAACCTCGTAATAATTATTCAAATATTCATATTCTAATCATAATCTTTCAATACGATTTTGAGGATTTTTTAATGTTTTCTGGTGTTACCACTTCATTTGTACGTCTACTGCGTAATGCATCAACGCTGTCTCTACGGCCACATTTGAAGTCAGCAAGCCAACGTTTTATTAGTGTTTCTGACGGAGGGAAGTTTCCGTAACACTTTTCAAGGCATTGCTTGAGCGCCATTTTTCATCAAGAAGCAGTGTAGCATTAAAACGCGAATTTGTTTTTGATCGATTTTTTTTAAATAACAAAAGCAGCCTTACTTTTAGCACAATAACTTACAAACTAATTAATAGAATATCATGCAATTTTAACTGCTGCCTTTTGAAGGTTAGCTCTTACTGAAAAAGAGTTGAATGCAATAAAACAAACGCCATTTATGCGCTATTTCTTATTGATGTCTGAAAATTAAAGCGCCGTGTTATTAGCCGTATTAAAGACAGAAGAAAACATGATCATCATTCGACAGGAATGTCTAATCTGGCATATAGATCAATGCTTTAAGAGCCACGACGCTATCGATGAGGGGTGACGTAGTGAAATGGTTATAGTACACGCATACAGCACAGGCTGTCCTGGTTTGAATCCACGACAGATGATATGCCAAAATCATTTATGCGGTTTCGAGTTTTTAATTAAGAGACGTCACTCTCCTCCAGATAAATCCATGGCGATCATGATAAACATCACACGAATGATCATGAAAAACCGCCACCTACTGAGGAAAAATGGCATTTTTAAGTCAGGATCATCACCATCACTTGGCAAGAATTTTCACCACTACATAGCGCTGTGGTATGATGGATAAGTCATCCGCCTATCAACAAGAAGGCCCTCGCTTCAATACCAGACCAAACCATCCGAAAAAGAAAGAAGTCACATTAGCTAGTAACTGGTTATGAGTATTACTTACTACTGAAAACTTTTCTAATGCATTTGCCGTTCGGAGCCGGCGTTAAACTGTAGGTCAATGAGTTTAAAAATAGAATCGGGAGAAATTCTCATGTTCCTTCATGAAATTTTAAGGGAATTATTATATTATACTATATTATATACAACAACAAAAAGGCGAATAGATTAATTATCTACTTAGCCTGAAAACAACTGATCAATGAAATTTAAACAAGACATTGAAGAAAAAAAAAGTATCCATCTCATTGCGTTGCACTTTTAATTTTGCAGTTTCACTTATAGTATAAATTATTATGATAGGACGGAAACTTACTTACTTGTTTGGGGATTTGGTGACAATTTGATAACTAAGACTGGATATTTTCAGCGAATATATTGTTACGTTTCTAACTTTTTAAAAGGTTTGAGTTCTTTTAAATTGCGTATGAAAAAATAAATGCAGCGAATTTACTATTTTATTTTATACTGCCCTTTATTTACACAATTATAACTATACAGTGTTCAACTTATTTAATATCCGCTTAACACATCAATTTACTCAATTCTCAACTTTTAGTACGACTTTACTCTATGACTGCTAAGCTATAACTGACTGACCAAGCATAATGCGCCGCTTTTTATAGTAAAATGACATTAATTTCGAATGTTCTAGCAAAATCTAAAACCTTTTATTCAGCTAATTAATTTAGCCACGTTAATTCAAATATAAAATCTTATTATCCGAAAATTGAATTGTTAAAACCATTCAATACTAATTCGGTAACAGTGTTAATAACACAAATAAGTAGGGCATTGACAGGGTGATCATAGTCGCTTTGCCACAAGCCAATAGAAAAAATTCCACAATAAATTTTGTAACCCTAAATGTACAAATAATTGTGCATCTATTTTATAGCCCTGACAGACATGTGGTTTGTATACCATGGTATGTATACTACGGTTTTTTTTACTATATCAGTGTAACAGGCATGTAAAGGGTCTACCAAACAATTTTTGAAAATACTTTAAAAAAAAACTACTGAATATTTTCTCAAATTTCTTTTCTTATTTGAAAGTACAATGCTTCCGGTTAATAATGGAAAATAATTTCATTCAAATGACTGCCTTGGCTGGGTATGCAGTAGCCTACACAATCGGTCCAATTTTTAAGCACATTATCGGCTTGTTGGTGTAACACTTATATTTGACGGCACCCCACAAATAATAGCCCAACGGTGTCAAATCGCAGCTCCGAGGTGGCCAAACGACATCAGCTCTGCGGCTGATAATACGATCTTCAAAAACAGGGCGCAAAACATCGAATGTAGCTTCTGGTGTGTGGCACCTAGCGCCGTCTTGTTGAACCTAATATTGCTAATATCCTCCTCTTCAATTTTTGTGAACAAAAATTCGTTCAACATGGCTCGATAACGATCGCCATTGACTGTAACGGCCACTCCGTGCTCATTTTCGAAGAAAAATGGCCCAATTATGCCTTTTGACCAAAATCCGCACCAAACAGTGACTCGTCTTGGGTGTATCGGCTTTTCAATGTATGCGTGCGGGTTTTCTGTGGCCCAAATGCGACAATATTGCTTGTTTACATACGGAGCTGACGGTGCTTCTCTTCTTCCAAAATCTGTATGCAATTTTCGCACACATTCTGCAACAGTACCATGATTTTCAAAGTAATGGCGCAATATTTCCTAGCGTTGTTCAAGTGTATACACAACCATATTCGTTTAGCGGAAGGATAAAACTAATTATCTGTCAAATCAGACATGAGCTAAGTGTTACCATTCAGGAAATAAGCACTAGTTGAAAAAAAAAAACGTTAGATGGCCGATCCGATAGTATATGTACTACTATTTATCGTCACCTAAAATGCAAAAAGGTCTATCATCACTTCTTATTGTTTATCGAAATAAGATACTTCATAAGATGAAAAGTATTGTTATTATAAACATAATGATGAAAAGCAATGTCACAGTTTACCCAAAACTTCTCGTTAGGTGAGGTCTAATATATATGCTCTTTGACTTGTAAAAAAATTAAAAAAACATTTGATGTTTTGCGCTGAAGCCATTTTTATTAATTGTCACTCACACAGTATGAAAAATATGTATTCCTACAACCTTAACAATTTATTTTGTTATTTTGCTAAAAAAAAAATTTATTTAAAATGTCGTTTTTTAATTGTTTTAAGTTATAAAATAAAAGCCATATAAAAAAAAGATTATTTAAATAATGATTTTACTAAAAAACTATTGATTATAAAAAACGTAATTTTAAAATATGTGCGAAAAGTGATCTGGCATACCGTATTTCCAGCTGGATTTATGCTAGGGCTTCCTATTTCCTACCGAACGGAACTGTGTGAAGTAAGTAGTAATAATATACTACATTCATACCACCTTCATTTTCATAGTATACGAACCAGCTTTGAACTACAATGTTTTATGGTTTAATTGTAGTATAGGCCGACACACATGTAGTACACTTTGCTAGTATAGTATACATATCTATCAGGGCTATTGGGCATTATTAGTTTCGTAACAATATCATCTATTGTATTATCCTAGTTCGTTGGGTTTGGTTACGGACTTTCTTAGAAGCCTGCCAAGCGCTGCTGGTCCCATTGCGACGCCACAAAAATAGGAGCTAACTCAGCTAATAAATCTCGCTATCGCAGTAACCTTCATTTTGGAGAGTTCAAGATGACAAGAAACATGAGGCCAGGAACCTCTATCATGCATAAAACACTGGCATACATATGAAGTAAATGACAGTCTACTTCTTAGACCCGCAGCTCATACAAAAAGCAAGCAAGGGAATGAACGCCGGTATAAAGTGATGACGTATTTAGGTTGTCGTCTGACGTGTGGGTTTAGCGTAACATTAAAATCCATTTAAGTTTTTGTACGTGTACGTGTACGTATGTATAGAACTAAAAACTTATTAGTCATTAAATAAAAGTCCTCTAGAACCTAAGTTATCAAGGATACCATCATTTAGCATAAATATGATTGTGTAACCTCTGGGACCATTGATGCATGTATGGCAAGTACCAGCTAGTTCTAGGACGAGTTTGTCCGACTAAACTAGCGAATTGTTAAAGATTTGAATAAATTTCTTAGTAAATTGCCCCATTCTTTGAAACTATATAATGTCTGGTTGTAGGGCATACACGTTTACATTCAAACATTCTTTCTTCAACCATTTTCCTCATTGTTTTCTTACAATTTTTGTCTGCAACAACAAAGAAAAGAAAAATTCATTCATTCAACTGCATGAAATTGCATTTTATTATCTGTTTTTTGATTTGTTTTTATTTTTTAAAGCAAAATAAAATAACAAAAGTTTTACACTTTTGTTTTTTGTTAATAGTTGTTGTTGTTGTTTGTGCCATTTACTACGCGATATGAGTGAAAAGGTAATTTCAGAAAATCTTTGCTATTTTACAAGATTCTGTACAAGTTTTCTTTAAAGTTTTAATATTTTTCAAGACAGACGCATTCACGAGAAGAGTTGACAGTTTTCTTAAGCAAAAACTTTGAAAGGTTGTTGAACGTATACAAGAACTATTTTTCACTTTAAATAGATGAAGAAAACTAAACGTTTAAGTGGTAGAAGTAAAGAAGAAAAAAAATTACTTTTGTTTTTTGTATTTTTAAGTTGAAAAAACATTATGCATTAAAGTATTTACAAAAAGTTTCAAAACAGTTGGAGGCTAATAAAACGTTTTTAATTAAAAAAAACCGGCTTGATAATTTCTGAATTTACACAAACCCCCAAATGATAGGGGCAAAAAGCAGCACAGAGTTACATGAGATTAGTTGATACGTAATCTTCCTGCTCTCTTAACAGAGTCAGTGTTAAAGTGTCGATGATAGTTAAAAAACATCAAGCATTTTAGTGAAATCTAGATAAACTACTTTTATATGAAATTAAAGCATACCCTTAAGGTAGGATCACGCGATTGTCGTAATGCACCAGTAATTAGAATTTTTTATATGTCAATCGTGTAATTATACAGTTTATTGGCTCATACGGCAACTCACAATATTATTGTGCTTATTTATCCCAATCAAATACAACCCTGGTTCGACAATCGTGTGAGAGCTTTATCGGCAATCATGCATCAATGTAAATTCCAAAAATACAGCAAAATTAATTGTATTCTTGTGTAGCAATTGAAGAAGACAATAATAAGCGATTATTATTTTTTAATTGATTTTTTTCTGAAAAAAACACGTGTTTATACGGTATTTACTATTGTCATCCCTTAAAATATGCATTTTTTCTTTTTTTCATCATTTTTACTTTTTTTTTATCAAGTTTTCACCTGATAATGAAAACCTATGGAATTTTTATTTTTTAGAGAATTAAATATAATTTGTAAATATATTCCAATTTAAATAAATAAATGTATTAGCGAATTAACTTTTTTTTAAATTTATTGAAATTCCTTCTTGTGAGCCAATCGCTGACCCACACTGTTCTTTTTTTATTTTTTCAATATATGTAAATAAAGGGGACGCTATTTTCTTTTTTTTTTAAGAGCAAACTATTTTGAACACACAAAAAAATAATAATTTAATTTACCATAACAGCTGATTTACAGAGTTGCCGTAAACTAGAACGATCGTGTGACAGCATTGGGACAATTATTGTCAATACATCGTTTCGCGCCATCTTGTGACACTAAATTTTGTATAAAATACGACAACCGTGTGAATACAGCTGACTTACAGAGTTGCCGTAAACTAGAACGATCGTGTGACAGCATTGGGACAATTATTGTCAATACATCGTTTCGCGCCATCTTGTGACACTAAATTTTGTTTAAAATAAGACAACCGTGTGAATACAGCTGACTTACAGAGTTGCCGTAAACTAGAACGATCGTGTGACAGCATTGGGACAATTATTGTCAATACATCGTTTCGCGCCATCTTGTGACACTAAATTTTGTATTAAATACGACAACCGTGTGAATACAGAATTTTTAATTGGGACAATTTTATAATTGTGCGCTAAGTTGTCACAATGAAATTTATATCAGATTGATGTATATCAGTCAATCGGGTGATCCCGGCTTTAGGCGTAGAATAATACAGTTTTGCAGTATATTCATGTCTTACAACTGTTTGTAGAAATTATTTGTTTCCTTAAATTTCAACTGAAAGAATCTAAAACTAAGCTTAATTAATTTTGAACATTTTCATTTTATATACATACGTATTTTCCTAAAAATATGCTAAATTTTATACCAATTAAAAAAAAATCAATTACTTAGAATAAAAGGATATGAAACGTTATAGTAGAATATAAATGTTCATGATAGTAATCAAATTTTGATCTTTGGGGAACACAAAAATCTAATTTTTTACATTTCACTGGTTTCTCCACTAATTCTCTTTCCCTCTCCCCCTAAAAATATGCTTTGAACTAGCATTTTCTGCACATACTCATATATATATATGACATTGATTGATATGCATGCTTATCATCGTTCTAGTGTGGGGGTGGGAAAATACAACAGAGAGATTTTTAGTTTCAAATAAAATTGCTTGAAATTGAAAAATTATTTTCCAACGAATGAATTGTTGGCAAAACAAATTGTAGAAAAAAATCAATTAAAAGAAATTGGGTGAAGGGTTATATTTATAGCTTTTTTTCGGTATTTAATATTTATGGTTATTGCCATTTCTAAAACAATATACATAAAGGAGTTGCAAATAAATTCGAATTTTAATAGCAAATTTAAAAAGTATTCAAAGCAATCGAATTAGAAAAGTAATTTATTGAAAACACTAACGATTTAAAAAGAAATATTAATTGACTTTTTTCCCTTTTCATTTAAAATTTACCAGGTTGTCTCAATGAATCAATGAATCTCCACAAACTAACAGACACAGCTTACTTAAGATTTGATAGCAATTCAGTAATCGATAAAAGCTAACCGAAGCAGTGGTATATTATTTTATATTAAGATAACGTTTGCTTGTGGCATAAATTTCTAAAAAAGTAAAAAAAAAAATCAAATTATTGATAAAACGAGCCAATTTTTTTGCTATTTTGAGGGCATATACCCAGATACACTTATACGATTGACATACATATACTACTAACGAACTCAAACACATATTCATCGATAAATTGACTGCTTAAGGAAATTTGCTTACGCAGTATTGTTCGTGAAATATAATATTGAAGCGTATTTTCTTACAAATTGTTTGATTATCATAAAAAGCAAAAAAAAAAAAGAAAAAAAATTGTGTAAAAAATGAATAAAAAAAGTATACACACATGTAAACTCATTTGTATACCCATACATACACATATGTATATGTACACAAACGAGTATAGTGATTTTTTGTGTGTATTGGTGTAGACAGCATAAATTTAATTCTAAAAATTTTATTTACTTAAACCCACAAAAAAAATTTATCTTCATATTAACATCTCTGCACGCTTACTAACACTTACATACATATCTAACACACATACATACAAATGTTGGTTTGCGTTTACACACCCATTCAAATACAGAAACATAGCAGTTTAGACAGAAATGTCATCTACTCATGTTGAAATCATATTACAATAGATTTGATCGGGAAATTATTGATTAGAAGCAGAAGGCATACTTCGTAAGTTATGAACAGCGAATACTAAATTCTCTCAATGAGTTTTTTAAAGTTCTTAAGGACTCTGTGCGATTTTTTTTTTTCAGAATAAAATCTCCTGCAGAATTTTTATAATTTTTTTTTTACTAAAAATTAATAGAAAAGCTGAAGTTATGGTTTAAGATTAATTTGATGCGATTTGCAAAATGTTTGCAGTTTTTTTAAATACTAGAGTGTCTCTTCTCGCGTTACTGGGAGCTTTTGTGTTCTATATCTATAAAATGTATTGCTCATAAGAAAAATTTAAAGGAATGCATTAAAACTAATGACTTGTATTAGGTACCAAGTCATTTAGACCAATTTCAGAAATCGTTCGCTAGATATACAAAAATCAGTACTTATTTATTCGAATTCGACCATATTTCAACTGACGATGTGTATTGAACACGAAGTAATTTATTGTATAGTAGATGCCACTCCCACTTATTCAATTTCCCACTCTTTTTGAGTGATGATTTATATTGACCACAAAGTTATTTGGACAAAATTTAGAAACTTTCACTATTAGCGTTCGCTAGATATACAAAAACAACATTTACTTTGCATGGGGGAGACGCCATACCTACTAATCCAATTTCGCTCATATTTTGACTGATGATGTAGATTGAGTACGAATTTATTTAGACCAAATTCAGAGCCTTCCACTGTTGCCGTTCCAAAGATATACAAAAGTCAATATTATCTTTGTATGTATCACTCCCACTTATCCAATTCCGTCCACTTTTCGACTGCTGATTAGTATCACAAAGATCACAAAGTTATTTGGGTCAAATTAAGAAACTCTCACAACTTCCGTTTTAAAGATATAGACATATAAAAAAATCTTATATGGGCGTGGCACCGCTCAGTTAAACAAAAACCATCAGTGAAAATATACCTTTCCAACGCATGTATTGGTTTGTAAACCGGCTTAATGATTCTCGAGTTATAAAATTGTGAACATAGAATAACTTATTTTTCTATTTTATTACGTCAATAACTCTCGAACCAATGGACCTTCATTAAACACTGGTATAAACTATGGATTGCAATATCAGAGACTACCTTGATTACAAAGTTAAGTTCGTACATCTGTTGTTGATATTCCTGCTAATTCTTAGCGCCATAGCTTGACATTTACATTTTTTATATTCGGTTTTCGATATGTTCACCAGTGCTTCCTGTGATTTTTCTATAATTTCTTCTCGCATTTCCCGTAATGGGTTTTTAACAGATAGAAATTACAGGGAGCATTTTTCTAACATTTTTCATCAACAAATTTCGAATAATGATCGCACTGTGCGACGGTGCGTTATGATGTTGTAAAATCAACGAGTTTTCTGCCCATCTGGTCTCTTTCGCCGAATTGCTTCACGCAAACTTCTCATAACGCCCAAATAATACTCTTTGTTTATTGTCTGGCCTTCAGGCAAAAATCCGTGAGCATTGTCTTCTTTTTTGATTGAAAACGACGAGGTTATTTGGTCTCGGCACATTTGGTGCACGCTATTCACTTGCCTGATTGCATGTCGTACTCACAAACCCACGTCTCGTCACCAGTAATGATCTTTTTAATGAATGTGGTATCGACTTTAGCCTCACAAATCATGTCCTTTGTGATCTCAACACGGTCAAAATTGTAAAAAATCGCCAACACACTCAGCGATAGATGTACTCTTGGCTACGTAGTTTTTGCAAATGTCAAGTTATGACGCTGTGACTTAGCAGGAATATCCACAACAGATGTAAAAAAACTCAAGGGCTATTCCGGAAACTTTTTGATCAAGGTAGTATTGTATTCATACTGTAGAAAGAATAGGAGACAAGATAAGTGAAGAAATTAGGAAGAAAGAGCGAGATAAAGTAAAAGGAAAACAGTCGATAATATGCGGCAAGTCCAATAATAGAAGAAGATCCTAAAGAGCCCCGGGTTTGGATTAATTCCCATGCCAGAGCCATTTAACACATTAACTGCCATGTATACCACCGTCGTGTAACTTTTTTTCAAGTTATTTTGCTTGTTGAATTATCACATTCATTTCAGTTGATTTTAGATTTTATTTAGTGGCAGTCAACGTGTTAAGGCCTTTAGTACATTGAAGAACAATGGTAGGCTCTATGTCCGAAATGAAGGTAACAGCTTGAATCGTATGTTCTGACACAGTATTTGCTCAACCGTCTCAATTTCCTTCTCATGCTCATGTATCTACTAAAATCGGCGTTGCTATTCTCCCTTTAACAAGTCATTGAATGTATGCTACAATTGCGCGTAACAACTCCCGCAGTTAACTTCAGTTCTGACTTAATTCATGGCGAGAAGGGAATATGTTATTCGATTAGAGGTGACTGGCCAGATAGACTTTGAAACCCTACCAGAGTTGGCCAACCCTCCTAGCGAAGAACCACTCAAGTTTACAAATATAGTGGCACTATACCTCAACAAGGTTCTACGATCCTAAGCAGAATTCTCAGGGCCAATCTGCGGTCTAGGACGATCTTAGACCGCTTCTAACCGATGGTGACAAGATATTATGACAAGTGCATTCCACATTTTGATCCACTAGAATACGTAGACTGTTTGCCTGCTGTTCGAGGTTATTTGTAGCATCAAGGCTACTTCGGTCACTATCAGTGTTGGCAAAAACCCGGGTTTTGTAATAAAACCCAACCCACCGGGTTTTATTGGGTTTTTTTTGGGTTTTATAACTGCTTCCGAATTTCGTTCAAGTCGACAATATTTTTTGTTTTTAGTACTATTACATTTTGTTTTAGTATTTATAATGCAATTTTGCACACTGAGTGCGATCAAGGCATCAATGTGTAGTTTGAGCTACTAAAACTCGGTGATCGGAGCAGACTTCATTTAAACCGTGCATTATAAGAAAACGGCCGTAATATAAAGACAGACAGAGAGATAAAGTTTTCCTTTTGCATGACAACGCTCGATCTCACTTCGCCAAAGCTGCTAAACAATTGTTAGAAACAAACAAATGGCACACCCGCCGTAATCTTCGAATATTGATCCTTCTGAATATTGTCTTTTTCGACGCATACAATATCGTTTGACATGTCACCGAATCACTTCTTTTGAAGAAATATAAAACAGCTTCAAAGTGTATCGCTTAAAAAGACGAGTAGTTTTCGGACATTATCTCAGAGGTGAGGAAAATAATTAGCCAGTGATGTGAGAAATTTCATTTTGTTAAATTTGTTAATTCATTATCTTTTTGAGCTATAAAAACGGACCGAATTAAATTGTAATCCCAATACGTAAAATTTAATTATTTTTGTTGTAAATAAACAACGAAAACCTATAAATAAAAAAATCCACCCGGGTTTTTTTAAATATAGGGTCCGCCAAATAATTTTTTTTTTGAAAATTCTATAAAAAAAACTACTGATTATTTTCTCAAATTACATTATCGTTTGTGTGCAGCTGTATTACACCAATGGTTTCACGAATATTGTCCTTAAAGCGTCAATTGTCCCAGGCTTGTTGGCGTAACATATCTTTGACGGCACCCCACAAATAATAGTCCAACGGTGTCAAGTCGCAGCTCCGAGGTGTCCAAACGACATCAGCTCTGCGGCTGATAATGCGATCTTCAAAAACAGGGCGCAAAACATCGAGTGTAGCTACGGCTGTGTGGCACGTAGCGCCGTCCTGTTGAAACCAAATGTTGCTAATATCGTCCTCTTCAATTTTTGTGAACAAAAATTCGTTCAACATGGCCCGATAACGATCGCCATTGACTGTAACGGCCACTCTTTGCTCATTTTCGAAGAAAAATGGCCCAATTATGCCTCTGGACCAAAATCCGCACCAAACAGTGACTCGTCTTGGCTGTATCGGCTTTTCAATGTATGCGTGCGGGTTTTCTGTGCCCCAAATGCGACAATTTTGCTTGTTTACGTACAAGCCAAGATCAAAATGAGCTTCATCGGAAAATATGATTTTTTTTGCCAAAATCGGCATCTTCTGTAAGTCGATCGCAGGCCCAGATTCCCAGCGTTGTTCAAGCGTATACACAACCATATTCGTTCTGTCAAATCAGACATGAGCTAAGTGTTACCATTCACGAAATAAGCACTAGTTGAAAAAAAATGTTAGATGGCGGACCGTATATAATACCCAATAGAACCTGGGTTGGTTTAATTGGCTTACCCAGTGGGTTGCCAACCTTGGTCACTATGGACTTCGCGGCTTTTGCCCTGTGACAAGAAATACATATGTAGTAGAGCCTTGAGAGCGTTTACAGAAGCATTGTGTCCTTCCTGGCGTAAACAACACTGTGCGAGTTCTTGCACAGTAGCTTAATTGTGATACCACCACTAAGTTTGAATGGTAGCAATAATGACCAGCCTGTACTCCCAGGCATCAGAGACGGCCTAACACATATTGCGTGATAGGTATAGGTAAAACTGTGGGGGTGAACAAAGAGTCTCACTAGATGACATATCCAACATTATGGAAGCAGATCTGCTGAACAAACTATAGACCGGAAGGTGCACAATATATCCCATGGATGGCAGTATCTGGCTGTAGAGCCTGGTCGATATGATAGTAATAATAATGACCAGCGGCTATCAAAACTAAGTCTGATTATAACCCTGCTGAAAATTAGGTGAACATTACACAATTCTGAATTGACTTTTGCAACATTTGGCTTCTTGCTATCCTTTAACAAACCTATGGCATAACACAGTGTACTCTAATAATAGACGTACCGTATTGCCAATTTCCACTACATAAACATGAATTTACAGTGTTTAGCTGTATGTTTAAATACTCGTCTCTGGTGCTTATAAATATAAATGATATTTTTTTACTTGTGATAATTAACAAGAGTGATTTAAATTATTAATTAAACAAATTATGTTAATAACTATGTTTTTTTTTGGTTGTTGTAGTTAAAATGATTGTTTAATTTTATTATTATACATTCAGAAAACTAAAATGCTTTCAATTCAATATTAATATGCAAATGTGAGATAAAAAAATAACTTTTTTTTGCCTACAAATCAAAAACTTGATTAACTGCGTTTTATAAAACATCCCAGTAATTATTTATGGCGTAACAAAAAATTCATTAATTCATAAATTATTAAAGTCACATTCACTAAACCTAAATAAATAATTGCCTTTGGCTTTAAACAGAAATGCTATTTTAAAATTTTAAATTCTAAAACAAAAACAAAAATGAATTTGAAACAAAAACTTGTACTTAATAAATTAAAGTATACTATAAATTAAAGTATACTTTTAAGCGTTAATAATTAAAAGCATATGCAAAAGGGTTAAAATGAAGAATGAGCTTTGAAAGCAGTTTTTTTGTTTTAATAAAAAAATGCGAATTATTTGTCACATTTAACATTATTCATTAATTATTATATAAAAATAAGAAAATTAATTGAAAACAGTAATTATAAAAAATGCATAATTAGAAAATGAATTAATTTAATTTACTTTTTTATAAATATAGTCTAAGCATTCCAATTAAATACGCTAAATAATAGTGTAGTGGTGTAGTGGTGAGGGCGCACGCATGACAACACAAACGACCCAGGTTCAAGCCCCAGCAGAGAACATGACGAAGAAAAAATGTAATCGTGGTTTCGGATGCTTAATAATAAAAAAGGCGTCAACTTTTTCCCTCCAGACAAACTCCATCTAAAAAAATAAGGAAAAAAGCCCCCCTGACCATTCTCGCATACCACTGGCAATAATGACAAACATCAGACGTATGATCAGGAAAAACACGCCACCTACTGGGAAAAAATTACAATTCTTTAGTAAACTCCACCACCAATTAGCATGGATCTTCACCACTACACAAAAAAAAAATCATATGGAGGTAGCTACAGCGGATTAATCATCTACTTGGCTTAATATATCAAATTGATGAAAGAAACTGAAACAAAGCAATAGATGCTATGTGGAAAGCCAATATGCTCTCTAGAAGAGTAACGAAGAAAAAGAAGAAATAATTTAAAATATTCCATAATAAATGCAAATCAAGGATTTTCTACAGTTAGAGGCAAATTTAGTATATTAATTAAGAGAGAGTACCTGTGATCCTAAATGTAGGCCAATATTCTTTTTTTTTAAATGCATAAACCAATTTTAAGCATTTTTGCTAACGTTTTATAAGGCCTTTTTATTTAAAATAGACTTTTAGTTCCGAGCTTACAATGTGTTATCTTAACTGCAATATAAGTATATAAATAGGTATTAGTGAACCTTAATGTAGTCTATAATTTTTCTACATATGGTACATTTTATTAAAGTCCAATAGTTAGGAGTTTGTTTGAGTTATTATTTAGAAATCAGCTTGTATAAGCAGTGTTCGAATAAAACGCGCGGAATAGCACAAAAATTTTTCAAGTCGAATCTAGCATATCCATCCGTCATTTCTTGGACACCCTTAAGCATAAGTAAATTTTACAGCGCTTACTCTATTGTAACAAAATTAGTTAGTAAGACCTTCTAGGATTAAAAAAAAAAATTATAATGCGGTAAACAATAATCTGACTGAAGCATGAAGTGATATGGAGTGCGCTGTTATGCAAGGGACTTCCGCTTAAGCTCATTGAACTCATTAAGAGTCTGTATCGCAATGCAACTTGCTAGGACAGACACGGAAAGCTTTAAGCGAACTGATAGACGTAGAATTTGGAGTCCGTCAAGGGTGTGTTCTCTTACCACTGCTATTTAATATAGTTCTGGGCACGAACCTTGAGAAAGCGACGGCAGAGAGGTAACATGGAGACCGCAAAGCCGGCTGAACGACATCGATTATGCCGATGACATCTCTCTCCTGGCTCACAGCTTTGCAAATGTGTAACATAACGATGGTTTGAGAATAAATGCCACAAAGACTAAAACTTTTCGTATTAACTCTACGTCACGGGAATTATAGGTTATTGGCACTAAAAAATTGAAGACGTTCGTCAGTTCTGATACCTGGGGAGTATTTTATCCACAAAGGAGGTTCGAGCGAAGATATTGAGAATTGCTTGCAGAAAGCCTATCAAGCTTTTAGCCGTCTAAGATCAATTTGGAAATCATGCGTATTATCATTAAGTACGAAATTTGTAGTATTCAATGCCAATGTAAAATCTACGCTAATACTCAAGATATGAAAAAGTTACAGATTTCATGAACCGCTATTTTCGTAGGAAGGTGGGCATTTTGTAGCTGCTTATTTTGTGTCTAATCATACATTTTGGCGCAAAACAGAACAAGCGACCACTGACTGTTCGCAGACCTCAAAAAAAAAAAATAATAATTATCGCCGGTAAAAAAATTTCGCACGAATAAAGTGGGTAACGCTGCAACTGAGGCCTATTTTGAGGCAAACGATAAAACGTTCTACAGAAGTGGTACTGAAATGTTAGAGCAGATCTGTAATGTGTTATACAGCGAGAACAATGATATAAAACAGTACGGAGAACTTTAAAGTCTCTCCTATCATGCGTTACAATACAAAACCGTAGCAGACAGTGCAGCTTTAATTAGTAAATCCAGTGTTTCTTAGAAAATACGAAATGGTGGCTTTGGAAAGTATGTTGCATTAATACCCTTGCTGGACTCTTTTCAACATATCTTAACTGGTGAGCACGTAAAACACTTTGTACATTAAACCAAATTTGATACAGATCGATCCATAATCGAGCAAACTAGCGCAGAAATCAGATTAATTTGTTTACATGTCGTCGATAGTTACCTTGTTTGGCGTAAAATTATTTAAACAAAATTACAACAAAATTTGTTATCACCTCGACATTCTCAATAACTCAGATAAAATTTGCAAATTAATAGCTCATTCCACATGTGGCACAGATCAGAGTAAATTGATTCTTCTAAAGGGGAGAGAGGAATAAAACGTGTGAGTTCTGTTTATATTGCGCAAAATAAAACAATTGCAGAGAATTTGCTGTTCTTTTTTTATACAGTCGTTTATTTACACAAAGATAACTATACAGAGTCCAAATTATTTAATATTCGCTTAATACACCAATTTACTCAATACTCAAACCTTAGTACGACTTTACTCTATGACTGTTAAACTTTAACTGACTGACTAAGCTTAATGCGCTGCCTTTTATATAAAATTATCATTAATTTCGAATGTTATAGCATAATCTTCAACCTTCTATTTATGTTAATTCAAATGCTGAGCAAAAATTGAATTAGTAACACTGTTAAATATGCAATTGATAACACTGTTAACAACACAAATAAATACGACATAGCCAGGGTGATCTTAGCTTTGAAACAAACCAATGAGCTTTTGTCCTTGATCAGCTCACACGGATTCTTACGCTCTTGATTTATGCGACAATAAGACAGTGAAGAATGCACATGTGTGGTGAATATACGTAATTTTTTAAATGTACAGACAAATAATTTAACGAAGTTCTTAAACTGTTGATTTTAGTTGTCACTGAAACAGCGACAAATACACATATGCAGCGAATTAAAAGCTCATTCCACATGTGGCACAGATCAGAGTAAATTGATCCTGGTAAAGTAGATAGAGGAATAAAACGTTTGAGTTCTGTTTACATTGCGTAAAATAAAACAAATGCAGAGAGTTTGCTGTTCTTTTTTTATACAGTCGTTTATTTACACAAAGATAACTATACAGAGTCCAAATTATTTAATATTCGCTTAATACACCAATTTACTCAATACTCAAACCTTAGTACGACTTTACTCTATGACTGTTAAACTTTAACTGACTGACTAAGCTTAATGCGCTGCCTTTTATATGAAATTATCATTAATATCGAATGTTATAGCATAATCTTCAACCTTATAATTACCTTAATTCAAATGTAAAGCTTAAAGCGCAAAATTGAATTAGTAACACTGTTAAATATGCAATTGGTAACACTGTTAACAACACAAATAAAAACGACATTGCCAGGGTGATTTTAGCCTTGAAACAAACCAATTGACTTTTGTCCTTGATCAGCTCACACGGATTCTTACGCTCTTGATTTATGCCACAATAAGACAGTGAAGAATGCACATGTGTGGTGAATATACGTAATTTTTTAAATGTACAGACAAATAATTTAACGAAGTTCTTAAACTGTTGATTTTAGTTGTCACTGAAACAGCGACAAATACACATGTGCAGCGAATTAAAAGCTCATTCCACATCTGGCACAGATCAGAGTAAATTGATCCTGGTAAAGTAGATAGAGGAATAAAACGTTTGAGTTCTGTTTACATTGCGTAAAATAAAACAAATGCAGAGAGTTTGCTGTTCTTTTTTTATACAGTCGTTTATTTACACAAAGATAACTATACAGAGTCCAAATTATTTAATATTCGCTTAATGCACCAATTTACTCAATACTCAAACCTTAGTACGACTTTACTCTATGACTGTTAAACTTTAACTGACTGACTAAGCTTAATGCGTTGCCTTTTATATAAAATTATCATTAATTTCGAATGTTATAGCATAATCTTCAACCTTCTATTTATGTTAATTCAAATGCTGAGCAAAAATTGAATTGGTAACACCGTTAAATATGCCATTGGTAACACTGTTAGCAACACAAATAAATACGACATTGCCAGGGTGATTTTAGCTTTGAAACAAACCAATGAGCTTTTGTCCGGATTCTTACGCTCTTGATTTATTCGACAATAAGACAGTGAAGAATGCACATGTGTGGTGAATATACGTAATTTTTTAAATGTACAGACAAATAATTTAACGAAGTTCTTAAACTGTTGATTTTAGTTGTCACTGAAACAGCGACAAATACACATGTGCAGCGAATTAAAAGCTCATTCCACATGTGGCACAGATCAGAGTAAATTGATCCTGGTAAAGTAGATAGAGGAATAAAACGTTTGAGTTCTGTTTACATTGCGTAAAATAAAACAAATGCAGAGAGTTTGCTGTTCTTTTTTTATACAGTCGTTTATTTACACACAGATAACTATACAGAGTCCAAATTATTTAATATTCGCTTAATACACCAATTTACTCAATACTCAAACCTTAGTACGACTTTACTCTATGACTGTTAAACTTTAACTGACTGACTAAGCTTAATGCGCTGCTTTTTATATAAAATTATCATTAATATCGAATGTTATAGCATAATCTTCAACCTTCTATTTATGTTAATTCAAATGAGCTTTTGTCCTTGATCAGCTCACACGGATTCTTGCGCTCTTGATTTATTCGACAATAAGACAGTGAAGAATGCACATGTGTGGTGAATATACGCAAATTTTTTAATGCACAGACAAATAATTTAACGAAGTTCTTAAGCTGTTGATTTTAGTTGTCACTGAAACAGCGACAAATACACATGTACAGCGGATGTATGTTGATTTTTTCAAAGTAATTTCTATGTTCTAACTAACTGATCCAAATGTCTATATGTTAGTGTATCTTTTTTAGTCACTTTTATTTTCGTAACAATATGACAACTTGTCATCATTATACACATTTTAATTAAAAGTGGTTTACTTGAAACTTCAAATAGTCTTTTAAGGTATAGAGATGATCTAAAGCCAACTTATGCCAACCATAACTTTTTAAATTGTTTTTATATAATTTATGTATTTTTTGTTGCTTTAGTAATTATAACACTTAAAATAATAATGTATTAAACAAATATAACTAAATAATAAAATTTAAAATCATGTTATATATTTATTCTTATTAACATGCAATTTAATTTTATTTAAAAATTTCTGTTTTTTTATGCGCTTTTTTTGTTATCATTTCAGGATATGACATGTGATGGTGTTTTAACATTTTGGATATTTTTATTTTTATCTTTAATTTTTTATAATAATTTTGAATTAATAAATGGTGGTCGTACCGATGAGTTACATATAGGCGGTATATTTCCCATAGCCGGCAAAGGAGGATGGCAGGGCGGACAGGCGTGTATGCCAGCTGCAAGATTGGCATTGGATGATGTCAATAAAGAACCAAATTTATTACCAGGATTTCGTTTGATATTACAAAGTAATGACAGTGAGGTGAGTAGAAAATCAAATATTTTTTGTTAACATTTTAAATTAAAATAACAAGGGTACCTTATAACAAAGACAAATTGTATGAAAAATTCCATTGACAAACAAAATATTTGTTTCCTTTTTTTAATATTAAAAAAAATATGCGAAACTGAAATAAAAGCTCATTGTTACAGCATATTTTCTTGTTATCTAAAGGCATTGAAGAAAGAAAATATTTCAAATGGAATTTTTTTCTTGAGCTCGTTAAAGGCAATTTATTTAATAAAAAATGACAAATTTTTTCCTTTTTTCCATGAATTTTTCATAAATTGTGTCTTAAATTGCAATAAATTCTCGAAATCAACCTTTTCTCAAGTAACTTGAACAATTATTATCATATTTTTTTTCTTAAAAAGAAATTTTAGTTTGAACCAAAGCAATCCCATTGTGTTATCTTCATGACATTTATAGTCTACCATATCAGTCACACAGTTTATTTTATTTTTTTACATTGTTTTTCTTAACTTCAGAAAGGATATTAAAGTCCTTTAAAGCAACGCCTCCAATTTCTGTGAAGTACTGTAATTAGCAGTTATTGAGATATTTGATATTGGCTTAGCAGGTTCGTGAAAGATGCCGCAATGTCTGCTTCTCAGTCTCTCCTATACAGCAGTTTCTTTAGAAATTATTACTCGGCAATATGTATTTCTCTTTATGCCTATTTGTGCATACAAACAGTACCATTTCATATTTGGCAGATTTCAGCAAAGGTTACTGGTTTTTTTTGTCACGATTCTTACATGCTAAAACACACCCTCTAAACGTCTCCAGACTCCACGGAACTGCCTTTCGTTATTAATTCATGGAGACGGTGAGCTCCATATGACTATACATCGGCGCTATGTTTACTATTGGAACTCTTACTCTGGATAGATTTTCGTTGTTCTTCGGCTTTACATAGTATTTGGTTCAGTCTCCCGTTAACCGTATACCAATTTTCCGCGGATTTAAGCATAATATCGACAATATTCTCCGCTTGAATACTTTTAGCCAAGCATATCTTATCTGGCCGCTGTGATATGATAGGTAAGACATGCGCCTACCAACCAGAAGGTCCGCGGTTCAATACCAGGCCAAACCATCTGAAAAAGAAAAAAAACGTTTTTTCTACAACGGTATCACCTCATAATATTAGCTAGTAACTGGTTATGAGTATTACTTGCTATTGAAAATTCTTCTAATGCTTTGCCGTTCGGAGTCGGCGTTAAACTGTAGGTGCCTTTCAATGAGTTTAAAAATAGAGTCCCCATGTTCCTTCATTGAATGTTAAGGGAATTATTATCATTATCTCGACTGGCCGCGATCCCTGGTGAGACGTGAGCAGTGGAATACAATGTTTGCCGCGCTTTCGTCCTCGTCTGAATAGTTCGGACACTTTGGTGAGTCGTCGTGTCCACATCGGTATAAATACTTTCTTTAGCCTCCATGGCCAGTTAGAAATTGGAGAAATACTTTTACTGTTACTGCATACAGATCCTCCAGATGCTTATAATCGCGTTACAAAAATCAGGTTAGGCACCCTTGCATTTATTACATTGCTAAAAAGAATCAACAAAAGCCGCAAAAACGACTATACGTGCTGTTTACAAATAATCAAATCGACAACAACAAACGTTAGCAGAGATAGAGAAATAAAAATAAAAACGGCAACAACAGAAACTAACTGAAACGAAAACAGCTCTAATAGGAGCTGAAAGAAATAGATGTTTACTTTAGCATGGTTACATAAGAACTAAAAATAATATACGGGAAGTAATGGAATCTACCTGATATACCGAGTGGGTCGAGAGCTTTCGAAGTGTTGTTTACTCAGCCTTACAAAAAGCACATCGATGCGAACAACATTCAGCTTATGTGTTGTAAGCGCAGCGACTACAGTTTATTGGGTGTAAGCTCAGCGAACTCAGGGTAAAGAGAGTTAAGTGTGGTTAAACTCTGGTTGAAGAAGTTGTGATCGAACCTTTGAAGATCTTTAAGCAGAGAGATCTGTCGAGTAATTATTGTTGTTTACAAAGTTCTAAACAAAAAGATTAATTGAGAATAAATATTATTATTACTGAAAAAGGCTACAAGCAGTGGTGTACAAAACTGTGTAAATCAAGGATTTTAATTAAAAACTAAACACAAGATTTATTTTATTTTAACTGCAACCCAAGAACTCATAAATACACGTTTTTAAAAAGGTAAAAATGTAACAATAGGTTAGGATTTGAGGGAGTGGTAGCCTCGTTAAATCAAGGCATACTTGAGTAAATATAGTGGTCTATTGTGATACCACATGAAACGATGCCTCCAAGTTGACTAGTATTGACCTGATAGCAAGGGCCGATAGTTCCTATAAACCATCGAGAAAGAGATCAAATATGAAACGTTTACGCCGAGCCAGAAACGGACATTGGCAACTGAAGTGAAGGCTACACTCTTCTCCTCATTAGGTAAGCGCGTTCTCACCGTGTGTCTACTCATTATGTAATGGCTTCTGAGAATACAATGAAAGACATATCCCACGATATAGTTTAAATAGGTGATTGGTGCCTTTTCCATCGAAACTAGGCCAGTTGAGTTTAGCAGTAAAGTAAGATTCCTCATCTGTGTAGGATCTGTCAGCTTCCAATAGATATTTCTGCCTAATGCTATAAACATATTCAAGGCTACCGATCATCGACTACAAGCTGTCAAAAGTGGAATACATGTGTGCATATGAGAATAATTATTTTAGCAGTAACACGGCTACCAGCTCTTTTTCTTGGTGACAACAACCAATTTAGTGTTGTCAATACAATAAGATGCCTAAAATAGGAGCCTTAAAAACGCAGTAAATAAAATATATATGAAAAACAAATGTAGAGGGCACCACCGAAAAAGGGTAATCATGTAAACAAAATATTATGTTTGTGCAGATTATGTTCAATGTGTCAAATCAGATATTTATTTTGTAGCTGTAGTTCTTAAAATAATTAAGTAGCTGTTTACTTAGCTACTTTTGTAGCCAGCGTCTTTTATAGTCGTGTGGTCAGTGGTCGGTAGCCCTGAATGCGTAATTATAGCGTAATAGATAGCTTAACGGTCGTAAGAGGTATTTCCATCCTGGTGAGTCAATGGATGTCCGGTAGAAGTAAGCCGGCCGTATCAACGGCTATAGTAAGCCATTAATGTTTCTTACTCTGCAGAGTTTTCTAAACAATTTCGTTCAAAAGTCAAGTGAAATGTATCTTGATAACGCTCTTTGTTTACAAGCCATATACGCATACCATTACCGTAGCATAGAGCAACTGTAACCATATTTCATAGAAGAACTTTGAAATAAATGATTTTTCTGAGAATATAGGAAAAATCTATACACGCATGTCTAAGTCATACTAAATCCATAAAACTCCTGTCTAAGAGCAGTCATTCGGAGCTTTGATCCA
The DNA here is from genome assembly GCA_023159175.1 of Wohlfahrtia magnifica. NCBI lineage: Eukaryota > Metazoa > Arthropoda > Insecta > Diptera > Sarcophagidae > Wohlfahrtia > Wohlfahrtia magnifica. The sequence goes on along the minus strand of JAKWBJ010000227.1, from coordinate 991,589 downwards.
GTTCTTTGATGTAAAAGAGTCCCACACCGCAATAACCTTTAACCCTTATGTGTGTGACAGTGTATCCTGGTATCCAATACTTTTTTTTGATAGGAATCGGTTACAGAAGTTATTGGTTTAGAAAGTAACCAGTTAGTTCTTGAAAGCTCCTACAATTCTATTGTTCGGCAGTGGCGTAACTGAATAATCTTTGTTATACACCCTTAGCGACGTGACAGAATACTGGTATACCCCAAAAAATGTATATAACGTTTATGTATATTTGAATATCATATTAAACTCTTGGTTATTTGTGACGAATAATATTTTTTTAGAACAATTTGTACAAATATCAATAGATTGTTACTGAAGCGAAAGGAAAACGGGGAACCCACTAAACTTATGAGTACCCGGGTACATAAGTAAGGGGTGTTTTTTAATAGACGTATAGAACTTTAAGTTGCAAAAAAACAACGATGGATTATTCGATTGACATGAATTTTATTTATCCGAAAGATAATCTTATGGCATTACATTTTAAATATGATTTTTGGCATATGACCGCCACAGCTGGCGCGGATTTAGTCCAATCTGGACGTCAAATTTTCGATGATTGTAGCCGTATATCGGCAATAATACGGCGAATGTTGTCTTCCAAATGGTCAAGCGTTTGTGGCTTTACCGCATAGACCAATGACTCTACATAGCCCCACAGAAAGTAGTCTAGCGGTGTTAAATCACAAGATCTTGGAGGCCTATTCACAGATCCAAAACGTGAAATTAGGCGGTCACCAAACGTGTCTTTCAATAATCTATTGTGGCACGAGCTGTGTGACATGTTGCGCCTTCTTGTTGAAACCACATCTTATGGACATCATGGTTATTCAATTCAGTCAATGAAAAAGTTAGTAATCATGGCTCTATACCGATCACCATTGACTGTAACGTTCTGGCCATCATCGTTTTTGAAAAAGTACGGATCAATGATTCCACCAGCCCAAACAGTCAGTTTTTCTAGATGTAACGGTGTTTCCACATACACTTGAGGATTACCTTCACTCCAAATGCGACACTTTTGTTTGTTTCAACCCGAAGTGCGCTTCATCGCTAAACAAAATTCGCTTATGAAAATCGGAAACAACGGTAATCTCATTTTGGGCCCATTCACCGAATCTACGCCGGGCGTGAGTCTATTCATAACAAATTGCCAAACCAAACTGAGAATAAATCACTTGACAGCTGTTAAATTGGGCGCCATCTTGAAAAGTAATGCCAACTTAAAGTTCTATACCTCTATAAAAAACGCGCTTTACATGTCACTCTCTTTAATGTGTTTTTTGTCACTCACATAAGGGTTTAAGATCAATCAGTATGTAGAGATCGTGACAGATTTTTCAAAGATGGAGATCGAATTCCAAAATTTTTTTGATTAAGAAGTTTCGTCAAAGTTCATTCAGTCCAAGTCTGTTCACACAATTCACTAGTCGGGGCTTGTGATGTCACTGGAAAAGATTTTTATTACAAAATTTTGACTACTTAACACTGCGTGTGAATAATTATAGCACGTGCTGGTCAGGAATTTAAGTGACATAGTACTTTGCTTGAAGTGTCGGCCGAGAAGAATCACATTTTTTGTTTGTTTTTTTTTTGGCTTTTTTTCTAGCGCTGGGCTGAAAAGTCCCGAGAAAACTTTATTTTTTGGTCAAAATAAGCTCTATACGTCAACGTAATCTTCATCAAGAGCAATGCAATCATTTCAGCGTCGCTCTAACGTTTTAACATCACTTTTGTAGAACGATTTAGCAAATTTTTTTTTAAGGTTTACGAGCAGCCGGTATTCGCTGTGAGCCAAGTCCGGCAAATACGGTAAATGTGGGAGGAATTCAGAAATCAATTCATGTGGTTTTGCCATTGTTTCGGAATCAACACGTTCAACAGTGAGCCAAGGTAGCACCCACTTTGAACAGAGGTTTCTGATAGTCAAATGTCCATGAAGTATAAAGCCAACATGTTATTTTGATATCTTTACCATGTTAGCTAACTCATGCAGCTTCACTTTTTGATCATTCAAAACGATTTTTGTGATTTTTTCTATGTTTTCTTGTGTTACCGCCTCATTTGGACGTACACAACGCTCTGCATCAACGATGTCTCTACGACCATGTTTGAATTATGGAGCGGGGTTCTCATAACACTTTTCAAGGCATTGCTTCGCTTAAACAGTAGAATTAAAAGACGAAATTATTTCTGATACATTGTACTGAAAATAACAAAAGTAGCATCACTCTTAGCACAATAACTCACAAACTAATTCTTAGAATATCATGAAATTTTAACAGCTAACTTTTGCAGGTTAACACTAATTGAGAAAGAGATGAATGCATTAAAACTAGCGTCATCTGTATGTTAGACACGGAGCTTTTCAGCCCATGTGTTAAGTATCTACAGCCATAATTTTTTTTTTCTGATTATTATCTGTTCTGTGTTATCTGTTCTCAAATACTTCTTTGGCATGTCTAACTCAAAAAGTCTCTACCATATAAGTATTATACGTTCTACAGCTTTTAAGTAATGGATAAAAATAGTAGTTTATCTATTCATATAAGCACATTAACCAAATATTAATTGAAATTATCAATCAAATCCTCCATCTTCAATGTCACTTCATAGCGACAGTCTCTTCTTGTTGCATCTGGATTTCTTTAAAACTTTTCAACAACGAAATAGAGCCCAATGCCGGAATGTATTTTCTTTTTCAATAATATCACCCTTTACCTCTTCCTCATATCAGACATTTACTAGATTTTGATTAATTAAACCTGTCACTTGAATTTCAATAAAAACTTTCTTTTGTTTTTTTAAAAGCAACTACTTTGTAGTCCTAAATGTAGGCAATAATAATGGTGTGATGCGTAAGATAAACACAAAAGCAATTGAATAAAATTGTATTACGGTGGGGACTTTATGGCCCTAAAAACCAAAATTCATTTGTTTGAATGAAAATTAATTGGTTGTTATTTAACAAAAATAAATAAATAAAAAATAAAAAAAAGTTACGACTGCTATTTATGAAATAGATCTGTAACTCAATTACTTAAAGGGTCAGTAAGTCGGTTTGTCATTTTAGATATTGTATTTATTATCAATCTTTTTGTTGTTGTTGTTGTTGTTATTACAGTGTTTATATTGTTTATTATCAATTTTATTCGTTATTATTGAGCTTGAAAGGAATACATTGTTAATCTCTATTTTGAAAAGTACTAAAGAAAAATCTTAAAGACAAATAGAAGAGAATTATAATAAAATAATTCTCTGGTGATTATAAAGAGCCAGAGAAAGATGCAGTGTTTGGGAAGGGGCGGATAGTAGAGCAGCAGTATAACAATATTAATCACTTACAATTTAACTAAAATTGCTTGTGAAATTCGCCCCCAAAGAAAAACAACAAGAAAATGATAAATTTGCTAAGGTTGTTCAAAAGAAAGCATAGTTTGGGGCTGATGTACAGTAAGTGAGTAATAAAAAAGGTGTTTTAGTAGACAAAAGCATAGAAAAGAAAAAGACAGGCGACAATTTGAGGTTAATTTCTTTTAAGTTTTCCACTAAATTGTTAACAACTAAGAAAAAAAAAAAATTGCAAAAAATCAAATAAATAGGCCCCTCATAACAATGACAATTTACACACACGCCCTTGATAATTTTATATTTGTCGTCTTTTTCTATTTTCCCCAGAAATATTTGTAAAGAAAACCGTCGTTAGTGTTGATTGTTCGTTGTTAAATAAACGATTTCATTTATTAAACGAGGGCCTGGTACTCCTAAGTACGTGTAACTGTATGAGAATCTGAGTGTGTGTGTGTGTGAGTAAATGTTTGTTTTTGTGTCTTTGTGTGTGTGTGTGTTTTTATTTTATAAATGAGTCTCGTTATCATTGAACATTAACGGAAGTCATCTTGGGTTATTCGTATTACTTTGAGATTAGAAGGTTACAGATTCTTCAAATTGTACGCGCTGTATGTTGCTCGAAATGAATCTTTGTTTTTACTGTTGTGTGTGTTTTTGTTTTAACTGTAAATGAGCGTTTACTTGTTTAACACTTGACCTTGTATTTGTTTTACTGGCAATTTATTTCATTTTTTATTTTTTTTTTTAATTTTTTCTTTACGAACAGTGAGTAATTTCCTAAAAATACGAAAAGTTTTGTTAAAGTTTAAGATTTATTTTTAATTTTTTACTCCAGTCACACTTAAAATATTTAAATTAAATTTAAATTTTATCAACCAACTAATAAAAGAATTGTGTATCGAATAAAATACATACTGTTACGTTTTTACCTTTTTAAAAACGTGTTTTTATGAGTTCGTAGATTGTAGTTGAAATAAAATAAATTTTGTGTTTGGTTTTAATTAAAAAATCGTTTATTCAAAACAGTTTTGTGCACCACTGCTTGTAGCCTTTTTACAGGCAATAACAATTTTTTATTCTTAATTACTCCGTCTGCTTACAATCTTGTAATCAACAACAATTACTCGACAGATCTTTCTCCTTAAAGATCTTCGAACCCGATCGTAGCTATAACTTAGGTTCGATCACAACCTTTTCAACCAGAGGTTATCCACACTTAACTCTCTTTACTGATTTAGCTCCAACTAAACTGGTTTTTTACTTCACGATTCACTTCACGAGTTTACTCTTTATAAACTCTCTTTACACCAATAGAACATTCGCTGAGTTTACTTTACTTAAAACTGCACTCGCTGAGTTTACATAAACTGATTGCTGTTCGCATCGATGTGCTTTTCATATGGCTGAGTAAACAACACATCGAAAGCTCTCGAACCTCTCGATATTTCAGGTGGATTCTATTTCTTTCTTTTAATTTCTTTTTAGTTCTTTTGTAGTCATGCGTATGTAAACATCTACCTCTTTCAGGTCTTAGTGCTTGTTGTTGCTTGTTTATTGTCTGTTACTTGTTTTCTTTGCTGCTTAATTATTGTTGTTGCCGTGTTATTTTTATTTACCTTGTCTCTACTAATAGTTGTTATTGTAGATTTGGTTATTTATAAACAGCACGTATAGTTGTTCTTGCAGCTTTTGTTTATTTATTTTAGCGATGTAATAACGCTGTGATGCCCAACCTTATTTGCGTAACAATACATTCCTCCATTTGGTTGTTAGGCCATGCAAGTAAATCCTGTGGGGTGACATTTTTCAAAACTTTTTAAAAAGTTTTCATAAATCGATTTCTAAAGGCTCACAAGCATTCTCTGTTGGCATGGGGAGGGCTGTTTTATAGCCCTATCGGTTAACATTTGAACCAACGGTTATTTTGAATCTGGCAATATTTATGTCATTCTATTCTGTCATAAAATTCAGTATATTATCTTGACTGAACGAAATGAATCGATTTACACTTGAGCAATGTTAGGATTTATTGGAAATTGCCAAAAATCAAAAAAAAAAAAAAAAATTGAAAAATCATCTATTCGGCTGAAACTCATTTTCATCTTGGTGGGTACGTTAATAAACAAAATAGCCGTATTTGGGGCTCAGAAAACCCAAACGTGGTCTTGCAGAAGCCAATGTACTCATTACGAGTGGGGCGGAGGCATCATTGGCTCCTATTTCTTTGAAAATGAGGACGGCGCAATCATTACGGTCAATGGAGACATCTATCGCAGTATGATAACCGATTTTTTTGTACCAGCTCTTCATAGTATTGATGTAAACGGTGTTTGGTTTCAACAGGATGGTGCGACTTGAAACACATCTCATGTCACAATCCTTTTATTAAGTCAAACATTAAATGGCCGTTTAATTAGCCGAAATGGTGATGTCAGTTGGCCACCAAGATGACGGTGACACCCTCATTTGATAAATGTTTGTGAATCGTCGTCCACTTTGATGCTGGTCAAGAACTTTAAGGTCCTAATATCGCAAATCAGGTTTTGTCCACCAATTGGTCAAAACAGACCAGTGGTGAGACTGCAATCGATATGGTTGGAACAAATTCATAAATGGCTTTGCCTAAGGGCAAATATCCTTCGATTTTCCAAGCGGAGGCTTACTTCACTTGCGTTAGGAAATGACTAAGAAAGAAATTTAAGTGTATGAGTATTTATGTGATGTCAGATAGTCAGGTGGCCTTGGGAGCTTTATTATCGTGTAAGATTAGGGCACAACTTTCGACAACATTGGACTGCATGGTATCTCTGATTGAACTTGGCATACGCAATAGGATCCCTGGTCATAAAAGTCATTCTATTAAAAAAAACTGACTGCTTAGCGAACAGGACCTATTTTTGGTTAGAACCCGTTTTCAGTATTCCTCTAGGATATACAAGAGGGAGAATTGATTGGTTGATTGACTGGGCTGAGGGACTTGTGGTCTTAGATGCCATCAGTGTGTTGGGTTAAATATTGAGGATGACCAGTGTAGACTCTGGACGACTTGCCATGCCAAGACACTTGATCACTTATTTTGTCAGTGCCTAGCTATTTCGGCCTAAAAGATGAGATTCCTGAGGGGTATTGTGTTCAATCTAAAAGACCTACTACCTTGATCAAAAAGGTCCTGGAATAACCCACGTATGGCGGTCTCATCGTTTCGATTTGAGTTTTTTTTTTGTTAAGTGTTAAGAATGTGTAATAATACAAAGGCCTCACACACTTGCAGCTTTCAACGGCTAATATTATTATGCCGTAAATGTTCAAAACCGGTTTTAAAATAACCGGTTTTGTAAATAATCGGTTCATCTCAAAATTCGGTTTCGAAAACTAAAACTTATTAAGAAAGTTTAAAATGTGTGCTGCTATAATTTGGCTCTTGTATGTTTATTAAAGTGGATTGTTTTCTATATTATGAGTTGCTGTTATTTAAGGCAAATGGTTTTAATATTCCCATTACTGTAATTTAGAATTTAATGTTTATTCATGAATTCATTTATTTTTCCATTTTTTGCTTTCATCATTGGCTTTGTGTCCTACATTTAAGTGAAGAAAATGAAAGAAAAGTAAGAAAGAAAGAGAAGAAAAGCATATTTTTTCACCGAATACTTGGCCCACAAAAAAGAACAAAAAAATCCTTTTCAATAGCCAAACGATGCCATAATTTCTTTTTCCTATTTTTGCTTTACTTTCTAATAGTTTTATTTGTTTTTTTTTATTCTATAACCTACTTTTAGGAGCTCGATTTCTGTTACGTCTGCGTCTCTTTGTGTGTGTGTGGGTGCGTGCTAGTGTTTGTATACAAAGAAGTTGGATTGTTTGGAAAATTGTTATTTATTGCTATTGAGGTTGATCTTAAGCCTAATCTAGGGATTAATTTGACAGCAACATTATGTTTCTTTTTCTTTCTCTTTCTCTTTTTCTGCTTCGTGTATGAATATGTTTAGACCTTGTCGTCGTAGCACAGAGTATAATGAGTGCGTATATTAGAGAATGCGATGACTTGTAAATTTTTATTGCTTTTTTCTTTTGCCAAACACAATGACTGGTTATTTATTTCGATTTTTTTCATTTTCAAAAAAGTTTTTCTCATAATTTTCCCTATTTTTCTATACGTTTTGTGTTGTTTACAAATTTTCTTTTTTTGTTGTTTTCGATTTTCTTTTTCATTTTCGCAATTTTGTCATTGGCATTTTCTGCTTGAGGTAATAAAAAGGATTAAAGATCAATTTATTTTGAGTTGTTGCTTTTGTTGTTGCTTCTGTTGTTTTTATTGTTGTTGTTGTTGTTGTTGTTGTTATTGCTATTGTTATAATATTTATAAACATCAACGGCATTACTAAAGGATAATGAGAGTGTTATAAATACAACTACGAAACCAGGAAAGAGAGTGAGAGAGAAAGAGAAAGGCGAGTCTGTAATCTATTATACCAATTGTTAAGTGTATGTGTGTGTATGTGTAAGAACTTATTAAAATGAAACAAGAAGAAATGAACGATTGACTTTCGTTTAAAGAGAAGAACATGTATGTGTGTGTATGAGTGTGTGTCTGTATGTGTAATAAATTGCTCATATTTAAGTAAAAAGAGGTATTTTTCCTCTCCATCGATGGCTCTTTTCGTAATGAAAATGAATTGTTTTCAATCAATTTAAAGAGGGAAACAACTTAAACAACAAACAACGATACAACGCAGTATGTGGCATATTTTTTCTTAGTGATTTAAATAAATATTGCTCATACGCCTTATCAAGCTTTGTGTTGAATTTTTAAAAATCATTTGGATGAAATTGAAATTTGAAATTTTATTACTTTAGTTTTTTTTTCTTTTAACATATACAACTAAATGGAAGCTGTATTCCTAACATACAAATAGTATTTATTTGGGATTATTATACATTATAAGAACATACTAATGCGAGAATAAAGAGCAAATAGGTTTGTATAATACAAACTTTCATCCGTCATATGAGCATATGTTCAGCTTCATTTGCATCTGGCAACTCATTCGTACAGTAAGAAGTGTTCAAAATTTTTTATAATGAATGATTTGTTATAATGAAAAAATTCGAAATACGTGTTGGGATTAAGTATTTACATGAGAAAGGTTTATCGGGACAAGAAATTCAAAATGATATGGTAAATGCAATAGTAAAAAATTGGTTTGTGAATTTAAACCTGGTAGTTGTAAAGCATTAAAGATGCACCACGAAATGGAAATTCAAAAACTGCAACAACGCCAGAAATTATAGCTAAAGTGCATGATATGGTATTGCAGGTAATGCCATCAGCATTTCAAATGATCGAGTGCATTTTATTTTGCATCAAGAATTACAGATAAAAAACTTCCGAATTAAAATTTCTCAAGCTTGCTTGGATCGATTTAAGCAAAATAAAATGGTTTTTAAGCGTCAGTTCATAACTGCTGATGAAAAATGAATCTATCACTGTACAGCAGAGTCAAAAGAACAATCCAAACAATGGACTAAAGCTGGTGGAAGTGCCCCAAAGAGGGTAAAAACAGTTCAATCGGCTAATGTGGTCATGACAACAGTAAAACAGTGAAAGGTAAAACAATAAAAGCTACAATATAATTGTAAAATTGATTGTAACCTTTTGTTTCAATTGAATTTGAAAATTCGAGAAAAACGATTTGGTTCACTGCTCAAACAATAACTTTTCGTCAAGACAACAGTGGTAAATTCAACGGATTGACATATAAATTGCTTGACCACCTACTTTATACTCCTGATTTAGCTTCCTCTGTTTTCTAACTGTTCTCATATTCAAAAAAATTCTTTGATGGCAAACGTTTTACCTCGAATAAAAAATTTTGTGACAGTTGTAAACGACTATTATGAGGAGCTTCAGAAAAATTTGTTTCACTCAAGGGATAGAATTGCTAAAAATACGTTATACGGACTAAGTACATTCAAGTTTCAGGAGATTATATTGAAGAATAAAGTAATTTTAATAATCGAGCTCTTATTTTTAATGTTTAGGCTAAAAAACATTTCGAACTGCCCTGATATGTTCAAATCAAACGGTCCATTTCTTGATCCAGTGTTAGAGTTAAAAATTTCATTTTTGTTTCTGTATACACAAAGATAAGAGGAGTATCTTGCGTAATCCGGAAATGTCACGACTATTTTGTATATGATTAATTATTAACCTTCTTTAAGGACAACTCCCAGCATTGGCGGTATGGCAAATCTTTTAGCAGGCCCACCAGTAGAGCAATCTGTCAAAATAACAATTGTTGATATCATGCGCTAACAATTTTTACATTGTTAAGGGCCGCTTCTCTTAAAAGGCCAATGCTTACCTTACAATAATAATATCGACAATACAAAAGTTCATATACATATTTTATATTTATATTTATATTATAAGTTTATATACATATTTTATTCGCAATAAAGTGAAAGTACCAAATTATTTAGAAATAAGGCCCCAACACTATAAGGTTATATAGGCCAATTATATATATCATTATATAGAATACAATATAAGTATAATACCTATTCGAAATATTCAGGGTATTTCCACATTCACAAAATGGAGGTTGAGTCTTCTTTATTACATATTTATGGGAGAATAAGCAATGGCCAATTTTGAGTCTAATCAGTTTAATAAAATCAGATTTGGGTAATGATGTTCTTTCCAATTTTCCTTGTGGATTCGATATAGTTTGGATTCGGTATAGTTATCACTATTCCAAGAATCATTCCAAATGTTAAAAATATATCTGCGAATCCATTGCCTATAGTCTGAAGGTTGATGCTTATAATTTGCCGATACTGTTTGTTCCAATGAATTTTTGGCAAAGAAATCTGCCTTATCATTTCCCGGTATACGTAAGTGGCTTGGTATCCACAGAAAACTCATTATATTTTCTGGTAATTTCGTAAGATGTTCTCTTATTTGCCTCACTATTATATTATTACTGAAAAGGTTTTGTAATCCCTCTAGGGCGCTTTTGCTGTCGGATATTATCAGCATTTTCCTATCAAAATTGGAAATATTCTCAATACAAGTTTTTATAGCAAGTAATTCAGAGGTGTATATGGAAGAATAGACTGAAATGCGGGTCCTGATGACAATGAAATCACTATAAACAGCAAATCCTGCTTTTTCATTTCTAACAGAGCCATCAGTGTAGAAATAATAGGAGGTCGAGTATACAGTGTTAATTAAATCAAGAAACTTTTGTTGTATCTCAGTAGACGTCATATCATGCTTAAAACATGTTGCAAATTGCTGTACAATTTGATGTTCTCAATAATATTTGTAATGCTGGATGGTTTCCTTGAGTTGTCGCTATGTACAGCGTGTTTTTATAGAGGTATAGAACTTTAATTTGGCATTACTTTTGAAGATCGCGACCGACTTAACAGCTGTGAAGTGATTTATTCTCAGTTTGGTTTGGAAATTTATCATGAGTAGACTCATGCCTGAACAACGCTTGCAAATAGTGCAGTTTTCATTTTTCATAAGTGAATTTTTCTTTCAATTTTCATAAGCGAATTTTGTTTCTGGTTGAATGGCTACGTCAACAAACAAAACTGCCGCATTTGGAGTGAAGGTAATCCTCAAGTGTATGTGGAAACACCGTTACATTCTAGAGCCATTGTACTGAATTTTGATAAGAGTTCTTTTCTCTCGAATACCTTTGCTGCTCATAGAAGCCCAAATGATATTGCGAATCAATGGAATCGAAAGCTTTTTCGAAATTGATAGTCTCACGTACCAAGTCGAGTTAAACTCGCTGCATTGTTCAGGATTAGTCTGGGGCTGCTAGTGTGGTTGATACATGACCGGATGGAAACCAGCTTGTTATTTTGGCAGTCGTTGATCAATAGGCTGTAATGCGATTTAAAAAAATTTTGTTGAGTATTTTAACAACAGCTGGGGTTATGGCAATGCCCCACCAGTTTGAACATTCCTTCTGGGCGTCATTGCATTATTTCCAGATAACGACAGATGGCAGTACCATCATTCATTTTAAGTATTTTGTGGTTACTTGGGACATTTCCAATGCGCCTCTTATGTAGAAAGGTTAGATCCTTGGGTGTTTTTGCCTAGAATGCTCTATTTTCGTACTATTAGTAATCATTGGATATAGAGGATGATTCTGCATTGAAAGAGTCTTCAATGTGTAATTAAGTAAATATTTTAATCTTCTAAGGTGTAGAGGAGGAGATGATGATATGACCTGAAGGCTGCATGTGGGACTAGTTCTGAAAGTGCCTATAGAAAGTCTTATTCCTGTGTTTTGTATGGGTTCTAATATGTTCAAATCAGTTTTGTTGGCAGATAAGTATATAATTGACGCAAAATCAATAGATGGAAGGACGATTGAGTGTAAAATTTTTAGAAGAGATTGTGGATCAGTTCCAAATTGTGAGCATCTCAACATTCTAATTATACTCAGTATTGAGTTCGCCTTTGCTTTAATTTTCCTAATATGGGATTTGTATTTCAATTTCCTGTCAAATACAAATTGAATATCCCTGCCATACAGTTTTATCGTTGCATTGTCCACTGAGCGATATACATGAATTATTATACGACACCCATTACATAGAATTACAACAAAAAAATTTTATTTTCGAAACTAAGTGCTTTCATTTTATTGGAAATAAAATATGTATTTACCAGTCGATTTTCATGAATTACGGTTTATTTTATTTCTATTTATATGCGACTTTATGAATAAGTAGTGGAACTGGTAAAGGCTTGCTGCTTTCTATTTTTCGTGAATTCTAGAAATCAAATATATCATAATTTATCAATAAATATATAAATAAATATATGATTTGTTTCTCAATAACTTCAAAAATTCGGGTTATAAAGGGTCCGCCATCTAACGTTTTCTTTCAACAAGTGCTTATTTCGTGAATGGTAACACTTAGCTCATGTCTGATTTGACAGATAATTAGTTTTATCCTTTCGCTGAACGAATATGGTTGTGTATACGCTTGAATAACGCTGGGAAATATTGCGACATTACTTTGAAAATCATGGTAATGTTGCAGAATGTGTGCGAAAATTGTATACGGATTTTGGAAGAAGAGAAGCACCGTCAGCTCCGTATGTAAACAAGCAAACCCGCACGCATACATTGAAAAGCCGATACACCCAGGACGAGTCACTGCTTGGTGCGGATTTTGGTGCAGAGGCATAATTGGGCCATTTTTCTTCGAAAATGAGCCAGGAGTGGCCGTTACATTCAATGGCGATCGTTACCGGGCCATGTTGAACGAATTTTTGTTCACAAAAATTGAAAAGGAGGATATTAGCAACATTTGGTTTCAACAGGACGGCGCTATGTGCCACATGGCCGAAGCTACACTAGATGTTTTGCGCTCTGTTTTTGAAGATCGCATTATCAGCCACAGAGTTGATGTCGTTTGGCCACCTCTGAGCTGCGATTTGACACCGTTTGTCTATAATTTGTCGGTTGCCGTCAAAGATAAGTGTTACGCCAAAAAGCCAGAGACAAGTGACGCTTTAAAGGACAATATTCGTGAAGCCATTGGTGAAATACAGCTGCACACAATCGATAATGTGCTTAAAAATTGGACCGAACGTGTAGGCTAGTGCATGTCCAGCCGAGGCAGCCATTTGAATGAAATTATTTTCCATTATTAACCGGAAGGATTGCACTTTCAAATAAAAAAAGAAATTTGAGAAAATATTCAGTAGATTTTTTAAGCATTTTCCAAAAAAATTTCTTTGGCGAACCCTTTATTAAAGAATTATTTAAACGACTTAAAGCTATTAAAATTCGAAACTTTTTAACATACGCTTTAACGAAATCGAATCAGTCATTTCAAAGTTGTTATAAAATGTATGAAGCAGCCTCTTCAAAAATCTCACATTTTAGAACAAAATTCTAAAAAAAGACTGATCCATAGAATCTGAATTGCTGATGATTTTTGAAGTTAGGCGACCATGGGGCATTAAAAAATATAGTGGTTATCATAGTGTTACTTAAATAAGCTGTTACTGCTTCTACGTCAAATATTGTAGAGTGCTTAGTAACAAAATTGCGGGGTTTCGTTTAAAGTGGTGTAAAAGTATAGAAATTAATTTTCGATGCATTTAAAAATTCTTTAGTTTTCATATAAAATCGTGTAAAGCACCAGTACTAATATGTGTGACATTTCTATTAACAATGTTCAAAGAGAAATTATTGTGTTTTTGAATGAAATAAATAATTTATCTTCAATTTCCTTAACGTTTATATGCTAATCAACAAAGATTGGAGAAAGAGTTTTTGAATTTATTTAAGGACTACTGCTAGAAACTGAATACCTTAAAAAAACGTTCGATTTTATGGGAGCCAAAAAAGGTAAATCCAAACTATTGTTGTTTCCATTACCATTTCTTTGGTTATTTTGTAGCCGCAAAGTCGCGGAACAATCATCGAGAACTTCGATGTTAAAAATAATATAAAATTGCTGCTCTTGACTTAGAATTCGGATTAATTTATCTTTGAATTCTTACTTTTCTACACGTAACTTTTCTGCTTTTTCTATTGTTAGTTCCTCGATTACAGATTACATTTTGGCCATTTCGTTTAAAGGGAACTGCGATTTTGACTTACGCCTTTTCTTTGTGAAACTTTTATTCATATTGTTCATATGAATTACTAGACTATCTTCAATGGAACCGATAGAATTCAGTACTTTGTATCGTTAACCATTACCAAACTTATCATCTTTGTAGCTCATTGCCAATAAATAATATAAAACTAGTATAGTCAGCGGCTGATACAATCAGCCGCATTCTAGCATCTAACATTTATTTTGATTATGTACATGTATATGTGTCTTAAAATGAACCACCATATTAAAAAAAGTCAAAATTAGTTTTAAATGTATTCTATTTCAATTTTTAATCCATAGAATTAGTTGTTCAAAATTTAAGAACTTATCTTGTTTGCGTGTGTAATTTGTTTTTGCAAAAGATTTTTTCTAAATTTAAAATGTACAGCCTGTACCACGATTTCGACGTTATCGAATGACAAACAACTGATTTGCGGCACATTAATACTTTCTAGTCGAAAGAAAATGAAAACGAACGATAACGTAAGCTTTTCAATACAAAATTGCTTCCTACTACGAATAGAATTGTCGAAATTACTGAGTCGTTGTTTATTGTCTTTTACATTATGAAATGCACCCTGGAGCGCTCTGGACTGCTTATTTTTGTACCTGGTTTTATTGCTAGATGTTTGGTCAGTGTAAAGGCTTTAATTTGTAGCCACCATCGTATAAAATAAGTAATTTTTTAAAATAATTTTTCTGTTCATTTGTTTTATATTTATTTACAGTATGAAAAATCATTATTCATACACATTTTCAATATCCATTCAAAATAAACAGTAAATAAATAAAAATAATATTTTTTACGATTTCAAAAAACAAAAGGTGTTATTTCTTACAATGAATAATAAATGATATTTTAATTAAATATTTTTTAAAATAACAAAATTCAAGTCGATAAATTTTTAAGGTTGTACGAATACGTGTTTTTAACACTGTATTTTAGTTTGTTTATATTTTTACCATCAAGTTCCAGTGGTAACACGGTTACATTTTTCATAGTAAAATTTCTACATTAAAGCGCTTTTATTGTGTATTAGCGGCTTAATTGTGGAATTACTATAGGGCGATCAAGTTATTTATTTGGATTACTTTTGAAACGTAAAGCCAAGCGAACGATAAATGGTAAGATAGTGGGTCCGCTGTTACGAAAGAAAGTGAGTGACTGCCTTTCGTTCGAATACATTTTCTTTCGACATCGTAGGGCAGGGTGTTAGTTTCTTCAATTTTCTGCTTCAAATTTAATTTTTTTTTTTTTTTTTTGAAAACTTTGTCACAATTTTTAAAGTCATAAAATTGAAACTGATCATTTGAGTGAAACTCTTTAATCGCTTTATTGTTTATTTTGAATATGAAATGAAAAAAAATTTTTTTTTTCATTCCTAGCCAATGTAGCGCATCATGGCTCTAAGTTTTCAATTTTTCTTTTCTGCTTTTTCCAAAAGTCTTTTCAAATTGTAGTTTGACCTTGAACTCTTTGACCTTTGACAATAAGCCTTCTTGTAGCATCTCAAGCATTTCAATTCAATATCTTTCAGTAACTTAATAAACAAACCAATAAATTTTCTTAAAACCCTAAAAAGCCTTTAAGGCCTATTTTAGTTTTATTTAATTTCGAAAACAACAACAACAACGAAAATAGTACAATAAAAAGGGGTGAGCAAGGGGAATAGCGAATAAAAAAGGGGGTGAGAAATGGTTGTTTAAAAGTTCATTTGTTGTAATTTATTGCAGTTAAATGAAATTCTCAAATGTATTAAAAGCAGCATCAAAACAAAACTTACACACACACACACATACAAGCACATGAACATTTACACTTTAATCGTTATCGCTTTTTTTCTCTATTTACTCTCATTTGCACACCCGCATGCTACATATAAAACAGATATAAACGAAAAAGTTTTTTTTTTGGAAAATTTGTTTAATCTTCTGCTGTTGTGTTCTGTTACATATACAGACATACATATATACATGTAGGGGTGTGTGTTTTTGTATAAGAGATACGTAGTATTTGTCGGAGTATTAATGTAGTCAATATGTGTGTGTGTTTAGGTATTAGTCTCTGTACTTGGTCCCTCACTAGCAATGTTGTGCAAAAAGAGGCTTGGAGTGTGAGTAGAGGAGTTTCTGTGCTAGTGTGTGTATGCATAATTTTACTTTAAGCTCATATTAAAGTAGTATTTGTTACTAATATGTATAGTACTAAAACGTACACACACAATCTTATATATACTCAGTGATAGGCTTAGTACTACAAAATGTGTGTGATTTGCTTTTCTTTTTAAACCATTTGTTAAGCCTTTTGGTAACTTGATTCCTTTGTACGTTGTGTAGGCCTTTTACAAACGTTTGATTTTAATCTCATTAAAAACAATCTCTACTCTTGTATTAGAACATTAGAAACCACATTAGTGTAAGTTGTTGCAAAAAAAAAAAAAATAACATTTGGTTTTTCTAAAACAATTTTTTTTTTACAAAGTTAATCCCTGGCTAAAAATAATTTTTGTTTTTGCTAAATTAAGAGTCATAATAAAGCATAAACTATGATATGAATCGTTTATCTCTCTGTATATGTGTTATATTTCTCTCAAATGGATTAAACAAAAATATCCATCATATACTTTAAGGGATAAGTTATAAAAAGGGAGATAATTATGGCTTAATGGAGAAAAAATAAACCAAAAACGGTTTTGTAAAAAAAAATTAAAATGCTATAGAAAAGATATACGAGATTTGTTTTAAAAATAAGTTAGTTTCTGTATTTTTTCTAAACATATCTACTCAATTATTTTTTTTATATATAAAACCAGCACCCAGGGGATGGCCCCTACTCATGCAGTGCATTGTGCTGGTACTAGGAAAATAGGTTATTGGAAGGAGGAAAGAGGGAGTAGTGTTTATGGACTTTAGATTTAAATTAGGACATGAGTATCGTAAGAGGCAGGAAATACTTTCGCCGAAAGATTATTCCACAACCGAACAGTGCGACCAAAGAACATATTCTCCCTATGATGCGTTGTGCGATTTACTGGACAATAAACTACAAAGGGATGCGCTCTATGAGAAATGCGATTACTACACATTCATGGTACCGATAGAACAATGAAACACATGCCACATTGCGACGGTGCTCCAATGAATCGATAGAGTTGGCTACCCTACTGTCATTGATGAGCATTTTAGCCCTCTCCTGTACGTGGTCGAGAAGCTCCAAAATAGACTTTGAAGCACCGACCCATACATGAGAGTTATATTCCGTTTTGGGTCGGATATAGGTCTTGTAAATATTAAGGAGATCAGATGGGGTGAATATTTCTTGCACCGTCTCAAAAAACCAAGGCACTTGAATGCTCCTTTCGACACTTGAAATATGTGATCATTCCAACGAACGTCACAATGAATTCTCATGCCTAGAACATCAAGAGCATCTGATTCCTCAATATCCACATTACCCATTGACCCAGATGACAGCACACCACCACGTCTGTGTGTTAAAAAACAACATTGAGTCTTACGTGCATTAAAATCGACCCTGTTCGCACGAGCCCACTCGGAGACCTTCACCAGGTCACTTGTGAGTGTGACGTTCATATTCATCCTTCTTACCCCGACCTCCAAAAGGCTCGGTCTACGATCAAAAAAATATGAGTGACAAATGTTGCTGTCATCCGCAAAAGAGTAGATAGGATTGGAAGTGAGAAGAAGAAAGTCGTTAAGAAATATTAGAAAAAGAGTAGGAGAAAAAACAGAGCCTTGCGGTACCCCTGAGTTTACCCTGAACTCGTCGAATGAGACCCCATTTATAACCACTCTTATAGAGCGATCTCTGAGAAGACTCCATATAAATCGAGAGAAGTGACTACCGACACCAAAAGCATTAAGTTTGGAAATGAGAGCCTCGTGCCAAACTCTATCAAACGCCTTTGAGATATCTAGAACCACAACCTTACTCTCGCCGAAACCATGTTTGTTCCAAAACCAATCTTGTTCCACTTCTCCGAGAGCAACGCCAGCAGGTTACCAGTAGAACGGCCCTTTCGGAAACCGTGCTGACGATCGCTAAGTAAATCGTTGGACTCCAGATATCCCATAAGGTGGTGATTAATCATACTCTCCATAGCCTTGGAGAGTGCGGAACAAACTGCTATTGGACGGTAGTTCTCAGGGTTACTAGCCTCCCCCTTTTTGGGGATTGGCGTTATATTAGCAACCTTCCAGCGAGATGGAAAAATACCGGCGCGATATGACGCACGGAAAAGGTGAGCTAATGGACGCGCAAGCGTCGAAGAGCACTGCTTCAGGACCAGTGCTGGTATGCCATCCGGCCCAGAAGACTTGTTAACATTGACATTTGCAAGGACCCTTTTTACAGCACGAGCTCGAAGGAATATACTAGGCATAGTAACTAATACTCTTTTAAGTTCGGGCAGGGGTTGAACGCTCTCCGGCAAGGTTTGCCTTTTCAACCGGGTTCGTGAATGTGTGGTCATTCTTTATAAGAGCAGGAACCGAACTTGCGTTTTTCCTCAGCCTTTTAACGAATGACCAAAAGTTTTTACTTCCCCGCGGAAAAGTAAGAACTTTAGCACGAAGGCGCTATTCGTATAAAGCCTTTTCGCGTCTAAGTACTGCGGCACATGAAGATCTCGCCTGTTTGCGAATCAAATCAGTTTGGGCACATTTGTTATTACGCCAATTCCTGAATGCTTCCTCTCTGGATCTGACTGCCAATTTACACGTCAGATTAAACCAAGATGTGTTTCCGCCCACTTTTTGCCTGATAATTTGTATTGACTATTGAAGTCAATCAAACCAAATTCTAAAACTTTAGCTTTAATCGTTCTCAGGATATACTAAAATCGATATTTACTTTGTGTGGGAGGTACCCAGCCCACTTATTGTCTGATGATTTAGCTTGACTATGAATCTATTTGGGTCAAGTTTAGAGAATATTTGTTTTACCATTTTGAAGATATTTATAAAGAAATAAATACACATTTTGTATGTCCTTTCAGATATACAGAGAGATACTGCAAGAATTTCAAGAAAATCGATTCTGCGGCTTATCTGTCAATAATGCACAAACCGACAAACAAACATACATACATAAACACACATTCATTTTTATATATTTTTAAGAGCATAAAAATGCCTAAATTTTGGTATATTTGGCAGTTATGGTTCACCCTGTCAATACAATACTTATTTGCGTATTTGGCAGCACTGCCAATTCGACCATCTTTGTGTGTTACACTTAAATTAATGGATATAAAATAGTGGATATTAGACATATCCGGAACCTTCCAAACTGTAGGCTATATAAGTAGACCGTTTAGCTATATCAAGGTGGAGCATTATGCATAAGAAATTAATTATGGTTTTGCTGTCATAAAATAAAGTCGTGTTTAAAAGTTATAGTAAAGTGTTAAGTAAGAAAACAGTAAACAACAACAAAGTGGTGTATATTTTATTTTAACGCAATTGAAACGAACTCAAGCGATTTAAAAAGGTTCAAACATAATAATATATATACCTTAACTCACATAAAGCTTAAGCGCTGTAAAAAGTTTCGTTTTCAAGTAAAAATTGTGCAATACAAAGGGGTTCACTCTAACGTCAATAACTCGCGAAGTAATAGACCCACAAAAACCGCAAATATATAAAAACCTTGATATTGAATTCATCTTTCGTTCAAGGGTTTACAAAAACGCGGTTGACGTATTTCAGAGAACATCAATTGCAACGAATTTTATAGCCCTCTTTTATATATATAGATATTACAGCCGTCCCCACCTGTTTTTAGTGGGTTCAAAATGAATCACAAACATTTATGACAATGTAGTTCTAAAGGCTATTAAAAGTTTAGCTTTAAGTTTATGCTCCCTATTGTTCTCTTTATTGGTCTAATGCTTTAACTACCATCGTAATTGCAGAAATTTGTGTTTAAATACCCGACATTTTATCAAGCTTGACTTGTTCTAATTGGTTTGTTTATAGACATAGAAAGACATAGATGTCTGTTAACACTCACAGTCTATTTTCGGATTTGGTTTTTGCTTTTAATGTTATTGCCACTTAATTACGTTTCATCCCCAGAACCTATTTGACGACTTTTATTAAATTTAATTTTTAAGGTTGTTTATTGTTGTGTTTTCATTATATATACGAGGGCGGATTGATATTGAAGCTACCTAAGTAGGAAAAAAAAACATTTTTTTTTTCAAAAACCATTCATTTCTCAACATAGTCTCCTTTTAGCCCAAGTATATTGAGAAGTACTGTAGTAAGACGATTTTCCAACTTTTTTATACCATCTGAATAATACGATTTTGGGAACTCCTCAAAATACACATTAGTTTCGGTAATCACTTCTTCGTTTGAGATGAATCTTTTTCCTGTGAGCCATTTTTTCAAGTTTGGAAACAGCAAAAAGTCACTAGGGGCTAAATCTGGACTATAAGGTGGATGATCAACCAATTCGAAGTGGATTTATCGTAGTTTTAGCATCGTATCTAATGCTGTGTGAACCGGTGCGTTGTCTTGAAGAAAGAGCACTTTTTTCTTGTTTAAATGTGGTCGTTTTTCCTTGATTGCATAAACCAATTGATCCAATAATGCACGATAATACTCTCCTGTGATTGTGGATGCCTTTTCAAGATAACAATATTCGGTGTGCATTTTAAAATACAGTGGCCATAACCTTGCCAGCCGATTTCTCTGTCTTCGCCTTCTTCGGAGCACTTCCACCAGCTTCCACCCATTGCTTCGATTGATTTTTGGTTTCAGGTGTGTGCAGGATTATGCTTTACCATGTCCAAACACCGCTGTGAAGTGATCTGTCGAACTCGTTTTTGTTCAACACTGAGCAAACGCGGCATCCATCTTGCCGATAGCTTTTTCATATGCAAATGTTCATGCAAAATGTTGAACACACGTTCATATGATATGTTTACCATTTCAGCAATCTCACGGATTTTGACCTGGTGATCATGGATAACGATATCGAGGATTTTCTTGATATTTTCTTCAGTGACCTCATCTTTTGGCCTTCCTGTTGATGGTATTGTTGCAGTGATTGTTCGGCCCCGCTTAAATTCAGCAATCCAATATTTTACCATATAATCTGATGGAGCAAATTCGCCGTCATGTTTATCAAGCTTTTCTTTTGTCTTTCAAATAATAGTGTTTAATCACTACACGAAATTCATTTTTTTCCATTTTCCAAGAAACACAAAAGTTGCTTACTTCAAACGACTACAACAAATAAACTAATCGATTAATTTGGCTAAAATTTTAACAGCTGACGTTTGACAGAAAGAAAGAAAAAGTTTTTGTGTTTGTGCTGCCATCTAGCGCTAGGTAGCTTCAATGTATGCAGGGCTTACGACAATCCTTCTCTGAGCACAAGCTCACCAAAAATGATATATGATATATGTATATATTTCAAATGCGTTACACTTATTATTTTGATCTCTTATCTCACCCCGAAAGTAAACTAACGAGAACATCAAGCATTTCACTAAAAATGTGAATACTTTGCAGTCTATAAGTATAACGAGAAAAACCCCTTTTTTAATTCAACTTGTAAACGACTCCGAAATAATTCTTTAACATTAAAACGAAGATAGTTTTTACAAACACTGTTGAATATAAAGTCAAATTTATTACAAAATGATGATAATTCCACAAGCTTTTCAATCTTTTCTAGTCAAAACTAGACATCTGATGAAAGACTGCAACTGCAGTATACCATTTATGTTACAAATTTTATGTCCATCTGCCTAAACAAAGTCCTCTTTACCTATAAATTAAACACAAGTACCCTCAAATTAAATAAACCCTATGCAGTATAATACATTTACCATCTAATTTATTTAAATTTTCCCCACAATTATGTTCAAAAATTCCTTTTTTAAACTTTTCAAAATCTATAATATAATATTTTTTAGTGCCTTTGTGTATGCTCTCCTAAAAACAAATTACCGTTTATGCCTAAAAATATGCTGCCCACAATTAAGTAAAGTATTTATTAAACATTAATTTTAAACACAATTTATGTAAAGTATGCTTCCTCTCTCGCTATTGCTCTTCCACACTTTATACTTCAAATAGTTTTTAATTTTTCACACACAAACATACACACCAAATGACAACAAAGGATATTTGACACTTTTTTTCATTTTTGATTTCATTTATGGTTTAATTTGCCGCCACAATAAATGGTTGCATTTTTGTTTTTGTTTTTATTTTTTTGTTCGCTTTTAAACACTGGCATTTGAAACAACATGAAATGGTTCAGTGCGTAAGAGAGAAACTGTGTGTGTGTGTGTTTGTGTGTGGGTGTTTGAGTATAATTTTATTTAAGTTTAAATGTGTAACCACATAACTGAACTATTTTACTCACTCTCTTATATGAACACATGCTCACACATACATACATATTTGATGTTGATTTATAAACAAATACGAGTTGTGCTGCTAAGCAATAACTCAGCATATACTGAGGCACATAAACAAATGAGAAACATTGCTAAAAACACAAACATTCACACGCAAGCAATTATACGCGTACACCCAAACATTTATTCGTCGAAAATTTTTATAAACAAAAGCAGGGATGAGGGAGTGGTATTATATAATGAAAGCTCAATATGAAAAGAATTTGTATAAAAAGAGATTCGCATGCCAAAAATCGAGTATAAACATATGGATTATTTTACATTTAAAATTTATTGAATAAAGAAAATAGTGTACAAACAATTTACAAGTTTTTCTATCATCAATCAATATCCGTTATACAGTGATGATTATATAAACGAATTTAAACAGAAACAGGACAATGTAGAATAGTATGATTTAGGACATTTATCAAATCGAAAAATATAGTAACCGGATCATATGGAACAGCATAACTTAGGACTCGGTTTTAAGTAGAATAGCATGCGAGAACAACTAATTCATAGAGAAAATCAGAATATAATAAGCAATTCAACATAATAATAGAGCAGGGATATATCCATTAGCATATCGTAAAATCAGAATAAGGTGGAATAGCATATAGAACACACATTAAACGAACAAGTTTGTAAGGAAAAACATAAGACAAGAAGCCGCTCATATAGAATAGATTAACAAAGGAACCAGTTTGTATAAAAAAACATGTTAAAAGCACTAGTCTGACATAAGAAATAGTTTATACTGATGAGCATGACATAGGCCTGCTTGTATGGAATTGCATAATGAAAAGTCCAGTTTAAAAAAAAAAAAAAAAACTTGACGTATGAAAAGGTTTATATAGCATAACACGACATTGGAAATGATTTTCATAAAAATCGTAATATGGAGATCGCTTTGTATAGAAAAATACTGACTACTTTTAATGAAAGTGAATGACATTTAAAGAAAATGGTTTATATGACTTAAGATCCGACTTATTTTAAGTATCTTAACATGGAAAACAGTTCATATCAATAACATAACATAAGGAATATATCGATTCATAACCGCCAAAAAGACTCAAGGCAATTTACAAGGTATGATTCAGATGAAAATTTGACAACGAGTAGTAGTTTACATCAGACATTCTGGTCAGTCGTATACAAGTTGAAGGATTAGGTCTTGTCGGTACTCTTTAGCAAAACAAGGCATATACTCCAAAAGAGCTACGTCCAAACTCAACGGATGATAAAGGTACACCACAAAAATGGAACACTTTTGTCTGTGGTGGCCCAGAAGATGAAGAGTGTATACAATGCAATAAACTATATGGTTTCCAAAAAAAGCACCAAACGCCAAATAAATAGATGGTCATTGGCATTGATGTGGATGCATTTTGGGTATACCATGGTCTAGCCTAAGTCCAAGCTCCAAAAAAATCGTAGCTCTTGTCGAAAATGAAATAAAAATTCTTGACATTACTTAGCGCGGATTTGACAACTAATAAGTGAACGAAAAAGCCGATAATAATCGAATAACACCATGCGCTAACGTCCAAGCAGCTCTAGATCTAATGAAAAACAAAGCCATTCCTAGAGAAGTTCCCGGATGACTGTAATGGGTCGTTGCCACTTTTGCACGGCTGATGATTCGAAATATAATTGAAAAACATAAAAGCTATGCGTTGCTTGTGAATCACCAAGAATCAATATACACAGCGAAATAGTTGCTCTTACCCAAACGCTATTATTTTTACTTTTTTCGCACAAAATATGATAAGATATTTACAAAAGGGCTGTGAAAATTCATTTAAAAACCGTCCGACCCTGCTATACTGTAGAACATATGTTGTCACGTTTTAACCTTTTTAAAACGTTTGCGTTCTTTTTAATTGCGTCAAAATAAAATAAACAACATCTTGTTGTTGTTTTACAGTCTTTATTTCCTCACTTTATCTGTGTACAGCTTATCTTAATACAGCAACATATTTATCTTACACTTAATATTCGTTTATACAACACTTTTATTTACGCATTTACACAACTTTACTTTATGAATGTAAAACAATATCTATATGGACATAGGCAAAGCAGCCTCCTTATATACCTAATTGCCTAAAGTGTGGAAAGTTCCGGAAATGGTTTAAACTCTCTCACATTCTCTATTTGATATCCGTTAATTTTAAACATGTAAGCTTGTGTTACCCAAAGAAGGTCGAATTGGTAATGCTGTCAAATACACAAATCAGTATGTTAATGCCGTCAAATACACATATCAGTACGGCATTACCAGGGTAACACATTCACAACCTCGACGCAAACCAATAGACTAAAATCCCACAATAAAGTCCCTGATGTGGTATATTTTCTTTTTAGGCATTTTTATTATCGTAACAATACGATTTACAGCTTGATATTATATAGATATAATGGCTTATACAGAATAGCTTAGTAAAATAATCGGTTTATATACGAAATATGTTAAAAGGATCAATTGCTAAGGAATTACATGATTCCTAAGAAATCATATTATTTAGAATGTCTTAAAATGTGAATCGGTTCACGTCGTTCATATGCGCCTACAAATAGTTTTTAAAAATTAAAAAAAGATCTCAAAAATGTTTTTCTTTGCCTGCTGCATCCAAGTGCCACATTTTGTTGCAATATATAATATTACATTTTATTTATTGTATAAATATATCAAATTATGTGTGTGTGTATGTGTGTGCGAGTACGTGTATATGTGAGTGTGCTGCCATATGTGTATTAAATAGAGTGTTGCAATGTCATTTTGAAAAGTTGCCAACAAAATTGAAAAGGAAAAAAAAATATTACGAAAATATATAAAGAAAAATAGAAATATCGAAACACACATACACGAACATACAGACACACTTATACACATAGAAATGGGAACACTTTTCTACTCTTGTCGATGGTCATTTCTATAGCAACACACGACCATTTAGAGGGAGCTATACAGCAGACAGACTGACTCGCATAGAAAAATTCTCTCAAAAAGTCATTTTGTTGTCGTATTTTTAAGCCACAGGACAAAATGTATTCCTACGTGTAGGTCTGTACATATGAGCAAATGTGTGTATGTGTGAAATATATTTTTGTTAATATTTCTAATATTGTGGCGGGGTGGTAGTGAAAGAGGAGAGTGGAAGAGAGAGTGAACATGAGTGAAAATGAAAGAAAAATAAATTTTCAATTTTGTGGTCCACAATAAACAGTTATTTATTAAGTTATGTTTTGTTTTTCATTATGTTATTTCTCTCTTTCTTACTCTCTCTCTCTCCTTGCTGTTGGAGCATTGCTGCTGTTGTAGCATTGGTTGAGAAAAAAAAAAAATGAAAAAGCAATTTGATGGCATTTTTAATAAAAACAGAAAACGTGTTAGAATTTGATATTGTTGACAGCATTAAAAAAAAGCAAAAACAGAAACAAATAATGTTACAGTCATTTAAATTAAAATAAAAGAAATACAAAAAAAGAAAAACAGAAATAAATAAATAAATAAAATCATAAAAGTAATCTTTGACACTCAAATGTGTTTATTTTTTAATGGAAATCATTGTGAAGTTAAATGTGTGTAGAATGTGAATAGAACTGTAAACCAAAAAAGAAAAAAAGAAAAAAAATCAATTGTTTTTCTTATTTCATTTAATGTTTTTATTTTTTAAATAAAAATAAATTTCAACACGTGTTAAAAAATGATTTGTTTCCCATAATTAAACAAGCAATTTCGACATCCAATTTCGGTGGAGTTTAATAAAGACATGAGCCGGGAAGAATTTATAGATCTGTAGGGAGAGGGTAATAATTGCGATTGGTATATACAGTATATCCCTAAAATGAGTATGCAGCTATTCAATTCATATAAAAAGTATTTCATATAAAAAAGTTTTATTTCAGTTTTGCGCCATCAGGCGTCCTAGATGGTAACAAAAATACTCTGTTTGGATAAGATCAGGTAACATTGTGTCATACGCTAACCTTGACGATAAGAACCGCATGTTTCAAGTCATTAATCTGTTGAAATATAAAGGAGTCTTTTAGTACTAACTGCATGGATCCTTCTCACAAATTATTTTTTTTTCAAATTCAGATTCAAGTAGTTAGCCATAGTTCCATCAATTATTACAAGTCTACCAAGTCTCGATACTGCTATGCATCCCTAAAGTATTACTGAATCACTTCCATGTTTTAGGTTACCAATTGTATTTCTTGGTGCGAGCTAGGAATTTGCCCATCAGAACGATTAATGTTTATTTTAGTCTCGTCAGAAAATAAAACTGTGTTCCAGAAAGTTTCTGACTGGTTTATATGCTCTTTAGCGAATTACACTCTCTTACTGGCTAACAATTACATATTTCTTATACCGTAAAACATGGAGGTGGTTTGTGTAATGCCAAACTCTTGCAACAAATAATTATTAATATTGAACTTACACTTAAGCTTAGCAATAATGGCCGTCACCACGCATGTGTACATACATACACATGAATGGTTGTACCAATTAGTAATAAGTAGAGTTATATAGATAAGTAGTAGTAGTAAGGGGTGTACACATTTATACTATAAGTGATGGTATAATGGGGATGCCAACACATTTGATATTAGTGTTGGAATGGATGGCGGCTTCCGGATTTACAAGACATTATTATTGAAGGAATTATTGATTAATATTTGTCCTTGAATATCCTAAAACAATAATTTGAGAGAAAGAGCCATGCAATTAAATTTAAATGACTCCTTAATATTTCAACACGAACTTCTTCTTAGTCACCTATTATTATCCAAACAAACTATTTTAATCTAGGCAGCCATATACGAAAACTAGGGGTAATAGGACGAACAGATCTAAACAAAAATTATGGTGGAAAAAAGGTTAAATATTACCAGCTCTGTGATGCAACATTTGGTGAAATTGATGCATTCCCGACGTAAAGAAGGTATACAAATTGTTTCTAATTTTTTTGATAAAGACAAAGAAAGTTTATTTACTGCATACTCACTAATGTGATGTAAATTCAGGGAATTTTATTGTTTTTCTTACGGAAATTAAACAAATGCAGGAATATTGACAATTTTTTCATTAATATTGTTAACTGTCTTTAACTTCATAAAACTGAAATAAAACTTTTTGGTTTGAATTAATTTATAGGCTTTTATTTAAATGAACGTTCAGATAGAATGGGGGTGGCGTGGTGTAGTGGTTAGAGCGTACGCATAACAACACAAACGCCCCAGGTTCGAGCCCCGGGAGAGGACATAACGAAGTAAAAATTTAATTGAGGCTTCGAATGTTTACTAATAAAAAAAGACTTCAACTTCTTCCCTCCAGACAACTCCATCTAAAAAATAAAGAAAAAAAAACCCCCTGACTTTCCCGTAGACCTCTGGCAATGACATCAACAAACAACAGACGAATGATCAAAAAAAAACACGCCACCTACTGGGAAAAAATTACAATGCTAAAGTGAAGATCACCACCAATTAGCGAGGATCTTCACCACTACACAAAAAGAAATCATATGGAGGAAGCTACAGCGGATTAATCATCTACTTAGCTTGAACCATCAAATCGATTAAAGAAGCTGAAACAAAGCAATATATACGTTGTGGAAAGCCAATATGCTCCCTAGAGGAGTGACTGAAAAAAAAAAATAGATTAAATAGCTGCATACTCATTTTAGTGGTACACTGTCTGTAGTTTTTACTCAACTTAAAATTCCTTTAAAATTAACCTGTAAAATTAACATCTGTTAAGTCCCATTTTCTTACTTTTTCTATCATTTTTTCATGTACTTTAGCTGGAAACCGTAATGCAGGCATGAACATTTAGTTCTTTTTTTCGTTACTTTTTGCGCGGCTATGGCTTCCATAGACATATCCATCTTACACGGTCTAGCGTTTTTGTTTTTGCTTCTTCCCATATTAGATTGTACTGTGTAAGTTCTTGAACAGTTTTGCATTTCTAGATGTCTCTTGGTCGACTAAGATTTCTAGCGGCCTTGAGGATTCCATTCTAGTGCACTTTCTACTTTTAAAATTATATAATATAGGGTGGGCCCTCTAAAAGCTTATATATAAAAAAAACAATAAAACAAAAACGGTTTGAAATTTTGCCAAATTTGTTTTGTTGTTGTGAAATACTATCATTCCGGTTAGAAATGAAATATTATTTCATTAATATGGCTGACGCGGCTTTGAGAACTTTTCGAGTGTATGGGGTCGTATCTCGGCAATGGAATCACGAATGTTGGCCTTCAAATGCCTTTGTCTTTAACGGCAACCAACAGCAAATAGTCTAATGGTGTCAAATCGTAGCTTCTTGGTGGCCAACTGATATCAACATTTCGACTAATTAAACGGCCATCAAACGTTTGACGCAATAAACCGATAGTGGCATGAGATGTGTTGTGTGCCAAGTTGCACCATCCTGTTAAAACTAAACATCGTTCACATCAACACCATGAAGAGTGGATACAAAAAATCGTTTATCATGATGCGATAGGTGTCTCCATTGACCTTAATGGTTGCGCTGTCATCATTTTAAAGATATATAAGCCAATGATGACTTCGCTCTACAAGCCGCACCAAACAGTCACTTATAATGGGTGCATTAGCTTCTGTAAGACCACGTTTGGGTTTTCTAAGCTCCAAATACGGCAATTTTGCTTATTAACGTACCCACCAAGAAGAAAATGAGCTTTTTTATCTTTGTTTTGGAAATATACGTTGCTCAAGCCTAAATCGATTCATTTCGTTCAGTGGAGATAATATACCGAATTTTGTGACAGAATAGAATGACATAAGTATTGCCAGATACGAAATAACCGCTGGTTCAAATTTAAACCGATAGATGGCCCACCCTCTTTAACAGTACCGTGTTTATTTCGTCTAGAATTCTATTGTTGTTATTACGTTAAATGGCTTTATTTTTATTCTTAATCCACTTTCATATTTCATTTTTAATTCTTTCATTTCTTGTTTTGTTTTTGTATTTCATCTTTGCTTTAAAAAAAATGTGCACACCAACAATAACAGCAATGTCTGTTCTATTTCTCTCTGTCTGTCCTATTTCTCTCTTGCTCTTTTAAATGCATATACATACTAACGACCTAAGTCGGACATATTCACCGCTATGTGCCAGAAATGTCCCACCGAGGGTGTCTTTCCATATATATAGAAGGAGCAAAGACTGGTAATTATACCGAAACCTCGCAAATCCCGAGTGAACCATCGTCATACCGTCCCATCTGCCTACTTGATATGATTGGTAAAATATTGAAAAGGATAATACATGATCGACTGCTGGCCTGTCCTGAGCCAAGATCAATCATTTGGACCCGTAATATGGATTTCGAAAGGGACGCTTCAGGGTAGATGCGATAAGGAGGGTAGTGGACATTACAAGGTAGGCAATACGTGGCGAAAGGGTTTGGTCCCAGGAATATTGTGCGGTAATCACATTTGACATCAGGAACGCCGTTAACTCTATGATCTGGGGTTAGAACCTGAAGGCTTTTTTCAATATGGGCACGCTGCCATATTTGATGGATCTGGTGAAGGACTAATTTCAATATTGAATTATTTATTCAATGGATGATGCAGAGGAGGAATGTATAATCCCTGCTTTGAAACATTATACACGACGGTGTACTGAGGCTCTCCTTGCCGAAGAAAACTACAATTGTAGGCTCGGTGGACGATATTGCCGTAGTTTTAGTGGCTAAAATGGTGGAACATATATAGAGGCAATTGAAGCGTGGCTTGATACCGCTAGAATAGTACTCGCTGCACATAAGACGGATGCAAGAAAATGAGAGGTGTTATTAGAGACACCAGAATAGAATCGAAGAGGGCCATAAAACATTTCAATGTGATGATTAACGATAGTTTCAAGGAACACGAAGGTTCATCTGTGAGAAGGGGGCTGCAACTCGAGGAACATTGAAAGGAATAATACCAAAGTTGGAGAACCGAAACCACTGAAAATGATTCTAAAATTGTCGATCGTGATATCGAGTATATTGTACGCTTGCAAAATATGCTCGTGGGCACTGTCTAAGAAAATGACAGGTAGGAATTTGTTCTCAGTAGATCGTCCGAACGAAATTAAATTAATAAGCGATTGTAGGATAATATTTGACGACACGGCAGTGGTTATAAAATGGGAGGAACGGTGGGTTTCCATGTGCAAATGCCAGCCACGGTGGGAGTGCAGTTTGAAAGGAAGATGGACATTTTGTCTTATGTCTGCCATAACCCCTTGGATGGAGGCGGAACTTTGTCAGCCAAATTACCCAGTTGTTGTCTAGCCATGGCTGCTTTAGAAAACTTTAACTTGAACTTGATGAATTCTCTACAAGCCCAAATTGTACGAATGGGGATGCGAAGGAGGAAGTAATATTCAGGTGGTCGAGATTCAGAAAGCCCTGGGAAAGGGATGCCAGTTTATGTCAGCTGCTCAGTGGGATAATGGATTCCGAAATCATATGCTATTAGAGCAGTCGGCATATGGCTGAAGTTATACAAGAACTCCGAAGTTTGGAAGAACTTTGATGTAGAGAAGCATTAATGCGAAACAGCCCTTCGCTATGTACTACCTAGCGGCAATCCCGCGAAGGGAGACATAAACAAAACAAAATATGCATACTTATCTTAATGAAGAAGAAGAAGGAGGTGAATAATTAACACTTTAAAATATTTTTCGTTAATTTCCCCAAAGGATTGCATGTTTGTTGTTTCTGTTGTTGTTGTTGCTCTTTTTGCATTTGCTGTCGCCTGTGTTGGCGTTAAATTTCTTTTTCAGTGTTGTTGCTATCGCTGCGTTTGTGTTTCTTGTGTGCTTTTGTTATTCATTTGCTACTTGATTTTGATGATGCCGTTATTAAAGCAATAAATAAGCGACGCAAAGACATGGAGAAAGTGAACAAAAAACGTTATAATTCACTTCAGAGAGATAAAGTGCAAGCAAAAGAAAAAGGATTGATGGCTGAGAAATACATTTTTTTGTGTTTGAATTTTTCTATAAATAAAATAGTTCATTGACACACTATTTTATTAAAGAATTTAAATTTTAAATGACATCGCAAAAGTGTACCTGGTATTAGAAATCACATGGACTGGTATAATCCACAGGAACTTGGTCTTGTCAAGTCTGTCTTTGGTAGGATATGTATCGAGTGGGCCATTTAAAGGCTTACATTTAAAAATGCGAGAAAACAAAAACATGTATTTTTTGTTGTGAAATAAAATTGTCCCGATTAGAAATGAAATATTATTTCATTCATATGGCTGCCGCCGCTAGCCTCTCAGTACCCCATTCGATGCAATTTTCGAGAACTTTTTCGCTGCTCCTTGGCGGCCAGCTGACATCACCATTTCGGCTAATTAAACGGACATCTAACGTTCGACGCAATAAATCGATTGTGGCATGAGATGTGTGGCAGGTTGCACCATCCTGTTAAAACCAAATATCGTTCACATCAATACCATGAAGAGCGGTTGATTGTTGATACCATTGACCGTAGTGGTTGCGCTGTTCTCGTTTTCAAAGAAATATGGGCCGTTGATGCCTCCGCTCCATAAGCCGCACCAAACAGTCACTCGTAATGGGTACATTGACTTCTGTAAGACCGCGTTTGAGTTTTTTGAGCCCCAAATATGGCAACTTTGCTTATTAACGTACCCACCTAGATGAAAATGAGCTGCATCCGTGAATTTCCGACCAATTGCCTTTGCTTTGGAAATAAATTTCCAACAAATCCCAACGCTGCTCAAGTGTAAATCGATTCATTTCGTTCAGTGCAGATAACATACTGAATCTTGTGACAGAATAGAATGACAATAGCATTGTCTGATGCCAATTAATCGCTGGTTCGCATGCTTGAGTGCTTATGCTTGAGTGTGAGTAATAGTAGCACCCTTTTGCTCGAATTGTTTTACCGAATTCGATCTTCTATTATGCCATGGACTTTAGTTACTATTTCGTCGTGACATGCTCTTTTGAAAATTTTTTAGCGTGTGATTTATTTGAGTTGATAGGAACGCACTCAATTCGGTAAAATATTTAAACTTTTTTTAAAATTATGGTGTAGAGACCCTATAGCTTTTCGTATGTAAAATCTAGAAATAAACAAAAGTACATCGTAAACTTAGCTGCGCTAAAATTAAAAGCAACTTCCTTTAAAATGTATGTCATATTGTAACTAGTAAAGTAACTGTTTCATAGTAACCACTCACTCTGCTAACCACTTAAGGTAAATGATGTAAACAAACAAACATTTTATTTTATTCCTCATAAATAACATATTTGTTTAAAATCATGTTTATCAAATCAAAATAAAATTTGTTATTTTACTAAACGATAACAATAACAACAAAATCAATTTCAATTATAGGCAATTAAAATCTATTTCAACTTTTACTGTTCACTGCCCGTAAATAAGACTTTTGACAAACGTAATAAAATTTGAAATAAATTCGAAGTGTAATTGAATAAAACAAGCGGTAGATAAATTCGATATTTAAATGCTTTACAATTTAATTATGTAACACATACTTTTCTGTAGTTTTTGTTGGTGTTGTTGTTGTTGCAATGTTGTGCAATAATTTATAAAATTTTGTTTGGAGGGTAAGGTGACACAGTTAAACACATTTTGAATACAATGGCAGAAAAGGAAAGTAAATTTTTAATAAAATTTATACAAAATTATAGGTTTTTAGCCTGAAAACTTAAAATGTACAAAACAGATGCTAAAGCAGAAACAAATAAATAAACTAAATAACATAGCAATAGCATATCTACAGGCTATTTAATCAAGATTTATTTGATTAACATTCATTCAACATTCAGTGCAAATATAATTCATTCATTTCTATATGTATGTGTTTGTGTATACAAATAATATGTAAAAACAACAACTATTACTATAGTGACACATTTATACAGTTATGCCTTCAAATAAGCTATAGCTGGTATATAAAATAACAACAACAACAACAACAACAACAAAAACACGTAAAAAATGTTTAAATCATTTTCCACAAAATTTTAACCTCCGGAGTTGTTTGCTTTTCGTATTTGGTGTTATCCTGCTGTTTTCATTATGGATGCCATTTTGCTTTAGTAGTAGTAGTAGTCGTTGTTGTGTGTATGCATGTAGAAGCAAAAGAAATTTTTTTTATTAAAATTGTTACCGTTTTTTCTCGTTTCTCTGTTTACAAATATTGTTGTTGTTAAAATATTAAATTTCAATATTGATTTTTTATAAGCATATACAAACACACACACATACAAGCAGTTGCACACATACGAAAACAAGAACAATAAACACTGATTGAGCCAGTAGGTAAACAAGTTTTAAGTGCGGGAGACAGAGGCGGAATATTTTCTCATAAACAATTTTTGTGTTAAACCGCTGATACATAGGCAAACAATTGTATGCAAACATTGTGTCACATACATGGAGAACTTACACACAACGTATGTATTTTTATACTTTTCACGCATACATACACGATGTTTGCAAACAAATGTTTGCCAATGTATCAGCGGTTTTACTCTCCGTTAAGTGTATTCTTAACAAGATGAAAAATAAAGAAACAAATTATTACGTGAAGATTTCGCACCATTCGTTTAACAAATATTACTGAAACTAAAAACCTAAAAATTTTAGCAATTTTCTTCCATTAGTTTTATAACCGAAACAAAGATTTTACTGTGTTTTGGATTGTTAGGCTTATTAAGAGACTCTGCGGTTTCTGATAAAATTTTGAAAAGGACTTATGTTATCTATCATTAAACCCATTCTCATAAATGTTATTATCATTGAAAACTAATCGCTTTTTAGTCATATAGCATTCTCTGTTACAACAGTATTCTTTGTATTTTCCGACAGGTTTTAATAGACCCCGTAAAAGTTTTTAATTAATCATTGCCCGAGTTTTTTCTAATCTTCTATGTTCTTCTGTTTAACATTTTCTTTTATTTCCTGAAGCTTATATACAGATATGGTCACTCAAGCACACTTTTAATGTTGTTTCAGTCTACAAATCTGTCATCTGCAACGTACATTGTTGTTAAGCAAAAGAAATTAATTTGCTTCTTATTTGATGTTCGGTTAAGTTTGTTTACAAACTGTCTGTAATTCACCTACAATTAATGTAATATCTCTGGGAATATTAATTGTTTCAGGCAATACTATAGCTTGTTTGAAAGGTGCACTTTGTTGGAATACATTATTAAAATTACATTATTCTGTGAAAAGTTATCTACGTTTAAAAATGAGCGAAAAGTCGGAACATTACCGTCATATTTTACCTTTCTATTACAGAGAAGCTAAAAATGAGTCACAAGCTGTTGAAAAAAACTGTGAAGTTAACGGAGACAATGCTGTAACCAAAAAATTAGCAGCGATAATTTTAATGCACCACGCTTTGGACGAGAGAGATTACTAAAAAAGTCAGTGAAGTTCATAGCAAAAATTGAGAAAAACCGGCACTTAAGCAGCGTGAACGCTGTTAACCGTTTTGTATTAAATATTTTAATGATACGATTTTTTATTTGCGATTCACTGCAAAAACGGGCCGAAATTGAACCATTTCTGCAGCGAATGACTACCGACAGTGAAAACCGGATCACGAACGATAAAAATATGCAAGAAAGGTAGAGCTCCACTGACGTTGGCCACGCTCAGGTTTGACATCATGAAAGCTAATGCTTTGGTCCAATAGAATTAGAAGATAATTGTTCATTATGATCTTCTATAACCTAGTCAAGCAATTGAGTCGAGTCTCTATTGTCAACAGCTTAAGAGATTGAAGCAAGAAATGCAATGAAAACGGCCAGAAAAAATGTTGTGTTCCATCACGACAATGCCAGACCACATACATGTTTTGTAGCCTACTTTAATAGTCTTCAATACTGACAAAACATAGCATGGCTTTATTGCCGCTTCCAACATGTAAACGGCGAGCACTAAACAGAAAGCGATTGACCGTTGCTGCGACGCATATTGGTGTACACACAAGCGACGATCATTTGATACTTTATTATAACGCTACTCGTTTCTCTTTGTGAATAGTGTAGCAATGTATGTTGTTGTTGTACCACGCCATTTACGAACACTCCTTACCGTGGGAAATTATGATTTTCACAAGTGGGCAATAGGCTCGTGTCATGTTGTACCCACTTGTAAAACGACATACACAAATCCATATAATTTAGCACACGTTATAGACTTAACATAGTGTTACGAAGATAATAATGCCTAAAAAGAAAATACACCACATCAGCGACTGTATGGTGAGATTTTAAATATAAACTTTATTGGTTTGTGTCAAGGCTCTTGTGTATTTGTCGCTGCCATAATTGTTGTTGATTTGGAATTGCCAAATCAGGCTAAAGTTAGAAGTTAGCAGAAGAACTTTTCTTGTTCAATATATCTGAGCTATAGTTCACATAATAAAGAATCTCTTAAAAGAAAAGTAGTAATAAAAAATATTTTTTTTATTTCACTTTATTGACCCTGCAGAAATTGAGCCCTGCAAAACGTAATTTGATCATTTTTTCGCTTAGAAAACCCAGAAGTTCTATACTGATGAAAAGGATATCGATCAAAGCGGCATATATATGGTTTAATAAAGCTCGTTTCATATATAAGAAAAGAGTGTTGAATTTTTGCTCAAAGCAAATTTAACCGAGCACCCAACATTTAATAAAAATTTTGTTGATATCTCATGATCCAAACTGCGGAAAAGAGAGCATGTATGATCCAACCGAGATGCTAATGTCATTAGTAATTACGCATATTTTAATTCGTTAATTACTCATCACTATTTTCTTCTTCTTTTTTATTTGAACAGTTTCTGACGTACTGGGGCTAACGGGATGCATTTTTATTGCCTTTTAGACTTTAAATTTAATGCCGTTCTACCTTGCAAGAGCATTTAAGTTTTTATTAAATAAATTGGATTATTTTAGCGTTACTTTTTTACCACATATCCATTATTTAAATAAAAAATTAAAAAATATAAAGTTTTTACAATTCCTAAGGGTTTATATTTACAGTTTTTATGTAAAAAACTCTGCAAGTTTTTTTTTTTTGCATTTTCATTTTAAAAATCCATATTTTATATTAAAAAATTGAAAATTTCACTCATTTTAACAAAATAATTGACCACAACAATTGGTATTTACCAGTTGGTGAGTAAAAAGTGAATATAACACACACAAGCGCACACACATAAACTCATAAACGCAAGCAGCCAATGCACAGCAAACCCCTTAAGTAATATAAACAACCACATACACACATATGTGAACACACGAAATGCATATTTTAGTGGAGATTTTTGTAGTTGTTTTGTTTTGTTGCCTGCTTGCTATTGTATATGTTGTTGTGGTTGTTGGTGTTATTATTGTAACCATTTAACTACAGACGCATAAAAACCATTGAAATTGTAAATAATCTTTGGGGATTTGTATAACAGCAACAGCAGCAGCAGCAGCATTTTTTGTGAGTGATTAAGGGAGTGAGTGGAAGAAATAAAAAAGAGAAAACATTTTTATATAAAATTCATAGCATATGTATAGGGAGGTGTGATAAATAAGTGTTGTTTGTATACTAAGTTTAGTTTTTTTTATGTTTTACCGTTTCTATTTAAATTTTCTTTTTGTTCTCTAGTCTTTGTTGTTGCTTTTCTGCGTAAGCTGTGTAATTGACTTTGAAAATATTAAAGAAATTGTGTAAAAAAATTTCAATATTTAATCATTTTAAGGTTTTTTTCCTGTCAAAGAGTGTCTATATGATACGGTTGTTATTCGAAATCTAGATTTGTTTGAAAAATTTTAAGCCGAAGAAAGGTTCTATTATTTTAAGTAGTAATTCTATATGTTTTAAAAGTAAAAGTAATATGAGAATTTTCTTACGCTTTGTATTAAGAGAAGATGTTATATCAGAAATGGTTTTCTCTATTTGTGTGGTATTGAGGCATATTTTCAAAGGCTTTTTAAAAAAACAATATTTGGAACGAAATATATCACAATTATTAGAAATAACTTTAAGTCGACAAAATATATGTCATATATATGTCATAGTCCTATAGGCTAAAATGAAGAAGGACCAGAATTTCCTTCCTAAGTATCGTCAACAGATTTCTTAGAATCTTCGAAGTATGCTTTTGTTTTCTTCAAATTTAAAAACAGAATACAGTTGTTGCTTAATCCAGAGAGTAAGTTAGATTAGTAGCTGCTTATGACTTTAATAAGATTAATTAGATGATTTAAAAAGTTTTAAATTCCTTTTTACATAAAACTTAGATAAAAAGTAAAGATGAATTACTTTCTCTCTGCCTTTCTTTCCCATTACTACCACTCAACATCAATTACAATAGGGTTTGAGGCTGCAGCAGCAGCAGCAGTAGCAGCAGCAAATATAATAATTAAAAAATACAATTTTTCCATAAACAAATTGAAATTCTCTCTCTCTCTCCTCTCGCTTTGTCATAAAAATTCAAAAACAACAACAGTAACAAGTTTTTATCCAGCCCTTAAGCCAAGTAACAGCCATGAAATAGTAAATAAAGAGAATGGAAGTGAAAAAAGAGAAGAAGATATAATAATAAAAAAGATAATAATCAAAAACTCTTCCCATTACACAAACAGTCAGTCAATATAACGGAAGGAATACACACATATAATAAACAAAAAATAACAATAACAATACTTATCCTGTTTTACTACAAACATTTTTCATTTTTATTTTCAATTTATATTTTAAGATCTAAAATACCCAAAAAGAGAGCGATAGGGAGAGAGAGAAGGTGAAAGTAAGAGTAAAATTGAAATAAAATTGAAATCAAAATGGAAAAAGGAAAAATTAAATTTAAATAAATTTATAGTGACAAGGCCATAAAACAAAGAGAAATAAGAGAGGTGAACTTTTATATAAATTGACACTACAAAAAAAGGAAAAAACGATCCTACAAGTATGCTAAAAAAGATTTCATTTTATAGTTTTTATGTAATATAACCTTTATGGTAAATGCAATTGATTGGAGTTTAAAAATAGTTTAATTTTATGAACCAACAAATATTTTAGAGCTTTAGTCAAATTCTCTAAAATTTAATTATGGAAAAAAATATTTCATAGATACCAATTAATTTCCAGTGAAATATAACCAAATATTTAAAACGATGTCTTATCGTTTTATTCAGAACATCCCCAAAAAACTAATTGTTTGATTTTAATTAACTGTAACTATAACTGTCACAAAATATTTTAATAAACTAGAAACCAATAAAAAAATAAATCCATAAATTTGAGAATGTTAACCATAACTGGCACTTTACGAAAACCCACAGACAGACAAACGAATAAATATACCAGCAAAAGTAAGTTTTCAACTTTCGCTCAAAAACATAAATAGCTATGTACACACATAAATATACAATAACAGAAGTACATACATATAAACAAATCTATGTATTGTAGAAAGTTCTAGTTAAACTACTATTTCTATCCATTTGTAGGTACATAGGTATGTATGTTCATTTCTTCGAATATACAACTTTTCATATTCGTGTTATGCCTAAAACTATACTTGACATTTTCAATTGACATTAAGTTAAGTTGGCGTATAAATTCGAAACTTATTGAAAATTCAAACCAAAAATCGAACCACCTTCCATCAATGCTTCTCTCGCTACGCCTTCCCTAACAATAAAGCAGAAAAAAAGAAATAAAAAAATATTCCAACAAATAAATGCAAAGACTTGTCAACGTAACATCAAGAAACTCTTATTTATACTTATAAACACACTCACACATTTACACACTTGTTATGCTCCTACTCTCTCTCTCTCTCTCTCTCACTCTTTATTTTAGTCACTCTTACTGTCAATCATTTATACCCCAACATTGAGTAATTATATAGGATCATTGGGTTTATATTTAAATGTTTTTCTGTGTATTAGTGTCTAGAGCATAGACTTGTTGGGAGAGAGTGAGTAGAAGGGAATTGCTAGTATGTTTGTTTGATTGTTAAATTTGGAGTTTACTGCTGCGTCTCAATTATTTTTATTTTCTGTACGCTTCACCACTCTCTTTGACTTTCCTCTTTTTGCCGCCTTTTTTTTTGTTTTTCATACGTTTAGTCATCAAGCAATTTGAAGCAATTTCATAAATTTTAAATGAAAATTTTGTTGAAAATGCTATTGAGTTTTCCAATTTGGTTTTCTCATATAATTTTGTATAGATTTTTGTTTTGTTTTTTTATTTTTCAATTTTAAATTTAATGATAGACAAAAAAATGGAAAATATATACTTTTTGTAAAGTAACATACTTTAAGGGTTATACTGTAGTGTGTTGTAAGTGTATGTGAAATAAAAATATTTTACAATTACAAAGAAATTTTACAACATTTTGAAGAATAATTTAACAAATTAGATAAAAAGTAAAGTATACTCTTAGGCTGTAGATACCATTATATTAAATGTGAATTGTAAAATGAAATAAATATTTTTTTTTTGTAAATATTTAAAGAAATTTATTTTTATATGTATATAAGCACCCATATAATCCTTTTTTTAAATTTAAATCAGAAAATGAATATGCTTCTTACCGTAAATTACTTTTAAGGAGAAAAAAATTATGTAAACTTTCTAACTTATAAAACTTGAAAATATATTTGCCAAAAAAATTATAAAGAATATTTTAAGGAGCTAAAACAAATTTGTTACGTAGTTATTAAGGGATTTGAAGTAAAATTAAAAATGCTGCATAATTTAAGGAAAACAGGGATAGTATACAAAGATTTACTAATGAAGTATACTCTAAGGAGAATATTAAAGCGATTGTAATAGTTTATTAAACAACAAGTTGTTAAGAAAATTTCAACTTTTTAGATTGAGAAATGGTTGTAGGGATTATTCCAGGCTAAAGTTGGTACTAAACTAGGAGTAGGATGGTAGGACATTTTTTGCTGACTTTCTTCTGAAGATTACGTTTTAGAGATAATGCTGTTTTGCAAAAATTGAAACAACTTTTTCTTATATTAAAAACGAGGTTTTTTAAATCAAATATATACCGTTTTGGTTAATAATCTTTTAATGTTTTTGGGGTAAAGCCACTATTCCGCCAGCTTAGAATCTCTTAATTAACTAAGCGGAAAAGTAATACTCTGTTTTGCACGCCTCCAAAGAAATTTCTCCACCATTGAGAGAGCTATGCAGAGATTAAAACTAATTACCATCTTGATTAAAAAATTCCTGGAATAACCCCCGTGTGGCGGTCTCAATGTACAATTTTAGAAATAGATTTAAATTTGCAACAACGAACTTGTATTAAATTTTGCTTCAAAAATGGATTTAATGGTGCGCGAACGTTGGAAATGTTGGAGGAGTGTTTCGGCAACGACTATAAGGAAAACGGTCGTTTACTAGTGGCACGAGCGGTTCAAAAGTGGGCGTGACTCAATCGAAGACGATGAACACAGTGGCAGACCATCGACATCGAAAACCGACGTAAACATTGATAAAACGTAAAAGAGAGATAGCGGAGGACTTGAACATTGCCCATGGATCTGTCCAAGACATTTTGGTTAATGATTTAGGTTTCCGTCGTGTAGCAGCAAAGTTGTTGCCAAAAGACCTCAATTTCATGCAATAAACAGACCGTGTTGAGGTCGCAAAAGACATGATTTGAGAGGCTGAATCCGATTCTACATTCATCAAAAGGATCATTACTGGAGAGGAGACGTGGCTTTATGCGTATGACACGCAAGCCAGACATCAGGCAAATAAATGGCGTTCACCAAATGAGCCGAGACCAAAAAAGCCACTTCGTTTTCAGTCAAACAGGAAAGCAATGCTACTCACGGTTATCATGGATTACAACGGTGTAGCACATCCTACATTTTTGCCAGAAGGCCAGACAGTAAACAAGGAATATTATTTGGGCGTTATGAGACCTTTTCGTGAAGCAATTTGCCGAAAGAGACCAGAATTGTGGGCATGATAACGCACCGTCGCACAGTGCCATAATTATTCGAAATTTTTTAACGAAAAATGCAACAAATACCATCCAACAGCTACCAAATTCATCTGATTTGGCTCCCTGTGATTTCTCTCTGTTCAATCGAGTTAAAAAACCATTACGGGGAATGCGTTCCAGCAGCCGAGAGGAAATAATAAAAAATCGCAGGAACACTGATGGACATATCGAAAACCGAATATAAAAAATGCTTCGAGGAACAATATCGATTTAAATGAATAAACTTGTATTTTAAATTTTCTGAACGAATTCCGGTAAAGTTATCAGATCGAAGACGTGCAAGCCATTCGATTGCTGTTTTTCTACTTAAAGCATTGCTTCTGTAAACTTCACAAATTTTTTCAGCAGCCTGCTACTCATTCTTATCATTTTTGTTATAGAAAAGAAAAATATGTCGAGAAGGTTTAGATTTTACACAAATTTATACAACTTTTCACAGAATAATGCGTGCAGCTTAAAATGTCACCTTTCAAACCATCTATAATGTTGCCAGATACAATTAATATTACCAGAGATATTACGATTTAGAGCCATCTATTGACAATTTGTATTTCAACTTAACTGAGCACTAATATATTGGTTTCCAACGGGTTAGTGAGGGCTGGCACGAGAGCCTTTCATTTGGACAGTGGTAAAGTGCTTGTGATACTAATCATTTTGCTTTAAATTGAAGCCGAATTTGAGTGTTAGTATGTGATTGAGCAATTTATGACCCTTTAAGATGCTATACTTTAAGATTTACCAGTTAATCGTAAGAGGCTAACCTCTTATGAGGTACTTTTTAACTATAGGGTGGGTAATTTAAAAGTTTAAATTTAAAAATGCAATAAAACAAAAACTGTTTGAAATTTTGCCAAATTTATTTCTTTGTTGTAAAGTACGATTGCTACGGCTGCCGCGGCTGGCCTCACAGTACTCCATTCGAGCCGACCAATTTT
This sequence comes from Wohlfahrtia magnifica, assembly GCA_023159175.1. Taxonomy (NCBI): domain Eukaryota; kingdom Metazoa; phylum Arthropoda; class Insecta; order Diptera; family Sarcophagidae; genus Wohlfahrtia; species Wohlfahrtia magnifica. The sequence continues at coordinate 949,102 of JAKWBJ010000227.1, read as the reverse complement.
GGAGAACTTTTTCGAGTGTATGGGGTCGTATCTCGGCAATGGCATCACAAATGTTGAAATTCAAATACTCAATTGTCTCTGGTTTGTCGGCATAATACTAGTCTTAAACGGCGGCCTATAGAAAATAGTCCAACGATGTCAAATCACAGTTTTTGGACGGCCAACTGACATCACCGTTTCGGCTAATTAAACGGCTATTAAATATGTGAAGCAATAAATCGAATTTGACATGACATGTGTGGCAAGTTGCACCATCCTGTTGAAACTAAGAATAGTTCACATCAATACCATGAAGAGCGGGTACAAAAAATCGATTATCATGATGCGATAGGAGTCTCCATAGACCGCACCAAAAGGTAACGGTGGGTGCATTGCCTTCTGTAAACCCACATTTGGGTTTTATGATTCCCAAATATGGCAATATTGCTTATTAACGTACCCACCAAGATGAAAATGAACTTCAAACGAAAATATATTTTTGCCATTAATTTTAATTGCCTTTGTTTTGGAAATCAGTTTTCAATAAATTCCAACGTTGCTTTCAGTGGAGATAATATACTAAATTTTTTTGACAGAATTGAATGCCATAAGTATTGCCAGATTCGAAATAACCGCTAGATAGCCCGCCTTATATTAAACATGATGTTAATAATATGGAACTACATATCGTTTGGTTCCTTGATTACTGCTAACTCCACGAACTTAAATCTTCAGCCTAGAAGTACGCATAGTGGTTTTAGTTTAGATCATTATCGCAAAAAAAAATCTTTTTCAGTCAGTCTGGCACCTTCCAACCTTTTAGAGGTTATTGCTGAATTTATTTCCTCTTAAATTTTATATTTTTCTTTTAGGGTTCTTTTTAAATCAAGAATATTTTATATTTTTTCTAGGAATGTTAAACTAAGTGACAAGTGTAATTGTTAGTATTGCAAAAAATCACAGCATATGTGAGGGCTGACAATTTTATTAAACTCATCAGCGTATCTCAGGGGGTACTAAATATATATATAACGAGTGTCTAAATTGTTATCGATTATTAAGGTTCATACTTTTAATAGAAAACAAGAAAAAAACATTAGAATATAAAATATTTAGTGAAGCAGAGAGATGTTTTTGCTCTTTGATATAAAAAAAACTTTTACAAATGTATCGAAAACAAACTTTAGATTGTTTTTCAGTCTGTTATTTTTTAACTTTGTTAACAAAACAGCACAAAAAAATATAGAAAATAAGACAAAAAATAAACTTTGACTATTAAACTTAAACGCAGAAAAATATGAACTGCAAAAATAAAAAAAAATAAAATACAATTTTTTCCAAAAGATGTTTAGGAAAAAATATAAAAAATAACAGAAAAGTTATACAAAATTACTTGCAGCAGCAAAAAGAAAACTTTTTCTTTTTTAATAAACGAACCAAACTGAAGGTCTTGGGGTACATTGGACAACACACATGAACTACTTGTTATAGAAAATTGGAAAAGAAGAGAGAAATTCTATACGAAGTTACTACAGTTCAATACAAAACCCCAACCATATGTTCCTAAAGGGAATATGAGTTGCCTGGATTGAATATCGTTTTTTGTCCTTGTTTTTCTTATTTTCTTAGTCTTCCTTCAGTGTATTTAATAGCAAAATTGCAACAATTTCTAAACATTTTTGCTACAAATGTTTATGGTTTTTGCTTCTATTTCTTATCTGGGGGTATAAAAATAATAGAAGAAAAGTTTTTTTTAATTTTCTTCGTTTCTTAACAAAAAACTGAAGATCTTTAACTTGAATCCCCTAACACACGTTATGCGTTTCCTATGCAATTGAGCAACAAACTTTCTCTTCCGCTCACCGTTGTTTTAAAAGTTCTTCTTGTCTTTTGTATTGAATTTAAGAATATGGGGGCTGGCATATCAAATAAGAATTTGAAAACCACAAAATTTGATTTTAAAAGAAAAAAGAAAAAAAAAGAGAAATACTGCAGACAACATTTGCTGACCTGGTTTTTTATTATTGCTGATTGCTTTGCATGTGGTTGGTAATGGGAAAGAAATTTGCAAAGAAAGCTTGTCAATTTAAAATAAATTGAATTTGAATAAAACGATTATTATAACATGACTTAAAGATTTAGGAGAGAATCTATTTCAGTTTTTAAATTGGACAGCAATCATCAACGTTTCAAGTTGTCCAACTTATGCAATTTTTTATAAATTTATTCCTTAAACTCCCATGAGCAGCATTCTATTTAAAGCACACTGTTCAATTTGATCCCAACTTAAATCTAGAATTGCTGCTTTTATTTCAATTTATCCCCTCCAGGTATGTGTTGTGCGGCCCCAGCCTCGACTGCCCTGTGGATTACACTGTAGGGTCCATCTTACAACATCATCCGCTGGTCTTCTCAGACTATGGCCAATCCATTTACGTCTTCTTATTTAAATTTCCAGTGGTTGTTATTGTGTAATTTTCCACTGCTGGTTATTGTATATTGTTCTTGACCCAAATATGGCGAAAATTTTACGCAGGCATTTAGGGCAAACCTTTCACTAAATAACTGACACTTCAGATGACAGAGATGACCAGTAAATGAATATCCCCATACTTCCTTTTGAAATCAATTCTACGTTTCTTGTTAAAACTAAAACTTTTTGATTTTTTTATTTTTCTTACCCCTTCGTATAGGCAACACTATTCTGGTTTTTCATTAAACATTTTTGTGGATCCTCAATTAGTTATTGTTCGCATTACCTAGTTGTGCTAATTGGGAATGTTAAAAAGCTGGAATATTTGTTGACCCTTAACTGCTTGAAAATATTGTTAATTTTATTTATGACCCACAAATCTGTTACAATGACCACCAACATTTTTTTGTTTTCGAGATTTTCTCAACAATAACAAAAACAACAGAAAATACAATTCAAACGAGTGTGAAATTCATTTCTGGAATTTCGATAAAATATTCAACACATTTGGGAAACATTTGAGTGAAAAATGAGAAAAAAATTTATTTTCGCCTTAACAGCTCTTACAGCTCAAAAACAAAAGCTCTCGAGTGTACATATGCGTGTAATGTTAATGTTCAATGATTGAAACTGAAATAAAATTTTATACGAAAGAAAAAAAAAGAAAAATATTTTTGTAAAACTTTAGTTTTTATTCAACTTAACAAAAATAAAAATAAAAATAAAAACAACAATAATAATAATTAACAAAATTTTTGTTTGCAAACAATTAAAGGTCATCGTATTAATTTTCGAAGATAAAAAAGAGAGATTGAAGGCAAGATAAAGTGAGAGAGAGAGACAGACAGAGATAGAGAATGTGTGTGTACAGAATAACAAAGGGTCCGCCAAATAATTTTTTTTTTTTTTTTTTGAAAATGCTATAGAAAAAAACTACTGAATATTTTCTCAAATTTCTTTTTTTATTTGAAAGTACAATCCTTCCGGTTAATAATGGAAAATAATTTCATTCAAATGGCTGCCTCGGCTGGCCATGCAGTAGCCTACACGATCGGTCCAATTTTTAAGCTCATTATCGATTGTGTGCAGCTGTATTTCACCAATGGCTTCACGAATATTGTTCTTTAAAGCGTCAATTGTCACTGGCTTTGACGGCACCTCACAAATAATAGTCCAACGGTGTCAAATCGCAGCTCCGAGGTGGCCAAACGACATCAGCTCTGCGGCTGATAATGCGATCTTAAAAACAGGGCGCAAAACATCGAGTGCAGCTTCGGCTGTGTGGCACGTAGCGCCGTCCTGTTGAAACCTAATATTGCCAATATTCTCCTCTTCAATTTTCGTGAACAAAAATTCGTGCAACATGAACTCTGAACCAAAATCCGCACCAAGCAGTGACTCACCTTGGGTGCATCGGCCTTTCAATGTATGCGTGCGGGTTTTCTGTGCGCCAAATACGACAATTTTGCTTGTTCACATACCCGCCAAGATCAAAATGAACGTCATCTGAAAAGATGATTTTTTTTGGCAAAATCGGCATCTTCTGTAAGTCGATCGCAGGCCCACTTAGCAAAGCGAAAACGCATTGGACACAACCATATTCGTTCAGCGGAAGGATACAACTAATTATCTGTCAGATCAGACATGAGCTAAGTGTTACCATTCACGAAATAAATACTAGTTGAAAAAAAAGCGTTAGATGGCGGACCCTTTATTTGTTTTTATACGTTTTTTTATTTTGCTCTCTTTCTTTAAAATTTAAAACATTTAATAAGTCAACTGGAAAACCACTCAATTTAAAATAAAACACACATACACACACACACAGAAATAGTCTAAGTGTAAGAGATGCAGCCAAATGAGAGGTAGAGAACATACACTCCAATTGAATAAAAATAAGAAAATAAAAATTCCTACTTATACGCATACAAAAAAGACAACTTAGCAGTTAGAAAAACGAGTTCTCTTCCTCACACACATATATCGGGTGTTTTTTTTACAGTTACACAAGTTTAAATCAGAATAAAACAAAGAAATACGGGCTTAATTGGATAAAACATTTTACGACATTATTTTATGATTTCGGTCAAGTGGCCGCCACTCTTCGAATGTTGGTTTCCAGGTGTTCAATTATATCTGGCTTATAGTCGTAGACAAGTGACTATATATACCTCTAAAGAAAATAATTTAATGGGGTTAAATATGATTTTGATAGCGAATTAATTGGACCATAACCTGAAATTATTCTTTCATCAATAGTTTCTTTGAGTATATTAATTGTAGCGCACGCTGTGTGGCATGTGCCATTAACATGACACGTTGGAAACGATAATAGAATCGATGATGAATCACTAAGTCAAAAAAATTAGTTTTTATTGTTTTAATAAAGACTGTCTGTTGGCATTATGCTTTCGGCAAAGGTAATGCAGGAAAGATGCAGGTGGATAAGGTGATGCAGATGGTAGCTATCCAAAGAAGAGGTATAACGTGCGGACTACTAGATAGACTGGAAGATCTTGATTATGCCGACAATATCTGCCTTATTTCTCACACTGTTGCTGAAATTCTGATCAAAATTAGTCTTGATGATGCAGGAAAGATGCAGGTGGATAAGGTGATGCAGATGGTAGCTACCCAAAGAAGAGGTATAACGTGCGGACTACTAGATAGATTGGAAGATCATACTTATGCCGACAACATCTGCCTTCTTTCTCACACTGTTGCTGAAATTCTGATTAAACTTAGTCTACTTCGATTAACAGTATCCAGAGTAGGCATGAGTATGGACATGTTTTTTCTCCGCCACTTCTCGAGGAATCATATTGGCTATCCAAGAAGCATCCACTGCATTGTTTCAGTTTCAGTAAGCAACTTGATTCTTCAGGCTAAGTAGCTGATTTATCTAAAATAGCTCGCCTCCATATGATTGTGTGTAGTGGTGAAAATCCTTGCTAAGTGGTGGTGATCCTTACTTAACATTGTAAAAATTTTTCCCAGTAGGTGGCGTTTTCTCCTGTTCAGCACCAGAGATAAGCTGAAAAGTCAGGGAGGCTACTTTAGATGGACTTGTCTCTTTATTAAACACTCGAAACCGCATTTAAATTTTTTGTCATGTCCTCTGCTGGGAATCGAACCTGGGCCGTTTGTATTGTATGCCTGTGTTCTAACCACTACACCACGCCACTACCAAGATGGGCATTGGAAAAGCGAAAAGGGTTCGAGTTAACATTGATAGGCGTGTTAATGACAAAATGTTAGTAGAAGTGGGCTCATTTTGTTATCTAGGTTACACCATCCACGCGATAGTATCGTCAACTTTTTTCACAAAGCCAGACGAGTATATGCCATTTTAAATTCTGCTTGGAAATCTATTTCTATATTGGCGAAACCAATGTAAATTCATCAATACACAATGGTTGTAAGTCATGAAATGTGACATCATGTGATACACATTGTTTTTTAATTATGAACACGGCAAAAATGCCACGGCTGGCATGTACAAACCGCAAACTGGAAACGCCAATTTACACAAGCTTTTCGCAGCAGATGCGGACGTAGTTTGCCAATAACTTTTCGAATGTGGATTTCAAGGTGTTCAATTATATCTGGTTTATAGACGTAGACAAGTGACTATACATCACCCTAAAGAAAATAGTCCAATGGGGTTAAACCACATGATTTTGGTAGCGCATTAATTGAACAATAACGTGAAATTACTCTTTCACCAATAGTTTCTTTGAGTAAATCAATTGTAGCGCGCGCTGTGTGGCATGTGGCTTCGTCATGTTGCAGCCAAATGTCAGCAAGATTAATGCCAGCTAGTATGTGTATGTATTCCCTTCGATCCTATAAGTAGTATAGTATCCAGTTTGATCTATCCATGGCCTTATTTTTAACCTCACTCCAGGATTTCTTCATCTTCGCATTTCCTCTTATTCGACTTGTCTTTTCCAGGTATTGATGGGCCTTCCTCTTCGTCGGCTGCCTCGTGGATTACAATTTATGGCATTTGTGATTATGTTGTCATGGTGTTTCCAATCCAATTCCATTTGTGTTTTCTTATTCCATCTCAATAGGTATTTGACCGGTTTAGGAAACATAACATACTATTTGGTATGGTGTTGGGCCAAAATCGCATGATCCTCCGCAAACATTTGTTAATGAATAGCTGTATAACCTTGAAGTCGCGAGGTGCGGCGTGCCAGATCTCGCAGCCGTACAAAAGTATTGACTTGACGTTCGACTTGAATATTTTAATTTTAACATTCGATGAGAGTGAAGACGATCTCCAAACGTTCGCCAAACGTTCGCCAATTGCCCTAATGATTACTTTGCAGACTTTATGCGATTCTCAGTATCGATTGCGGAGCCACCTAACTACTCAGATAGCAGAAGTTCTCTACCTCCTTAATAATACTCTCGCTGACTGTAAAGGCTCTGTGTACATCCCTATTTATTCTCAGTTCTTTCGTTTTTTTCACATTTATTCTCAATCCATTAGACATATATCGTCCGCATAGTCCCAGTCTCCCAATCGACTCCCACACTATTCCTCGCCTCTCTACAAGGGCCTCTCGCATGACTATGTCTAGAACAATATTAAAGAGCAGTGGTGACAAAACTCAGCCCTGTCTCACACCACTAAATACTAGTATTCCTCGGCTAAGTTTAATTTCATGAATAGTCCGACTACTTTCTCCTTTATATAGAGCTCTTATAAGGTTAACTAACTTGTATATAACTTGTGTATCGAACACCTTTTCAAAATCTATAAACATTATATACAAAGGGGATCGCCATTCCACCTATTTTTCGACGATTATTATTAAGATGTTAACGTGGTCTGTGCACGACTTCTTCTTTCAAAACTGCTGTTCCCGATAATGCTCACGATGACCTTATTAATAGTACATATATTATTAATGTTACACCCGTCCAATTACCTCGGTCAGTTAAATTCTCTTTCTTTGTTAATTTAACGATGATTCCCTCCTTTATTTCGATCGTCAATTTCTCGTTTACCTAGACTTCACTTGTCAGCTAGTTAAGGTACGAAAAAATTTCTAATCATGTCCTTATACCGTTCACTTTTGACATTCTGACCATCATCATTTTTAAAAACAAATGACTCCATTAGAAGTAGTAATGATGTTTCGACAAATTGGTGACAATTCCGCTTATTTAAGTAACCACTTAACCAAAAATGGGCTTCATCTGAGAACAACGTCTCGAATTTTAAAGCTTGGCGAACAGAACCATTATTTTGATAAAAAAGATTTCAATAATTTGCAAGCGTCGCTCTAATGTAAGTCTACCTGTAATGAAATATCAATTCAAACTAAAAAAAAGCAACTGTCAGCTGTTAAATCGGTTGTTAAATAAAGCAGTATTGCCAACTCAAAATTATGAACCTCTACAAAAATATAGATAGAAGTTTATATGTCTATGTATATACATATTTATGGCATGTATATGAGTTCAACAAAGAAGGCCTAAATTTATTTTAAAGACAGAAGAAAGAAGTGTAAATAAGTGCATAACTACCAATTTTAATTATCGATATATTTCCCTTTAATTTAACATAAGAAAACTAAATATTGTCTAAAAAGGCACTGAGACGTGTACGTAGAGCAACAAAAAGATACAATTCACTAGCACAGGCAGCCATTCCTGAAAATAAGGGGTGTTTTTTATAGAGGTATAGAACTTTAAGTTGCAATAAAACAACGATGGATTATTCGATTGACATGAATTTTATTTCTCCGAAAGATAATCTTGTGGCATGAGATTTTAAATATGATTTCTGGCATATGATCGCCACGGCTGGCGCGGATGTAGTCCAATCTGGACGTCCAATTTTCGATGACTTTTTCCAGCATTTGTGGCCGTATATCGACATTAACATGGCGAGTGTTGTCTTCCAAATGGACAAGCGTTTGTGGCTTTATGACTTTACATAGCCCCACAAAAAGTAGTCTAGCGGTGTTAAATCACAAGATCTTGGAGGCCAATTCACAGGTCCAAAACGTGAAATTAGACGGTCACCAAACGTGTCTTTCAATAAATCTATTGTGGCACGAGCTGTGTGACATGTTGCGCTGTCTTGTTGAAACCACATCTCCTGAACATCATGGTTATTTAATTCAGGAATGAAAAAGTCAGAAATCATGGCTCTATACCGATCACCATTGACTGTAACGTTCTGGCCACCATCGTTTTTGAAAAAGTATGGACCAATGATTCCACCAGCCCATAAAGTGCACCAAACAGTCAGTTTTTCTGGATGTAACGGTGTTTCCACATACACTTGAGGATTACCTTCACTCCAAATGCGGCAGTTTTGTTTGTTGACGTAGCCATTCAACCAGAAGTGCGCTTTATCGCTGAACAAAATTCGCTTATGAAAATTGAAAGAAAAAAACTTATGAAAAATGAAAATTGCACTATTTGCAAGCGTTGTTCAGGCGTGAGTCTATTCATGATAAATTGCCAAACCAAATTGAGAATAAATCACTTGACAGCTGTGAAATCGGTCGCTATCTTGATAAGTAATGCCAACTTAAAGCTCTATACCTCTATAAAAAACACGCTTATATGTTTCATTCCATGACCAGAAAATATTTATTTCTGCAAACTTGTGTAATAACAACAAAATTTGTCTATAGTAGACTTTTGCTTACGCTGCCTCCGTTTTATGCAGCCTTCCCACATTAAATTTGCACGCATACGAAGATCGGTATATGTGTACGTAAGCGTATATGGTGATTGCGTAGGTGAGAACATAAAGAGTGTGAGATTTTGCTCTCTTTGTATATTTTAACTGTCTTCTCGACTGCCTATGTTTTGTTCGGTTAATAATTTGACTTTTGAGTAGGAGTTAAAAGTAGAATTTCCTCTCCCTCCACCTCTCTCTCTCTCTCTCACTCTCTCACTCTTTTGTGCGTATGTCTTTTTTTATAAGAATGAAGTCTTTTTTTTTCTTTTTTTAAGGATTTTCTAATTTAAACGATGCCCATTATAAACAGAGACTTTTTATTAAATGTTGTTGGTGTCGTTGTTTTTTATATATTCATTGCTGTTGTCATTGTAGTTGTTTTATTTGTTTATTTGCTAGACACTCAAGTATTAAAGCAGACATGGATAATAATTATCATAAAGAAAATAAAAAACAAATAAAACAGAGCTGAAGAGATTAAATGAATTGAAATGAAGAAAGAAAAAGGGTTTTTCTGTGTTCTTTTTTTGTTTTATTTTCATTTTTCGACATTAATGATCCTTAGAAAAGTAAGTTTGAAAATTAAAGGGCGTTAGCAAGGTTCTCATGTTTATTTCTGTTTCTGTTTTTTTTTTTTTATATAAGAAAAGCATTACAAAATAACATTTATAACTTTTAGAATAAAAAAGAGAAGTTAATAAAGGGATTTTTTGTATTTTTTATTATTATTTATTTATTTATTTTTTTTTCTTAATGCTGCATGGGACGATGAAGTTTTTAAGGGTTTTACGAATGTTAAATCGTATATCAAGTCATAAATTTTTGTTGTTGTTGTTGTTGTTGTTGTAAAAGGGCAAACATTAAATTGCTTTGTAAGCAATCACCTGAGGATTTAAAATGAAAAATCTTATTTTAAGTCGTTTTAGCATTTAAATAAAGTTAATTATAGAGAGAGAGAGAGAGGGAAGCCATGATATTTAAAAACCAAAAGAGAACGAAAATATTTAATTTTTTAGTTAAAAGAGCTTTTTAAAGCGAACGTAGTGTTCATATCGAATAAAATTGCTTAGCATTTATGAGAAAGGCAAGTATTGTGTTATCATATTTCTAGCCAGGCTGTCAGCTGTCAAATATCTGTCACGTGATGTGCCATTTGTTTAGTGAAAGGTTGACAATTTGTGATATGTATCGTTTAACAGCCGAAGAACAGCGGTGAAGCTTATTTCTCACTCAACAAGCACATTTGTCGCCTATGGGGCTCGGAGAACCTAAAAGTGATTTAGAGATGCCAGTACATCCAGAAAAGTGACTGTTTGGTGTACATTATGACCTGGAAGTGTCACTGGGTTAGGATTGCGCTAAAAATGTGGTTAGGCCTGTGGATCCTCGCAATGTGCGCGCTACCGAAAATATCGCTTCTGTTAGTAAAATTGTAGCGGATAATCCGGATTTCACGGCATTGTCAGCAATTGAGCCTATCTTGTGGCTCACTATGGGGTATTTTGTATTTGAATTAGCGTCTCCATCCATATATAAAACCCAACTCACGCAGCAGGCTTTCAATGCAAAATTTTCAACCATAAAGCTCATGTCTCTCTCGATGTTTACGATGCTTAACAAGCAAAATTGTTGCTTATGGGCAAAATTGTCGAAGAACCCAGAAGTGATTGTGGATAAACTATTACATCCAGAAAAAATGATTGTTTGGCGCTATGGCCGTATGATAACTGACTTTCTTGGTCGGCATTGAAGATTATGAACTGGACGATACGTAGTTTCAACAAGACGGTATCATGAGCCATACACGACCAAGTTTTACATCATTGCATGAAAATTTTACCGATCGCGTAATTTATCAATGTGGCTACATCATTTCGTCAAAAACCAGGTCTACGCGAAGCTCTCCTAATGTTGGATTATTTCAAAACCAACATTTGTCAAGCTATCGCCGAGAATTGTCTGCTCCAATAAATTCAGAGGCGGACATTTATATAACGTTATACGTTATGGCGAAGGCAAGTATTAAAATCATCGAAATCGTAGCTTACTTTACAGTTGTCGTCCTTGTTGTCTAGATAACACTTGTAGTAGTAGATAGATAACAGTCAAGGGAATCAAGCTTGCACTTAAACTAATTGGGCTAGAAATTCTTCTTTTTAATTTACTTGGATATTTAGTTTCTAATGGTGTTCTTTTTCCAACTATTTTATGGCATAAATCAAATATATTTCAATTTCAATCGTACCACACAAACCCTTTTTATTATATTTCCTTTTGAGTGCAGAAAAAAATCAGGTTTCAAAAACTTGAAAAAAATAATCTCATTGATTGAAATAAAAAAACTAAATTTGAAATTTTCTACACTTGATTGCTTTTTAAAAATTTTTAACAGAGACAACAAAGAAATGAAAAAACTAATCAGAACGAAAAAAATAATTGTTAAGCCTGTTTGATAACAATTTAAGTCACCAACAGACCAGCAAAAGCAGATAAAAGCTGTAAAACCCAATAGAAATAAAAAAGCGCACACGCACACTTTTACTCATAAACCAACATAGAAAAAAAAAAAAAACAAAACAAAAACGAGAGAAAAAGTGAAAAAAACGGAAGAATTGCTATCAAGTGCTGGTGCTAATGTTCTTTGTGTTTCAAAGGTGTTGCATGAAAACAATGCAAAAAGAAAAACTTCACCAGTAGGTAGTAAAAGAAAGACAGTGAGAAAGAGAGAGAGAGAGAAAGGTAAAGAGTAAAGCACTTTGACACATTTTTTCTGCTTTTTTTTTGTGATAAAAAATATTTAAAATGGAAAGTAAAACTGAAAGTAAAAGCATAAGTTAAGGCGTTCGAAGAAAATCAATGCGGCATTGTTGCTTTTGAAGCGTTTGTTTTCATTTCTTTTAACCCGTAAAAATATGTTTTATTGATAGTGAAGTCCTGTTCTGTGGCCTTTACATGTAAAAATATTTTCTTTTTGAAATGTCCTCTTTTCAATTTCAAAAAGGTGTAAAGAAATCGTACAATAATAAACCATCGGACAAAAGGTTTAATGAATAACAAATGAAGTGTTGAAGTAATAAATGATTGAAAATGAAAAAAAAATAAATAAATAAATGGCAACAGTTAAGTGATGTAGAAGTTTCCTTTCTTAAATTCTAAGAGTGAACCCAGAGGGCTAAAACGCAGTCTTAAATACGATTCTCTGGCAATGCGAAAAACTCTACCGTGATATCCTAGCCATGAGAAACTAAATGTAACAACCCAAGAATGCTATTTTTAGGAAAATACTACCAATACTTTAAAGAAACCTATGCGGTTACATTTTTCGAAATGTTGTGCCACCTTTTCAGATTTTCGAGTTCCATATTTGGATGTCTTTCACGGTCTGTAAATATAAAATTGTGAACTTTATCGTAAACAGTCTACATGCTGACTGTGCTGCATAAGTCCTCTGGTTCAAGTCATTGTATTAACGATCAAATTCTTACTGTTCTCTACTCTGGACACACTATTCCTTTGCGTCCGCTACAATAGACATTCGGCTGTATTTTTAGTCGAAACAACCAAAATTCGATTGATCGCTTATGGTGTGTCACCACTAATCAAGGATAAAGTTGCTCATATGGTCGATTCATTGCGATTCTTAAAGCTCCGCAGCACAATCGCAGAGTGGGTTGCAATACTACTCTACACAGCTAATGAAAGTATAATTTTTTGACTGTTTTTTTTAACTGAATTTCAAAAGTAAAAAAAAAAAACGCAGACAATTTGCAAAAGTGAATAAATATTTATTTGTGAATGCCTGCCATTTACTTTATTTCATGCAAATGAGCTCCTACTTTGGCATATTTCTTCCACGATTTAGGCCGGTATCTCTCCAATACAAGCTTCAATGTTGTTCGCCTGGGCTGGATGTGTAGCTAGCTTGTCTTTGTACAGACTGCACGTATCTCCACAAGAAGTAGTCTGGTGGTGTCAAATCGCCTGATCTTGCCGGCCAATAAACTGCTTCAAAACGTGAGATTAATAGCTCACTAAACTTGCCTCTCGAACAGGTCAATGAGTGGCACACATCTCTTTTAGTGGTCTTTATTGTGGGATGCGAGTGCATTTGGACGGTGTTTCGAAGCCGGGGTGTGGCCTCTAAATATATCCGTCTTATAAGGGTATAATATGAGGATTTGAAATGTAGAGTTCACCACAACGGCACATATTCTGGAAGCTTCAGCTTAATATCTGGTGTTAGGCAGGTGGCATTCAATGGAACTTCAGGGAACATCTCGAAGATCTCGACTATGTCGACGACATCTGTTTGATACCATCTCGTTATACTGATATGCAGAGCAAAATATACGACCTGAGTCGTACATCTAATGAAGTGGGTCTGACGATTTATAACTAATGATACCATCTCGTTATACTGATATGCAGAGCAAAATATACGACCTGAGTCGTACATCTAATGGAGTGCGTCTGACGATTTATAACTAATGATACCATCTCGTTATACTGATATGCAGAGCAAAATATACGACCTGAGTCGTACATCTAATGGAGTGGGTCTGACGATTTATAACTAATGATACCATCTCGTTATACTGATATGCAGAGCAAAATATACGACCTGAGTCGTACATCTAAGGGAGTTGGTCTGACGATTTATTACTAAGACAAAAACTATGTCTGTTCCACTGACCAGGCTGAATAACCAATTCTCTATCGAGGTCGAGAGCATAGAACGCTCGAAAAGTTTCAGCTATTTGGTCAGCCTAATCACACCCGTAGGGCAAGCTACTGAAGATGTAGACAACCGTATTAACAAGACTAAAGCGGTTTCTGGTCAATTGAGAAAAGTGCGGAAACCAACAGCTTTATCCACGACCACAAAATTACGTATATTTAGATCAACTGTCCATCTTACTATATGCGTGCGAAACCTGAATGATGAATGAAAAATTGGCGAATAAATTGAAAGTGCTTATAAACCGCTGTCTGAGACATATATTGAGAACATAGTGGCTAAGAATTATCTCGAACTAAGAGTTTTTGCACAGGTGCGATTAGGAGTTAGTGACAATCCAAATTAGACATCGAAAATAGAGGTTAATTGGTTACACGCTACGCAAACCAGCAGGTGAACTCTCCAGAGAGGCGTTAGACTGAAATCCGCAAGGTACCAGAAGGCGCGGCCGGCCAAAAACAACATGGCGTCGAACAATAAATGCGGAGATTGAGATAAAGGCGATTACGGGAAACAGAGAGAGTTGGAGAAAGTTTGTGGTGGGCTTTTGCTCCAACTAGGAGCCTAATCGAGACATATATATGTATATATATATACACAGACGTAGTAGTGTGCTGTCATCTGTGTCAATGGGTAATGTGGATATTGAGGAATCAGATGCTCTTGATGTTCTGGACATGAGAATTCAGTATGATGTTCGTTGGAATGATGACATGTTTCAAGTGTCGAAAGAAGCATTCAAGTGCCTTGGTTTTTTAAGACGGTGCAAGAAATACTTCACTCCATCTGATCTGCTTAATATTTACAAGAACTATATCCGACCCAAAATGGAATACAACTCTCATGTATGGGCCGGTGCTTCAAAGTCTATTTTGGAGCTTCTCGACCGCATACAGGAGAGGGCGAAGATGCTCATCAATGACGGTAGGGTAGCCAACTCTATCGATTCATTAGAACACCGTCGCAGTGTGGCGGGTGTCTCATTGTTCTATCGGTACTATAACGGAATGTGTTCTAACGAAATTAAGGAATTAATTCCCGAAAATCATATATTTTTACGTAGTACTCGTATTTCTCGTAGAGCGCATCCCTTTGTAGTTGATTGTCCAGTAAATCGCACAACGCATTATAGGGATAATACGTTCTTTGGTCGCACTGTTTGGTTGTGGAATAATCTTTCGGCGAAAGTATTTCCTGCCACTTACGACATGAGTAAATTTAAATCTAACGTCCATAAACACTACTCCCTCTGTCCTCCTTTCAATAACCTATTTTCCTAGTACCAGCACAATGCATTACATGAATAGGGGTCATCCCCTTGGTGCCGGTCTTATATAAAAAAAAATATATAAAACTTACCTCTCAACTTGTTGTCGAAACAACATTCTGTCAACCAAGAACAACATTTGTAACATTGTGATATTCCTGGTTTTTGAAGAATTAATGCCGCCGGCAGACAAATCAGTGCGTCTATTAGGGTGCATTAGTGCATCTTCAGATCAAACTCTGCAATTCTATTTGTTGACGTACCCATTGAGCCAAAATCAGCTTCGTCGCTTAAGGCAATTTTTGTCTAGAAACATACATTTCGAATTTCTATAATAAAATTCAATGATTTTCAAGCTGTCTATTATACTATATCTTACTGAGTATTTTTTGCGATGCCACATGCCACGAATCTTTTTTCTACACTGAAAAAATATACTCTTAAAAACCAAATAGCAAAGAAACCACCAGTTATAATAATGGCTTGTGATTTCGTTTTAAACCTCAACTACCAAGTGTAAATCCTAAAGAGTCGCACCCGGCTAATAACCAAGAAACGAGTTCGCTGGGGTTTCCTGGTATGGCAAGACTACGAGTCTCTTTTTCAAATTATTCGTATAGTAGACTACCTAAGGGTAGACAGCTCTTTATACCCTGATAGACAATATTCCAGATGTTATATTCACAACAAATTAAATCTGCAAATCTGACAAACAGACTCTCATAGCTGGTTTCAAAACACGTTGAATATCCATGTTTTTGCACAACTCCAATGATCTAATTTCTCTATACAAAATGAAGTTCATATTTCCGTTTATTAAAACTAAAATGCTGCTAAAATATGTCACTTTTTGTTTGTTACTTTTAAAATTTAAATTGTCCTCAACGCTCTTAAGTATATTTTCATTCTTCATATCCCCAATGATATTAGCTTGGCGTTGTTGTCAAAAAAAAATAAATAAACTCGGTGTGGTTACAAATATTTCAATTTTTGTTTTTATTTTATTATTAAAACACTTAAATGCTTTATTACAGGGTGTTGCCGATTGTCAAATACTTTCTTTCTCTCTCCCACCCTCTTTATCGCACTCATTTTGTATTTCATAAAGCATTTAAATTTGAAATATTTAACATTGACGTTGTTAACAACATTTCTGTCATGATTAATTATAAACACTTTTGCTACTCTTGCAGAAGTAGTAGTAGCATGTGTGGAACAGAAAACTCTCCTTTTATTCTCTATTACAGATTGGCATACATTTGCACTCACACATATGTTCATGCATTTATGGTCTTTGTTGTAGTGGTTATACTGTTACTTATATGTAACCTTCGCGTAGAGTTAATTTTGTTTTTGCCTTTGCCATCATATTTATCAAATATACTCTTTCCTAGATGTTGTTGTTTTTTGTGTTAAAAAAAAAAAAAAAACAACCATAAACTACAAAACAAATCCCAGTGAAAAGCAAAACAAAAACAAAGCCTTTTCTATTTGAATGTTGTTGGTTTTGTTGTAGTGCTGTTGTAAGAAAAATACTATTTATGAGTAAACATGCGAATTTCGTGTTATATTGCTACTCTCTCCACTTAAAATTGTCTAATGGCATTTTGTACTGAGAGCAAGTATTACTAGATATGTATCAAGCAGTGTTGTCAATTTAGCACCTTTCGCGCTATCTTTAGCGCTTGTCAATTACCGAAAAGTCACATTTTTTCTCTTTAGCGCTCTTTTTCAAAAACGGTTAGGTTAGCGCTTCTCTATTTGCTTTTTTTTTTAAAGGAAATTCAACAAAATTCAATAAACTCATTAGTTCATATTAACTATGGACTTTAAATGCTTTATCCTGTGAAAATTATGTAATTCTAGATAATATTAGTGCACAACCTTTATCACCCAAGAGCCTACTTCTGAAAACATAAGTTTTTTTAAAAATAGTAAAATAGAAGAAATAAAATATTTTAAAGAAGGCAACTAAAAATTTCATTATTTAGTTACAATACTAAGCTTGCAATATCCCTAAAGCCACTTGCAGTCTATATATATGCTAATTTATATTCAACTCCAATCGAAAATATATTCAGTTTTAGTTGTGTGAGTCAATGCGAGCTATTGTTAAGCTTCTCTTTTGTAAAATCTAAGGCTATTGGTATTGATGGGTTAAATCCCATGTTTCTTGGAGTAATTTTGCAGAGACCACTACCATTTATCATGCATTTATTTAATTCAATGTTAACTAAGTCTGCTTTTCCTGAGAGATGGAAGCTGTTGAAAATTATTCCCGATCCGAAGCCAAGTAATGATAACAGGCCCATTGCGTTTCTTTTCTTTTTTTCAAAATTTATGGAGAATATTATAAGAAGACAAAGTAATGAATACCTGAAACAATCCAACCTTTTATCTGATAGGCAGTCAGGTTTTGTAAAGCGTAGAAGTAGTGTCATGGCGAGACTGTTCTCCCCAGGAGTATGGTCGCATTTTTAGTTTTCTTGGATCATAGCAAGGCTTTTGACGCAGTTGATCACACAATTTTGGTGATTAAACTTGAGAAACTTTTTTATTTTTCGCCTATAGCCTGTAAACTTATGCATAACTATCTGACTGGACTACTTCAAACAGTTTTATTGAATATCAACTATTCAACAGCCCGAAGTGTGAACAGGGGTGTAACACAGGGTTCAATTCTCTATTATTTTGTCTGTACATCAATGACTTACATACCCGATGCGATAGAACATTGTGGTGTACAAATGTACGCTGACGTTGTGAAAATTTACAAAAGTTGTATGGCGAATGATTTCCATCTCTGCGTGAACAATATAAACATCGATCTGACTACTATTAACAAGTGGGCTGCAAACAATGGACTGTGCCTCAATCCGTCCAAATAGTACATCTATATCTACGTGTGTTGGAGATTTTAAGGGGATCATAGGGACGTAACAATATCTTTCCATTTAAAGCTGGCTCTAAGTCATTCTAAGGAAAGCAGCTTGCCTCTAAATCTGTCTTATCTAGAAATGATCTGGCCTTGCTACTATCCCGCTTGCCTCTGAGTTCCATTCAATAGTCAGTACCGCTAAGTAGTAATTTGGATTTCTTAGAGAGTGCCTAGTCCAATATCTTCTCACACACTATTTTCCAGATACATACTCGTATATTATATAAAAATGCGCCGTATACTACGGCGAATAGAAATGCATTAGCATCAATTATAGCCGCATTCCATGACCCGCAGTCATAAACGACTTAAAAATATTAATTTTCGTTTTTGGAGGGATTAATGGAGAATGCTCTACAGCATTAAGTTGGCCAAAATTTTGGCTGTCTAGGTTCAATCTATTCAGAACATCAGCACTGGAATCGCCGAACATTGTGAGGATAATGCCAAGATAGCAACAAAATAGGGGTATCACGCAAATTTCTATTTCCAATTCAAGACATAATTATGGCATCATTATTACCATTGATTCATAAAGTTTGGCTTTTGAAGATGTTTTTCCGTAAGCCTGATCCGTATGCCTCCGCCTGTATAGAATCCAGCTTTACTTGCATCTCGCAATGTCTGTGAGCCTGAAGGTAGATGTCGTCCGCGTAATATAAGCCTTCTAACTTTGTGTGAAGACTCAGGTTATACCAAGTTGCACACAATCGGGGACAACGATAAACAGCAATAGAGAAAAAGCACAGCCTTGCCTAAAACTTCTGATAGTATTTCCTTAATGTTATGCCTGAACCCAAAAATTTTTAAGTATCTATGTTCTAAAATAATTTAAATTTTATTTTTAATCCATCGTTCAAATTATTAAAAAATCTTTGCTGTAATATTCTTTTCAATTGTGTTATATAGCGTGTTTTTTATAGAGGTATAGAACTTTAAGTTAGCATTACTTTTCAAGATGGCGACCGATTTAACAGCTGTCAAGTGATTTATTCTCAGTTTGTTTGGCAATTCATCATGAATAGACTCACGCCTGAACAACGCTTGTAAAAAGTGCAATTTTATTTCGAAAATAGTGGTTCTGTGCGGAAAACTTATCGCGCACTACGTCCATTTATCGTCGACAAAATCGTTCATCGGAGCAGTTAATTCGATTAACCATGGAACGTTTTCGCACCACGTTTACTCTTATTGATAACTCGTATCCCCAGAGACGCTGTACGGTGCGTACAGAGAGGCTATTGCTGTTGTAGAGCGTAGCATTGAGAAAAACCCGAATGAGTCCATCCGCCTTCGAGCACAGGAATTGGATTTGAGTTCATCTACTCTATGGAAGCTTTTGCGGAAGGATCTTGGTTTGCGTGCTTACAAAATCCAACTCGTGCAAGAATTGAAGCCAAACGATCATCAAGTAAGGCAAGGATTCGTCGAATGGGCCCAAAACGAGATTACCGTAGTTCCCGATCTTCATAAGTGAAATTTGTTTAGCGATGAAGCGCACTTCTGGTTGAATGGCCACGTCAACAATCAAAACTGCCGCATTTAGAGTGAAGGTAATGCTCAAGTGTATGTGGAAACACAGTTACATCTAGAGAAACTGACTGTTTGGTGCGCTTTATGGGCTGGTGGAATCATTGGGCCGTAGTTTTTCAAAAACGATGGTGATCGGTATAGAGCCATGATTACTATATGTGTGATATGTGATATGTGGCTTCAACAAGACGGCGCAATATGTCACACAGCTCGTACCACAATAGATTTGTTGAAAGACACGTTTGGTAACCGCCTAATCCAAGAACTTGTGAGTTAACACAGCTAGACTACTTTCTGTGGGGCTATGTAAAGTCATTGGTCTATGCGGTAAAGCCACAAACGCTTGACCATTTGGAAGACAACATTCGCTGTGTAATTGCCGATATACGGCCATAAATGTTGGAAAAAGTCATCGAAAATTGGACGTCCAGATTGGACTACATTTGCGCCAGCCGTGGTTGTCATGTACCGGAAATCATATTTAAAACGTAATGCCACGAGATTATCTTTCGAATAAATGAAATTCATGTCAATCGAATAATCCATCGTTGTTTTATTACAACTTAAAGTTCTATACCTCTATAAAAAACACCCCTTATTTTCCTGTTTTCAAATACTTTTAGCGCTTTTTTACGGCGCCTATTGATTGCAAAAATTTACATAAATTATAATTTAGTGCTTTTTAGCGCCTTTTGAGTAGGAGACCTATGCGTTTTGATCATAAAAAGTTGGCAGCACTGGTATCAAGGGAAACACATAGGCAGACAGAGAGAGAGAGAGAGAGAGAAGCGTGAGTAGGAGAGAGAGTAGTTAAGTGGGTGTCATGAAAAACTGCCTATTTTTATTATTATATTTATTGTTGTTTTTAAACATTTTGCTTAAAAAAAGTGTAAGACTTTGAAATTGTGTTAGTAAGGCCTCATATACAATATACATATACTTTCATAAATGTACGTAAGTGTGTATGCATACATACATATATGCGTAAATATCTCTTCTGTTATGCGTTTGTTGAAAGCCGGCATTTGTGGTTTGCTTTTTAATAGAGTGACGGCGTTGAAGTGGGTCAACGCTATAAAAGTTGTTTAATATTTATGGGTGAAGGTTAACAAAAAATAAAAAAAATAAAAAATGAAAAGCAAGGACACAAAAATAAGACCATTAAAATGACTAGAATGTAATAAAAAATTTACGTTATTCAAGCAAAAAGAAAAATCTAAGCGTAATAATTATGCCATAAAAAATTGTATATAAAATTTATAGATACAATTTAAATAAATTTAAGATTAAGATAGAATTTATTATTAAATCTGATTAATATTCGAAAATAAAATTTAAAAAATTTCAAGTATTAAATTGTATCACTTTATCTCTAAATGCATGTATACAATAAATTTTCTGAACCCTTTGACGACCAAACATTTTCGACAAAACTGATTTATGGCCTAGTAGTAGTTAATACTCTATAAGTTCACCATTTCGCTTGACAAATATAATTGCCTATGGGTTGAAAGGAAAATGAGTAACCGAAATTATTTAATTGCAGAAAGTATTTCAAAAATTGTCAAGCATACTTGTCTATGGTCGTCAAAGGATTAAGACCCGCAGAGTTTCAATATCTTCTTTATCGATTTATCACAAATCTCTTACCTCTCAGCCATTTTTTCAAATTTAAAAATAAGACATTTTTGCAAGTTCACAGTTAAATTCACAGATTTTTTCGAAATACTCTGCTCGCCACTTGAATAGCACACCCTATGTAAAGGGTCCGCTATCTAATGTTTTTTTTTTTTCAATTAGTGCTTATTTCGTGAATGGTAACACTTAGCTCATGTCTGATTTGACAGATAATTAGTTTTATCTTTCCGCTGAACGGATATGGTTGTGTATACGCTTGAACAACGCTGGGAAATATTGCGACATTACTTTGAAAGTCATGGTAATGTTGCAGAATCAAAAATCATCTTTTCAGATGAAGCTCATTTTGATCTTGGCGGGTATGTAAACATGCAAAATTGTCGCATTTTGGGGCACAGAAAACCTGCACGCATACATTGAAAAGCCGATACACCCAAGGCGAGTTACTGTTTGGTGCGGATTTTGGACCAGAGGCATAATTGGGCCATTTTTCTTCGAAAATGAGCAAGGAGTGGCCGTTACAGTGAATGGCGATCGCTATCGGGCCGTGTTAATCAAATTTTTGTTCACAAAAATTGAAAAAATTGAAGCAACATTTTGTTTCAACAGGACGGCGCTACGTGTAATGCAGCCGAAGCTACACTTGATGTTTTGCGCCCTGTTTTTGAAGATCGCATTGTCAGCCGCAGAGCTAATGTTGTTTGGCCACCTCGGAGCTGCGATTTGACACCATTGGACTATTATTTGTGGGGTGCCGTCGAAGATAAGTGTTACGCCAATAAGCCAGAGACAATTGACGCTTTAAGGGAAAATATTCGTGAAAAAATTGTTGAAATACAGCTGCACACAATCGATAATGTGCTTAAATATTGGAACAATCGTGTAGGCTACTGCATGGCCAGCCGAGGCAGCCATTTGAATGAAATTATTTTCCATTATTAACCGGAAGGATTGCACTTTCAAATAAGAAAAGAAATTTGAGAAAATATTCAGTAGTTTTTTTTTATCGCATATTCAAAAAAAATAAAAAAATTATTTGGCGGACCCTATAGTTTTAAAAAATCGTCTTGTATCTCAAAAATTCTAACGGCGGTATTTATGTTTTCATATCAATGTCAAATCAGTATTATAAAGTGTCTTTCGAAGGGAATCTTTGAACCTTAATACTTGATAGCGTTCATATTGTTGCAGCTTTATCTGTCGAATTGGTTGTAATTTTTTCCGTTTGTTTTTCTAAGTCTCCATGGACAGATATAGCGATCAACAATAGGCGTAAATGATAAAATTTTTTTTATCTCTTCATCAAAGAGTCACTAATTTCTATGGGTTTTGGATGGGCAGAATCAGCGGTGCATATGGTATGTATTTCTCTGAGAATGATGGCGTGCGCTGTAGGTCTTTGGCTACCAACCATGTGGTTGTAACAGAGCGGCTCTAAGTACAACACAACTTATGCGAGCGATTTGATGAGTCATGTCGCGAAGAAAACGAGTCAGTTGTTTAACGTGATTACCTCCCATAGGACTTTACCGCACAGTGTCAGTTACGAGTAAATACAATGCGTTCACCAACGATCCCACCTATGATTAATCGCCAGTGAGTACCAATTCTAAGCCATATTGCTTGGACATGACCTCTACCTTGGTGAGTTGTCTGGAACTATCTAAACTCCTACTGATCGTAACACCCGGTTAATAATGTCACTCCGCACTGAGCCAGCATAGCTCTCCTCGCATTTTTGGTTGAAACCAGCACCATCACGTCAGACACTCATGGTACCAGAATTAAACCTCCGATTGGGCTAAGTAGCATAAGTGCTACTACCAGTGCAAGTCCTAAACGACTTCGGACTGCTGGCCACGATGAAAAACACCAAACAGCAAGCAGCAAATACTGGAAACACCAACAATAAACAAACAGCAAACGGGGAACAGTAAACAGAACACGATGACGGTCAGAAGCCGGAGATGAACTATTGTTCGCAAGAGACTGCAAGACAACCGAACAACGAATGCAAAGACCTAGAAAAACACCAAAAATCGCAACTCAGTGAGCTTCAGTATGGGAAGTAGAAGGGGTACCTCCCCTAACGTTCCGTCTTCTCCTCTTAAATACAGTAAACGCAAAAGTGCCCAACCTCCCAAGAGTCGGATTGTGTAGCAAACATCTACTGAAATTCCAAACCGCCCAGTATGAGTACTACCCATACGTTAGCATAGTCCGGACATGCAATCAGTATATGCGTTCAGTCCTCAGTCCCCATCCAACACCGGCAATCTGGCCAATCCTAAGCAAAAAAGAGCCATACTGAAATACCCACGTCCTGTCAGTACGAACCGTAGTCTTAAGCCGAAGCTGAAGTCTGGGTGTTCCTGTACGAACGTCACGTTTCGTATAAACTCATATTTTACCTCCCATTGTCACTGTTCGTCCATCTTGTCTATCACCTATCGACAAGGCACCCTTGCACACGGGCTTTACCCATGTCAAGATCAGAAGCAGAAAGCCAGTCATGTGTTCGAAGTGGCAATCATCTCTTGATTCTGTAGGCAATACTTCGACGTATTACCTCGAAATCAAGTGGCGCTGCGCCAACAAGAACCTGCAAAGCGTCGATAGATACAATTTGACGCACTGACAAGTGAGAATCTTGCGCTGTCTAACAACAGACATAACCGTTTCGTATAACACAGAAAAAGCATACGCTGTACAAGCAATGTACAACCCATTACATATGACACGAACGGCATACCAGCTGAGACCCCTATCACGTCTTAGTATCTCACGTAGAGAATATGTGAACTGGACATCAATGTTATACGATTTGACAACCTAAGAGGTTTTGTTTAGTCGCAGGTCTATGCGAATAAGCCATAAGTGTTAGCGGCTCGCTAATTAGCATTACCCATGCCATCAGTAAAATTTTGCCTGTTTTATGAGTCAGAGTCATGAGAAGTTGAACATGTCAGTGGTGATATTTCACGTAAGTAAAGTTAGAAAACGCCTAATCGAAGACCATTTATTAAACTGCAATGTCATGACTTCGTTGGTTAAGAAACCAATATCAGCCTTTTTTGGTGTAGGTTGGGTAAGGTTATATGATTACTTCGCGGTTATTTAAGTACACTCGGAGGCGATATTGTCCATTGTGATACCTTAAATAAATTATCTAAAATCTCATCAGGGAAGGCAGTCATAAAAGAGATCGAACCAAGCCCTCTCTTTATATACAGTGGTGGAAGAAATAATAGATACACACTAGCAAATTAATTTTCTTTTCATCAGACCGTAGCACGTTGTTCTACTTATTACGATGCAGCTGTTAATTGGCGTACTCCAAGCTCATATTCCGTTTACTGAGAACAGATACTTTTTATTTAATAAACCATCAATAACTTACTCCAAATTTTATGACGTATTATTGAAAAAAAGGAAAGTGTCTCTATAATTTTTTCCATCACTATAAGTGCACAAATCTCGCAGTCCTGGTCACAGGTATACTGGTGCAGGTAGTAAATGTTTCGATTCTTCTTTGGAGTCTGATGTACTGAGATGCATCGTTTTTCAATCCACAAAATAGAACAGCATTTTTTGTTTTCGGTACTGATTTTCTTCATTTATTTTAATGGCTGTTAAAAACGTTTAATTGTTTGATTGAAGTTCTACAGCACTAGTAGTCCACTGATAGATAATAGCGCTTACACAACAGCTGAAACAATGCTGAAATAGCAGCCATTACGAACAAATCATTACCACGTTAAACCTAACGATTGAAGATTTTACAAAACAAAACTTGTATCCATTGTTGTTTGGCCATGGACAGATACATTATCTTTTTTTCTCCATCACATCTCTAGGGAGAAAAGCTTCCATTGCTTTGTTTCAGTTTCAGTAATCCAGTGGCTTTGTAAGCTAAGTAAATGATTAATCTACTGTAGTTCGCCTACATATTATTGTGTATAATGGTGAAGATCCTTGCTAAGTGGTGGTGATCCTTGCTTAGAATTGTCTGATGTTTGTCATAATTCTTTAAATGGAATTGTCTGGAGACAGGTCGAAGTCTCTTTATTAAACACACGAAACTGCAGTTTCATTCTTTTCATCATGCTGTGACTCGAATCCGGTTCGTTTATGTTGTATGCCTGTACTCTCACCACTATACCACGCCACCTCTAGATATATTGCCTTAAATGTAGGAATTATTTGATCACAATATGTAGTTTTGTTAGGCAATAGGATGAACAGACAAA
Organism: Wohlfahrtia magnifica; assembly: GCA_023159175.1. Lineage (NCBI taxonomy): Eukaryota > Metazoa > Arthropoda > Insecta > Diptera > Sarcophagidae > Wohlfahrtia > Wohlfahrtia magnifica. The sequence continues at coordinate 923,571 of JAKWBJ010000227.1, read as the reverse complement.
CATATTATATTTGTAGGAGAGATCACATATAATGATTCTCACATAAATCAGAATGCAATAAAAGATAGGGGGGAAGTGATAGTGTGGAAAGCAATATGCTACTATGGCACCTTGCGATTTACAGTTTTTAATATAGCGTATGAATACAGAGAATTACAATAGCGTTTCGAAAACGATTTTATTGGGAGTCTTGCCAAACTTATTTGGAAAACTAAAATGTTTCAATCCATACGCTCCAATCAGTTAAATCGTAGATTCAGAGCCAAAAACCTGACACGGCCTCAATATAATCAAAAACGTATGGAGATGGGTGGCTAGGAAAGTGTCCGAGTCCGGAAGACAGTACAACACAAAAATGGAATTAATGGAAGGAGTCACGCACACTCGGTCCACCATTTCGTTAAATTATATTGAAAAACTTTACAATTCCATTTCCAATCGAATTTTCAAGCATATTTCAGACAAAGGCAGTTCCTCGCACTATTAATTATCCTTAATACTGTTTAAAATATAGTTTTAAGGATTGAAAATGCTACGTAGTTGCCTAAAATATTAATTAAATTGAAATTATTGCTGATGGCGCTATCCTGGTGACCAATTTTTTTTAATACGATTTTACTATAATTTTTCTAAAAAAATTAATTAATTACTTATTAATTTTATCGTCATCAGGGCGTTATCCTGAAGACGCGCAGTCAAGATCTAAGAGTTCTCACATAAATATTTATTTTACAAGAAAACAATATCGCATGCTATAAAAAAGTATTTCAACTTCAGGACATTTAATTACTATCTATTAATTACCATTTATTTATGTTACTTATTACCTGCATCACCAAAAACATTCATTTAATTTCCCAATTAATTTTGTGCCATTTTGTCCAACCTCATTTTCCCTAATAATTTTTCCAAGACAAAGCAAAACAAAAAAAATTATTTCCAAACACAAATATAAATTTTCCAGAATTGCTTTCAAAACACTCTCTACCATTTATGGATTGTAATAAATTTCCATTTGTTTTCTACATATTTCTTATGTATTTGCTTTTAGAAAATAAAAATCAATAAATTAATTATGCTCGAATTGTTGCTGTTATTGTTGTTGTATATTATGAGCTGTAATTATTTAGAGAATAAGTAATTAAAAGTAGAAAACATGACTATTTGTTCTGCTTCCACTCATAAAACTACAACCAAAGTATTAAAAATGTTTCAATAATGTTTTAACGAATGAAACAAAAAATATTTATTTTAACGAGACGCTATTCTTCTACATTCAGTATGTGTAACCAATTGCCATAAAAAGAAAATTTGAATCCATGAATTACCTAGAACGTCGAACAAGGTGGTGTAAAAGGGAAGGGGGAACAGCAAAATTTTTTTTATCTAACTTTGTATATGTGTACTCGTATGTGTGTATGTATGTAATACATAATAATGTTTGTGTGTAATAGGGAGATCGATTATTCGGCTTTTTTCAAAAACCGGTTTTCGAATAATTCGAAAAGTATCAGTTTTAAAAAAACCGGTTTTCGCTTAATAAAAATTCAAATAACCGGTTAAGCGGTTCTTTCATATAAATAAAATTGTTCTTAATTCTTGAAACGCAGAGCTGGACCACGTCATTTTAAAAATAAGCAGAAACTAACGCAGAGCTTTAAATAATAAAATGTGGTATATACAGTGAAAACTCTACTTGCGGACACCTATATTAAGCGAACAGTTTCTTCAGTCTCTTCGATGTCCAAGTATTTTTAAAACAAATTACACTCAAGGACACTTCCATTGCCGGACGCGGACACCATTTTTTTGTAGAAAACCTCCCGTAGACGGACAAAAATTTCAACAAAAAAAAAATAATTCTAACAAATCTCATAAAAAAACTATGCCAAAACGGTGTACGGAGGCCATAAAAAACAAAGTGATAAAGGTTGCCTACGTTTGGAGCAGCTACTTAAGGAGCTAATTTCGTTTTTGTTGTTGTTTTACTTGGTAGAAAAGGGTGCATACATGGTGCATATAACAGTGTGAGTGTCGCATTGGTATGTTAGGTAAGACACCCACTTTGTACCAAGAAGTAGTCAGCTCAATCCCAGGCCACACCATCTGACAATTTTCAACAGCGACAACATTACTAGCGACTGGTTATGCTTATTAAAGCTGTGAAAAACTTCACTAATATATCTGACGTTCGATGATGGCGTTTGTGGGTCGCTTTCAATGCGTTTAGTTGATCATCTCCATATATAAAAATCAATATTTACTTACAGAAGATGAGAGAAAGTTATCGTGGCTCGAGTGTGCATACCTTAGTTTTCACGTTATTTGTGAGACGTTCAAGGCTGTCATATATACAAAAATTAAAACTAAATTTATACAAATAGTTCAACAATGAGCATAATTGCAATAGAAAAATAGACAAACGTATAAAAATTATACTGATTTATATTAAGCGGTTATTCGAAAAATGAAGGTTTTAAAAAAACCGCATTCGACTTAACCAAAAAACCGATTAAAACCGGTCGAATAATAACCGTCCGATCTCCCTAGTATGTGGTAATAATGTGCGTATGTATGAAATAGCTCTTTAAAGGTATCTACTCTTTAGCGCAAAATTTTCAATAAATTTTTGGCGTTCAAACACGGTTTTAGATTTGATGATAAAAAGATTTTTTTTTTTATAGCATGCGATTATTGCTTTTTCACTTAAAACAAATCTCTGACAAAATTAGTTATAATTTTCATTAAATCAAATTTTAGTAAGTTTCAGCAAACAGATTCTTACGAAAATAAGGTTGGGCATCCCTGTCGCTTGTTAAATTTCAAAAAATAAATAAACAAAAGGCACAAAAACAACTGCGTGAAAATACAACGGCAACAACAAAAACTAATAGAGAAGAAAACAAGTAACAGACAATAACAAACATTAACAAATAACAAAACGTAAAGCAGTAGATGTTTACGTTCGCATGGCTTCATTAGAACTGGAAAGAAATTAAAAGAAAGAAATGAAATCTACCTGAAATATCGAGAGGTTCGAGAACTTTCGTAGTATTCTTTACTCAGCCATATAAAAAGCACATCGATGCGAACAACAATCAGTTTATTTGGACGCCTTTTGCACGTTCAAAGTACTTTGCAAAGTCTTGAGTTTGTAGGGAAGAAGAGAAAAACGAGAGGGGGTGTTGAGTACACACTTTGATGTACTCGCAGTATTGCCAATTTAGCGTCTTTCAACTACCGAAAACTGGCATTGTTTCTCTATAGATTAGCGCTTTTCTATTTGCCATATTTTTTAAGATAAAGAAAGTCACCAAATTCCAAAACTCATGAATTCATATAAACTATTGACTTAAAATGCTTCAGGCTGCCGAAATTGCATTATTCCAGATAATATTTGTGCAAAAATCAATTAAAAAAGGTGTTTTTGAAACGTATCTCTAATCTGAGGTTCCATTTTTCAGGTCTTGTAAGTTATTTTAAGAAAATAGAAGAAATTAAATATTTTAGAGGCTGGAAAATTTAATTATTTAATTACAATACTAAACTTGCGATTTAGGGCCCTAACAAATTCTTTCCGTCTACGCCTACCTAAAGCCAAAGATCTCCAAGTTGCATTTTGTCTTCCTGACAGTAGTTTCCAATGTGGTTTCCATTTTCTTCTTCAATTTCCTTCATCACAGGCCAGAATATTTTTATAATGCACCGTGGACAGTGGTTTATAGATGTCTGAATGAAATTGACATTAATCACAGCCGCATTCCATAACTCGCAATCACACAAAAATAAGCTTTACACTCGAGTTAACGATTTTTATTTGCGTTTTTAAAAAGAGATCTGCGGAACGGCCTATAGCATTCAGCTTGCAAAGGGATTGACTGCCTAGGTTCAATCTGTTCCGAATATCAGCACTGGAACCGACGAACGTTGTGAGATTACTGCCGAGATAGCAAAAACACGGAAAATCCCTCAAATTTCTGTTTCAAGATTCGAGAGATTGTTGTGTTATTAGCTTTGATTCGCATAATTGTGCTTTTAGAGATGTTCATCCACAAGCGCACTTTCTTGCATTTGGCAATGTCTGTGAGCCGGGAGATTGTTGTCGAATGCGTAATTCAGGTCTTCTAACTTAGTCTTAAGTCTCCAGGTTAAAACACTTTGCAACACACAATTGAGGACAACGTTAAATAGCAGTCGGTAAAGAACACAACCTTGCCTAAATCAGCTCTGATAGAGATTTTCTTTGTATTACACTTCAACCCAAAACTTAAGCTGTTGTTTTGTTCTAAATCGTTTTGAAGCAATTGTTCAAATTATTAAAAAATCTTTGTAAAAGTGGATTTGTTTTTAAAATTTCAGTATATTTTCTATTTTTAAATATTTTAACGCTTTTTTACAGCGCGTTTTGATTAAAAATAGTTACATGAATTATAATTTAGCGCTTTTTAACGCCTTTTGTGTAGTATTGATCATAGAAAGTTGGCAACACTGTGTATTCGCAAAGTTGCTTTGTTCTTTATTCGTATTTATACAGAGTTGTATTTGGTTACAAGTTTTATTTGACATTTTCTCCTATTTTTTATTTCGCACAGCGAAGTTTGTTGTATAAAAAACAGAAAGATCCGATAAACGAAAACAAAATTTGTCACAGCAAAATTTGAACGTGCAGAAGCGAAACAAAGTTTAAAAGAAAATATAAAAATGTTTGTCAAAGTACTTTGAATGTGCAGAAGGCGTCTTGGTGTAAACTAAGCGAACGTGTTATTGACTTGAGCTCAGTGTAAGAGAGTTTAGTGTGGTTAAGCTCTGATTGAAGACGTGGTGATCGAACCTAAGTTGTAACTACGATCGTATTGGAAGATCTTTAAGTAGAAAAATCTGTCGAGTAATTGTTGTTGTTTACGAAGTTATAAACGGAAAGAGTAATTAAGGATAGAAATTGTTATTGCTGGTAAAAAGATTACAAGCAGTGGTGCACAAAACTGTTTAAATAAGGGATTTTATTTGTGGATTTGTTGGTTAGATTTTCATTAGAGCTTTATCCGTCAACGTAATCTCCATCAAGAGCAATGCAGTCATTTCAGCACCGTTCTAACATTTCAATACCACTTTTGTAGAACGCTTTAACTTTTGCCTAAAAATAGGCCTCAGTTTCAGCGATACCTCTTCATTCGTGCGAAATTTGTTACCGGCGAGCATGTTTTTGTGGTCTGCGAATAGCCAGTAGACGCTGGGAGCCAAATCTGGTGAATACGGTGGATGTGGGAGCAATTCGAATTTCAATTCATGTAGGTTCTACATTATTTTGAATTATCAACACGTTCTTGTTTTTGGTCAACAGTAAGCAAACGCGACACCTACTTTGAACAGAGCTTTCTCATAGTCAAATGCTTATGCAATATAAAGCCAATTCGTACTTTAGATATCTTTGCGATATTAGTTAAGTTACGCAATTGTAATTTTCGCACATTCATACCGATTTGGTGGATTTTTTAATGTTTTCTGGTGTTATCGCCTCATTTGAACGTCCACTGCTTTCTGCATCATAGACCACGCTTGTTTCAGATGAAGCGGAGTCCCCATAACACTTTCCAAGCGATTGCTTTGCTTGAATGGAATTTTTTCCCATTAAGACGTAGTGTAGTAGTAGTGTAACACGAAATTACTTTTAGCACAATAACTCACAAACTAATTAGTAAAATATCATGAAATCTTGACAGCTGTCTTTTTATGTTAAGCACTAATTAAAAAATAGATGATTGCAATAAAACTTTCGCCATCTATATATTAGGCCCGGGACTTTTCAGTCCATGTGTTATATATAAGTATTTATTGAGAAGGTGCACAAAAACCCATATTTTATTGAGGATACAGTGTTATCAGTCGAATTCATTAGAAATTTGATCCTTGATTTTTTTGCGCTACTCCTCTTGGGAGCCTATAGCTGCCATAAAGCATTTTTGTTTTGTTTCAGTTTCTTTTTAATTACACTGTTCGAAAACGAAATGGAACATAATGATTTTGATGCGTTTTTTTCCATCAGGCTCAAATTTTTTGTTTATGGGCGTGGCAATTTTTACGCCCATAATATGGTAGTTTTGTCAATATATTTCGTCATAAATTAACTCAACGACTTGACTGATTTTATTGCAAGTACCAGCAACAAAATTTCCTATAAATCACCTGAATAAACTTCTTTTGTATTTTCAACAGTTTCGGAGTTATTCGTAACTTGGTTTCGAAAAAAAATTTTTTTTCGCGCAAAATTAGAACAATTTTTTTTTTTCAAAAATTCATAAAAAAATTTTCAGAATAAACATTTTACATGTTAAGCATTTAGATTAAAGCTTAAAATGTTGAGCATAAAATAAGCTATAAGCCAAGAAAATCGATTGGCTAGTGCTGATTTTATTCGAAATTAAATGCAGGTACATAGCTTTGACCAAAATTACCGAACAATTTTTTTTTCGAAAAATTAGTGGAAGTTTGTGTTTATTTTATATCCAAAAAGTTATAAAAAAATTCCTAGAATATAAATTTTACATTTTAAGCATTTAAATGATGTTGCATTTAAATATGATGAAAGTAAAATAACCTATAAATTTAGGTACCTAACTTTGAAAAAAGTAAAGGGTTAGTTTTTTATGGCTGTGGTAGGTGAAAAATATTTTAAGAATAAGTTTATTTCATTATTGTGGGCAAAACCCAGTACAGAATACATTTTGTGAGCCAGTGTTATTAGTAGGTGATCGGTCTACTATGAATGATGATGTTGTCATCTGTCATCTGTTGCCTAAAGGCAAAACCCTCTGTGTATTTGGTCTTCTTACAGAATATAAAACGTGAAAGGTAGCTAAATCGTCCATCAAGACTACCTGGACTTGTAAAATTCTCCCCGCAAAATAAGCTTGGTGCGTGGACTCAATTGTTTCACAACCAAAAGTGTTCAAACACAAGGTTAACACATTTAAACATAAGAAAGACTAACTTATAGCGTAATTCTTAAGGCAGATAGAACATTAGGCAGCATAGCAACATCGTTAAGAACAGAGTCTTGGCTACGTGGGCTCACGTGGCTTCAATTCGCTCATAAAGTTTATTTTAAGGCAATTGGTTTCTGCGACTGTATTGCCAGACACTTATTTTATAGAGCTGCACTCTACTGGTCTGTGTTAGCCACATAAAAAAAAAATGGAAACAAATTGTAGTCTAGGGTATAATACAGTTAGTATTGATAGTTTTTTGATTTGAAACTACTTATGTATGGTGTGCTATTCAAGTGGCGAGGAGTGTTCGTAGGTGCATAAAAATATTTTTATTTGTGATTTAAAAAATCTATTATTTTAAAAGCCTTTTTTATTATTAACCACCATTATCAACATTTTATTCACAGCAGCACAATAAAATAGAATAAAAGTTGATTCAAATAAATTGTGACACAATTTTTAGTATTTTTTCTTTGTCTTTTTCTCTTACTTTTTTGCTATTTTTAAAAGCATAAAACAAATTGGGTCTGATGCATTTTAACTGAGAAAATAACTGTAAATATTGGCTGTTACCGTAATAGCAGCTGAGGTAACAAATATTGCAAAAAGCATTTTTGTAAAAAAAACAACAACAACAAAATAGAGAAAAAGAAAGTCGAAACTTTTTAAATATTTTTATTAACATACAAAAATATGCAACAGAAAAAGTAACAGTAACAACAAAAGTTAACCTTTAGCAAATAATATAACCAAAGTGCATAACTTCACTCTCTTTCTCTCTCTCTCTATCTATAACCCCCTCGGGGCATTAAAAGCTGTCGAGCTGTTTTCTATACAAAATAGTCTAACATACTCTTAATACAAAACATACTCCCCAAAGTATGCTGTACTAAAAACCGTAAATATTTGCCAGTTTCAAATAACATACAAGCAAACGACGTTACGTCGCCAAGAGAGAGAGAGAGAGAGAGAGAGAGAGAGAGAGAGAGCACAAAGAAGAATTTTGCCCTAAAACCATTTATAAACACTGTGTGACATGAACTCAATTTCACAAGAATTAGAAAAGAGCAGAGAGAAGATTTGAGAAGAGTAAAAACAGCAAAACGTTAACCATAAATTTTATGTAGAGCTTGAAGACGCCTAAATGTAGGTGAATATTTAAATAAACTAAAAACAGCAGATGATAAGCTTCGAAAACAAAAAGAAAAAACAAAAAAATCATTTTCTATCGAAAGATATTTTTTTTTTGTCTATTTTTTAGCTATTTTTAGACCCCAACACAAGTAGCATAGGGTTTCTTCTTAAAGTCAAGTTATACACTTATCATCCTAGAAGATTGCAGGAGACAAACCAAAGGAAATATTCTCATTTTAAACACTTTTTCTCTGAAAGTCAAGTACAATGATTTGCTTTAAATGCTCTACTGAAATATAACTCTAAGGCATAGCAAAGAAAATTTTTTTTTTAAGTCATTAGGACAAAAGGATTAAAAAGAAAAGAGTAAATACAAAAATTATGGCCAAAATAGTGTCAATAAAGGCATTACAATTAGTCCACAAAATCTACAATTAGTCTACAAAATCTATCTGAGTGCATACATCAAAAGCTATTTGTTTGATACATTCAGTTGTAAGCGCAACCGTGTGACTAGTGAGAAGTGCGCTGTAAACTGTTTTTTTTCATTACTCCCCTAAGGAGCTTATGGTTTTCTACAAAGCCTTACGTCACTTTCATTAATCGGTTGAATTCAAGGTAAGTAGATAATTATTCTACAGTAGCTTGCCCCAATGTGAAGGTTATTGGTGAAGATCCTTTATAAGTGATGCTGAGATTCTTACTTTTTTTCTCTATCAGTCCTCCAGGGAGCATGTTGACTATTTCTGAAAGCATCCATTATTTTGTTTCAGTTTAAGTAAACAAGTTGATTTTCAAGTTAAGAAGATGTAGTCTGCCTTCATATGGTTACGTGTAGTGGTGAAGATCCTTGCTAAGTGTTGGTGGTTGTGGTCTTTACTTAGCATTGCAATTTTTTTCCCAGTGGGAGGCGCCTTCTCCTGATCATCCACCTGATGTTTGTCATCATCACCAGAGGTAAGCTGAAAGGTCAGGCGGACTTCTTTAGATGGAATTAATTGTCTGAAAGGAGATTGAATGAAGTCTTTTTATTAAATACTCGAAACCACAACAAATTTTTTTTGTCATGCCCTCTAATGGATTCGAACCTGGGTCAAACCACTTTACCGCTTCACAACGCCACCCCCATTCTTACTTAGCATTGAAAATGTTTCTCGTTAAGTGGCATCGTTTATGTGATGTATGGTATATGACATTTATCACCAGCCAAAAGTAAAAGCTGGAATTGCAGGGGGCTCCATTTGGATGAATTTGTTTGGAGCGGGGACGAAGTCTCTTAATTAAACAGTCGAAATCCGCCATAACATTTTTGGTCATGTCCTATGCTTGGGATTTAAGCCTGGGCCGATTGTGTTGTATGCGGACAGACTAACCACTAAACCACGTCATCCACACCAAAAAAGGATATTTTTTTCCTGTTAATCCTCTTCCACCAAGTATCTCCATCTTACACGATTTATTGATTTTGCTTCTTCCCATGTTAGATTGTTCTGTCTTAGTTTCTGGATAATTGTGCATCTCCAGGTGTTCTTTGGTCGCCTTAAGGTTTCCACTCAAGTACATTCTGGTAATACTAGCAGGACCTTTTCGAATGGTGTGACCGATCATCCCCATTTTCTTTTCTTTATCTGTTTCGGTATGGATGCCTCATTAATCATGTTTCACAATTCTGTGTTACTTATGGTATAAGTCCAGAATATTCTGCATGTAACTCTAAAGCACCTGTTGATGGATACCTAGAGCTTTTACGAGATTTTATGCGGCTCAAGGAGTTTCTTTGTCAATGACAATTTCTCGAGTCACATTCTGGTTATGCAATCGGGACTTTTTAGTTTGCTGTGACCGATTCACCCCATTTTCTTTTCTTTATATATTTCACTATGGGTTCCTCGTTAGTCATGTTCCACAATTCTGTGTCAGGCCAGAATATTCTGCGTATGATTCTAAGGTACCTGTTGATGAACACCTGGAGTTTTTGCGTGATGCTATTCGATACAAACGAGGATTCACTGTTATACTGTAGAACTTATTTAACACATCAGTTGAATATTCTGAGCTTAGTCCGTCTATTTATGTGTGAGCTTCTGCGTACTGACTGTAGTCATCCGAATACCTCTCTCGCTTTATTGTGCCTGTTATCTACGTCTGTTTCTACGCTGCCGGTAGTAGTCATTGCACTTCCTAGGTAGCACAAGCTATCTACTTAATCCACTGGTTGATCCTGTAGCATGATGTCTTCCATGCTAGTATTGCTTATTCTCATTTTCTATTTTTTCGTGATATTTATCTCAAATTCAGCAATGCGAGCCAATTTTTCTAGCTCCTTCAGTTTTGACTGCATATTCGAAATCTTATGTGAGAGTAGAAAAATGTCAATCGCATAGTCGAAATCCTTCGAGTTGCTGTGAGAAACTCCATACTATATCCCTTCTCTTTGCTCATTATGTCAATCAACACGATGGTGAATAGCTGAAGTGATAGTGTGCATTCTTGTTAAACTCCAGCATTTGAGTGGAATGGTTGGCTGATATTTCCATTGTGAAGAATGGAAAGTTCTGCATCATCGTACATCGCTTTAATGATTTGAATTATATTTTATGCAAAAAAGGATAAGCTGTGCCAATTGCCCATCAAGGAGCAGGTAAAAATCCATGAATATGGTCTCAAAGCATCAGCTCTTCCAACATTTACTTCAGATTGAAGCCACCTGGAAACTGGTTTTGTTTTTCTGGAGGTAAAGGGCATCATTAAAACAAACTTTCATTTTTAAGTGTTTATTTTCAAAAACCTAAAAAACGTAAAACTTTTAAAAAATGTATTAAAAGTTTTTGTTAAAAAAACTTACTTTTAAGCGAACAATTTCTATTAAACTTTTCTAAGCCTCGTATGTCACTTGTTCTATGCTAAAGTCAATGAACGCAGTAGAAACTCTTGAAGAAAAATTTCCGTTCAAGTGAGAAAGATGAGACTCCTTCGTTCTTGTTCAAATATATGTATGAATCTACGTATATTATGGCCATTAAAAAAGGCCATAATTTACTTTTTATGACATCAATTGTGTACATTTTTTTTTTTTTTTTTTAATTAAAAGAAATTTATTACAATTTTTTTCTAAATTTATATTTTTTACATAAACGAACTACAAATTATTACAGATTACGTATGTATGTTCAGTTATTTGTCAATATTTAAAGCAATTTGTTTAACAAGAACTTATATTTTATTTAAATAGAAAATAAAAAATAGCAAAAAAGAAGACAAAATGAAAAAGTCAATTTAGAGCTGGAAAATTTTTATGCAAATATTCTTAAAAATATTAAAAGAGAAAATGCAGATACAGTAGTTATCCTTTAAAAAGGACAGAAAATATAGGAATCTTTTTCAGATACAAAACTTACCTTAGAAACACAATCCAAAGAGTTTTATTTGTAACAAAACCATTTTATAAGTAAAGTAGTTTACCATCTAAGAAGAGAAGCTTTAATTTATTAAATTTGCTTTTTAGTTTTCCTATATTTTTTTAATTTTTGCAAAATTTTATACAGAAATTTGTATTTTTTTCAATTATATTTGCATTCATTCTAATGCACTTAAATAAAATTCGAAATAGAACATATGCTGGTACTTGCATATGTGCATATACACATAGTTTTTAAAAAAAACCTACTCCCATATTCATATCTACAATGAATTGTTTATGAATATTTTAAATATTCTTTCTTTGCAGATATTTGTTTTAATATAAATATTTATCAAAATATAGGTTTATATGCATATGCAGATTATATGGGCAAATAATACATTATTTAGTATTTCCTTTCTACTTCCAAAAAAAAAGAAAAATAATTTATTATGGTTTAACAAAAATATTGTCATGGAAACGTGCAAATTTCTCGAGTAACTTCCAGCTTGGATGCTCAGTGAATAACAAGTGTGATATATGTACAGTGTGTCAAAAACGAGTTTACACATTGCAAATAATTAATACAACTTCATTACTAATGAAATGGCACTGTGATATATATACAGCGTGTCAGGAATGAGTTTACACATTACAAATAATTAATACAACTTCATTACTAATGAAATGACACTGTGATATATGTACAGTATGTAAAGAATGAGTTTACACCTTGAAAATAATTAATACAACTTCATTACTAATGAAATGGCGCTGTGATATATGTACAGTGTGTCAAAAATGAGCTTACACATTGCAACTTATTAATACAACATCATTACTAATGAAATGGCGCTGCGATATATGTACAGTATGTCAAGAATGAGTTTAGGCATTACAAATAATTAATACGACTTCATTACTAATGAAATGGCACTGTGATATATGTACAGTATGTCAAGAATAAGTTTACACATTACAAATAATGAATACAACTTCATTACTAATGAAATGGCGCTGTGATATATGTACAGTGTGTCATGAATGAGTTTACACATTACAAATAATTAATACAACTTCATTACTAATGAAATGGCGCTGTGATATATGAACAGTGCGTCGAGAATGAGTTTGCACATTGAAAATAATTAATACAACTTCATTACTAATGAAATGTGGCTTTGATATATGTATGTACAGTATGTCAGGAATGAGTTTATACATTGAAAATAATTAATACAACTTCATTACTTATGAAATGGCGCTGTGATATGACAAAAAGAACCTGGGAAATGATACCTTTTTTCTGATAAGCGCTATCGAGTAGAACAAGGATCTGGTTTTGGAATTTTCGAAACATTTCCAGAATCACGAGTTACGGGTAAAAAACCGGTTTTTTTCTGACTTTCATGTATTTATAAGCTAATAACTTAGTTAAAAATGTGGGGGTGGCGTGGTGTAGTGGTTAGAGCGCACGCGTAACAACACAAAAGACCCAGGTTTCGAATGTTTAATAATAAAAAAAACAAGTCTTCAAAATCCCTCCAGAGATCTCCATCAAAAAAAAAAAAAAAAAAAAGCCCCCCTGACCTACCCGCATACCTCTGGCGATGATGACAAACATCAGACGAATGATCAGGAAAAACACGCCACCTATTGGGAAAAAATTACAATGCTAAAGTAAAGATCACCACTAATTAGCAAGGATCTTCACCACTACACACGCAAAAAAAATCATATGGAGGAAGCTACAGCGGATTAATCATCTACTTAGCTTAAAAATATCAAATTGATTAAAGAAACTGAAACAAAGCAATATATACTTTGTGGAAAGCCGAAAAAAAACTTTGCTAAATATTATCCCAATTTCTTTTCGGATTTGGAAAGAACAGAAACAGACCTTTTAAATGATATATATGTCGTTTAAGTTGCCTTTTCCGGGTGTATTTGGCAAGCAAACACATATCTCACCAAATTTTTTACACATTTTTATGCTTCGACGAATTTTTGCGCACTATTTTATATAGAAACCGTACTCTTTATGAATTAATTGAGCAGCTATGTTAAGTTATGAATAAGATGTGACCAAAGGTTTTGTAATCCGTGGAAAGTAGACAGAGTTATTAAATTTTTTTTATTAAAGCAACTCATGAAAAAATCATGCTATTATTGCAAAAGCATTAAACACATAAACGGCAGCAAGCAGCAGACAGCAAAATGTCAAAATTTGAATACATATGTTTATATGAAAACAATTATTTTGAAAGCACCGCAAAAGCCTAGACAACAGTCAATGCTGCTGCAGCTGAAAATAAAATAATTTTTTTTCTCTAGGCAGCAAAACAAACATTAGTGATACAAAATATAAAATTTTAAATGAAAAAACGTGAAAATATATTTTTTTTATTTATCAGAAAAAAGAGTATAAAATTAAAATATTGTATCAAACTACATTGATGTTAAGTATTTAAAACAATTTTTTTTTCAAAATAGAGTTTGAAAGTAATACAAAAACACCAGTTTGTTAAAAATGTTATAATTTTTTCAACAGATTTCTAAGCCTTAAGTCTTGTTTTATTCATAACTTAGTACCGTTGTCATAATAAAATTTATATTGCGGCTTGTTGTTCCCAAGGAACCAGAATTTCCTAGCATTGATTATCACATGGCTCTACAAAATGTCTTAGTATTCTATGACTTCGCTTGTGAAACCTCCCAAACAAATACTAACATTATTTTCAAAGTTAATATTTGGTATGATTATGTTTTTGTCTAGCGATGTTGCGAGTTTTCTTTATACGCTTTCTTTCACATGCTTGTGGGTCCATCGTTGTATTACTACAGCGTTTTTGTTGCAGCAAAAAAAAAAAAAAAAAAAAATAACGTTATTCCAATAGTCAAACGGTTGATAAACGTTCATAATGGCAAAGAAAAACGCTTTCCTACGTTTGCTGCGGATATTAATGGTTTCTTGTGTACTGCTCTAGAGAAGTCTATTTATTTTAAAACCGCCTGTTGAACCGATTAATGACAATCAACAACACCACACTCTTCTTTAAGCTCTCTCAGAAGTACTCCTGTGGAAATTTAATGGTTTTGCATAATTTTTGTGATAATTATACGCTCTGCATGTCTACTTATAATGCGCCTACAACCAAATCCCTTCTTCAACTCCAATCTTGACTTTTTTCAGCTCGATTTTGTACATTGTAAATTGCTTTTCTTACCACCGATAACATGTCTGATAACTCGATCACACTCTTTTCAAAATGTTCATGATAAGGTAACCTATTTCTTGGCATCTTTTAAATTGTGTAATACTGAAATAAATGAGATTTAAATTACAAAAAGTTATGACCAACTTGTTTACAAAATTGCAGAAAACAATAACTAACTGCAAACATAACGGCCAAGTACATTTTATCTTCAAATAAATGTAAAAACGAGTAACAAATAATAAGTGTATATAGAATTATTTGACCCTAAAAAATTTAAGCAATATTTGTTTTTGTTGTTTGGCTCTCATAATTTAGAAAAAATCATACATTTTTTGTCTTAATACTTTCAAGGTACTGCATAAATTATGTACAAAAACAACAAAATGAAGTAACAAGTACTGACGCTTTATTGCCAATGAAATGAAAAAAATGTTAAAACTTTTATGTGTGTAAACTCATTCTTGACATACTGTACATATCTCACAGCGCCATTTCATTAGTAATGAAGTTGTATTAATTATTTGCAATGTGTAAACTCATTCTTGACACACTGTACCTATCTCACAGCGCCATCTCATTAGTAATGAAGTTGTATTAATTATTTGCAATGTGTAAACTCATTCTTGACATACTGTATATTCGGTTAAGCTTAATAGGTCTTAATACTCTACACTTTTATAAATATTTTGGAATGCTTTTTAAAGTTTTTGCATTACTTATCAAGTGCTTCTAGAATTTGTTAAAATGTGTTGATATTTGATTGAAACACTTTACCTTATAAAGGGTCCGCAAAATAATTTTTTTTTTTTTTTGAAAATGCTATTAAAAAAAACTACTGAATATTTTCTCAAATTTCTTTTTTTATTTGAAAGCACAATCCTTTCGGTTAATAATGGAAAATAATTTAATTCAAATGGCTGCCTCGGCTGGCCATGCAGTAGCCTACACGATCGGTCCAATTTTTAAGCACATTATCGATTGTGTGCAGCTGTATTTCACCAATGGCTTCACGAATATTGTCCTTTAAAGCGTCAATTGTCTCTGGCTTGTTGGCATAACACTTATCTTTGACGGCACCCCACAAATAATAGTGCGAGGTGGCCGAACGACATCAGTTCTGCGGCTGATAATGCGATCTTCAAAAACAGGGCACAAATCATCGAGCGTAGCTTCGGCTATGTGGCACGTAGCGCCGTCCTGTTGAAACCAATTGTTGCTAATATCCTCCTCTTCAATTTTTGTGAACAAAAATTCGTTCAATATGGCCTGAAAACGATCGCCATTGACTGTAATGGCTACTCCTTGCTCATTTTCGAAGAAAAATAGCCCAGTTATGCCTCTGAACCAAAATTCGCACCAAACAGTGACTCGTCTTGGGTGTATCGGCTTTCCAATGTATGCGAGCGGGTTTTCTGTGCCCCAAATGCTACAATTTGGCATATTTACATACCCGCCAAGATCAAAATGAGCTTCATCTAAACACATCGCACACATTCTGCAACATTACCATGATGTTCAAAGTAATGTCGCAATATTTACCAGCGTTGTTCAAGCGTATACACAACCATATTCGTTCAGCGGAAGAATAAAACTAATTATCTGTCAAATCAGACATGAGCTAAGTGTTACCATTCACGAAATAAGCACTAGTTGAAAAAAAGAAACGCTAGATGGCGGACCCGATACATCAGTTTTGCTTAATATTTGTCTGAGCTTAAGTTTTTAAAAGTTTCCTTACTGATCTCAAAAAAAAGTTTGCTGAGCTGCAAGGCATAACAATCCTTAACAAATCTCTTCGCTAATACTCGTATACTAAAAATAAAACTGTCATAATATTCCAAGTGGAACAAGCGGACTTCTCTCCGTCAATGAGCTGCATCCGATACTAATTTTATACTCATGGCTGAGAACAGCATAGGCATTAAATAAGTTTTCAAGAGTAGTAATACTTTTTTTATATTTTTTGACATTTTTGTGAGCCTACTACTTAAGCTTCTTTTCGTTTAAAGTTTTAAAATTTCTTTCGGTTCAATTTTTGTTTTTATTATTTACATATACGATAATTTAAAAATTCATGATCAATATTTATCTTTAAATTTTCTAATATAGATTTGCTCAATAAAATAAAAAAAATCAGATCTTTTTAGAAAATCAATTTTTTATAAACGATATGCATACATATTTATGCGCAATAGTAAAAAGATTTTTTAAACATTCTTAACGAACTTAACAGGGCCTATAAATGATTTCATAAAATTACCCTTTAAAGCGTAATTTTGTCTCTTTTTATCAAGAAAAACCTAAAAAAAGAATTGTTCGGATTTAAACTGTAATCGTTATTTATTTATTTATTTAATTTCATAAAGAAAGACAAAAAATACATAAAATTTGTGTATCAATGGCAATAATAAATATGATTTAAAGAGAACAAAAAATACAAAAAAATTTTTTTTCTTCTTCTAGCACTTAAGGTCAAATTATGATGGGAATTTAAGTGGCTTGTGTAGGCCAGCAGTAAAAGAGAACAAAAAACGAAAAAAAGAGAAATTTGGTTTATAATGTAAAGTCCTGCCTAATATCATATACTTAAGGGACTTATAATAAAGAGACGCCTATTATAAAGGGATTAAGGTCAAATAGGGTCAAATGGGAGAATTATGTGTTTGTATTATAAAACAATTTCAAAAGGTCTTTAAAATAAAAAAATAAAATAAAAATTTTAATAAAAAATTTAAAAGAAATATAAATAAATTAAAGGCTTAAAAGGTTTTAAAAGGATTTCGCATTTTAATTTGAAATTCATATTTACCATATGCAGGCGTATGATTAATATTCATTTAAAGATTGTTAGAGAATTTAAGTTGTAAAGGGTCCGCCAAATATTTTTTTTTGAAAATGCTATACAAAAAACCTACTGAAGGTTTTCTCAAATTTCTTTTTTTGTTTGAAAGTACAATCCTTCTGGTTAATAATGGAAAATAATTTCGTTCCAATGGCTGCCTCGGCTGGCCATGCAGTAGCCTAAACGATCGGTTCATTTTTTAAGCACATTATCGATTGTGTGCAGCTGTATTTCACCAATGGCTTCACGAATTTTGTCCTTAAAAAGCGTCAATTGTCTCTGGCTTATTGGTGTAATACTTATCTTTGACGGCCCCCCATAAATAATAGTCCAACGGTGTCAAATCGCAGCTCCGAGGTGGCCTACGACATCAGCTCTGTGGCTGATAATGCAATCTTCAAAAACAGGGCGCAAAACATCAAGTGTAGCTTCAGCTGCTTGGAACGTAGCGCCGTCCTGTTCAAACCAAATGTTGCTAATATCCTCCTCTTCAATTTTTGTGAACAAAAATTCGTTCAACATGGCCTGATAACCATGGTCCGCTAACGATAGCCATTGACTGTAACGGCCATTCCTGCTCATTTTCAAAGAAAAATGGCCCAATTATGTTTCTGGACCAAAATCCGCACCAAACAGTGACTCGTCTTGGGTGTATGGGCTTTTCAATGTATGCGTGCGGATTTTCTGTGGCCCAAACGCGACAATTTTGCTTGTTTGCATACCCGCCAAGACCAAAATGAGATGATTTTTTTTTTTTTTTTTTTTGGCAAAATCGGCATCTTCTGTAAGTCGATCGCAGGCCCACTTAGCGAAGTGAAAAAAGCGTATACACAACCATATTCGTTCAGCGGAAGGATAAAACTAATTATCTGTGAAATCAGACATGAGCTAAGTGTTACCATTCACGAAATAAGCATTAGTTGAAAAAAACGTTTGATGGCGGAACCTTTATTTAGTAAAGTTAACGGTTTTATTATAAAAAAAGTTATTAAGTTTTATAAATCCCATTTATAACGTAAAATGTTTCCAATCGAAACTAAACGAATCTTAAACAAGCTTATACACTCAAAAATCCCCCCAAATATAGCCGGTAGCATTGTGAAACATTTCTTCATCGCTATGGACGTTTAGATTCCGTAACGTTTAAAAAGAATAAGCTTCGAATAATTACTTAATAATATGACCTAAATTTGTTACAGAGTTCAACACCAGCCAGCAAAGCAAAACGTACTCTGCTCACTTTGATCGCAAATTCTAACTCCAGTTAGAAGTACTTTCCGAAGGAAACGATGTTCGACGTCTTCAGCGAAATCATGTCAGAAAACAAACTGTACTGTAACTGCCCTTGTTTCTCCAGTCATCTATGTATTTAAATCTGAAATGAGAGTCAGATCATATTTTTTGTTAAGATTCCATGGTTTGTGTTCAAGCTTCTGCTTTAATAAAAGTTGCCACATATAAAAAAGCATTTTTTGTGCATTTTTGGTCTCACGTTCACCAGAATCATTCCCTATATACCGAATGCTGCTTCATCAGATGCTATTGTACAAACACAATCTGCCAATCTGTAATCTAAGTTTAATTTACCGCAAAGTGATCATATAATATTATGAGGCTTCCATGGTATTTATTATAAATCATTAGAGGTGCAGCAGACCTTTTGGTTCAATGATAGTTTTTTTTTAATTTTTTCGTTGAAATTCAGACCGATCGTATTTATGTCAACTAGACGATGCAGGTTCACTTACTTCCTCATGACTTTATTCCAATAACTTCTAAAATTCTAAAGAAAAACATTAAGCAGCTCTTTCCTTTTTTTTTCTTCTTTAAAAGCAAAAGCAGGCCACTTTACGTCTTTAGACACTTCAAAAAAGTGTTGAAATAAATTTCAATGGATTATTTCCATTCTATTTTACTTCAAATTCTTTTTACTTTCATTCTCTTTTCGATTATTTTGTTTATTCTTTCTAGCTTTCCTTTCAAGCAGCAATAATAGAAGCCCATGCCACTGTGAAAGTGTTTGTCTGCCTTTGTTTGCATTTCAATTTTGTATAAAAGGTAAACAAAAGCGTACAATGTAACATTAAGTAGAAGGAAGTTAACGGTTTTAAAAGCAAACAAAAACAAAACTCAACCTATAACTAAACGTAGTACAGTAGCCGTGTTTTTATTTGCTCTTTTATTGACTCGCTTTTTCTCTCTCTCTCTCTCTCTCTCTCTCTCTCTTTATTGTATTTGTTTTTCAATAGCCTTGTGTTTGTGGTCGTTTACAGCAGCTACAATGTTGGTAAGCTTTGGCATTTATTTTCCTTCGTGTGCAATTTGCATATGAAAATATAGAAAACACACAAGAGTACTTTGTATAAGCATATGGGAGAGAGAGAGACAGAAAATTTACATAAGAAAAAATAACAAAAGCAGCTGTTAAACTACAGTACGAGTAATAGAAGCAAAAGCAAAAACAATATAATGTTAGTTTGTATACATATGTGTATTGCTGGTATGGTTGAATGGCTGATTTTATTTTTAGAAAATCTAAACAAACCACACTCCGTTAGCTGATTTTATTATTTTTACTATATAATCACTCTATCTCTCTACCTGGTTTTTCTCTTATGGTATTTATTCATCTTTACCTTCTTCTACTTGTTCCACTTGTTTGTGGTAAAACCAACCTTAACTGAGTGTAACCAAACAGCAGTACACTTATCTTCTAAACACATACAAGTTGACCTTTTTTTTCCATAATCCAAAAGCTTGCTCGTCTTCACAATCATCATCACTATCGTCATTATGAACACGGTGTAGAGATGCAAAACAAAAAACAAAAAAATACTTTTTTATGGCTTTTTACCTGCTCTACTTGGCATTGGCAACACTTGTAACTGACATACCGACAAATAAGCCAAACAAAACAAGCTGATATGCCAACGAAATGATGAGAGAAAAATAAGAAAAATGCCATTAAAAATAATTGAAAAGATTATATAAGAAAATAATAACAACAAGAACAATAGCAGTAACTGCACTACTGTCTAGAGTACAATGAACGGAACTTTTTACGAGTTTTTAAATTCTTGTTTGACCGAGCTGTAGCAAATTAAAATGGATAATAAAAGTTGAGGGAATTGATATGCTCATGGTAAAGAGAAAGGAATGGACCAAAGCTGGGAATATAACTTTACATACAAATATGAAATGAAACTGAGGTCGCATATGAAAAAATGGTGTTTAGCCATAGGTAATTGGTATTTAGGTTCGCTTCGTGTAATATATTTTTCACTCATTAACACCATAAGATGTTATGACTTAACATTTAATTTAAATTTTCTTGTTTTTTAATTTAACGTTTAATGTTTTCTTTTATAAAATGCATTTATTTGATTTTTTCCTTTGAAACCAGCCACAAGAACCACTGAAATTTTGTAACTTTTTTACGAAACGAAGAAAAAACCAAGAAAAACTTGTTCAATTAGAATCATAATTAATTGCATTTAATTGAATGCCCATATGCTCTATGAAAAAATATGAAATAAAGTTTGAATATAATAAATAAAAAAAATAAATAAAATTCTTTGACAATAATTGATTAGAATACAAAAGTTATTTAATTAAAAGACTAAAATATAAATAAAATTGGATTCCAACCAACAGAGAAATAGATTTTGGTCAAAGCTGAAAACATAAATTGTTTTTTATTAAAATACAATAAACTTTAAAATTTAAGACAAATTGTAAAGAAAATTCTTGTTGAGGTTTAGGTAAAAAAAGACTGGCAATAATGGACTCAAAAGTCCTTTTTTATATTGTATAACAGTTTGATAATTCCATGAATTTTGTAGTTTAAGCGCTGTTACCTCCAATTGAACACTGCTCACGTTTCATTTATTGGTTTGATTTTTAACATCCATTGGTGGTAGCCAGTAGAACATATGACAGTATTTATTACACTTTTTTTTTTAGTAAAAGCAAAAGTTCTTTGGTTTTGATTTGTAAAAAATTCAAAAACATATTTTTGCTGCTTTTGCATTTTGTTCGACAGTAAAAATAAGAGCAAAACAAAATAATCAAGTCGAAAAACGGTAAACTATAGCAAGCACAGTATGTACAGCAGAATGTGTATGAAATTAACAAAGAGAACTACACATGATTATAATGAGAGTAGGAGAATGAGAGTGGTTAATGAAAAAGTAGTTCCATACTTATTTGTTGTTGTGAATTGTGAAATTTATAACAACAAAAGAAAAAAAAACAACAAGAAATATAAACACATCGCCAGCATAAGGTTTTTTTTTATTGTGTTTGAATTCTGCTTCAGTTCCTTATGTTCTACTGCAATTGTCTTTTAATTTACTTTGTTTTAAAGATTTTGTATTCTTTTCTTTTATGGTTTTGATGTTTTTGATTTTGTTTGTGGTTTAAAATATTTTCACTTCAAAACATTTAATTAGTAAAGCAAGGGTACAAGAGAAGAAGTATTTAAAATGATGGACTATTTTATCAAATTGTGCTTGCGCAGCCCTCTACTAAATAGAAGACTGCAAAGAGAGTCCATTACGTAGTCACAGTGATTTTATTCCGATAAAAAAAAACAAACAAATTAAAGTGGCTTAGAGAAAAGTACAGCCTACTTGAGAAAATTAAAAACACAGACCAAAGAAATTCTAATAAGAGTTCAAGCAAAAAAAAAAAAAAAAAAAAATAGATAAGGATGTCGTTCACCATAGACTCGAAATAAAAGATCAGGTCTAGCTATGAGAACAAGTAAGTGGTTCTAATAATCCGTAGTCTCTTGAGCGCGGTCCTTGCACCCATAAATCTTAAGGCCATATTTCCTCTGCAAGGAACATTAACACGGTAAGTGGAAATTCATTTTCCTTTCCTTCACTTTACAAGATCTACTACAATAGTGCATTTAGCATGGATCTTTCACAACCACATTACCCTTTAGAAATCGCCACTGGATCGAGCCATGTATAAAAACCCCATCGCGTTTCTCAAAGTTAGAGATCTTAAGTACCATTAAGAAATGTTACTGACACAGGGTTGGTAAAAACCCGTTTTTTTTTAACTCAACTCACTGGTTGGTTTTTTTGATAAGTTTTTTGGGTTTTATTGGGTTTTATAACTGCTTCCAAATTTCGTTCAATTCGACAATATATTTTGTTTGTCTATACAATCACGTTGTTTTAGTATTTATAACGCAATTTTGCACTCTTGGTGGTATCAAGGCGTCATTGTGTATTATGAACTGCTAAAACTGGGTGATCGAAGCAGACTGCAATAACTCCGTTTGAATCGTGCGTTATGAGAAAAACGGCCGTGGTATAGAGACAGATATGATTAAGTTATTCTTTTGTATGATATCACCCGACCTCATGTCACAAAATAATTATTAGAAACGATCAAATGCCACATTCGTCGTATTCTTCGAACATTGCTCCATCGGCTGTTGTGACGGATACAGTATACTCACACCTCTTCATACAGGCTTTCTTTACATGGCATTTCGCTTTTACAACCTGTTTGTATTATGGAAGGCATTCGCTTAAAGCGCAAATTACCTCGATTTGCGGTTAAAAAAATGTGGATTCTCCGTTTTTTAAAAAAAGTGTAAGGGAAGTAAACGCAACACATTTGCTTCTCGTTTAAAGGCATTTCCTTTGAAGAAATACAAAATCGGCTTCAAAGTTGGAGCGCCTTAAAAGACGAGAAGTTTTTCTGAGACGTGATTTAGCAATTGGCTCTGAATTGGAGGAAGGATGTAAGTAGTGATTCGATAAATGTGTTATTTCACTAACTGTTTGAGGTCAAAAATGGAGCAAATAAATTTGTACACCTATTTATGTTGTAAATAAGCTACGAAAACCTTTAAACAAAAAAACCCACCCGGGTTATAAAATACCAAACAAAACCCGGTACTGACAGGATTCATAATACATCACCTATGTGGGACGAGTCTGCGAATTGTTTCTTTTGCTTTCTTAGGAATGGAAATTTCTTTTAAACCAAAATTACTTTCTTACATTCTTAGCATACTGCCCTTCGTATGTTCACAGTGAAACATTTTACTTCTAGAAGTTTATTAAATTCTTTGAAGTTTCGTTTATTCATTGGAACTTTCATTACCATTGACAACAGACCGACTTTCAGTTTTGTTTTCCTTCTTATTATTATTTTCTATTATTCTTTTTGAGTTTCATTTACCCCACCATTAACCCTGTTTCTTAACCTACATTTCAATGAAAACAATTGCCTGACAAAGTTCTTTTAATTCCACAAAAAAAAAAAGTGAATGTTCAACCTCCACGTTGTTTTATTGCTCGTTCGTTTTCGAAGGAATATTTTTGAACTTGATTTGATTTTTCTGGGCCAAGACATATCGTGTGGCATTGTCATCGTGGTTTATACTGATTTTCTACAGGGGCACCACAACCTTTTCTTTTTTTGTTGCTTTTTATTTCCCATACCGTAACAAACTTGAACTTTGCATGTTTCCATCACAACTTCAAACAAAACAAAAACAGCAACGGCAAAGCATTTATAAGTAAAAATATTTTTCTAATTTCATAAGTTTTTTTCTTTTGCTTAAGTTGGGTTGTAAAAATATTACTTTTCATTACAATTTTCTTGGCTTTGGCTTTTGGCTTATATGACCCTCTCCTTCCTCCCCTACGCTCTAGTACAAGGACTTGGAGAAAAAAAAAAACGAAGAAAGAAAATTAAATCTAAACATGCAATTATTCAAAAATAAATACAGAGCAAAAGAGTGCAGGGGGAGGAGGGGGAGGGGGACTATAAATTATAGAGTAATAATTACAACAATACATGTACAATACAGCGCTCATACGTATGTTGTCAATGAGTAACAAAGAGCGACAGAGAGAAAGAAAAAGAGAGCAAGCAAGTGCATGGTTTTCATTCTTGAAGCAAAGGTACTTTGCCTTACATTGGCCTTACAATTTAAGCAGGTGTGTGTGTGAATTTTATAATAAAATAAGGTTTTTTTCTGCTATTGTGTTAGTGGTAGTCTCTCCTTTTGTTATTAAATATTGTCTGTCATTGGCATTGCTCTTGAATTTGAATAAAATATCAGAGCCCTTGTTTAATATTCTCAGGGGCGGATATCCATGCATAAGTCTGTACATATGGAAAACTAGACCAGGTATAAGCACTTAATTTTAAAATCCTGGCCTTGTTTGTTGCTGTTCAATATTTATAAGGACGTACAGGTACGTATGGTATTCATTTCTTTTCTAATAATTTCATTTTAATTAAATTTTAATGATGTATGGGGTCCGCCAAATAATTTTTTTTTTTTTTTTGAAAACATGGCGCAATACATCGGGTGTAGCTTCTGCTGTGTGGCACGTAGCGCCGTCCTGTTGAAACCAAATGTTGCTAATATCCTCCTTTTCAATTCTTGTGAACAAAAATTCGTTCAACATGGCCCGATAACGATCGCCATTGACTGTAACGGAATTATGCCTATGGACCAAAATCCGCACCAAATAGTCAAGATCAAAATGAGCTTCATCTGAAAAGATGTTTTTTTTTTTGGCAAAATCGGCATCTTCTGTAAGTCGATCGCAGGCCCACTTAGCGAAGCGAAAAAAGCGTATATACAACCATATTCGTTCAGCGGAAGGATAAAACTAATTATCTGTCAAATCAGACATGAGCTAAGTGTTACCATTCACGAAATAAGCATTAGTTGAAAAAAAAAAACGGACCCTTATTATGTCTAATAAGTTTTATGTTTTTCTAAGACTTTTTCTAATTATTCACAGCTATCTCAGTAAATTTCGTAAGGCAAGTACATCATAAGCGAGATCAAACGATTTCCTGATCTCCTTCATAACCCAGCGTCCAAAAGACTTTGATGCCGGATACAAAGACTATTTTCTACATCCGTCTTGAATGTCTTAGTTTTTTTTTGCAACTGTACTTTCCAGATATCAGATAGGCATTCTCCAGCAACTTTGTAATGCTCTTGACAAATGTAGGCGAGCAGCGGGCTCGCTGGCTTGAACATTTTTAAGAAATGTTGAACCATTCCCACACGTGCGCCCACTGTGATAAATTTGGTTCATTACTGCGATTTAACAAAATTCTATTAAATATTTTGCTGACCGCTGGTACAATAGCGATACCACGCTAGTTGTTGCAGTCTTTTTGTCCCCATTTTTAGGAGTTTTGATCACTAAGCTTTGTTACCAGTCTCGAAGAAAGACTTATGAATTCCTTATTTCAATAAAAAGTTAACTCAAAACGTCCTCGGGCAAGCTGGGACTGTGCTTGATTAATTTTGTGGGGACATTATCGATACCAAAATCCTGGTTATTCTCGAGTTGTTATATGGCTTCAGCAATATCCTCTTTGCTAGGAGGCCAGCAGAGTTAATAAGGCTCGCTCTACTTTTGCCAGCTTACACAACATCTGGTGATCAAACGAAATGACGCCTAGAACGAAAAGCAACGTTTGCAGCGCATGCATCAAGGCTGTGATGTTGTATGGCTCTTAAACGTGACTAATCAATGCAGAAATTAAACGGACGCTACAAGTATTTTGCAATAGATGTCTATGCAATATTCTGAGGATCTGGTGGCCCTGCATAATTTCAAATGAAGATTTGCTAATACTAACTGCACAAGCTTTGGACGCGGAATATGTTTAGGAGCAGGTCCGTTTCCTCCAGTTTGGGTTGTCCAACGCCGCAGGGTGGTGTATTTTCACCACTTTTGTGGAACTTGGTCATAAATAGAATCCTTTTTAAGCTTAGTGGCATGGGTACCAAGGTGGTCGCATATGTCATTTGCATATGCATTAAGCGGGCTGATGGAATCATTGCTCAGCGTTCTTCTGACTTGGTGTCTGGTGTTTAATCCCGCGAAATCCGAGCTGCTTCTCTTTACCAGGCAGTATAAAATATCAGAGTTTAGGCCGCCAAAGATGGGCGGCATTACTCTGAAATCGCAAAAGAGGCTAAGTACCTGGGTGTGATTTTAGACTCGAAGCTCTCGTGGAAACGTAATGCTGAAAGTCGAATGAAAAAGGCATTATATTTCTTCTACATTTGTAGGAGGGCCTTTAGGAAAAAATGTGGTCTTAGACTCCATGTCTTGCATTGGATATACACTGCAGGCATTATACCAATCCTTAGCTATGGCGCTCTTGTCTCCTCATGCCGGTCTGGAGACAATAATGACCATACCACCCCTGGATAAATTTGTCAAATGAGTCTCTGAATAGTCGGCACTTAGACTCAGGAAGTCGGATGGACTTAGACACGTTCGCATTGTACACGATACTATTCTACAGATTGGGTGATACCTACTTTGAACTTCGGTAGAGCTTACCAGGGCAGGATACCTTCTAGGTATGAGTGGGCCGCTGGATCTGTCCAGTAGATGACACAATCATTGTTTATACCGGTGGGTCAAAGATGGAAACGGGTACAGGGTCAGGTTTTTACTCTGATGATATGGATTTCAGGGTCTCTCTCGGATTACCCGATGATTGCATTGTTTTTGATGCTTAGGTCTACGCTATAAATAGATATATAGGCTTATCCGGCAACTATGTCCCGAGGCCTCAAAGTTTATTAGGATCTATTTAGACAGCCTCGCCCAATTAGTGCTCTCGACTCGTATGCGATTAAATCGAAATGTCTCCTCAGCTGCATTCGCTCAGTGCCTCATCTGGAGTTATATTATGTTGATCTGATATGGCTTCCAAGTCATGCAGGCATCATCTCTTTGTCTCGTACGTCGTCGATTTTGTTAGATGGCAAAAAGGTGAACCAATATCATTACTCGTAGGATATCAAGAAGAGGAGTAGGTTTCTATGATAAGGAGGGGAAGTCCCTTTTTAGGTTCGGAAGGTGGTCGATCGGGTTTCTTTCGGGCATAATTAGCGATCATTGTGTGATAGGCCGCATGTCGGAGCGCATAGAATGCCCTGGTCATGGCTACTATAGGAGCTGTTAGGATGAGAAAGAAAAGGAATCGGTACTACATCTTCTCTCTGACTGTCCTGCTCTATGGGAGCTTAGACTCATGACCTGGACTGTCTTAGGGATGTCTCACTGTCGAAGTCGATTAACTACGTCAAGGATACCAATTGGCTTAAATGAGGAAACTGATATTTTTGGGTTTTTAGGTGAATATGGGTCCTCACTTATTGGGTGTATCACCATATTGCCTCGGAGAGTACTAGTGAAATGCGAGCTAGCCTTATAACCCGACCTTATCTAAGTGTACAAGAGGATATCAATACCCAAATAAAGCGAAGCAAATACAACTGGATAGATATATACCTTCAAGCTAGATTTTTAGCCTCCAGTCAATATTTGTTATCAACTATTCTGAACCAGAGTACGCGAAGAATTTTGAGCATACATTTGAGCATATAAACTTACATGTTCTAAATATCCAGTGCTGAAGCATTCGTCCTTCAAGAGATAAAGTTTGATTTGACTGACTGTATTCATATTTGAATTCCTGTATAATATTTTTGAATTCTCAGTTTCGCTCATTAAGCTTCAATTCCTATTAAGTAGTGTTTTTTTAATAAAACAATTTATGCGAGCTTTTATTAAATTTTAGTAAAATTTTTTTTACAAATACATATGTATGTATGTGTGTGTATGAAGGTCATAAGTGTCTTTTTTAAATTTATTTTTAATATTCTATCTATTTTAAGCGCTTAAGCATTACTTTAAATCCCTTGAGATTTAAAATTATTACTTAAATATATTTTATTTAAGTGTAACACCTCCTCCTGCTTCTTGATCCGTTATTCCAAATGCTTTCTTTATTTCGACTCTCCTACTCTTTCTACTCTTTAATAACGCAAAAGTACCTTTTAATTACATTTTTTTGTATCCATTTATAAACACTTTACAACATATTCGCATTTCTGCACATTTTTCTTTTCTCATTTTTAGTTATTTTTACTTTTTACTTTTTACTATTACGTTTTGCTTTCCGTTTTTTACATAAATTATCAACAATTGTCTCTTATGAACAAAAATTACCTGAATAATGCCCCACATTTCTAAATAACATTTCGTTCTTCCTTTTTTTTCTCCTATTTTTCTGCTGCACAATAAAGTAATAAAAGTATTTTTTGTTGTTTTTTTGCGTAAGAGTTGGTAGTTTTTTTCTTCTGTTATAATAAATGTTACAATGGCTTGACAATATGTTCTGTTTTGTTTTTGTAAAAAGAAAGAAAACCTGTAGGAGAGCGAAAGAATGAAATTGAAATTAAATTGCTTTTAAAAGTGTTATGAAACTAGAGAGAGAGAGAGTCAGAGAAATAAAAGAGGGAATTAAAAATACCTACACATACAAACTCTCTTTGTTATACAAAGGCTGCTTTACACATGTAGTGTTTTCGTTAAAACCTTCATCTATGAATTTTACTCCTCTCTTTCTCTATCACTTTCTATCTTCTGTTTCTTTATTATGGCAAGCAATGGCGTGTCCACATTCAATTAAAAGCAAACCACACGAAAATATCGCTTTCATGTGCTTGCTAGTTTGGTTACATACATGTGTGTGGATATGTTTAAGCATATTTATGTTTATAAAGAGTGAGAATTCATTTAAAAAAATATGGAAAAAAATTTTCTCCATGCAATGGTATGACAGCAGCTGATGATCTTTCATTTCGATACACTTTAGCAGCTACAAGCTAACCACAAATTGACAATTGATATTATTTGTAATCTGGACAATGCAAAATGGGCAATTGACTCTTTGTGGTCATATTATATAATGAAAAGTAATAAAAAAGGGAATATTTTTAAATGATTTTAAGTGAGTAAGTTCCCTAAAAATATTGCTTAGAAATAGTACTTATTTTAAAATTGAAGTCTCTTTTGTTAATCAAATTAAGTACCTTTTTATTATCATTACTTTTTATTATTTAACACGCTAAATACAAAATATTAATTTTAAATGTTGTTATTATTGTAATGAAAATACTACATTTCCGTGTCTGTAGAAAAATTATGTCTGTAATCACAGCATGTGTAGAAATAATGGATGGCGTGTTACATATTTTTTTTTACAACAATTACAAGTGAAGGGTGTGTTAATGAAAATTGTTGAAAATTCCTTATGTCCGACATGTAAATTAAAAGGCACGCAAATGAAAATAATTAATTAAGGACACATTATGAAGAAGCCATTCTTAATATTAAAAATGTAAATAAAATTAAAAATATGTACCTGCATATGTTAAAGATATTAAAGCTCAAAGGCGTATACGTAATATTACTTTCCAAATATCAAGTAGGTGGGTTTTTTCTATAAGGGTGGGGTTTCTCTTCAATTACTATACTTTTCTGTATTACAGGGTGGGCAAATTTGAGGATAGGAAGTAAATTGGTTTAAAAATACATAGTTTTGACAAATTTAGTTTTACTCATACCAATATAAAATAGAAATTTGGGAATTATGAATGGAATAAGATGTCGGGCATATGTTCACCACTAGTACGTCGGCAGACTTCCGCTCTTTACACAAAATTTTAAAACACATTTTGCAGCACAGCTTAGACCGAGTCTTTTGGAGCCTTTTTGAGGTTGGGTTAAGAAGGATGAATATGAATGTCAGACTCACAAGTAACCTGGTGAAGGTCTCCGAGAGGGGTCGTGCGAACAGAGTCGATTTTAATGCACGTAAGACTCAATGTTGTTTTTTAACACACAGGCGTGGTGGTGTGCTATCATCTGTGTCAATGGGTAATGTGGATATTGATGTGGATATTTCAAGTGTCGAAAGAAGCATTCAAGTGCCTTGGTTTTTTAAGACTGTGCGAGAAGTACTTCACTCCATCTGATCTGCTTAATATTTACGAGAACTATATTCGACCCAAATTGGAATACAACTCTCATGTATGGGCTGGTGTTTCAAAGTTTTCTCGACCGCGTACAGGAGAGGGCGAAGATGCTCATCACTGACGGTAGGGTAGCCAACTCTATCGATTCATTAGTGCATAGTCGCAATGTGGCGTGCGTTTCATTGTTCTATCGGTACTATAACGGAATGTGTTCTAACGAAATTAAATAATTAATTCCTAAAAATCATATATTTTTACGTAGTACTCGTATTTCTTGTAAAGCGCATCCCTTTGTAGTTGATTGTCCAGTAAATCGCACAACGCATTATAGGGAGAATTCGTTCTTTGGTCGCATCTTCCAGCGAAAGTATTTCCTGCCACTTACGACATGAGTAAATTTAAATCTAACGTCCATAAACACTACCCCGTCTGTCCTCCTTCCAATAACCTATTTTCCTAGTACCAGCACAATGTACTGCATGAGTATGGGCCATCCCCTGGGTGCTGGTCTTATAAAAAAAAAAATGGTGACCACCAGTACTGGATAGGATCCGATGCCCATGGTGCCAGAAATTATACCAGTCAGATATTGAAGTCCTATTCTTTCCATTTGGTTACCAAACTAAACAGATGGAGCTATGAGGACAGTTTCTTCTGTGTAATCTTAAACAGGCATTTGCTTTTGTTCAAAGCTCTTTGCTTAATCCATTCCTCCATTCATTTCTTTAAACTTGTAATCCGCAATTAATCCCAAGGCGCCAATCTAGAGAATATGTTGACGAAGTAGCAGTTTGTATCTCAAATTGTGGATTTTCAATGCACTGACTGCACACTTAAGCACCATTGCATATGATGGTGATCGAACATAACTTGTTTTCGTATTAAATGATGTCATCTTGGCCTTATTATTTTTGTTATCATATTGACCAGGTACTATTGCAAGACACTGCTATCCATAGGCTCTATTATGCACCTTCAGGTCTATAGTTTGTTCATCAGATCTGCTGGTGTTCATTAGAAACCAGTGAGAACCTATGTCTGCCTAAACCCCTCAAGTACTCCATATTCACACAATATGTGTTCCGCTGTCTCTGAGGCCTGTGAACACAGTCTGTAAACATTCACATCTTTGACCGCCATCCTCTTCAGATCCGCTCTTAGCTTATGGCGGCCCGTAAGAAACTCCGTAAGGAGTTTCAAGTCCACTTTGCCATACTTGAGAACCTCAGAACCAAGCCTAAATTGCGGACTGATCACCCCTCTAGAGCTGCGAAGTCCCCTTTCGGCATTTCAGTGTTGCAAGCATCTGGCAAATTCCCAATCCTTGATTAGATTGTGTATAGTAGTAAGTGGTGCTGCACAGCAAGGCTTATCTTGATTTAAATCATTATTGATTTTTTTTAAAGTTCGCCAGTAGTCGTTGTACCCTTTTCAAGGTCGAGGCCATTAGCTTGCTTGGTCGTTATACACACCTTAGCCTTCGTTAGTGCAAATCCACTGTTTTGATCCATGTTTCAACAACAATTATAAAAGAATGCTCTGGCTTTCTCGGTCTATAGAAAGAACAATGTCTCTTCTTAGGTTGGAAGGAGATCGAGCGGGCTACCTACGGGCTTCTTACGAGCATAATTACCAGACACTGTGTGATAAGGCGTTTGTCGGAGCTCATGTGGCGCCCTGGTTATGGCTATTTCTTTCTCTGTGACTACCGAGCTCTATGAGAGTTCAGACTAAGGCACTGAGGTGCATATTGCTACCAAGATAGGGACTGTCTCAGAAATGTGCTACTGTTAAAGTTGATCGACTTCTACAGGGGTACAGATTGGCTTACGTGAGGGACTTATAAAGTAGATTTTCAGATTTTATGTGTGGTTCTTTGGGCGTTTCGGTCTCTTTCTTGAGACAAACCTCTAAAGGGTATCGCAGTAGGCAATAGGGCCTCCTAGTGGACTCGTGTAACGCAGGCGCCCCAAGCAGTGTGACCTAATTTAACTTGCAAAAGAGAAATTGGTAAAATACCTTCTCTGTGACTACCACGCTCTATGCGACTTCAGACTAAGTTACCTGGGTGCATATCACTTCCATGATCTGGACTGTCTCAGGGTTGTGTGACTGTCAAAGTTGATCACTTCGCCAGAGATACAAATTGTCTCACTTGAAGGACTAGATTTTCAGGTTTTATAAATGGTTCTTTGGCCTCTTTCCTGAATCTGTCATCTAAAGGGTAGTAAAATAGGCAATAGGGGCTTCTAGTCAAATTGCCAATAGCAAGAGATTCACGTAACCTTACCCAGCCTAACCTACAAAAGAGGGAAAAAACGTGTTCCGTAAGCTTTGAAATGTTGCCAAACATTCATTTAATGTGATCACATGATTGCTCTTAAGATTTAGTATAAGCAATCACGGCAAGTATTAATACTGCCACGAAATTAAAAATTGCCCAAAGAAAAGATACACTAAATTAGTGCAGTAGTTGTCATAGCTATAAACTTTATTGTAATATTTATAGGTTTGTGTTAAGGCTCTTAATGTATATGTCGCACCACATTGTCTGTGCTATTAACAGTATTACCACTAACGTATTGCACGGTGCTAGCTTATCGATTTGGGTGTTTACATTTGAAATTAACGGATATGAATCGAATGTTGTGGTTAGAACAAGAACATTCGGAAGAAATACCAATATTATATAAAAGGCGGCGGCTTATGGTTTAGGTAGTTTAGTTATAGTTTTGCAGTCATAAAGTAAAGTTGTGCTAGGGCGTAAATGAAAGTGTTAATTAAGTAATATTTGTGTATTAAGAGAATATTAAGTGCAGGATAAATAAGCTGAATAGTTAGAACTGCATAAGTGGAAGTTAAATAAATAGGTGCATAAAGTAAAACAACAACAGATATGCTATTTATTTTATTTTAACGCCATTAAAAAAAAAAAACTCAAACGTTTTAAAAGGTTACATAATATGATTAACTGTTTGACTAGTTTCCTATAGCCTCAGGCACCTTCTATAGCTTCATTCTCTGGTAGTCCAATACTATTCCATAGCTGTTAATACTATCGCTGACCTGCATATCTCTTTTTGGCTGTAATTGTTTTAAAACAATCATAATGCAACTCTGAAATTGTGAATTCTTTAAAGGTTCTGTGCTAGAAGTTGCCAGTCATTTAACAGTGGTACTGCTATTATATTAAACACAGCTGTATATGTGAAAAATTTCATTTTAAAATTTAATTATTTTGAGAAGCACTTTTAAATATTTGTTTTTCTTTCCAAAAATGTATTAAGATGTTAAGACGCCCTTTTAATATCTGTCAGTGTGTGTGTTTGCCACTTGAGTAAATAAACCTTGAATTCTTGAATTAAATCACTTTTTTTTTGTTGAAACTCAAAGGAATTCTCTGTTTTTATATTTACTCGACTAAATAAATAAAAATATTTTTGGTTTTTAAAATTTTTAAAAGATAATTTGCTGTCTTGTTTTGTCATTTATTTGCTTTTATTATTTCAATTTTATTTTGTTGTTATTTTTTTTAATTCTTACTCGTATGTTGAAACTGAAAATGACAGTATTTTTATAGTTTTTTGAAAAGTTTTTTTATTCATATATTTTTGTATAAGTTGAACATATTTGAACACTTGTGTAGTTTAGTTTTTCATGAAGCCAGCAGACAGGGGATGAAAGATTTCTCCATATTCATATTCATATTCATATTCGGTGGCGAAGTATAGTGGTTAGAGCGCAGTCGAATCCCAGTAGAGGACAAGACGAACAAATTTTTATTGCAGTTCTGAGTGCTTACTAAAGAGAGTTCAGCTCCCTGCGGACAAGTCCATCTAAAGAAGCCCCTCTGACCTGCCAGCTTACGATGACAAACATCAGACGAATAATCAGAAGAAAACGCCAACTACTGGGAAAAAATTACACTCCTAAGTAAGAATCACCAGCACTGCCACTTAGCAAGGATCTTCACCACTTAACACAATCATAAGGAGGCAAGATACTGTAGATAAATCATCACCTATTTGGCTAAAAAGTCAATGGTGAAACTAAAACAAAGTATGAAAAGCCAATATGCTGTCTAGAGAAGTGACGGAGAAAAACAATTTGATCACCAGACTACCAAGATATTTTAGCAGCTGGAGCTTATCTACTGTCTGATAGGTCATCAAGACCGATTTATTTCATTTTACAGTAAAATACATTTCAAAATGTTTGAAATATTTCGAAATAAAAAGCCGTGCCAACAACAACAAATTGCGACAATTATTTGTTTTTGTTTCTTTTTTGCCATATAATTTTGTTGTAATAAACTTAGTACTTAATTTGAGGACCACATAGTAAAAATAATAACAAAAAAAAAGGAAAAAGAAAAACAATTCTTAAGGCATCTAACAACACACACAAAACGAAAAAGAAGGCATGCAACATGCTAAGCCACAGAGAAAAAAAAAACAAGAAAAAAGGCATTTTTAACACACTTAGCAGGAAGTAAGTATCCACACACACATATACACACACAGATATAGTTTGAGAAAAACAACACATGAGATATTCAAAGAGAGCTAATGAACATCGGAAAAGCTATAAAGAGAGTGATAGAGAGAGGGAGGGGAAGAGAGAAAATATATCGATATAATATATCCCTCCACAAGGGGAAAATAAAATGTTTTTCCTGTGGCTATAAAAAACAAACAATAACAGCCGTAGCTACAACTACAGCTCTGAAATTTTATAGACATTAGCAACAACAACTACAACTACGACGATACTATGCAACATATGTGCGTGAGTACACAGTTAGCAAACCAGTTGCCCAATTAGTCAGTCAGAGGCTGGTGTGGTGAGAATTTCTTTCTTTTCTTATAAATCTCATTCCCTCTCTTGATTTTTTCCACCATTCTTTGTCGTATTTGTGCGTGTGTGTGTGAGTGTTTTTGCAAAACACATAAAGTTATAAAAGATTAGAAGGCCTTTAGCAAATAATGGGTTTTAATATTTTATTACATTTATTAGCATAGTTTAAGGAGATTTAATTTAATTTTTTTTTTTTCAGTTAAATGTATAAAATCATTTGGAATAAAGAAATATAATTATAAACGAAACATACTATTGCTATTGGTCTAATTTAAGTCGTTTTCTTTTTAAGGAATATACGATGCCTTAAAATTTCCATTAAACATGAGGCACACTTGTGGGGGTTAGATATCTGGTTCGTATATTATTTAAAGGCTTAAAATCAGCTAAGCCTTGCATGCTTTAAAATTTACTTCACTTTAAAGCATACCAGATTAAATCTCCTGGTTAAGCACCGTCCAAAATGTTTTATTTATGACTTTTAATGTATAGTTTGAGGCACCAACAAATCATCAAAAATAATTTTTTCCTTAAGGTTATCAGGTTCGTTAACATGTGGTATATGTTTAAAAAACATAAAACCCTGCTTTTTAACTAAAATGCTTTCAGGCAACACAATATGCCGACAAAGGCAAACGAAAAAAGAATGATGAAAATCACTTTAAAATCCCTTTAAGTTATGCAACAATCTTTTGATAAGACTTTTTAACAGATTTTCACTACACATCGAATGAAAAATAAAATAAAATAAAAGTCACATAAATTGAAATAAAAATTCTATTAAAGCAGTTATAAAAAATTTATTAAAAAAAGTACCTTTTTCATGTCTTAGCATACCATATTCATGTCCATGTTAATATGTTTGTTTGTTAACATTTTACATATTTTTTTTCCTACGTATGTACGTACGTACGTGCAATTTAAAATCATTTCGTGTCTTTTTACTTTTGACGTTTTTAATTTGAATCAGTTACTGTTTTTAGTTCGCGTGCGCCCTTGCCTCACCTTGACACTGTTTGTGTTGGTGGGTGACCCAAGAAAATTTTTATATTTTAATGTTGTTGTTGTTGTTTCCACTGTTTTTGTTAATGGAATTTTAAACTTTTTACAACATAAGGTTTTCCATGGAAATTTAAATGATTTTTCACACGCGTTTGTTTGTCTTCTGTTAAAGGAAAAATAATAATCAACACTTTTACTTGTGGCACATAAAAGTGTTTTTACTTGGCATACATTATATCCAAGATACCTTTTAGAAAAAGTACCCTGAAATAGGGAGAAATTGAAAAAAAAAACTAGGCTTTGGTTAAATCGATTCTGCATTTTTATTTACTTGTACAGATTTGTGCTAAAAATTTAATAAAATTTTAAAACTACGAAAAAACAGGGTGAACAGAGCGAGGTTTGAAAAGGT
The DNA here is from genome assembly GCA_023159175.1 of Wohlfahrtia magnifica. Lineage (NCBI taxonomy): Eukaryota > Metazoa > Arthropoda > Insecta > Diptera > Sarcophagidae > Wohlfahrtia > Wohlfahrtia magnifica. The sequence continues at coordinate 886,870 of JAKWBJ010000227.1, read as the reverse complement.
ACTAGAAGTTGGTACATTTTGAATGTATTATTCTAACTTTTTCGTTGAAACGATCACTTACTTCGAGTGTCAAAAGAAGAATTCAAGTGCTTTGGTTTTTTAAGACGGCGCAAGAAGTTCTTCACTTCATCTGATCTCCTTAATACTGTAACGAAAATAAAAATGCCAAACAAATACACCACATCAAAGACTGTATTGTAGGATTTCTGTCTATTGGTTTGTGTCAAAGTTGTTAATGTATTACCCTGGTATTGCCGTACTGATTTGTTATGTATTTGATGACATTGCCATTTCGACCATCTTTGGGTAGGCAATTATGCATAAGGAGGCTGCTTTGTCTACGTCGATATAGTTATCGTTTTTCTGTCATAAAATAAAGTCATGTTTAGGCTTAAATAAGAGTGTTGTATAAACGAATATTAAGGTAAATAAGTTGGAGACTGTATACTTACAATTGTATACTTTAAAAAGTAAGAAAATAAAAACTGTAAAACAACAACAAAGTGATGTTTATTTTATTTTGATGCAACTAAAAGAACTCAAACGTAACAATATTTACAAGACCTATATCCGACCTAAATTGGAATACAACTCTCATGTATGGACCGGTGTTCCAAAGTCTATTTTGGAGCCTCTCGACCTCGTGTCGGAGAGGGCGTGATTACTCATTAATGACGGTAGGCTAGTCAACTCTATCGATTCATTGAAGTTTCATTTGTGCAACAATCTTCTTGCGAAAGTCTTCCCTGCCACTTATGACATGACACTGCTGTCTCTGTCTTCATTCCCACAACCTATTTTCCTAGTACCAGCACAATACACTGCATGAGTAGTGGTCATACCCTGAATGCTGATCTCAAGAGAAAAAAATATCACTCCCAGGCTTATGTATTATCTATCAGATCGACTATCTTCTTCTTATTAAGAAAGGAACATCTCCCTCTAAAATTAAAATATTTTAGGCTGGTAATCCTCTTCTTCCAGTTGGTGGAGTTAAAGCTAGAAAGTATTACAAATGTTTTTTTTGTCGGTGACAAACTTATAAAACTGGAGAAGGACTAACTCCATTAGTATTTTGTGTAGTGTACCCACTGCAGGCCGCTTAAACCTTCGTTTCTATGGTAAATTTTACGTTTGGACCATAGTACATAAAAACTCGGTTCGTAAGCAGAATGTTTTTGATTTGCTAGTTTATGGCTCGTGACTGTAAGTGTTATTTTTTAATTCGTGTGCACGAGACATATTTTTTTGCTCCACTCGTGAGCTCAAATTTTAATTTTTGTTTTGTTTTTTAGCACGTAAGCACGAATTTTATAGGGCGAATGATTTAAAAATAAGCAAAAAATAATCGAAAACGAGCAATTCATTTCAGTGCATGTTGTTTGTATAAGATTATATGCGATTAAATGCATTCGTATGTGTGTATGTATGTATATTTTGTGTGCAGCGACCAATAATAATTGCTCGTTTTCAACTCGGTTGATGTTCCGAATTTTATTTTTAAGTTCTTTTGATTTTATTCCTTCTTACGAGTCGTGTTTTAAATTCGGCTCTCAAGAAGAATCACTTTGAGCACTCTGTCTACTCTGATTTGAACCAAATATTCTGGAAGCACTCCTGCATGGTTCTGATGCAAAAGTCTCTTTCTTTCCCTAGCTGAAGTCGTTTTTAATTCATATCAATATTTTGTCAGTTCAAAAGCTCCGGTCGTTTTTCCTTTGTTTAAGGTAATCAATGTGAAAGATATCATAAGTTTCTACAACACAGATCCAATATAGCCTTTTTTACCTTTTTTCAATGGCAGCAGTTATGTTGTCTACAGTCTCAGCTACACAAAGCTCTATCACTCCCTAATGGTTCAATGTCATTCAATGAATTGCAACGACTGTTTCTAGCATGATTACTTGTTAGAACGTCGTGAATGTGTGGCCTTATTTGTGCTATGATAACTATAAGGGAATTCAACTGTTGGAACCGATAATACGGAGTTTCCATAAAATGAATCAGGACTTTCCTTGGTTCACTTAGCAAACAAAAGTCACTTTTTTACATTTAAAAAAATAAACTGCTTGTAATAGACACAATTTTTTTAAAATCAAATCGTGCCAAAATTCCAGCTAAATTTAAAAACAGCCCTCGTATTATTTTAATTTTTATTTCTAAGTCCAAATTATTATAAACTATATCCGACTTTTCTTTATGTCATTTCACTTTTTCAATTTACAGTGTGAACCCGGTTTGGGTGCCAGCGTTATGTACAATCTTCTCTATAATAAACCACAAAAACTGATGTTATTGGCTGGTTGCAGTACCGTCTGTACAACAGTTGCTGAAGCCGCAAAAATGTGGAATCTCATAGTGGTAAGTTAATAAATGGAAAAACACTTTTTTGTTTAGAACTTTACTAGACTGAAAGTAAAAAATTTTTCATTAAAATTAAAACCAAAAATATAAATGAAATGTAATAAATATGTAAATACTTATTCAAAACGTACTTTTCACATACACAACTACAACAATATATGGTAGGAGAGACCAAGGGAGAGACAGAAGCATGATTTCAAACTAAAGTTATTGTCTGCCAGAATGTCTGAATAGTGTAGAGTAGTAGGTGTAAGTATGGTCTTCTTTGTTCTTTTTTTTTGTGATTTGGGTTGTTTTGGTAAAATATTTTTCTTATCTGTTTTAAGTGTTTGGGTTTGGTTTCTCTACATCTCGAAGGGTTTATATTAAAAAAAAAACAAAAATTCTTTAGACAAATACGAGTCAACGTTGTCATTTTTCAGGAATATATTTCATATGTTCAGTAGTACACACAATGGCATGAGAGTTATAAAGTGTGAAAAAGTATTATTTAAAATGATATAAAAAGAGTAGAAAAAAATTAATTTTAATAGATAAAGTCCGACTAAAAATTTGACCAAAAATTTAACACCTTTTTTATATTTATAACGAGCTCTCTTGAACCAAATATCGGGTGGATTTTTAGAAACTTTCTTTTCGACAACATTGCTATTGGCAGCTCAACTGTTTTCGTTTAACATGTTACTGTCAAACATGCTCAGTTTGGTCTATAATTTTTTCATCATTCGCTCTCTCATTCATAATAAAGGGTTCGCCAAATAATTTATTTTTTTTTTGGAAATGCTATCAAAAAACTACTGAATATTTTCTCAAATTTCTTTCTTTATCCTTCCGGTTAGTAATGGAAAATAATTTCATTCAAATGGCTGCCTCGGCTGGCCATACAGTAGCCTACTCGATCGGCCCAATTTTTAAGCACATTATCGATTGTGTGCAGCTGTATTTCACCAATGGCTTCACGAACATTGTCCTTTAAAGCGTCAATTGCCTCTGGCTTGTTGGCGTAACATAAATAGTCTAACGGTGTCAAATCGCAGCTCCGAGGTGGCCAAACGACATCAGCTCTGCGGCTGATAATGCGCTCTTAAAAAACAGGGCGCAAAACATCGAGTGTAGCTTCGGCTGTGTGGCACGTAGCGCCATCTTGATGAAACCAAATGTTGCTAATATCCCTCTCTTCAATTTTTGTGAACAAAAATTCGTTCGACATGGCCCGATAACGATCGTCATTGACTGTAACGGCCACTCTTTGCTCATATTCGAATTAGACCTCTGGACCAAAATCCGCACCAAATCGTCTTGGCTGTATCGGCTTTTCAATGTATGCGTGCGGGTTTTCTGTGCCCCAAATGCGACAATTTTGCTTGTTTACCTACCTGCCAAGATCAAAATGAGCTCCATCTGAACAGATGATTTTTTTTTGGCAAAATCGGCATCTTCTGTAAGTCGATCGCAGGCCCAGATTCCCAGCGTTGTTCAAGCGTATACACAACCATATAATCGTTCAGCGGAAATAAAACTAATTATCTGTCAAATCAGACATGAGCTAAGTGTTACCATTCACGAAATAAGCACTAGTTGAAAAAAAAAAAACGTTAGATGGCGGACCCTATACAATCTCCGATCATGAAATTAATTACATAAATTTCCATACAAAATCTTGAGAGTTAGAGAGGTTGTTAAGATAAGGAAAAGGATAAATCGGTACAATATCTTTGGTGTGATTGTCGCACTCTACAAGAGCAAAAACTGAGATATCTTGGTACAGAACTGTTCTATAATCTGTACTGTCTCTTAAATATCTCACTAAGGAATCTGATAAAATTTATCAGAAATACGTGATGGACCTCACCAGCCCACATATAGATCATGTGATGCTTCTTTATATGAGTGTTTTTTGTTGCGTTATCCCATATGGTGTTTAATAAGAGCAGGGATAGCACCCCAATTCTTGCACTTGGGTTGTCAGTGCTTAGCTCTAAGGGCACTGCTACACTTCCGTGTATATTGAGCGCTATCCAATATAACGATGTTTATTGAACGCTTAGCATACTACATTGATGAATCGCTATCCATATTACAGTATAACCCAATATTTTGTGATCTGGATGACATGATGAATATTGAACGTGTAACCGTGCCTTAATACGGTTATTTTGCAAAGTTTTTAAAGGTTTGAGATTATCATGTTATAGAGTTTTTGGTTCCAGCCCATAGTGGCAACAAATAATATTTTCCTTTGCTTTCCTTTGAGTTTTTAAAATGTCTGGTGTTTTAACACTCTCTTAAGTGTTTTAAGAATTTACTGAATCCATGTTTTTAAAGTTTGTTTTTTCAGAAATTTCTTTCTTTCTTTCTTTTAGTATAGTTATCCTTGTTTCAAAACCATATTTTCTCTCTCCTTTTTACAGCTTTGCTATGGCGCCTCATCACCTGCATTATCGGATCGTAGTCGTTTTCCCACACTATTTCGTACACATCCTTCGGCTACGGTACATAATCCCACTAGAATTAAGTTGATGAAAAAATTCGGCTGGTCACGCGTCGCCATTTTACAGCAGGCCGAAGAAGTTTTTATATCGGTGAGTATTCTGATATATTTTTATTTAAAATTTTAAAAAAAGAATTCGTCTTTTGGTTGATGGTAGTCTGCTCGTTGATTATAGTGTATTTATTACTTTTCATATAACTATAGTCTACTTGTTGACTACAGTCAACTGAAATGGCTTATAACTACACACAGGTTATAAAAAAAGTACTTTATACGAATAACTCTTTTGTCTTCAATTTTTTGTTGTTGATATTCTTGAATGAATTTCTTATGATATATTTCTTATTTTGAATGAAATAAAAAAGTACTTTTTTGAAAAAAACTGAAGTATTTTGTAAATAAAAAGGTATATTTTAAGTCAAATCGTAACAAAAAAGTACTAAAAATAATAGCATATATAAAAAAGTACCGCTTTTAATATTATAGCAGAAGCTTTTCATAATATAGTAACGGTACCTTTTTGTAAAAAAGTACCAAAAAAGTACTAAAAAATTAATTTAAAAACAACAATAATTAAGTTGCTTTACCATATTTCTGAAAAAACAAAATATTAGTTTTTATGTTAAAGAAAATTCCTAAACCCTTCAAAAAAATCTTTAAATCGTTGACTTTTATTTAAATCACATTTTTCTAGTAGTATAGAATGGAAGAAAACATATACAAACAGAGGAACTTGAAGGCATTATGTTACAATACAACAACAAAAACACATATTTATAAACAATATCTAAAGATTACACTAGTTAACAAGGTTTTTGTTCACGGTTTAAAACATGCTTGAGGCTATTAATTTAGACTGTCTAACTCTGGGAAAAATAGAGAAAAAAATTTAGGTCGCTTAACTGTTAAAATATTATAGAGAATGAAAAAAGAAAGAGTTTTTATTCTTTTCTTACATACATTTTTATTTTTTCTCTTAAGACACTCCATTAATAGGTACCCAGCACTTGCTGGTCCCAAAAAACTCCCTCAAATGATGTTAAGTCTCAGTAAAACTGTTTATCATGGGATATATTTACACCCAGCCTTTCGAAATTCTTGAGCAATTCAACAAAAATATTTTCGCAATTTATACGATTTTTAATTTCCTAAAAATTCTCGAACAAGAGGTGTAAAAGTAGTCCAGTCAGCCCGTTCAGCACCAGCTAAGGGATTTTCAAATTTCAGATCATTCTAAATTTTCTTATTTTGAGAACCTACGAATATTCCCAGTTTTAATTTAGATTCCGAAAGGTTCGAAAACAGACTGCATGAGTATCGAAACGCCAGTTTTGTCTTCTCCTAAGTCTTCACAAAAAAGTGTTCATCATAGAACTGTGAAGGGTACGTGAATGAACAAAAAGTGATAAAAGTAATAGTTAGAAAGTAAATTGGCTTCAAAACAATTTTTGTTTTGACAAATTCAATTTAATTCATGCCAATATAAAATAGAAATATGAGAATTAATAATGAAATAGCACGTCGGCAGACGTGAGCTCTTTTCACAAAATTTTGAACCACATTTTTCAACAAAATCATCTTTAGTGTTGAAGCCCATTTTCAATTAGGCGGTTATGTAAACAAACAAAATTTTCGCATATGGAGCTTACAAAATCCACAAAAAGTCATTGAAAAACCATTATATCCAAAGAAAGTGATCGTATGTTGCGGTTTGTGGTTAGGCGGCATCATCGGCCCGTAGTTTTTCGAAAATGAGCAAGGAAATGCCGTCACCGTGAAAACTTTACGCTACCATACCATTATAACCAATGTTTTGTGGCCACAATTGGCTAATGTTGACATCAGTGAATTTTGTTTTCAGCAGGACAGTGTCACAAGCCACATAGCCAGCCAAACAGGTATTGAATGAGAAATTTCCCGGCCGTGTTATATCTCGATTTGGCGATGTCCGATGCCGCTGGATTATTTTCTCGCTGACCATTTGAAAGACCGCGCTTACGTGATCAAAACACAAACAACTGACACTCTGAAAGATGAAATTCGGCGCTACATTGACGAGATAAGCGAAGTTTTGTTGCCAACTGTGGTTCAAAATTTTGTGAAAAGAGTGGACGTCTGCCGACCTGCTAAGGGTGGACATTTGCCCGGCATCATATTCCATTATTAATTCCCATATTTCTATTTTACATTGATATGAATAAAACTAAACTTGTCAACCAAAAATGTGTTTTTAAGCCTATTTACTTCCCAACCTCAAACTTGCCCACTCATTATTTAGTGCACAAAAAAATTATTTTTGTAAACTTGTGTTATTTAAAGAAAAAATTACGCATTTTCTAGTGTGGTTATTGGTCTAAAGATATTAAGAAGATTGGTTTAAAGATATTATTTCAAAAAAATGTTCCATTTCTTAAAACAAGAAAAGAAGGAAAATATAATGTTTGAAGAGAATAAAATGTGTATGGAATAGAAGTTCAATTACATAGACAAAAACCAATTCCTTTTTATATTTAAAATATAATAGAATATGAGATATTTAACAAATTTTGACTTATTTTACCATAAAATAACAAATGATTTCTTTCATTAATGCTGTTGAAATTGCTTTTTTACACATAAAATGACCCCCATATACCCTTTATTGACTTACTTACATGCCTATGCAGTATATGAGTATGTGGTGTGTACTTAAGAAACCCTAAACATTATACGCACTTTGCGCAAATATGTATTTGTATGTGTACGTGCATATATAATATTAAACAAATGTATGCCCTACATACGAATTAAAATTGTTTTTATAGGTAAATTGTACAGACTGTGCCTGTTTATGTATGTATATGTGCGCCTATAGTACAAAGAACATCTAAGAAGAGAAACAAAAACACACGTACAAAAGTACAGCTTAAGAGGCTGTTGCTTCAATGCACATTGTTAATGTGTATGTGTCTGTCTGTGTGCGTGTGTATTGAGGTGTTTGTTTTAAAACCCACAAAGAATATATTGCTCTCACTGTTTATGACTTCAGGTGAGTTAGTATGTTTGTAATGGGTATACATCGCATGCTAAGTTTATATCGAAATTTAACCCTTAGCAACATACTTTTTTTTACACTTCTTCTTTAATCTCTACCCCCTTGTTTTTTATATAAATTTTGCTTGTAGTTGCTGACATTGTTTGTCTGGCTGTTTGTCGGTGTGCCTTTAACATAAACGTGTTCAAAATTGGAATAAAGAAACGACTTTTTCTTCCGTATAAACAAATTTGTGTAGTTGTTTGTTGTTGTTCTTGTTGCTGTATTATTTATATAAAGAGAAATTTATTCCATTTTTGTATTCTTTGTGGGAATACTGTAAATAGGGAGAGATATCAAGGGTATAACGCAGCATAGCAAAAAGAAAAGAAAATACTTTCGCACAGGCATTCTTTGTTTATCAGGTTTCTGTCAAGCGAGTAATACGAGTAGATAGATAATGGTTTGGGGAAAGAATATATACCTATGTATGTGTGTATGTACATAATATTTTTTGTAAATTATATGAAATAAAATGCAAAAAAATTTAATAAAAGTTGCAAGTCAAACTAATTTAATAAACGATTCGATACCATAAATTAGAGTATATGGGCTACATTAACACTTAGCTTTTATTCTGTAGGAAGCTGTCGCCCAAGCTCCTTATGTGATGTTGTAGCCATATGATTGCAAAGCTACATGTAAATACGATTTCGAAGTCAGATATTTTGACATGACTTTAACACGTTGGCACTTTCTACGATCCTTATATACCATATATACTGTAAACTGCTGCATATACATAAATACTAATTCAAAGCCTTGTACCTGATCCTATCTTCAGACATTTTATGGGTAACCCTTTCCCTTTTGGAAAATTCAAGTGGTTGATGTGGTTGATTTACTCAATGTGAACTTGCTATGAGTCCAATGCTGCAGGTAAGCGCCACTAAATGCAAACTGTTTCGAATAAAATTGTAAATTTAAGAGTGTGAACCAGGAGCTTCAGTGCATCATAGCAATGTGACACGTAAAGTCCTTTTTAATTTTTACAAACAGTTTTCGTCAGACAATGTCTATTTAGATTCCTTTCTCCAGAAAACACACACAGGTAATAAAGGTGAAATTACTTTTTCCCTTAACCATTATCTTTACACGAAATATGTAAATAACATCCTTACGTATTTTGCAGCATCGATAGACAGTTACTAAGCCTGAAATAATGGACAATGAGAATAAATGGGAATGAAAAGAAATAACAGTACATACACACATGCACACAATAAGAAGATGAAGAAGGGAACGCTAAGAAACTGTCATATGTCATGAGTGTAAAACGATCCCAAATTTTAATATATTTTTTATTGACATTTATACACACACATACTCACATGCTAATACTCATACTCATTCTCAAATATATTTAAGCATTGGAAAAATAGCTTGTAAGAGTGTACGCGGGTGATCAAAGATGGCGCGGCACGGCGCGGCATAGATTAAGCAAATGTTATAACTCACACATGTTTTTTTGTCGTTGGTCTTCACTTTGCTTTGCCTTCATTTTCTTTTTCCTACAAGTATTGAATTCGTAGAGTGTTAGAGTTGTTGTGTTGGTGTATATGTTTTGCTATTTCTTTTAAAAATTGCCTATTTAAGCATATTTTTAGGCCTTTTCTAAGCATATTGTTAATGTGTTTGCCTCTTAATCTCATTTAGTTTGTTGTGTTCTCTCCTAAATATATCTGGAATTTAAGTTATGAAACCCACACAAAATGCGAAGAAAAGCTGGACTTTTATAAAACGGTGGTGGTGGTGGTGGTGGTGGTGTTGAATTTTAATGATTATGTGGTTACAGGTAAATGATAATGATAACGATAATGCTGATGAAGAATCATTTAATGTGTAAACGCAGTCAAAGCCACGTTTAATTAATTCACGTACCAAATACAAGTATTAACGGCTTTATATTTTGGCTTAGAGATGATGAAAAGTTTTGTACATAAACCTTTCTATAGAGATTATATAGTAGGGAGTTTTTAATTAAAATTTATCATGGAACGAGAAATATATATGAAGAAATTATATTTGATTTAGGAACGTTTGCAACGTGAAAAATGCTTAATAAAGTTGAATCGTTTTTAAAATAAAGAAATTTATATGCAAATGCAATTTGTAATCCATATCTATATCTATATCTATATCTATATCTATATCTATATCTATATCTATATCTATATCTATATCTATATCTATATCTATATCTATATCTATATCTATATCTATATCTATATCTATATCTATATCTATATCTATATCTATATCTATATCTATATCTATATCTATATCTATATCTATATCTATATCTATATCTATATCTATATCTATATCTATATCTATATCTATATCTATATCTATATCTATATCTATATCTATATCTATATCTATATCTATATCTATATCTATATCTATATCTATATCTATATCTATATCTATATCTATATCTATATCTATATCTATATCTATATCTATATCTATATCTATATCTATATCTATATCTATATCTATATCTATATCTATATCTATATCTATATCTATATCTATATCTATATCTATATCTATATCTATATCTATATCTATATCTATATCTATATCTATATCTATATCTATATCTATATCTATATCTATATCTATATCTATATCTATATCTATATCTATATCTATATCTATATCTATATCTATATCTATATCTATATCTATATATCTATATCTATATCTATATCTATATCTATATCTATATCTATATCTATATCTATATCTATATCTATATCTATATCTATATCTATATCTATATCTATATCTATATCTATATCTATATCTATATCTATATCTATATCTATATCTATATCTATATCTATATCTATATCTATATCTATATCTATATCTATATCTATATCTATATCTATATCTATATCTATATCTATATCTATATCTATATCTATATCTATATCTATATCTATATCTATATCTATATCTATATCTATATCTATATCTATATCTATATCTATATCTATATCTATATCTATATCTATATCTATATCTATATCTATATCTATATCTATATCTATATCTATATCTATATCTATATCTATATCTATATCTATATCTATATCTATATCTATATCTATATCTATATCTATATCTATATCTATATCTATATCTATATCTATATCTATATCTATATCTATATCTATATCTATATCTATATCTATATCTATATCTATATCTATATCTATATCTATATCTATATCTATATCTATATCTATATCTATATCTATATCTATATCTATATCTATATCTATATCTATATCTATATCTATATCTATATCTATATCTATATCTATATCTATATCTATATCTATATCTATATCTATATCTATATCTATATCTATATCTATATCTATATCTATATCTATATCTATATCTATATCTATATCTATATCTATATCTATATCTATATCTATATCTATATCTATATCTATATCTATATCTATATCTATATCTATATCTATATCTATATCTATATCTATATCTATATCTATATCTATATCTATATCTATATCTATATCTATATCTATATCTATATCTATATCTATATCTATATCTATATCTATATCTATATCTATATCTATATCTATATCTATATCTATATCTATATCTATATCTATATCTATATCTATATCTATATCTATATCTATATCTATATCTATATCTATATCTATATCTATATCTATATCTATATCTATATCTATATCTATATCTATATCTATATCTATATCTATATCTATATCTATATCTATATCTATATCTATATCTATATCTATATCTATATCTATATCTATATCTATATCTATATCTATATCTATATCTATATCTATATCTATATCTATATCTATATCTATATCTATATCTATATCTATATCTATATCTATATCTATATCTATATCTATATCTATATCTATATCTATATCTATATCTATATCTATATCTATATCTATATCTATATCTATATCTATATCTATATCTATATCTATATCTATATCTATATCTATATCTATATCTATATCTATATCTATATCTATATCTATATCTATATCTATATCTATATCTATATCTATATCTATATCTATATCTATATCTATATCTATATCTATATCTATATCTATATCTATATCTATATCTATATCTATATCTATATCTATATCTATATCTATATCTATATCTATATCTATATCTATATCTATATCTATATCTATATCTATATCTATATCTATATCTATATCTATATCTATATCTATATCTATATCTATATCTATATCTATATCTATATCTATATCTATATCTATATCTATATCTATATCTATATCTATATCTATATCTATATCTATATCTATATCTATATCTATATCTATATCTATATCTATATCTATATCTATATCTATATCTATATCTATATCTATATCTATATCTATATCTATATCTATATCTATATCTATATCTATATCTATATCTATATCTATATCTATATCTATATCTATATCTATATCTATATCTATATCTATATCTATAACCATATATAAAATAATATCCAGCAACAACACATTTTGTGTAGATTTTTTTTCTCGTATCATGTAATTCTCTTATGGTTTGCACAAAAGAACACAATTGCAGTCAATGGAGATTTTGATCAAATGTCATGTGTTTTACCAGCTCACCTCTAACGTGTGTTTAAAGCATTTTAAGTTTGCTTTGTCTGTGTGTAGTAACCAAGTGCCATGAGTTGCTATGAAACTCTACATCAAGTTAATGGACATCTTCTGCAATAGGGAGCATGGCCATCCTCTGTGGGCTTTGTTGTCACATTTTTAATATTTTAAAAGCTGTTTCTATAGATAAATTATCTATCCAACGAGCAGAGGAAGCCAATAAGACCAGTTAAGAAATATCGTTAATTTGTAAAGAAAATAATTACATTTTCTTACAGAATTATTATATCCTTACTTTTTATAACAAACGAGTTAAACGAGTAATCGGTGTATATGTTACCATTATTATTATATTTAACTGTCAATGTCGTTATCTCACATGCTGTGTTTGTGTGAATCCTCTATTTGTACGTGTATATTATGCATGTGTTTCTAACAGTAACATGGCTACGTTTAGACAACAAATTATTTTTATAATTTTTTAGCTTTTTTTCCCATATATCGCTCTTGTACCGCTGAAGTCAGTCAACTGAAAATTTATTAGTTTTCACTTTTTGCAAAAAAAAAAAAAAAAAAAAAAAAAAAAAAACGTTTTACAGTGATGAACTCTGTGCACTATAAAAATCTTACATCATCTTACACACAAAAAAAAATTCAATTGTTACCTCCATTTTTGATTCAATTTCATATTAAACAGAAACGTTTTTTGCCTCTACTGAAAACTTGTAAATTTTGAGTTGTCTACTTTAGCGGTACAAGTGCGATATGTAAGTTTATTGAAAACAAAAACAACAACAACAACGACAATACAAACAACTATAGTAACAACTTGATTTTTTCCTAGAGTTTTACTTATTTTGATACTTACACTAGAAAAAACCCGGCGTGCTTCGCTACTCCATCTTCATTATTATCTGAAATGCCATCTTATTTACATCTTTAAACTTTTTTCTCCATTTTTTCTTCTTCCAGTCATCCAGAGACACTGTAGGCTCTGATTTTTAGCTGTGTATAGTCTTCAAAAAAACAGACATTCATTTTATGTATAAGATAAGTACACTCATACCTCTTTACACAGTTTTGCCTTTTACGGCATTTCGCTATAACCGCCTCTCTGAGTTATGGAATACTTTCTCTTTGCGGCACTAATTATCTCGTTATATGGCTAGAAAAATCGAGGATTCGCCGATAAAGCGTAAGGCAAACAGAAGCAACTCATTTTATGGAATTTCGATTAACGACCCACCTTTTCAGAACCTATCTAAATCTGATTTCTGAAATTTAGCCGAAGCTTTAATAGTTTTCGTTATCTACATGTACAAAATCCGACATTTAGTATGAATGGCAGTTGCCACACCCACCTATCTAATCTCGCCTAGTTATTGACTGATAATGTTTGAACCAAATTTAGAAAGTTATACTATTGCCGTTCTCATGTTATACAAAAATTAATATTTAGTTTGTAAGGGACGTACTGCGCCCACTTGTCCAATTCTGCCCACTTTTTACCTGATGATTTTCACTCAGACTAAATTCAAAAGTTTTTGCTGTACCCGTTCTCCAGGTACACAATAATCAATATTTAGTTTTTATTAAAGTTACTATGACCACTTATCCAATTCCTCCCAGTTTTAGACTCATGGTTTATATTGACTATTTATTTAAGCAGACCAAATTCTGAAGCTTTAGCTGTAACCGTGCTCAAGACTTAATGAACAACAATGAACACAACCAATTGTCCAATTTCACCCACCTTTCGACTGTTGATTTGTATAGACTATGAACCTATTTGGGCCAAATTTATAGTCTTTTTCCGTTACCATTTTGAAAACAGAGAAAACTAAAAATTTACTTTGTATGGACGTAACATCGCATAGTAAAAATGTTAAGAAAATCGGTTGCCCATAAATCACAAACCAACAATCAAACATACATAGACACATTCATTTTTATATATAAGACATATACACAAATACATACAGACACATACACATACAAATGTACTATTATTTTGTGTATTATCTCGTACATGATTTAGTTATGAAAATCTGTTATATGAGACTCTATAGCTCTATAATACATTAGGGGGGTCTTTAGTGGTATGGAATTTTTTTTATTTTTTTTTCAAGTTAGAGACCGTAACTCCCCTTAAAGTGTGTGGTTGTGTATACAAATACGTTATGCAAAAAGTTATGGTTGTCGAAAAAAGGAAAGGCGTGGCGCATTGCCTCTCAAGTTGATCCCTTTTTTGAAAAAAAAAAATAGTATACAAACTAATAGAAAGAACATTTCTCTGTTTTTTTTTTTAATTTTCAATTATTTACGTTTAATTTAATTTAATTTTTATAAAATCGAAATTTTATTTTTAAACTTTTCAAGACAAATTTGAAGTGCGATGCGCCACCTTTTAACTTTGCCCAATCGTGATAATATTTTTCACACCATATTTTGAAACTATAACAAGCATTTTTAGGGGAAGTTACGCTTATCGATAAATAAGGACGACCCTAATAATACATATACACATATATTTTTTTTCTCTCTCTCTCTCTCTCTCTCTCTCTCTATCTCTCTTTTGATATCCTTATCTATGCCTGTCAACTCGACATGCATTGACTTATTATTAGTTTTTCATGAAAATTCTATTTTATTTTTCATTTTTTTATGCTTTTTTTATGACAAACTGTTGGCTTATTTTTCCTTTTTTATCATCTTTAATAACATTTAACATGAAATAGAATAAACAAATTGAAATGTAAATAAATTGATATTTACAACAGCAACAGCAACAACAACAGCAACATTTATAAAAAAGGAAAACCATAAAGAGTTTAATGAAATTTTTGCTGTTTTTCCTGCTTAATGTTTATTTGTATGTGTGTATACGAGAGTAACGCACAAAGTAAGTGAATGTTTTGCAAATTAGTGGGAAATTATGGTTGAAATAGAGAAAGAAAAAAAAACGTTTTAAGCCGCAAGTTTAATTTGATTTAAAAAACTTCAGTAAATAAATGGGAAATTCATATATGGGAAGTAATGTTTAAATATAAGGGAAATTATAGTTCCTCTTTTATTTATTTTTTTTTTTAAGAATAATATTAAATGGATACATAAGCAGCTTAATATT
The DNA here is from genome assembly GCA_023159175.1 of Wohlfahrtia magnifica. Taxonomy (NCBI): domain Eukaryota; kingdom Metazoa; phylum Arthropoda; class Insecta; order Diptera; family Sarcophagidae; genus Wohlfahrtia; species Wohlfahrtia magnifica. Next base: position 871,112 of record JAKWBJ010000227.1, on the reverse strand, counting down.
AATATGCCTTTTTGGGTAAGAGTAGTGGTTTAGTTATTTTGTCAAAAACATAAAGGGTGTCCAAAATTGAGGTATCATTTTAATTTTGCTGCCATTCCTTTTTTTCTATCTCTAATTCTTATTTTAAATTGTTGTTTTATAATTATAAATACATTTCGTTTAGTTGCTATGCAACGTTACATGAAGGAACAGCGTGTTTTTATTTTTAAAACGTTTTTTGAAAATGACATATGTTTTCATGATGTAATTGGGAAATTTAGAAAAAAATTCGGTAGAGAAATTGCTCAAACAAATCAAGTTATCAAGCTGATGGTTGAGAAATTTGAAGAAATTGCATCCGTTTATTACAAAGAAAAGGAACTTATTAACGAAATGATCGTTCAACCGAGAATATAGCAGGTATGAGCAGAAGTGTTGAAGAAGATTCAAAAACATTAATTCGTCATCGTTCGCAGCAATTAAACATAAAACGATCCACATTATTCAACATTTTGTATCGTGACCTCGTATCAAACGCTTATAAGATCGAGCTGACCCAAGAACTAAAACCAGCTAACCGCGCATTACATTGGTAATTCGTTTCTTGGGCCATCAAAAACAAAAAGGAAATGAGGATTTTTGTTAACAAAATAATCTTCACCGACGAAGCCCATTTCCAGCTCAATGGCTACGTCAACAAGCAGAGTTATTTTAGAGCAACCATTGCATCCACCAAAATGATGTGGTTTGTGGTCCGGAGGAATCATCGAACCATATTTTTTTGAAAACGAAAATGGAAATGCGATTATGGTCAATGGACATGGCTACAAGGAGATGATCTGAAGCTGTCTGATGATTTAGACGAGGAGAATATGTGGTTCAACAGGATGGTGCCACTTGTCACACGCAAGAGAAACAATGGATATTTTGAAGGAAAAGTTTAAAAATCGCATTATTTCTTGTAGAGGAGGACTAAATTGGCCACCAAGATCGTGCGCTTTGACACCTTTAATTTTGCTTGGGAGTTTTTTTGAAATCGAAAGTGTACAGCAAAATGTGACTGATAATTTTGATAAAAGATTGAGAGACTGCCGAGCTAGTGGAAGGGGTCACTTGACCGACATAATTCTCAAGTTTTAACCTGAACCTATTTGAAATTAAATGAAATGAAATACAAATATTTTTTAAATCTGTAAAGAAACCTTTTTTTTAAATTAAAATAATATGATACCTCCATTTTGGACACCCTTTACATTTGTTGCACTTACACTTACGGTTTTTCTAGTTTTATTTTTTCCCTTCAACTAATAAGATTTCTTAAGGCCCGTTTATTCAATCGATAACTTCTGGCCCAATACTCCTCTGCAAAATATTTCTTAAAATTTTGAAAATAGTCGAAAGGGACTAAATGCTGATGAAACTACATAATCGTGTAGATCCCGTTTATTGGCTTGATGAGGCAGCATTTTTTTCTGAAAGATGTGCTTGTTTTTGCTGCAAATCAATATTGAATCATTTGGACCTTTTCAAGGCAACTAATTTTGAACATGACGTCTGTTTAACAAAAAACTTCAAAATAAAATAAACACTACGTTGTTGTTGTTATACAGTTTCTATATCCTCACTTTATCTTACACAGTTTATCCTAATACAGTAACTTATTTATCTATAACACTTTTATTTACGCTTAAACGCGACTTTACTTTATGACTGCAAAACGATAACTATGTCGACATAAGCAAAGCAGCCTCGAATTGGCAATGCTGTCAAATATACAAATCAGTACGACAATACCAGGGTATTACATTATCAACCTTGACACAAATCAATAGACAAATATCCCACAATACAGTTCCAAAGGCACTAATGTGGTGTATTTTCTTTTTAGGCATTTTTATTTTCGTAACAATATGTTTTGTACCGTACTTCCTTTAGGTGCATATGGCTTTCACAAAGTATCGCCATCTTAAAATGTTGACCGCTGTTCGCTGTGGCTGTTGCTTCTTAGTTTGTTTTGATTGGTTTTTTGTGCGAATGATTCATCCGCATCTTCCTAACGATGCAATGATTTATTAAGCAAATTGCTAAACGCTCTTCTTAAATAGTTACACTATTGAGCTTATTGCTGTATCCATCGCGTGAATGGGCCTTTCAAATTTAAATCCTTTGATCGTGCAGTTTCTTTCTATGGGTCGATTAAGCGACTTTTTATGACTTGCTGACCTGCTTTTGGATATATTTGTACTGATACGAGCACAACACAACAAATTTAACCTTTTAAACCCTTAAAATTAATGGTGTGTAGTCCCCATAGTAATTTAATTGGTTTCGGGTCGAGTTTTTCAATAAAAATGTAAAAAAAAAAAAAATTGTTTAAAACTACAAATAGACACAACTTCCTACAATTAAATAATGAAATGAGTATTTCTGTAATAAATAAAAAATAAAAACAAAAATCGCGGCATAATCAAACCACTCTTGTATATATAGGTTCCGCCAAATAATTTTTTTTTAAATGCTATAAAAAAAAACTACTGAATATTTTCTAAAATTTCATTTTTTATTTGAAAGTACAATCCTTCTGGTTAATAATGGAAAATAATTTCATTCAAATGGCTACCTCGGCTGGCCATGCAGTAGCCTACACGATCGGTCCAATTTTTAAGCACATTATCGATTGTGTGCAGCTGCGTTTCACCAATGGCTTCACGAATATTGTCCTTTAGAGCGTCAATTGTCCCTGGCTTGTTGGCGTAACACTTATCTTTGACGGCACCCTACAAATAATAGTCCAACGGTGTCAAATCGCAGCTCCGAGGTGGCCAAACGACATCAGCTTGCGGCTGATAATGCGATCTTCAAAAAAGGGCGCAAAACATCGAGTGAAGCTTCAGCTGTGTGGCACGTAGCGCCGTCCTGTTGAAACCAAATGTTGCTAATATACTCTTCTTCAATATTTGTGAACAAAAATTCGTTCGACATGGCCCGATGACGATCGCTATTGACTGTAACGGCCACTCCTTGCTCATTTTCGAAGAAAAATGGCCCAATTATGCCTCTTGACCAAAATCCGCACCAAACAGTGACTCGTCTTGGGTGTATCGGCTTTTCAATGTATGCGTGCGGGTTTTAAAAATTAACTTCAGAACTTCCTCTTAAATATCTTGATTTTATTGTAACATTTTTTTTTTAATAAATTCCGTTTAAATTTATTTAATATTTTACATTTGATTAAAAACTTTCTCTAAAAGATTCATTTGTTAAAAACATCATTCATGCACACATACACACATACACAAATATACACATACTTACGTACAATGACATCGTATTTAGAACAACAATGGCAATGGTTGACAACATCTTGTATTTTGTTGAACATTTTCGAAAATACAAATTGACAGAAATAAGAAAGAGCACTCTGGAGAAATTAAGATAAACTAATACTAACACAGATCCCTTCGGAATAGTGTACACAAAACCAATGAATGAGAATACAATGAACGGCATGAATATTTGAGTGAGAATATATTTAAAATATGTTATCTCTCCACCAATCATAGCTGCCAGATTTTGACGATTTTCTAACAAAATTTTGGCAAAGTGACTATTGAAGTTTTTTGCCACTAAAATGACGTTTTTTGCTATATGGACTATTGGCAGCTCTAAAAGTAATTGCAACAATTTGTAGTTGAGACAACTAGCTAAAGATAAAGAAATATGCGAATATAATAATATCACTGTATTAGACTGGCCGCCACTGGCTTCAGACTTAAATTCGATAGGCAATTTGTGGAACGTAGTAAAAACATCAACCAGACAAAGTGGTGCACAAATTATTATGAGCTTTGGTAACTTATTCAGGCAGCGTGTAATATACGAACCACGAGGTAACGCTGTGATCGTATATATGTACTTTAACACTTTTTCTTAAGAGCAAACAGCCTTGTTATTTCAAATTCATTTCTTTTATTATAAATGCTTCTTCTTATAAAACTAGTGTAACTTACATTGATAACTTATAACTTAAAAGTGTTGCCAATAAATGTAAATGTTGTAAATATACCACAGTATGATATATCGCCAAAACTTTATCGAATCTGTACCCAATCGATGTCTGGCAGTTTTAAGTAACCACGAAACCTCTAGAACAATATTAGAACTGAGATTATTGTAAATCTGTTATTATATTATATGTTTTCTATAACTATTGTGAAAATTCCTTGAAGCGTCCCTATTTTTCTTCACAGTTTGAATTTGTATTTTAAATCTTGTTTAATTATATCTAAAGGGTCCGCCAAATAATTTCTTTTTTTTTAAATGCTATAAAAACAAACCACTGAATATTTGCTCAAATTTCTTTTTTTATTTGAAAGTACAATCTTCCGGTTAATAATGGAAAATCATTTCATTCAAATAGCTGCCTCGGCTGGCCATGCAGTAGCCTACACGATCGGTCCAAATTTTAAGCCCATTATCGATTGTGTGCAGCTGTATTTCACCAATGGCTTCACGAATATTGTCCTTTAAAACGTCAATTGTCTCTGGCTTGTTGGCGTAACACTTATCTTTGACGGCACGCCGCAAATATAGGGTGCAATAGTCCAACGGTGTCATATCACAGCTCCGAGGTGGCCAAAAGACATCAGCTCTGCGGCTGATAATGCGATCTTCAAAAACAGGGCGCAAACCATCGAGTGTAGCTTCGGCTGTGTGACACGTAGCGCCGTCCTGTTGAAACCAAATGTTGCTATTATCCTCCTCTTCAATTTTTGTGAACAAAAATTCGTTCAACATGGCCCCATAATGATCGCCATTGACTGTAACAGCCACTTCTTGCTCATTTTCGAAGAAAAATGGCCCAATTATGCCTCTGGACCAAAATCCGCACCAAACAGTGACTCGTCTTGGGTGTATCGGCTTTTCTGTGCCTCAAATGCGACAATTTTGCCAAGACCAAAATGAGCTTCATCTGAAAAGATGATTTTTTTTTTCGATCGGAATCCAAAATCCGCACCAATTAGTGACTCGTCTTGGGTGTATCGGCTTTTCAATGTATGCGTGCGGGTTTTCTGTGCCTCAAATGCGACAATTTTGCTAGTTTACATACCCGACAAGATCAAAATGAGCTTCATCTGAAAAGATGATTTTTTTTCGATCGCTGGCCCACTTAGCGAAGCGTATACACAACCATATTCGTTCAGCGGAAGCATAAAACTAATTATCTGTCAAATCAGACATGAGCTAAGTGTTACCATTCACGAAGTAAGCACTAATTGAAAAAAAAAATCGTTGGATGGCGGACCTTTTATTTTAAAATACAAGCAATAATTTAAAATAAATGTAAGGAAACTTGATTCTGTAGCTGATTAACTAAAAATAAGAACAATTATTTATCAGCAATTGTCTCGTTTTACGTACTTTCTTATCAAATTTCCAAGTACCACATTAGTGAAAATAATTGGAAGCTAAAAAAAATGAATTTTAAAGAAATCAGAAAATAGTTTTAACACTTTTATAAAGCTATTACTAAAACTAGATGTTAGTAGTTCTGTGTGCCGCTGTGCTATGGTAGGTAAGATACCCGCCTAGCAACCAAAAGGTCGTTGCTTCAATACCAGGCCAGACCATTAACAAAAAAGAAAAAAGTTGTTCGACAGCGGTATCACCTCATAACATTAGCTAGTAACTGTTTATGAGCATAAATACTCTTGAAAACTTCTCTAAATGCATTCGCCGTTCGGAGACGGCGTTAAACTGTAGATCCCTTTCAATGAGTTTAAAAATAGAATCGGCTGCGGCATTGACTGAGAGAAGTTCCCATGTTCCTTCATGGAATGTTATGGGAGTTAATATTAATAATTCTGTCGTTTAGTTATTATTAAAAGTTACCATATTAGAGAAATTTGTTTTGATTATAATATAATTTTGAATCAATATAGTGTTTTGACATTACTATCTAGTAGAATTCTAGAAGTAAAGTTAATCGATTTGACAAACTAGGTATTCATTCGTAAAAACTTCCTTTTTTTGATACGATTTTTTTTTTGACGATTTTCTGAAACTAAAATAACGATATTTTTAAAATTTATAGGAAAATATGCCGCTTTTCTGCAAATTTCATCTGGCAGCCCTGCCACCAATACTCTTTCGCTTTGATTCCTATAGAATATTTTGATATAAAATGTTTGTAAAAAATATAGAAATAATATTACAAGAAAATAAGGCTTTAATGTAAAGAATTTTAAATCAACAAATAGATATTAAATAGGAGAAGAGAAGAAAAGCAAGGTAAATATAAACAAGCAAACAAACAAACAAAATACAAACTAGTGAGTGTTTGGTCGGTGTATATCTTATTAAACATTCACACACACACACAGAAGAACACACAGAGAAATGGTTAGCAAGGGATACTTTGTGTAGGAAATTAAACATCTTTACTAGGGAGATCGGATGGTTATTATTCGACCGGTTTTAACCGGTTTTAACCGGTTTAAACCGGTTCTTTTAACACGAATAACCGGTTAATTTAAATATGTATATTTTTTATATTTTATTTATTTATTTATTTATTTATTTATTATAATGAATGTTTTTCTAATGCTACAACATCAATTATATTATAAATTACAGCATTAGAATCAGATAAGTTACATACCGTTTACCATTTTAAAAAATTTTATAAGTTACTGTAATGACTACTTAACAAGTTCTTAAATCGCGCTGCGTTGCTGGGGGGGCGGGGGGGGGGGGGGAGATGGTTCCAGAGATAAATGTTATATATATAAAACTGGTGAAAAGAAGCACTCTTTCGGTATTTGAATGTTCGGATATTATTGTTCCTCGCAGACGATGTGAATACCAATTTGTCATAAAGAGAGTCGGGCTTTTTTGTAGTTATAATTTTATGCCAAAAAATAAGATTTTTAAGCTTCATGTAGTCATCGAGGTGCATGCCAAGGACATGTATTAAATACGGTGTTATATGATCAAATTTTTTCAAAGCAAAAACATATCGAACAATATTATTAAACGCTATGTTGAGCTTTCGTTTCGAAGTCATATTGTATCCAGCAAAAATCTCAGAGGCATATAAAAGAGAAGGAATTAAATATGTTTTGGCAATCATCATCCTTATCCTCCTGGGTGTAAAGTGTTGAGTCTGCCATAGGGTTCTAATCATCCCATAAATTATGCCACATGCTTGATTAACGTGATCCGACCATGTCAGCGAGCTATTAACGTAACGCCCAAATTTTTGGCTGTATTTACCAATTGCATTTTTGTGCCATTAAGAGAAATATACAAATTCCTTCTTAGTACCGCCGGGATTTAGTCAATTGTTAAAAATTTAGACTTAATAGGACTAAGAAGTAGGCCATTAGCAGATGCCCTTTGATAAATTCTATCTAAATCAGTATTTATTTCATTAATGGCAGAATTTCTAGCTGTTTTTGAACAACTTAAATAAAGCTGTACGTCATCAGCATACATTTGAATTTTAGAGTATCTGATCTGCAAAGGAAGGTCATTTGCATACATGGAGTGAAAAATACCTTTTTATTTCCAATATGATAGAATTTTTCGAAATTTAATATCTAACATCTTACTTTTTATATATAACAACCGTGAAGGTCTCACAAAGAACGTGAAAAAGATAGGCGCACTTAGCAGGTATAACTTTTTCTCAATTTCTGTAAATAATTAGTAATTTTTTATATTTGGAGAATAATGAATAACTAGACTTATTGAAAAAGACCTATAAACGCCTGCTCCGAACAAGAGATGTATTATTTAGTGAAGCTTGTCACAGAGTAAGTACTTAAAAGCAGTCGCTAGCAATGTTGCGAGGTGATACCGAGGACGTTTTGGTTGGTAGGCGGGTGTCTTACCTAGCATACCACATTGGTAATCACTATTAAATATATGGTGCATGCATTTGTATGTCTACAGATGTCCACTGAAGGAAAGGATAAGTCTGGATATACTACATGTCATTAAATAGCAAGCTGAGAAGGCTCATCGACACCAGGATTTATTAACCACCTTAAATATGTTTATAAGATTGACGCTATTGTGTAGCAAGGAAATCTTGATTCCACACCAAGTAGTCTCTGGGCACTGGCAATTCAAATACTTAAAAAATACGCTGCTAAAATGAATCACTTGATGAAATAGTAATATGGTGCTTTGTCGAGAATTAAATGTCCGTTAAGTCCCTAAAAAAGCCGAACGTTATTCTAGCATACTTACTTGCTAGAAACTACAACATGAGACACAAATTTATCAACTTTATTTGGAAATGCAACAAAAATTGGGAAGAATTTTATTTTAATAAAAGAACCGGTTAACCGGTTATTTGATACATTTTTAACCAAAAACCGTTTTTTTTTAATTGTAATTTTTCGAATTATTCGAAAACCGGTTTTTGAAAAGAGTCGAATAATCGATCTCTCTACACGGCACAAACTTTGATTATAAAATTCCAAGAATAGCAAGCGTTGGTCTTTTGTTTGACACGAATCTTCTTTGGTACTGAAAAATCAAATAGCAAAACAATCATCCCGTGCATGTTTTTAACTTCAGACCATACTTAGTTTATTTAATCAGACATCTGTTTTTTCTTTTTAAAAAATTAATTGTTATTACTTTTTTGTTTTTGTAATAAATATAATAATAAAACGTTTGAAAAAAAATTACGTTTTTTTTCAACATATGATTTTTCTTTCGCCAAAGCTTCTGGCAACGCTGGTTATTAGTGATGATAATGAATGACATGCAGCTTACACAGTATTCAATAATGTTGTTGTCCCTTCTTCATGCCTGACGAGCGACAGAGTGTCAAAACTGTGAGAATGAAACATTTAGCAGCTGTATCTTCTCGCAGCTATTATGTTACATGATAACTTCGAATAATTATTTTAACATGACAGTGTTTTTTGGTACCAAAGAATAGTCTTTCATAAGTTTCCTTCTAGTTTATCTTTTGACCAGGATATAATAAAGTTTTTAGGGCTTGTTTATACAGGGTGTCCGCCGGCAAGGTATACTACTTTGTTTGATTATATGAAAGAGAATGGATCTTATATTGATAAACGTTTTATTTAATGTCGGCAGTTATGTATGAAATACAATATCAGATAAATGTCCGCCTCTGTTAGCACATTTTTCATTACATTTTCACACATTTCAAGCGGTATTTCATTAATTTCAGAACAAATATTTTGTTTGAGTTGCTCCAGCGTTTCTGGTTTGTTTGCATAAGCCTTGCTTTTCAGATATCCCCACAAAAGGAAGTCCGGAGCAGTCAAATCAGGCGACCGTGGAGGCCAATCAACATCATCATTCCGTGAAATAATTTGTTGTGGAAAGAGGTCTCGCAGTAATTCCACTGTAATCCTGGCTGTATGCGATGTGGTACCGTCTTGTTGAAATCACATGTTGGTCAAGCTCATAGCATGCAGTTGTGGCGTTAAAAAGTTTTCTATCATATCACGATATCGCTTCCCATTGACAGTTACCGTTACGCCGTTTTCAGTTTCAAAGAAGTACGGTCCAATGATTCCTCTTGACCAAATTACACACCAGACTGTCACTTACAATGGATGCAAAGGTGACTGATGAATAATTTGAGGGTTTTCCATTACCCAGAACCGACTATTCTCTTTATTCACTTAACCATTCAAATGAAATGCGTCGCGTCATTCATTACGATTTTTTCATGAAAATCGATGATTGATTTTGATAAAATGTTTTAACGATTAAAACACGTTGGTTTATCGAATATTCTTTCACAATAAATTTGCCACGTCTGTACTTCACGACTGCCAAATATGAACTGTCAAGACCAATGTCTCGCAGTAATTCCATTTTAATCCTGGCTGTATGCGATGTGGCACCGTCTTGTTGAAACCACATGTTAGTCAAGCCCAAAGTATGCAGTTGTGGCGTTAAAAAGTTTTCAATCATATCACGATATCGCTCCCCAGTGACAATTACCGTTACGCCGTTTTCAGTTTCAAAGAAGTAAGGTCCAATGAATCCTCCTGACCAAATTGCACACCAGACTGTCACTTTCAATGGATGCAAAGGTGACTGATAAATAATTTGAGGGTTTTCCATTGCCCAGAACTGACTATTCTGTTTATTCACATAACCATTCAAATGAAATGCGTCTCGTCACTCATTATGATTTTTTCATGAAAATCGATGATTGATTTTGATAAAATGTTTTAACGATTAAAACACGTTGGTTTACCGAATATTCTTTCACAATAAATTTGCCACGTCTCTACTTCACGACTGCCAAATATGAACTGTCAAGACCAATGTTTACCAAAATGGAGGCAAGACATAGTAGTGTACCTTCCCGGTGGACACCTTGTATTTGTAGTAAATATTTCTTTATTTCTTTAGAAATGGCCACATGATTGACTGTTTTTGTGTCTCTTATTTCCCATGGCAATTTATTGACAATAAAAGTTTGTTTGTTCTGCGTTACACTATTTCCGTAAAAATAGTTTTTTTTTAATCAGATTTTTGTTTGTTAATGCGTCAAATGAAAATGTCACTTTTAAATAGAAAAACATTTACAAATTAAGTGCTATTTACTTTCCCGTACAATCAATTTCTGTTCTTTTCCTCTTTCTTCCTTGATTTCTGCCATTTTATTTAATTATTTTTCTTATTCTTCATTGTATTCCCTTTGAAAAATCACTTTTTCTTTCGACTGTGTTTTCATTCCTTTAACTTTTTATATTAAAATTAAATGCATTTGACAGGCTGATTATTTGTGAACTTTTGATAAGTGAAATTGAGATTTTATCTTAAAAACCACAACAAACATATCCCAAAATGGTCAATCAAATGGAAATATTTAAGAGTTTTGATTCAAAAAAATCAGATTTTCATAAGAAATTTAATCAAATTTTACTAAAAGTAACCGTAGGTATTCAGACAGAAAAATAAAATTTTTTTTGAACAACTCATTGCTGATCTGATAAATGTTTAAATAACGTTTGCTTTTCTATTTCCATACTGAAATTTATATTACAATGTGCTCACGGGTATTTCTATACTCATAAGTACTTTTTAATATATTGCTGGGAAATCCCTCAGCAGAACAGTCAACGTCTTTTAGATAGTAGTCCTTTAAATCCTGAAACTGAGGTGGCTAAACTAAGTTTTTTTTATTTTAAAAGATCGTTTACAAGCAATAATGAGTAAGCAGCTGCATATCATAACTGTTTTTTCATAATACCTTTGATCTCTTTGTTTGATATTCACAAATGGAGCAAAACTTCAGAAATATAGACCTTCTAGGGTATACAACCTTATAGTATACATTTTGCATGCACTATATAGGAAGGTAGGAGGAAGTGATTCCACATAAAGCTATTCCCCAAAGTTGATCCCCAAATTCTAGAATCCCTTTTCCCTAAATTAAGACGGAAACCAGCCAAAAAACCTAATGAACCTAAAATTCAACATGATATCAAGGGTCGATAGCTAGGGCGACGGACATTGGTAATTGAAGTGGGCTACGCTTTTCTCTTTCTCAATCGTTCCACAACTTCGACAAAAATCATGCATAGGTACCCGCAGTCTCTCTGCGAGTGTATCCATCACAAAACAACGTATCAGAATAGGACAAGGACACTTCGAAGGTGATACATTCACGATCCACTTTAAACCGTTGATTGGTACGCTTCCCATTCATTCTATACCAGGTGTGTCTACTAATAAAGAAAGACTCCTCCTCTGCCCACGATATATCAGCGTCCAAAAGATATTTGCGCCTGATAGACAGCTTAGTGGATGGTTTCACCACCCTCATGTGTTAATGAATATCCGGTAACAGCAAGACCCACTTCATAGCGCTAAGCTTTGTCTAGCTATCAAAAATCGTCATGACCCATACAAATTGTACTTCGCAACCAATGTAGCGCTGCGTTAACGCTTTGCAACTGGAAATTTAAATTTCGACAACGTTTTACAAAATGAAGTTGGCTGCGATTAAAAAAAATAAAAGGAAAAAAGTATTGCCGTTTTCATGCCAAATCTAGCGATTTTGTCACTATTTCATTTCTACTTAGTGATGTTTTGTTGAAAAGTTAAATTAGCATTACTGGTAGTGACACAGTTTTAACGTTCAGCGTTAACGCAATGCTCAATGCTCTTATTTAGGTTAGACAGTAAAATTGTTCCCACGCTAGCAAGTTCATTTGCAGCACAGTTATCCGTAAAGTATATCATACATTCGCCCATTTTGTGAAAGTGTCATAGAAGAGTTGTGATCTTTTTCGTGCTAAATTTGTAATTGGGACCACTGTTGAGTGTGGGTAGTGATATGGAATTCTTACGTTCGCAACTTTCTTTTTGGCAACACTGCTTTTGGTAGCTTAGTGTTTTCGTGTAACATATTCCTTTGGGTCTATAATTTAACCATGCATTCACTTACAAACGAACAACGCGTGCAAATTATTGAATTTTATTATCAAAACTCAAGCTCGGCTAAGACAGCTCATCGTGCAATTACATTTGTGAAGTTGTGTTTAGCGACGAAGCTCATTTCTGGTTGTAAGGATACGTGAATAAGTCAAATTGCCGTATATGGTGTTAAGAGCAGCCAGAACCATTGCAAGAACTGCCAAAGCATCCCAAAAATGCACTCTTTGGTATGGATTAAACGCCGGTGGCATCATGGAACCGTACTTTTTTAAAGACGACAAAGGCAGGAACGTTATTGTGAATGGCGAGCGCTACCGTGCGAAGATTACAAAATTTTTCTGCTCAATGTGGAAGAGCAGGACTTGGCTGACATGTGAATTCAACAAGACTGTGCCACGCCCACAAAGCATGCGAAACAATGGCTCAATTTAGAGTCAAGTTCGGCGAAAAATTTATTTCATATTTGGAGCCAGTCAATTGGCCGCGTAAATCTTGTGATTTAAAGCCTTTGGATTTTTTTGTCTGGCTTTGTTAAAGCTCATGTCTATAGGGACAAGCCCGCAACGGTTGACGCACTGGATGCCATTATTGAAGAATGAACCTATGAACTGAACATTGAATTATATAGATCGCTTTATCGACTCAAATAAAGATTTCATAAAACTCTCTGTTTTTTTAATCGAATCCGAAAGCTGTTAATAAATCACCCGATATATGCAGTATTTTTACTTTGTCAACGTTCACACATTGGAGACGATTAGAGATAACTGATACAGCTTTATCGTGGCATAACATCTAATTCAGCTTACAAGTCTAGTATTAATGCAGCCTGTAAGTTATGGTGGAAAGATTTAATCCTATATTAAGAATAATAGGCCACTATCCAAAATATATTTGATAATAACACGCCTATTTTACTTACTTATAATCTCAAATGGTCAATAGCTGAGCATATGGAAGCCCAAGAGCTTCGATCTTGTACGTATCTGCTCCAGTTAGTCACACCAAGTTTCAAAAGGAGCTCATCGACCTGGTTCTTTCAACGGAGTTTTGGTTGCCCTGTCTTACGTTGTCCTTCGAGTACCGTATCAAACACCTTCCGTGCAGGGAAATTTTCACCCGTGTGCGTGACATGTCCTAGCCAAAGCAATTATTGCACATAGACCACCACATTGATGTCGGGATATAGTGCATACAGTTCAGAGTTCATCGATATTCATGTTTTAGGACAACAGGTCCGTATATTCAGCGGAGAATCTTTCTCTCGAAAACTCCTAGAATCGCTACATCAGTCTATGTCATCACCCACGATCCGGCAACCTTACAGCAAAACAGGTAAAACTAATGTCTTATCTTATCTTATCACGAAAATACCTACTAAGTCCGTAATTGGCACCTGTTGGCATTTGATATTATTATTCTTGTATATGGTGGAACCGAGATAAATGAAATTATCGACAACTTCAAAATTAAAGTTATTTATGCCTTATGATGATCCAAGGCGCGTGTACTGCTTGTCAGTGAAGACCATTAACTTCGTCTTACTCTCATTCACCACCAAGCCCGCTTTAGTTGACTCCCCCTCAATTCTAAAAAATACTGACGTAACTTCTCGTATATTTCGACCCATTATGTCGTTATCGTCAGCACATGCGAGAAGCATGCGGCTCTTGTTATAAATCGTGCCACGCCTATTTCAATAATTTGTATTAAATCCTAAAATTTTTCTCTTTTTTACTTAAAACCAAACAACGTTTATTTTCTTTTTAAAACATCGATTATTTTTTCTTTCAAATTATTTTTGTTTTTTTAAATATTGATTAAAACTTCAATAAATCTTTAAACATATTGAATAGCATCAAAACGTTTATTCCTTCTTTTTGTATATCGTTTCGGTTGTGTTCTTTGCTTTACCCCAAAGGAGACTTTATCTGGAAAATTTATGCGATTCGATTTATAAAAATGTTTGAATTTCAAGCTCCGTTTTCTATATTTCACTCATAAAAAAAAAAAATTACAAAAATTTTCTTTTGCATTTTTTTTGTATCTTAAATCGCTGAGGAATATTAACAATGTTTGCTGCATACGAATATGGAAAAATGGATGTTGAAAAGTTGGTGTGAGTGTGTTTGCATATACTCGTACAATACGAGTATTTAAAGAGAGAGAAAATTTATTTGTGGGGCACATATGTATGTACATATGGAATTTAGTAGAGGATTTTAGGAAACAAATATTTAAATAATTTTTTTACTTATTTTTTATTTTCATTTTTCTACTTTCTGACATTTTATGTGCAAATCCTTAATTCAATTCCAATGTTTAAAAAGTATTTGTGAGAGAGAAAATTTCATCAAATTTGCATTTATGCAATCAACATACGTTTTCTAGAGGGATTTTTTTTTTGTTTTAATTTAAAAGTGCTGCTGAGCGTTATCTTTCTCTTTCAATCCCCCAATTCAAAAGCTTAAGTTGGCTTAATTTTTAATGCTAACGCTTAGAGCAGCTTTCGAAAAATACAAAAAACAAAAAAAGTGATTTTCAATTTTTAATTTTTAATAAAAAAAAAAATCGTGAATTTTATGCTTAACTTTGTGTATTACAGCAGACGCCAAAAGCATTTTAGCAAAAATATTTTACTTTGTCAGCAGAAATTTGCACAACGTCATCATTATCAACGTCATTATCATCATTATCATCGTTATTATCATATTATGATGATTTTATTAGTTAAACAGCAAAAGAAACCAAAGTAGAGTTAAAATGACTTTCAGAAATAAAGCATTTGTAAGTTTATGACGCTATTAAAACCGTCAACAGCACTATTAAACAACAAAGAAAAAAATCTGGCTTCAAATGCCATTTTAAACTTGCATTCAATAGAGAAAGATTATGGAAATAATGCAAATATTTGGTTAAAAATTTCAATAAAAAAAGCTCAACGTGAAAGCATACAAGATTTTCTTAAAAAATAAGCGAATTTTTGTTTCAGAAATTACAAATATATCGCTTATTTACTTCAATAGTATCATAAGAACATGATTTTTTGTTAAGTATTTTAAAATATTTCGTACAAAATTAAAAGCACACGAACAAACTGTTTAATACGCTCGACGATTACCATACTCATCGAATTGTGGAGAGACCGCTACATAAAGCAACAGCTGATTCATTGCTGCATTTGATTGATTTATTTGGTGAAAAACAACATCATTAACATGGCTTTTTCAACCATTACATATATTTGCTAAAACTGGCAACCAGCTACTTTATTCTATTTCCTAAAACAGACATAACAGGTCACTCAAAAAGTGCGTGGAATAAGTGAGAAAAAACAAAATTTTGACAAAACTCGATTTTGTTACTCAACATAGTTGCCTTCGAGGGCGATACGACGAGTAATGCAATGATGCAAATGTTGCTTCACACAAAATGCTATAACTCGGGAATCAATAGTCAGGGTGCTGTTAAATTTTTTACACGTATCATTTAAAGGATAGTACTAAATAAACATCAAATGGGCAAAATTCTAGTAACGCCATTTATGTGTCATCCTACGAGCTTATTGAGTGACCTGATATTTGTGAAAGTATAACGATTTCCAGCGATTGCAACGCTTAAAGTGTTAAAATTGTTAATTTTCTCCGTCACTTCTCGAGGGATTATATTGGCTTTCCGCAAAGCTTTCTTTATTTTGTTTCAGTTTCATTAATAAAGTTGATTTTTTAAGTTACATAAGTAGATAATTAATGCAGTGTAGCCCCATTCATATCGATTGTGCAGTGGTGCTGAATATTCTTGCGTAGCATTGTAAGGCGGCGTTTTGTCCTGATCATTCGTCTAATATTTGTCATCATCGCCAGTGGTACAAGCGGTAAGGTCAGGGTGGCTTCTTATTTATTTTTTAGATGGAGTTATCTAGAGGGAAGTTGAAGCCCCAACACCACACTTTAATTTGACGTTTGCCGTAGTTTCGGCTCTAAAACTACTGTCCCCAAAATTCCTTCAGACTATTTCTGTTGAACATTGACTTCTCTCTTGAAAGCCATAAGGGCAAAACTAATATGTATTGCTTTTAACACCAATTATTGGATTATTTCTCTTTCTGGCCATCATCAGTTTTTTTTTCAATCACTTCTCTAGGGAGCATATTGGCTTTCCACATCCAGCATCCCTTACTTTCCTTCAGTTTCTTTAATCAATGTAATCTTTCAAGCTAAGTAGATGGTTAATCCACTGTAGCTTCATTCATATGATTTTACTTAGTGGTGAAGATTCTTGCTAAATGGTGGTGATCTTTACTTTAGCACTATAATTTTTTCCCAGCAGGTAGCGTGTTTTTCAGATCATTTGTCGGATGTTTGTCATCATTGCCAGAGGTATGCTGAAAGGTCAGGGGTTTTTTCTTTATTCTTTTAGATGGAGTTGTCTTTATTAAACACTTCGTTATGTTCTCTGCTGGGGCTCGAAGCTGGCTTGCTTGTGGGCACCCATCACCCGTTAAAGATTATATCAGAAACAATTAGTCTGCAGTGCTCTGTGATTGGAAAAAACGTTGGCATGTCTAAAGAGAATTACTTTGAAGGGGACAAATAATAATCGAGGAAGAATGGTTTTCATAGCGAACACTCTACTAGAGACCTGTTAGCCAGGCTTTTGAAAAATAAATTCTAGTTTATTATCAGTTGAGTGGAAATATGACAGAGAATGTGATGAAACCTTTTACTTTTAATATTTCTAAACACTTTCTTTGGATCATATCGAGCTTTCTCCGAAATCAAGCCATTTATAGGAAATCTTATAAAAGAAATGTCATCTGACAAGTTCAGGATTAATATTTATAATCTTTCTTATTGAGTTTCGCTCCGTAATTTCTAAATCTATCTACACTTTTGAAATAAGTAGATCCGAGACCTAGGCATTGAAATATTGTTATGAAAATCAAATTTGTCATTTACTTCACTGCTAGAAAATAAACAAAAGCCACAAAAATAGCTACGTGCTTGTTTAAAAACAAAAATAAACGACAACAACAAAACAAGCTGACAACAAAACAAATAAGAAACAACAAAAACACAATAAGCACTGAAACGTACAAAATGTTAACGATCATACCGCTGAATAGAAACTAAAGAAAAATAAGTTTAAAGAAATGGAATAACGAGGGGTACGAGGGCTTTCGAAATATAGTTTACTCAGTCATATGAAACCACATCGATGCGGACATTAGACAGTTTATTTGTTGTAAACCCAGATAGTGCATATTTTATTAGATATCAGGTCAGCGTGTAAAGAGCTTAATTGGTTTAAAGTCATTTTAAAAAGTTTTACTTGGTGTAAGTGAAGAGAGTTCATTGTGGATAAACCCTGGTTGAAATGGTCATATTAGAACCTAAGTTGTGACCATGATTGGGTTGGAAGATCTAAAGATGAAAAGATCTGTTGAGTAATTAGTGTTGTTTACAAAGTTGTAAACAGAAAGATTAAAAGGTTACAATCAGTGGAACACAAAACTGCTTCGATAAAGTATTGTTGAATCAAAAACTAAACACAATTTTTTTATATTTTTACTGCAATCTATGATCCCATTAATAAGCGTTTTTAAAAGAGGTAAAAACAAACCAATATTATACTCGCAAAGAACCTGATGATAATTTCGGGTAGAGTAGTGTGCATAGGCTTATTTTTAATGCACACAACATACGATTTCGGGAAAGGCATTCTTGAACTTTTGGTTTTTGAAAAGATGTAGGAAATAAATAACTCCATCCGACTTCGTTGCTATTTCCGAAATCCTGTATATATTTACAGGCTGCTGTAGAAAGGAGAGTAGGGTTGGTATATGTGTATGTGTGTCAGGGATTGTGGGATTAGAATGCTCTTTAGGCTCCAAGAGAGATATGGCGTTTTTTAGACGAAACTTTCTACCAATACACGAGCGGTAAACTTATCGCTATGATTCTATAGACTATCTGATAGGAATATTCAAATAATAACCGATAGCCAAGCCACGATAAGGTCAACTGTGAATGTGTGTTTCACATCATAATTGGTCCAACTATTTGGCTATTCTAGTTCACCGGGCCTAGTTGTGATTAATAGGGTTGACTGTTGATTTGGGAATTTTGCTGAGGTTTCTATACATAGGGGATAAAGATAAGAAAGACACGACATTCCACATTCCGTGTAACTTTCTCACGCTAAAAACACTGCCTCAGATTTCTGGGCCTTGTGGTACTACGATGACCCTTCAGAGCTCTCGATCAAGAGTCTGTGAGATATAAGGTCCTTTATTTGGCTCAGCGTTCGCACCTCAACTTACTGTAATTGAGTTCTTTATCTGATTTGTTAGTGCTTCAGGAAGGAGCAAATTTACCCAGTAATGCTAACCAACTCCACTGATTTATTACAGCATTATAGCAGTGTAAAATGCTTCAACTGTTTTTATCGATATTTCAACAATAGCCTTGCTCCTGATAGTAGTGGTTCTTGTATGCGAGAAGGTTTTTGTTGACCGCTTGTAGTGGATTAATTTTTTAGACACAGTGTTCGTTATGGCATAAATACTACACCGTAGTTAATACGGTATGACAAATAGTACATTATGGAAAACCTTTTTTGGAATTTTTGTTTGTCCTCCCTTTTTTACCTCTTTCCAGTCTGTTTAATTCTTTGTTCTATGGTTTTCCTAATCGTTTTGACCATTTAATTTTTTAAAACCCTGCTAAGCCGCCTTTGGACTGTCAGAATTATTTACAGACTGTAAGAATTATTTACTTATTCTGACCCATCTTTCTCTGCATGTGACTGACTGTCATAATCTGTCGTAATTAACGAGGTTTTTTTCTAAACAAATAATTTTTCTTTTTTGTTTTTCCATTTTGTTTTATTTCAAAAATATTGTGAAAAACTGCTGATGCATGTCTTTTAATAATTTATACGAGACTGTAAGACACAGAGGTTTTTCCCCCTTTTTTAGCCCTTTTCGTCTGTGTATGTAAGTATGTCTTCTGCTTGTTGGACCACCTCCGTAATATTTTGTACTCTTTTAGTTGAATTTTATTTCATTGCAATCCTTTTAATTATCCTGCTGCTATATGTTCAGTGATTTGTAATGATTGTGGCTTTGAATTGTTAAAGCGTTTGGGTGGCAGAGAAAGGGCAGAGTAAAGGCGTGTCCCTAAATTGATTGATTTTATATTAACGAAAATATACAATGGGAGGAAGGAGTAGAGTTGCATAACGGATTATAGTTTTATTTTCAGTGCAATAATTTAATTCAATAGTACCAAAAAAGGAAAAATATATTAAGGAATTTACCCTAAGGAGTCTAAGAATTTTAAAAATGAACTTTGACCTTTGAATTTGTAAAAGATAGCACAAAAAAGTGAAATGAAAGAAAAACCTTTAAAATCTTATAAAATTGGAATATAATTGAAATACTTTTTAGGTACTTTTATGCAAAATAAATTGTTTTGAAAATTAAATCAATTTGGTTTGATACTTTGTGGTTAATTTATAATAAATTTTTCAAATTTTTATCTGAATTTTTCGCCATTTGTGCAGTAAAGTGTTGGCAACCCTTAAGAAACCATTCTACAGCTGATAGTTTAGGGTTAGTAAAAATGGAGCGTTACACGATAGAACAAAGTATTCTAAGATTGGCGGCTGCAGTTCGAAAATTTCATTAAAAATATGGTCGGAAATACACTGTTAGATTAAGAACAGGCTGTTCAAAAGTCAGTATCGAAGCAAAGCGTGAGGGTGTCGGTGACAATCCTCAATTCGACGTTGTAGACAAGAATGGCAAATTTCTAGAAGCTCTCTACGGCGTATACTCAATAAAGATCTGTGTCTCCATGCTTACAAAATTCCACTAACACAACAACTAAAGCCAAATGACCTCTCACAGCGAAGAGGGTTCATTGAATGAATTATTGAACATCAACAAATAGACGCTGATTTTGCGAACAAAATCGTCCTATCATAAGGGATAAAGCATATTTTCACCTTGATGGCTTGGTTAATCGCCAAAAATGCCGCTTTTGGGATACTGAGAACCCACATGTGGTTGTCGAAAAGCAAATCCGTCCTCAATGTGTCACTGGTTGGTGTGGATGTTGTGCTGGAGGCAGTGACTGTTACTCGTGCTCGATATCGCGAATTGATAACACAGTTCTTCCTGCCGAAATTGGATGATATTGATGTGGCCAATAAGTGGTCTCAACAAGACGGTGCAGCCCGTGAAACAATTACAATTATTGCATGAGACATCTCCAGAACGTGCATTCTCTCGTTTCGGTGATCAGAATTGGCCCCTTAGATCAAGTGATTTAACATGATTTATGGAGTTTATATCTTCTAGGAAGGCTTAAACAGGAAACCTTTTTATGGAGTTATTTAAAGCCACAGGTCTATGTCAACAAGCCCACAATCACCCGTGCATTAAAGGAGGAGATTCAACGCTGCATCAACGAAATTCGGACACATTTAGGCAAAATGGTCATGAAAAATTTCGACAAACGAATGCGTAGGTCCGTGGAGGCCATTTTCCCGATGTATTATGTCTAAAGTACATAATAAAAAAATAACAATCAAAAGACTAAACTCTAATTTCTATTTAATTCAAAATTTGCTTTAGTACCCAAGGAACTTACTTATATATTTGAGTTTTCCTTAAACGAATACTCTGTCAATTTGTAAAAACTATAAATGGCTGGTACTTTTTGTTACATTTTGCTTCTGCTAATAAATAAATTGAAGAAAAGTCAAAAGATTGTTTTTTGTTGAGAGTGAGTGAAAATTTGTTAAAGTGACGCACATGTGGGATAATTTAGTACTTTTATATTTTTCAATAAAAATGCTACGTTTGACTGTCTTTTGTTTTGTATTTAAATCTATTAAAAAAATTAGAGAAAGGTACTTTTTTGTTTTTGGTACTTTTGAAAACAGTACTTTTACTTTAAGGGAAAGAATTTAAATATAATGTTAAATGGTATTTTGCTCATTTGGCACTTTTTCGACTTTTACAAAAATAGTATTACAAATACTTTGTTTTATTTTGTTTGGTACTTTAAAAAAAGTACTTATTAAGAAAGAAATAACTTTAAGTAATATTTTATTTATTTTTTGTGTCTTTGCAGACCGTTGAAGACTTAGAAAATCGTTGCATGGAGGCAGGAATTGAAATCGTTACTAGACAATCATTTTTATCCGATCCAACCGATGCGGTACGTAATCTACGCCGTCAAGATGCTCGTATTATAGTCGGCCTATTTTATGTTGTGGCAGCAAGGCGTGTACTCTGCGAAATGTACAAACAGCAATTGTATGGCAGAGCCTACGTGTGGTTTTTTATAGGTGAGTTGTACATATTTGCCTAAAAAAATAATTATTAAATACGATTTACCACAAAAAACTTTAAAAATAGGAAATTTTTAGTTGGCGATGGCTACGATTTAAATTATTTTACATTTTGTGCCAATAGCTTTTAAAGCAAAAAAAGGATATGATGTTTTTTCTAGTTCTACTTTTGCTTGTGACCAAATCAAATTCTGTATTTTCGCCTAAGCATACTCTCAGAAAGTACCGCCTGCTCTCCATTAGAGTGGTGAATGCTATACATTTGCTCCGTAATCCTTTATTTTTCTTTAGATTTAACGCTGACTTATTTCATGTTCGTACGTTTTTCAAAATGCTTTTCTTCCCCTCTTACGTTTCGAATAATGTTGCCACATTCAATAACATATTTTGCTACCATATGTGGCATTAAGCTTTTCTACGTAAAAGGAAAAAGTAAGAAAAAAAGGAAAAGAAAAATCCTCTCAAGTAAAAGTAATTTTATTGCTTTTTGAGATTTTATTAAGATTTTAGCCCGGATGAGAGTCTAAATTGGATAAAAAAAGTCTATATTTCTGTGTGTGCGCGTGTGTGAGTATGTATTTGTATTGCTAAGAGTGAACGAATGTTTGAATTGAAAGTTTAGTTCTTCAATTGGTCACGTTTCGCACGTTTTTCCCATAAAAATTTAAATTAACTCAGTACGTACTTTATGGTACAGTATGCCGGTCTTTGTTACTGCAGCCGTTTTCACTGTACTATAGAGAGCTACTATGGACGCTATATAAAATAATGAATAAGAGTAAGAAAGAAAGGGTAAAAGGTGTTACAAAGGAGCTTAACACAAAATTTGTTGCACACAAATATTATAAGTTTTTTAAAATATTGCATTACATTTTTATCGAAAATCTTATTCCAATATTTTTTATTTATTTAATTTTTAGTACTAATTTTTTGGTACTTATTGTTTTAGTACTGATTATTTAAATTGTTTTTAAAAACAATTCATAAAGAAATACAATAATTTAGGCAAAAACACTATATTTTCATTTTTAGTACTAATTTTTTAAAGCATTGCTACTAAAGTTTTGGTGTAGAAATTTTTACAGCACTTAAAAATTGTTGTACTAAATTAATTTTCTGCAAATTTTAAATTTACTTTCTTGCTTATAAGTATTACTACATCACGCTGTTTAAGTAGTGCACGTTTTAGTACATTATTTTAATTCTTTACTGTCAAATCAATTTTTTTTGTTAATATTAAGTAGTAGTAGTAGTAGTTAGTACTAAAAAAAATTTAGTACTAAAATAATTTACAATTTCGATTTACCTTTTTTCGTACTAAAAATAGGAAAGCAAAAAAAACTTATAACTATAATATATTTACATTTTTTGTTACGGTTTCGTTACACTGTTCTTAAAATGAAATAGGTTTGTTACAATTACTAACCTTAGCTAAGTTGTGGCACTTCTATTATAACTTTACCAACTTAACTTCATATAATTTATTCCTTTTTTGAATGTTCTTTCTCGTACTATAAATACTCAACCTGCTCCCTCTCTCTCCCACTGCGTTGCCTGTTTCAACTTAACAACGTATAGGGAATATTTTGTCCAGAACTGCTTCAACATTCAAAACGCAAATTCAGCTTGAAAAGTCGTCTAAAATAATTTCATTTCATTTCTTACTTGCTCTAGAAAATGTTGGTTAAACATGAGTGTTAACAAAGTGACTACAACTGACTGAGTGACTGTATCACTCACTGACTGGCTGACTTGAGGAGCGACTATGTACGAGAATATAATTTTATAGGTAATATGTAATGTGAAGTGTTTAAGTAAGTAAGTGAATGAGTATGTGGGTAAAAGTGACTATGGCAAAGCACACGAGTATCCTGTTGGTTTTATTCCTACTTTAAGCGAAGAGTTTGCAATTTTTTCCTCTTTTTCTTTACATGTTTAGTACCAAGTACTGGCACCTTAGTGGAGAGGAGTGCTTGGGTTAGTTAGACTTCCTAAAGTTTTGCAAAAATTTTGTTTTTATTGTAATCGCCGGGCTGGTAATGTTGCTCTGCATTTCATAAGAAGCCGGTGATTACAAGCAATTTTGAGTGGTTTTTCGTTTATTTTGTAGATTTATTTTCTTCTCTGTTTAATGTTAGTCAAGTAAATAGTAATTTAGTTAAAAGCCTTCTACTCCATTTTGAATATATTGCCTTCATTTAGAACATAATATGACTTGAAAGATGGGTAATTTTTGTCTCTAAATAGGATAAGCAAACGTCAAAGGAATATGATATTCGAAAAACGTGAAAATGATTTAAAGAAATAAAGATTTGATTTATTTTACGGAAACTGTAATCACTGAGATTTTAAATCATATCAGTACCAGAGAACGGTTATGCCCTTGTAAAGAAATTATTTACATCGAGCCATAACCACTGAAAAGACGTAAGCGCCATTATAGTCGATTTTCGTTTTTTGATAAAAATCAATCGTATTCGATCATTCCCATTAGTACACGAAATTTTATAGCTGTTAAATGTGCCTTTATGATTTTACAGCAAAAACAAAAAAGTCTTATGTACTACACTAGAACAAAAAATATTTAAAAAAAACCTGTAAAAATTTGTTTTTTGTCGCTTACGTTTTTTCTGGCGGTTATGGCTCGATTATATTTTTTATAAAGAATTAAAATATTGGGATTTTACGGCTTCTGAAAATTTCTTTCACTAAGATATGTGTATAGAACGAGTACATAAAAGGTATCCTTAGTACAAACAAGTTTGCGCTATTTTTTATTTAGAGAAAGTCTTTAAATTTATTAAAATTATCAGTAGTATAGTAATATCTAGCAGCTCACTGCAAGTACTCATTTACCATAATCAGAAACTGATAGTATTATAAGTTTTATTATAAATTATTTTATTTTTATTTTTTTTTTTTTTTTATTTTACAAACTAACTCAACTAAGTTTGAATCCATGCAGTTCATTTATTTAAATTTAATTATATCATTATCTAATACTTCACGCCTTTCCGTTATAACAGACAAAAAGGCGAAAACAACTACTCAGTTGCTTAATGGCAGGCTGTTTTGTTTTTCAAAGAGAAAATTAATCGTTATTTTCAAATAAAAACAGTAAAACAACAACTACAGCAATTACAACTAAAAAGCATTATCACAAAATATATACCCATTTTTTTAGTCGTAAACCCTCTATTCTTACCGTTGCCTTTAAATATCTGTAATATACTTGTGGTTGACGGGAATGGTGGCGAAGTTGTAAATTTGCTTACAGTCAAGGGAAAGAACTTCTTGGAACTTTTTTTTAAAGGGACACCTACTTAACCAATCATAAACCGGTAACAAATACTGCAACATTGTCAACTGAAGGATAGTTACTTCACTAGTCCCAAGTAGTCAATCAAATGGCTGGTTTTAATAAGCTACATATCGACTCAGGTTTTTGGATAAAAATTTTTTTCATTGCAGTCAACAATAGTTAACATTTTGTCTACTAGAAGACAATTACATAACTAGTCTGAAGGTGTCATGCAAATGGGTGATTCAAATGTTCCCCACAAACTGTTCTTTCGACACAAAAGACTACTTGTTCTCTTTTCTATAACTAAATATTTAGAACATTGAAGGTGTAAAGAGAACCGTGAAATCGTGAAATCATTATTAGAGAAGAAATTGATAACGTCGTCATTCTCCAGGTTAGGATAGGTTATACAAATCGCTTGCAATTTGCGAGTTTACCCTATGGCCCATTATGATAACCTTTACAGGACATATCAATTAAAGAGACCGAAAAACAGGACCCAATTTCAGTTTCTTCTCTTAAACCAACCGGTATCCTTGACGAAGTCAATCAACTTTGACAGTGAAACATCCTTACGATAGTTCTGATAATGGAAGTGACATGCACCCAAGTGCATTAATAAAAGCTTTCATAGACTGGCACACTCACAGAGAAGATGGCTGCACTAATTCCTGCTCCTCCTCATCTTAATAGCTTCATAACCAGGGCGTCCCATGTGCTCTGACTTGCGTGAAAGCTAATTATGCCTTCCGAACCTAAAAAGTATTCTCCATAGAAATAGAAGGCCAAAGCATTTTGAATATTCCACAAGTGGTGATATTGGTTCACCTACGTTCCATTTTGCTTGCCCATTTATCTTCAAGTTCGTCATCGCAGCCTGAGGAGCATGCACTTCCCCTTACGCGAGAGCCATAGTGGACCCCCTAGTAACTCACTCATCAGCAATTTCATTCTCTCGGATGTCCGCACAACTCGAAACCCATATAAGTTCGACATGATTCCGTTCCAGCCGGGCCAGTGAGCGAATGCAGATGAGAAGAGCACTGATTGCGGCGAGACTGTCTACATAGATCCTAATAAGGCTTGACGCCTTGAGGTTTAATTCCCGGATACGCCTAGACGCCCTGTTTAAAGCTAGACCTCCAACTGAAAAACAGTACAATCATCGGGTAGTCTAAGACTCTGAGGTACAGATCATGAGAGTGGCACCCGACCATTTACCCGTCACCGTCTTCGCGCCATTGGTATCTACCTCGACTGTGGCATCTCAGAGGACGGATCCAGCAGCCCACTCATCCCTAGAAGGTATCCACTGCCGTAAGCTATACCGAAGTTCAAAGTAGTAGTTCAATACCACCCGATCTGGCCGATGCGTCAGGATCAATCCGCCTACTTTCTGTAGGATACTATGGTGTCCAGTGCGAAGGTGCCTCAGTTGGCCCGACTACCTGAGTCTAATTGCAGACTTTGCTGAGACACATTTGACAAAAATATCCAGCGGTGGTATGCTCAGCATTGTCTCCAGACCGGCCTGAGGAGCGGAACTTCTGGCACCGGTGATTGCAATACAGACTAGCCAATATCCATCAACTTCCACCAGACAAGAGACTCATTCATAAGTAAGGATGTATAACTAATGCAAGAAATGTTTTTTTTTAAAGGCTCTCCTACAAATGTAGGAGAGGAGCCTTTCATATTCAACTCTCAGCTTCGAGTCCAAAATCACGTCCTGGGACTTAGCCTCCTTCGGGAATTTCATTTTATACCGCCTGGTAAACAAAATCAGCTCCGTCTTCGCTGGATAAAGACCAAGACCATTCTTCCTTATCCAAGACAAAAGAGCGCCGAGCGATGATTCCGTTAGCTTGCTTAACATGGGAAGAAATTTCCCCCTGATAAGCAGCACGACGTCACTGTGGTACTGCTGCACCATGTTATCCGCTTGCTATTTTTTCGCCTGTTCAGAACTAAAATGACGAATGGTAGAAGTGGCCATGAAAAATGTTCCTTAAGTTGGAATTATTGTTTCTCTTACTAAAGCTGGGATCACATGATTGTCGCAATACACCAATATGTCACAATTTGTATTGTGCTCTATTGCTGCAGATTGGTATATATTGTCCATAATATATTTTCGTACATTTTTGACATATGTTACAGCGTGATTTCTTATGAAGCCGTCACACGATTGCCTTACCATTATTTGCATTATTGCGTCATTTATGTGATCCCAGCTTATGTAGAAAACTTGTAACCTCTCGCATTTACAGAAGAAGAAAAAAGTATCTGTTGCAGTGGCTAACTCAGCGATCAGAATCAGTTAACAGCATACTGTCGCCTTTTGGTTACTATAGGTGCAGAAAG
This sequence comes from Wohlfahrtia magnifica, assembly GCA_023159175.1. Taxonomy (NCBI): domain Eukaryota; kingdom Metazoa; phylum Arthropoda; class Insecta; order Diptera; family Sarcophagidae; genus Wohlfahrtia; species Wohlfahrtia magnifica. The sequence continues at coordinate 843,649 of JAKWBJ010000227.1, read as the reverse complement.
GTGCAATTGTCTCATAGTAAACAACTTGTAACTAGTGAAGTAGCTGATAAAAAGTGACTTGCAATATAAAAAATGGGAACAAAAATTCCCAATTTAAATTCATAGGTTACCTGCAACATTTACTCACTACTAAGAAACACAACCACTCACCCATACAATTACACACACTATATTTTATTCTTCTTAAAATTTATGGCACTCCATTAAAAATGAATGAATTTACAATTGTTATTGTTTTAAGGGGTATCTATGGTAGAGGGGTGAGTGGATGCGGCTATTTTAAAAGAAAAACGCTACAAAAAATGCAAAAAGCAAGTAAAAGATGTATAAACGAGGCAAAAAAGAAAATAGCAGGAAATTGAGGTTAAAGTTGATGAAAATCACCTACACCATAGTAAAAGAGCAAGGATATAATGAAAAGTACCTGCTACAAATTGTTGTTCTCCTGCTGTACTTTTCTTCACTGAATGAAAACGGGAAATAAGAAATTTGTAAAAGGAAAAGTTTGCAACTTCCCTGACAAAAGTTTTAAAGAAAATTGGGGCTAAAAAGGGGTCAGCAACATATAGATTTTGTAAAGAAAATAAACTTGTCTAATAAAAATACAAAAGTTAATTGCAAAGAGTACTTTTGATGCTTTTTGTTTTAATTAACAAAAGTTATTTCTAAAAATATCTTAAGAATAGTTCATTTGTTCATTTGTTGTTCACACGTCAATTGTGAAATAATTGTTCTTTATATAGAACAGCTTAGTACCTTTTTCAAGCACTCGATTAGTGTTTTTTGATAAAAAGTACATTATTGCTAAAGATCTTGAATTATTAGTTTATCTGTATTGGTTACAGTACAGTATAGTAGGTAAGACACCCGCCTACCAACCAAGAAGTCAATCGATTCACAGGCCAGACCATCTGACAATTTTCAACAGCGTTATTACTTGAAAACATTGCTAGAGACGGGTTATGAGTATTTACACTAAAAAAAAGTACCACAACTTATCCATATTCCGCTCGAAGCCGGCGTAAAACTTTAGGTCCTTATAAGTCAAAAATAAAAGCATTGATTATGAGAAATCCTCCTTGTTCCACTTGGGAATTTGTGGAAACTATGTATGTATGTTTGTATGTAATATTTGTTAAAAGACCCAGGACCAAAAAAACTTTTGGTACTTTTCTAAAAAAGTACTTATTTAATATCTCTTACATTTAATATTCGGCATACAAAAATGTGTATTTCTTACATATATGTGTGAACACGCCTGGTACTTTTCAATATGCTATTGGTACTTTTTGAAATAAAGTACCTTTTCATATCTTTTAATGTTTTTGTTTTACTAAAATTTTAATATATATATTGCTATCAAGACAATTTTCTTCAGATTTATTTTGAAAAAAAGATCCCCTTCTCCACTCTGGTGGGAAAGTTCACTATTTTAGTTTAGTTATTCATCTCGTAATAACAAGTTCAAATTTCATGAAATTGTTTCTAGAAAATTTATGTTACTTTAACTATAGTTTATGATGGAAAGTATACAATTATTAAAAAGTTTCTAATCAAGTTTTCTTTTTCGCTCAAATTTTTCAAGCACAAGGACTCTTTGTACGACAGTTATCCTGCGTGGAAATAATAGCAAAAAATAAAAGTGAAATTCTTAAACAACTTTTTCTGTTTCAGTAATTTGTTTCCTTTCCAAAAAAAAAAAAAAAAATTTTTTTTTTTAAGTTTTAGTTTTAGTTTCACTCACAGTTTTAGTTGTATTTTTAGTTTTTGAGCTAAAAATTATTTCTCATTTTCATTTTTCGTAATGGAACATCTACGAAAATTATGAAGACAACTCGAACGAAGAATGTTAAGGATACAATGTTTATCAAAGTCCTTAAATGTTTATTTATAATTTTCTGTTTATAACGCAGCAAATCATTTTGGATGTTAGGAAGCGGAAGTTCAATTTTTTTTTTTTAAATGGATAAGAAAATGAAACACAAACATGCAAAAGATACACAAAAATATTTACTATGAAATATTTTATATTAAAAATAAAAGAAGAAAAACGAAAAGATGTTTTAGCCAATTTTAGAAATAAATTTTTTATTTGCCTTTAATTATAGTATAAATGAAATTACATGCAATACATACGTAGGTACCCGTGTAATTGAAAATTTGATTTAAAATACGAGTATTGCCATATAGAGTCAGACGATATGGTCATTAAACTTTGGCTTTTTCTACACGTTTATATACAAATGTTTTCTCATTAAACTTAAGTACTAAAAAAAAATAAAGTTTAGTCGTGAAATTAAACATTTGATTGTTTTCATGTCTAACAGCAACAAATATTTATTGACAGTAGGCAGTTAAAGGTTTTAAGACTGAATTAGCAATGAGGACCTAAAAATTGTAACGAAAATATAAAGTTTTGCAATGAACTACTCATTGTTTTATGTATAATTGCTAAGTAATGAAATTTATTATTTTTATATAAAATTCTTACAATTTATTACAGATTGAATATTTAAACGATTAAATGTAAAATCTCGTTATTATTTCTATTCACCTTTTTAATTGGTATCGGGCTATCCACTTAATGAATTTGAAACCACCGCACAGTGTCTTGTCCCATAGACTGAACAATGGTTTTCCGTTGCTTCACTATATTGTCGCAAGAGGACGCTAAAACTCAACTACTTTATAATAAGAAATAAAGTTTAGACAAATTTGAGGTCAGGAAGTAAATTGCCTTTAATTGGCTTGTTGACAGATTCAGTTTTTTTTATTGGAATTAATAATTGAATATGATGTTGAGCAAATGTCTACCTCTAGCACGTCGGCAAACGTTCGCTCTTTTTGCAAAATTTTGAATTCCATCTCTCAGAATGTCAGTTGTTTGTGGTTTGTTCACGTAAACCTGGTCTCTCAAATGGCTCCAGAGAAAATAATCCAGCGAAGTTAAATCACAAGGACGAGGCGGCAAATTGAAATCGCCAAATCGAGAAATTACGCAGCCGGGCAATTTCTCATGCAACAACTGAAGTGTTTGGCTGGCTGTGTGGCCTGTGGTGCCGTCCTGCTAAAACAAAAGGTCCTGATGTGAACATTAGCCAACTGTGATTGCAAAAAAATTGGTTATCAGTGTCAGTCGTTTGTGGTTTGTTCACGTAAACTCGGTCTCTCAAATGGCTCCGGAGAAAATAATCCAGCGACGTTAAATCACAAGAACGAGGCGGCAAATTGAAATCGCCAAATCGAGAAATTACGCAGCCGGGCAATTCCTCATGCAACAACTGAAGTGTTTGGCTGGCTGTGTGGCTTATGGCGCCGTCCTGCTGAAACCAAAGGTCCTGATATCAACATTAGCCAACTGTGATCGCAAAAAATTGGTTATCAGTGTCAGTTGTTTGTGGTTTGTTCACGTAAACCCGGAGAAATAATCCAGCGACGTTAAGTCACAAGAACGAGGCGGCAAATTTAAATCGCCAAATCGAGAAATTAAGCAACCGGGCAATTTCTCATGCAATAACTTAAGTGTTTGGCTGGCTGTGTGGCCTGTGGCGCCGTCCTGCTAAAACCAAAGGTCCTGATGTCAACATTAGCCAACTGTGATTGCAAAAAATTGGTTATCAGTGTCAGTTGGTTGTGGTTTGTTCACGTAAACTCGGTCTCTCAAATGGCTCCGGAGAAAATAATCCAGCGACGTTAAGTCACAAGAACGAGGCGGCAAATTGAAATCGCCATATCGAGAAATTAAGCAACCGGGCAATTTCTCATGCAATAACTGAAGTGTTTGGCTGGCTGTGTGGCTTGTGGCGCCGTCCTGCTGAAACCAAAGGTCTTAATGTCAGCATTAGCCAACTGTGATCGCAAAAAATTGGTTATCATGGTTTGGTACGTCGTTTCCTTGCTCATTTTCGAAAAAAATAGGGGCCGATGATGCCGCCTAACCACAAACCGCACCATACGGTCTTTCTCTTCGGACGTAATGATTTTTCGAGGACTGTTGGTGCATTTTGGGAGCTCCGACAATTTTGTTTGCTCATTTAACCGCCTAACTGATAATGGCCCGGGAAAAAGCTGCTCGAATTTTACGAAGTGATATAGCAAATTTTCGCAATTCAAATTCTGTGCTCAAGAGTGTAGCGTTCCATAGTTAAAATTTCCCCATTTTTTGCTAAATAAGTATCAAAGCTTGACAGCTCAATTCTTGACATTTCATCATTTGGCAGTCACTTTACTTCCCTACCTCATATTTGCCCACCCTTTATTGTATTGGACAAGACAGCTTTTTTCAAAGATTTTTATTCCCTTAAAATATGTACAAAAAAAGTTGGCATTTGTTTCAATGGTGTTCTCTTTCTTGGTTGTTCCAAACCTTTTATAAGCAAAATATTTCCTTTAATTTAGAAGCAGAAAGTAGTCGCTAGCGATCAACGATAGAGAGTAATTGTGGCCACAGTGAATATAACCGTAAACACTTAAGGCTTAACATTTTTTCTCGCTGAATAAAGTCGTTTCTGCTTTAAATCAATATTGAATCTGTTCAGCAGCTCTAATAAACATTGTTTTACTCCTTTTTAAAGGCAAATGAGGTGACTGACACTGAGTGAATTCAAATAACCGTGGCTGTGTTGCTGTGTTGTTCGAAAGCCCCATCTTATTCTTGTTTGGTGAACATGCTTATGTCCGAAAGAATTCATTGTTTTGATTGTTTTCTCTTCCCTGATAAAGGGTCCGCCATCTAACGTTTTTTTTCAACTAGTGCTTATCTCATGAATGGTAACACTCAGCTCATGTCTGATTTGACAGATAGTTAGTTTTATCCTTCCGCTGAACGAATATGGTAGTGTATACGCTTGAACAACGCTGGGAAATATTGCGACATTACTTTGAAAATCATGGTAATGATGCAGAATAAAAAAAAAGAAAAAATCATCTTTTCAGATGAAGCTTATTTTGATCTTGGCGGGTATGTAAACAAGCAAATTGAGGCATTTGGGGCACAGAAAATCCGCACGCATACATTGAAAAGCCGATGCACCCAAGCCGAGTCACCGTTTGGTGCGGATTTTGGTCCAAAGGCATAATTGGGCCATTTTTCTTCGAAAATGGGGAAGTAGTAGCCGTTACAGTCAATGGCGATCGTTATCGGGCCATGTTGAACGAATGTTTGTTCACAAAAATTGAAGAGGAGAATATTAGCAATATTTGGTTTCAACAGGACGGCACACAGCCGAAGCTGCACTCGCTGTTTTACGCCCTGTTTTTGAAGATTGCATTATCAGCCGTAGAGCTGATGTCGTTTGGCCACCTCGGAGCTGTGATTTGACACTGTTGGACTATTATTTGTGGTGTGCCGTCGAAGATAAGTGTTACGTCAACAAGCCAGAGACAATTGGCGCTTTAAAGGACAATATTCGTGAAGCCATTGGTGAAATACAGCTGCACACAATCGATAATGTGCTCAAAAATTGAACCGATCGTGTAGGCTACTGCATGGCCAGCCGAGGCAGCCATTTGATTGAAATTATTTTCCATTATTAACCGGAAGGATTTTACTTTCAAATAAAAAAGGAAATTTGAGAAAATATTCAGTAGTTTTTTTTATAGCATTTTCGAAAAAAAAATTTATTTGGCGGACCCTTTATGTTGTGATAAGTCCTTTTTCATCCACAATCACAAAAAAAGGCGCAAGTTGTGTTATCGCGGTCTGTTATTCATATAAAATGTAGTGTAGCCACTCGGTGGAGCAGCCTACATTTTTACTTACCTTTCATCGAAATTGTTTATTAAAACTGACATTGGTTTCGGTTCTACTACGAGTAAGCAACGGGAGCAGTGTTTCAGTGGAACTTACTACTAAAAGGCTACGGAAATATAAAATCTTCCTCGTTACTTAGCATTGAATTGTTGCTTATTTGTTATTTTTCATTTCATTCTTCAGCTGGCCTTGTACTTTTGCTAGTTCTTGTTCGATAATTTATTTTTCCTATTGTTGTTCTTGCTCTCTATTTCGGGGAAATTGTTATTTATTTTTTTTTTTAACTATTACTCTACTGAGTTTTTCTATTTTTATCTAAGAATGGAAAAGATTTAAAAAAGTTTTTCGCAATTTTCGTACATGTTTTGCACAATAAGAGTGACTCTCCTTCTTAAGAAACAGAAGAAAATGCACAGACACTTTTCTAAATTCGTTCATATCTAGTACAGGATGCTTATCCTCCTCTCTCTCTCTCCCTAAACATTTTACATCTTAAGAAATGGATATTTTGTTTTTTGAAAGTGCTCTTAAGAATTTCTTTGTTGTTTCTCTTGTTTATTTACATTTTAGTTGTTATTCCATTGTTGTTTGTTATTATTTTCGTCGTTATTTTGTTTCTGTTTTTAAACTTGAAAGTTTTACTTCTCAATAGCAGTTAAAGGGTTGGGAAGGTTACTGACTTTGCCAGTGGCTAACACTTTTGGTATAGTCACTTGTCGTGCTACACGATGAAGAATTATATTTCTGGGTAATAAAGGCTTTTTTTGGTTTCAGGTATCTATGGATTCTTTACGCATCCTTTGTGTAGTTTTGCTATGCCAATAATCTGACCTTATTCACTATATATTCGAATAAAATAAGAACTCCTTCAGTACGCATCTGCAGTTTGTCGTACCGTTTCAAAAATTATAGACGACATTCACCCTTAAGATTTGTTAATTAAAAGTCTTGACTTAAGCTACAGCGATACGAATGTAATATCAGGTATGAACTGATGACTGATCTTTCTTACCGCTCACTTTCATTAGCGATGATATTTCCTAAAGTCCTAGTGTTTCTAACGTTCTTAATAATCAGATGAGATAAAAAAGCATAATCGCATGCTAGAAGTAGTAGTGACTTTTTGGCTTTATCAACATCTACAAAACCTTCGTCAAAATCATTCCGATGACAGGTACAATAGCACACCGTGATTTTGTCATGACCACCAGCTGTCGTATAAAGAAACATATCTCAACAGAACTACGAAATATTCTCTGTGGACTGAATAGATGTTTAGAGGATCTAAATTCTGAGTCGGATATAGTCACTCCGACGTACAACTCAAGCTGGATAAGCTGGTAACCGAAGTGGAGATCCTAAAACCAAGACCATTATCCGTCAACAAAACCTTGACTGCTACTTTTGCAGTATAGTTTTTTTTTATATATAAGACCAGCACCCAGGGGATGGCCCCTACTCATGCAATGCATTGTGCTGGTTAGATTTAAATTTACTCATGTCGTAAGTGGCAGGAAATACTTTCGCTGGAAGATTATGCACAACCGAACAGTGCGACCAGAGAACGAATTCTTCCTATAATGCGTTGTGCGATTTACTGAAAAATCAACTACAAAGGTATGTGCTCTACGAGAAATACGAGTAATACGTAAAAATATATGATTACTAGGATTTAGTTCCTTAATTTCATCAGAACACATTCCCTTATAGTACCGATAGAACAATGAAACACACGCCACATTGCGACTATGCACTAATTAATCGATAGAGTTGGCTACCCTACCGTCAGTGATGAGCATCTTCGCCCTCTCCTGTACGCGGTCGAGAAAACTTTGAAACACCAGCCCATACATGAGAGTTTTATTCCAATTTGGGGCGGATATAGATCTTGTAAATATTAAGGAGATCAGATGGAGTGAAGTATTTCTTGCACCGTCTCAAAAACCAAGGCACTTGAATGCTTCTTTCGACACTTGAAATATGTGCTTATTCCAACGAACGTCACAGTGAATTCTCATCTAATTGTACTTCACAACAACAAAAATAAATTTGGCAGAATTTCAAACGGTTTTTGTTTTATTGCATTTTTAAATGTAAACTTTTAAATGATCCACCTGATGTAACTGGATCTCCATAACATGTTCAATTGATCGAATGATGGTTTAGTCATTTCTACCGTAAGGCTCTGTTCTTTCTCCTACTCTTTTTCTAATATTTCTTAACGACTTTCTTTTTCTCACTTCTAATCCTATCTACTCTTTTGCGGATGACAGCAACATTTGTCACTCATATTCTTTTGATCGTAGACCGATCCTTTTGGAGGTTGGGGTAAGAAGGATGAATATGAACGAAACACTCACAAGTGACCTGGGGTCGTGCGAACAGGGTCGATTTTAATGCACGTAAGACTCAATGTTGTTTTTTAACAAACAGACGTGGTGGTGTGCTGTCATGTGTGTCAATGGGTAATGTGGACATTGAGGAATCAGTTACTCTTGATGTTCTGGGCATGAGAATTCACTGTGGCGTTCGTTGGAATGATCACATATTTCAAGTGTCGAAAGAAACATTCAAGTGCCTTGGTTTTTTAAGACGGTGCAAGAAATACTTCACTCCATCTGATCTCCTTAATATTTACAAGATCTATATCCGACCCAAATTGGAATACAACTCTCATGTATGGGCTGGTGTTTCAAAGTTTTCTCGACCGCGTACAGGAGAGGGCGAAGGTTCTTATTAATGACGGTAGGGTAGCCAACTCTATCGATTCATTAGTGCATAGTCGCAATGTGGCGTGTGTTTCATTGTTCTATCGGTACTATAAGGGAATGTGTTCTGATGAAATTAAGGAACTAAATCCTAGTAATCATATATTTTTACGTATTACTCGCATTTCTCGTAGAGCAGATACCTTTGTAGGTGGTTGTCAAGTAAATCGCACAACGCATTATAGGAAGAATTCGTTCTTTGGTCGCACTGTTCGGTTGTGGAGTAATCTTCCAGCGAAAGTATTTGCTGCCACTTACGACATGAGTAAATTTAAATCTAACGTCCATAAACACTACTACTTCTGTTCTCTTTCCAATAACCTATTTTCCTAGTACCAGCACAATGCACTGCATGAGTAGGGGCTATCCCCTGGGTGTTGGTCTTATATAAAAAAAAAACGGGAAGGGGTGGAAATAAGAAAGATTTTCGTTTTTTTTTTTCTTTCTTTTTTAACTGCCGTTGAAATTATTAATTGCATTACAACAGAAATTGTTATACCGGCTTAAGATTTTTGCGATTTTCTTACACCACTTTCGTATACTCAAGCATTTCACGCCTTTTCCTGCAGACCATTTCGTTTTCTTCACTCACTCAGTGGCACAAAGTACTTTTGGCATTAATTTGTACTAATTGCTTTAATAGTATGAAGTTATTAAGGCAAATTATAAGAGAAAATAAAATTAAACAAAAAATAAAAAATGGTAATGTAATAAGTAATGAAAATAAGGAAAATACAAAAACGGAAAATAAAATCATCGAAAAATAAAAACAGGAAATCAAGAGCAAGAAAATGAAATTTAAAATATATTTAAAAGCGATTACTTATTCCCTAAGAGTTAATAACTTTATTTTAACAAAATAAACAGGCTACCTGTTAATAAAAAATTACTTTTCAACTTTTAAATAATTTCTTACCCGCAAAACAATGTATGAAACTTTTTATCCTCTTAATTATATACAAAATTTGTTTTTTTTTTAGTCTTTTCCAAGTTTCTTCTATCACAGATTTCAAAACTTTTAATTCTGGTTCATTTAATCAACAAAATTTATTCTGAAAGCAACAACAAACAGCAACAAAATAAAGTACCAAATATAAGTACCTTAATAAAATTGCGAAAATTAAAAGTAAATTGAAATGATGAAACTATTTTCCAAAGAAAATTTTAAAGGTCATTCGTATTAAAGGAAAGCAGAATAAATGCCCTGGGAAAATATTTAAAAATAAAACATTTCAATTACCTGGTAGAGATACCAACTTCTCTTTAATTTATTTTTGTTGTTTTTGTTTTTAGGGAAATGTACCAAAATAAATTACAAAACATTGTGCAACTTTTGATGGTGGCAAAACTTTTGTGGAATTTTTTAAGAAAGAATGCAAAAAATTAAAATAAAAAATTAAAACTCAAAATAATTGTCATAAAATGAACCTTAAAAAAGGTATTTCTTTCTGTATTTCCATCGTAGTCACTTTAAATGCAACGCTGCTGTCCTAAACTGTTAACTACAACTGAACACTGTCACATTTTCAATAATCTGAGTCTATTACGAGCAGTTTATTTTTGTCAAGCCGGTAACATTCTTCGCTAATTTGATCGATAATAGTGAAATTTGAGTATTTTTACGCAAAATAGCCATCACCGTCTGGTGTTATATGGACTCTGCATCATCAGTTTCAATAATTGCAAAAAATGGGTCATTTAGCCAGAAATAGTCGATAAAATCCCTGGAATGCTATTCAGTGACCGCTAAATAGAGGTATGAGAGTTGGCAGTAGGTACCAGATATCAGCAATGAATACGGAAAACATGAGTATACCCAAATCAAGATTCATAAATTCTTATACTCATACTCATTCATACTCGTAGCAATAGCTACTCATAGACGGTCATACGTTAAAGTTTGAAGTACTCATCATACTCATACTTATCAACATTTATGATGCTATTGACTCATACTCATCTGCACTCATTGTAAGTAGACGTTGCAAAATGAGTATGATTCGAATATCAACAATTTAAATACTCATTATAAGGTTGTGAGTTTTCATATTCTTTTGAATTGCCAATACTTATATTCATGAATACTCATAAGTATGCGAATCAAATATGAGTATTAAGAATATTATCTGGGAAACGAATGAATGCTATGAGTATGAGAACTATGTTTGATTCATATTTGCTACTTAAGCTTTTTTACTTTACCAGGCTACAAGCTGTCAAAAATATAATACATGGGTGCATATAAGAATAATTATTCATATGCCGTAGCCAATTTAAGCTAATTTTTTAATATTCTTGGCGACAACTAACAGTTTAGTGCTGTCAATACAATAAGATGCATGAAATAGGCGTTTTAAAAACGCATTACCTGAAATATATACATTAGGTAACCTAACCTCAAGGGGCCGCCAGACAAACGTCCGATAGAAGGCCCAATAGATACCCTTAAACTTCCCTCTGAAAGCCTGATCAGTTATCTGACCAGTTAGCCCCTTCAATAAATTTGCTTATCAGCCCTACAGTATTGTCCAGTAGAACCTCAATGCCAACAAAATGCTCACTGAATATCCTGTACCTAAGACCCGCCAACTCCGGACATTCCAAGAGCTGTTGTTCCGTGGTCTCTATCTTCTCCTCTACACAGCACCTACGTAGAACAGAGTCACTCTGGCCGAGACTAAGGACATATCTCCCCACTAAACAGTGACACGTAAGTGCCCCTATTACCGCAGATATTATGCTTGTTGGCTTGTTCACCCTCGGCCAGAGAGTTCTAGCCTGTCTACAAGTTGGAGCTCGCCTCCACCTCTCATCAAATACATCGTCGGCCTATTGTCTTATACGTTGACAGCAAGTAGCGATCGGTATACCAAATCCCTCCGCCGCCAAATGAATCCTAGCCATAGTTTCCTGTCTAGCTAGATCATCTGCTACATAGTTGCTCGGAATGTCACTAAGACCCGGTACCCATATGAGATTGATATCAAGGTACTCAGACATCACTCCCAATAATGAGTGACATTTCCTCACCGTCAGCAGCCCCAAAGAATCTTGAGCAGACTGACTGTCCGCATAAATCCAGACCTTCCGGATCGTAGGTCAGCAACCTCACAGATAGCGGCCACCTCTGCCTGAATAACACTGCAATGGTTCGGCAGCTTGTACGACCTATTTACCTTGAGATCAGAAGTATGGACGTCATAACCTACTCCACCGTCCAGCTTTGACCCGTCCGTGAAGAATCGGATATTTCCTGTGTCTCCTTCCAACGACTTTTTCCAGGTATTCCTATTCGGGATAGATGTTCTCAGATTGGTGGTTGGTAATAGGCAGCGAATACAATAATCCATCCAAACGTTAGGCAAACCCATCCGGTGCAGCACCTCAGCGGAGTGCTCCGAAATATAGTCATTAAAAGCGCAAAAAAATGTATGTGGCATATGTGCATTTGTTCACATTTATTTTATAGCTGTAGCCGTTAAAATAATTAAGCACTTTTGCAGCCAACGTCCTTTGTAGTCGTGTGGTCGATGGTCGGTAGCCTTGAATGTGCTTATAGCGTTATACTTTAAATCAATATTATTGTGAGTATGAATGAGTATGAGTAAATGAATTTAAATGAGATGTACTCATTTATACTTATAAATTCGTGAGTGAGTATGAGTAGCAAAAAAGCGATTCAATGCTGATCTCTGGTATGTACACATCTTTACTGAACTGCTTCATCACATTTTGTATCAATGCTTAGATATTAAATACTTATATACCCATCTCACTATTTCGAAAAAGGGTGTGGCTATTTCTAGCCCCATTTTTTCCATTTGGAAAAAACATGGATTCATTAAAAGACACCAGAAAAACACAAAAAACAAAAGAAAACTGCTGGTTGCTACGAATAACGTACAGCAAAACCGACTAAGCTGATGCTGCCAGTCAATAAGATCATGGCTTTAGGCTTTTAAGATGCATATACATTTATGTATTACTTTGAAAAGGGTAAAACAATTAGCGTCAATATTGATTTCAGCCAAAAAGGTCTCATCTTGTAGAATAAAGTACTATTCTATCAAGACAATGTAGGACATATCACATGTGGCAGTCATACATCCATAATTCCCACGACATACCAAGTGCGACAAGGGGGAACTTCTCTTAATAAACTTGTTAGACCCGATTCTATTTTAAGACTCACTGACAGGAACCTACAGTTTAACTTTGGCTCTGAATGGCAGATGCATTAATTAGAGAAGTTTTTGATAGCGTTACCGCAGCTGGTAATGAATATGGTAAAAAAAATCCATGAATTGGGTTATGTATCCCATTCAGCATGTTTTCCAGATTAAGCATCTGACGACTATTTCCTGCTATCAAGTTAGAAGAAATTAAAGCCCTTTTAGAGCATCCTCAGATATCTCAATATTTCAAACTAAAATCCGTTTATAATTTTCTCTTTCGTTACTACTGCAAAAGCACTCTTTGTACCCGCTTACAGAACTTTTCCACTTACCTAAGTTTTAACTCTTTTTCCTCATCAGACAAGCAGCTTAATTAACTCATTTCTATGGATTCGATATAATCACAGTAAATGACATTTAAAATGAGGCAAGAAAAAAAAACTATGCAACCAATTGCTCAATGTTGCAAGAAAATTTATAGAAAAAAAAAACTTGCAATAATTACACAACATGTCTGCCATATGCACAAATGGTCGAAAGGGGAACTAAAAAGAGAAAACTGAGGAAAAAGTTTTAACCAAATAATGTTGACATTCAGGAGAGAAAAAAATAAATAGAAAAAGAAAATAATGATTGAAATGATTTTCAAATAAAAGTTTTTTTCTTTTATTTTTGCAAAATGCAGGTCAGGGTTTTTATTTTTAAACTGAAATTAACAGATAAAAATAACTTTTTTTTTAAAATCTTTTTTCTTTGTTCAGAGGCAATTAATTTGCAATTAATTTTTATTTTATTTTTTCATTCTACTTTACAGGCTGGTATGAGGACAACTGGTATGAAGTAAATTTAGAAAATGAGGGCATTACCTGTACGGTAGAGCAAATGCGTTTAGCAGCGGAAGGTCATTTGACAACCGAAGCTTTAATGTGGAATCAAAACAATCAAACCACCATATCGGGCATGACGGCAGAGGAGTTTCGGTAAGAAATTATAATTTTTTCTCTAATATTTCTTTTGACTTAAAAAAAAAAACAAACAAAATTGAAAAGGTCACACCTATTTTTGCTAGAAATCTATACAATACAAAAATTAAAGATGGACAATAGTATCGGTATATCAGTTAAACGACTAGTAGGGCACACGATGCAGAATTTTTTTTCTCTGTCACTCCTCTAGGGAGCATATTGGCTTTCCACAAAGCATCCATTGCTTTCTTTCAGTTTCTTTAGTCAATTTTATCTTTCAAACTAATTAGATAGATGATTAATCCACTGTAGCTTCCTCCATATGATTTTTGCATAGTGGTGAACATCCCTGCTAATTGGTGTTGATCTTTACTTTACTTTAGCATTGTAAGTTTTTCCCAGTAGGTGGCTGTTTTCTTGATGATTCGTCTGATGTTTGTCATCATCTCCAGAGGTAGTCGGGAAGATCAGAAGTTGTCTGGTGAGATGTTGAATCCATGTCCTCTGCTGCGCACAATGGATATCTCATTTAATAGTCTATTGCCATTGGAACATATAAGCTTTATACTTACTCGTATCATAAAGCATTGGACGTCTTAAGTGCTTTTTAGCCAATAGACCATAAAAGGACAGAAAAATGTTAATGTACTGTTAGGTTAGGTTAGGTTAGTTAGGGTGATGAACCCAGTAAAGGGAAGGAGTCCCACTTAGGCCTGAAATTTGGCCCATTTGTGCCACAAGCATAGATGTTAATCTAGGGATCTATTAAGAACACCATTTTTACTCCAAAATAAATCTCGCATTTGCTGTGATTTTTATTCTGCAAAGTTCAGTCAAAGATAGCAAGTAATTTGAGGCCAAGAACTTTCATCGTCTGATAGCAAGGACCGAATACTGACATATAAGGTGAAAACAGTCTCCTCCTTCTCCTCAAAATCACGACTCTTGCAAAAATCATGTGAGTAGATGGCGAGTCTATCGGCAGTGCTCAGCGACGACCGCAATTGTTCGATGGATGGCCACGCACCTTAGGGAGAGAAGATATTTAGTTCTCTTTTCATCGAGATCGGTTCAGCAGAGCCGGTCGATACCGCTCGTGCCAAAGAAATTGAGCATCGCCATACACTGACCGGAGAATATCCAGCTTAACCGAGGCAATCGAGACACCAGTGTTAGGCCTTCGTTCGAAAATATCGAGCTCAACACCTACCCTGGCTAGTTCGTAGCATCGTCATTCCAGACGATATACCTGTGCTTCGGAACCCATATGAGAGTTACCTTCGAATGAGCAAAATATCATGAGAAACCTGCGCCGGGATGACGTTCGCAGGAAATAAATCAGAAGATCTTCACGGAAAATTCCGCCATTTAATAGCTATATTCTCCGCCTGGAATACAGTCCAGTGGTCAGGCAACCTATAAGGCAGTCCAGTGTCAGAATCCTTTATAAATACTACCTTGATCAAAAAGTTTCCGGAATAACCCCCGTGTGGCGGTCTCATCGTTCTGATTTCCCTATTGCGGGGAACGCGTTTTAGCAGCCATTTGTAAAACTGTAAAAAATCTACAACCTACATAAAGATAGATGTACTCTACGTAACTACGTAGCTATTGCAAATGTCAAGCTATGGCGCAAAGATTTAGCGAGAATATCAACAATAGATGTACCAACTTAACAATAACAAAAAAAAACTCAAATCGGAACTCTGAAACCGTCATAAGGAGGTTATTCCTTTTTGATAAAGGTATTATACCACAACCCACTCTGTTCAACCATCGGTATAGACGGCATTTTGAGGAAACTACTGCCTGTCAGACTAGAGTTCTCACGTGGGTATACCAAACTTTAAGTGTTCTGCTACCACAAAAGTTTTTAAAGGGCTTTGTGATCTGTAGAAGATGGTGGAAGGAATAAAGTCTTGTTAAAACTAAGCTAGATCGTATTCAGACTATTGCAGTCAACAAGGAAAAGCCTATACATATTCAAGTAGAACAAGTTCTAAATATTCATTTCATGTATAAATTTCATTCTGTTCGGCAGTGAGATCTGATTTGTTTTTAACACCACCGCTCGAAAACTACAGGTATTCACCAGCAAGTGCCTTATGCTATTAACACGTCCATGCTAGCGAGCATCAACCACACGACTACAAAAGACGCTGTGTACAAAAGTAGCCAAGTAACCAGCTATTTAATTTGATCGACTACAGCTACAAAATAAACATCTGATCTGACACATATTTAAAACGCCTATTTCATGCATCTTATTGCATTGACAGAACAAACTGTTGTTGTCGCCGAAAAAAATAGAAATTAGCCTAAATTGGCTACGGGCTACAACGGTAGTCGTGTAGTCGGTAGGCGTGCTGCCGCTAACATAATTGTTTTTATATGTACACATACTATATATTATATTTTTGTAAGCTTGTGGTCGAACGTCGGTAGCCTTGAATGTGTTTATAGCATTAGAATCATATGCAACATATTCTGGCCTAACACCATCAGCAACCTAACATAGAACTATTGAATTTAAACAATAAAGGGAGTATACTGAAGCAGATAAGGCAAAGGAAGTGAAGACGGGTTGGCCATACTTTAAGGGAAAATCCCAACAGTATCACAAGGATGGCACTTGAGTGCAATCCTCAGCCATCAAGGCACAGCAGTTGACTAAGACAATTATCCAAGAACTAAGGCAAAACAACCTTACATGGGAAGAGGCAAGGACAATGGCGGAAAATCCTGTACAATAGAAATGTTTTGTAGAAGTTCTATGCCACCAAGAGGAGTAAAACAACTCTTACAATATCTCAGGAGTGTTGCATACAAGATTTTAGAAACAATAATAAACATTATAGGCAGCGCTTTTGTTGGTCTTATGTCAGTGTAGGGCGCAGCGGAAAGTCTGTCTGTGAACTGCAATTTATTAAGAATGGCAATGAACCAGTAATCTCTGGGCAATCTTGCTTTGCTAAACTTAAACAGTCTAAACTAAAAGTTTTTCGTAGTCATGTTTAAAACCAGTTTCGAGTCTATTTGGTTTATTCTTATAAAAAGACTTTTTAAGCCAAGCATTACTTGAACAAGTAAACAACAGTTCAAAACAACTCTAGTTCCTAGTTTTCAAAGCTATTCAAAGTGCGCACAATCAAATTTAATGATTATTTTTCTCTTTCAAAATAATTTTCAAACATATTTCACAATATTTTTCATTTTTTATGTGTTTTTTATCGCAGACAACGTTTAAATCATGCCCTTATAGAGGAAGGCTATGACATTCATCATGATCGTTATCCGGAGGGCTATCAGGAGGCACCACTGGCCTACGATGCTGTATGGAGTGTCGCATTGGCATTTAATAAAACAATGGAGAGACTGAAACAACGTAATAAATCCCTTAAGGAATTTACATACAACGACAAAGAAATCGCTGATGAAATCTATGCCGCCATGAATTCAACACAGTTTCTAGGAGTTTCCGTAAGTACCAGTAGCAATAGAATATCCTCTACCATTAAAAAAATTTAAAGATTAAAGTAAGCATTTACGTGGCTCATTAAAATTTATTAAATGGTATCAACAGATTGTGCTAATTAATGTAAGAATATTCAAATACACTGAGAGAAATTTAAAAAATAATACAAATTATTTTTCATTTTTACGTTCAACATTTTAATAAAATAAAACAAATTTAGGTTTTTTCTTTGTATTCAACACTGTATTGTTTATTCTAGACTTCACTTGAGATAATTTAAATTTTTCTCAGTGTATAGCTTCTTTATATACATATTTTGTAACCCTAGTTTCTTCCTTCCTTTTTCTTCCTTCCTGTTCCGTTCCTGTTCTTTATCTCCCTTTATATTACTGCTATTTAAGTTTCTTTAAATTAAAAGTATTCTCTGTCCTTCCTAATTGTTTATGCCTGTCATAAACACTTGACTTATGAGTTTCGAAATTGCCCCTCTTTATTATTATTATTCCTCTACTCTACTCGTTAGTACATGTCTAATGTAAACAATGTCGAGTTGAACTAAATTAGATCTTTTCAAATACACAAGTGTATGTACGTTTGTCTGTCTGTTTGTGATAAATTGTTAATAAGCCCCCTCCCTCTTGGCATTATGATGGGTTGATGTGTGGCTGACTTAAAATTAAATGTGGAAAACTTCCGTTAATTTTTATTTTTTTATTTTTATTTTTTGGTAAACAATTCATTTATGAAATTTTGTGTATAACGAGTTATCAATAATTTTCATAAATTATTTATTAAATTTTCTAAATAATTTTGCTATTGTTGTTGTTTTTATTTGTATTGTAAATAACAAAAAATTTCTTGAATTAGTCAGTCGGAAAGAATCTGAAAAGAAAAGTAGACAATAAATGGAAAATTTTAAGGAATATTTTTTTATTTTCTTTTAATTTTTACAAATTAATAATTTACACTTGAATTTCAATGTAATTTATACAAATAATGTTTATTTTATAAAAGAAAAGCAATTTTAAATAGTTTACCTGTTAAATCTGTCGAAGGTCATATTAAATCAAAAATAATAAAAAAATGTATTTGGTGAGGCCTGAAGTGTCCTGGTGCGTTTACAAGTTTTTTCTGTAGATCTATATACTTTCCAAACTCTTATAAATTGAAGACGAAACAGGACATTTGTGTACTCAATGTGAATCCATATAAATAAAATACTTCTTCAATTCAATTAAACATGCCTTTACCGTTTTGCCATTTCTTCAAACTTGGAAACAGTAAATAATCGCAAAGGAATTAATCTAGAGAGTATACCGTATAGGGCAACAGCAGTTCGTACAGAATTCATAGAGTATTGCGTCACTTCTCTAGGGAGCATACTGGCTTTCCACAAAGCATCCATTGCTTTGTTTCAGTTTCTTTAGTCAATTTTATCTTTCAAACTAATTAGATAGATGATTAATCCACTGTAGCTTCCTCCATATGATTTTGCGTAGTGGTGAACATCCCTGCTAATTGGGACCGGTTCTCGATATCCAAAGAAATGCTTCCATCATGCTCACGATACTACCCAAGTACTCAAAATATACTTCCTCTAGCGCCCGCTGGCTTATCATTGTTGTTGATGATTACAGACTTTATTCTCATAACCTTAGATTTGGGAGCATTTATATTTTGCTTCACCTCTGATGCATGCGTTGAGAGATTATTTACCAGACCATATATATCAAACTACCTATTAGTCCTTAGAATGAACTCGAAGCTCTCGTGGAGGCATAATGCTGAGTGTCGTATGAGGAAGGCATTATGTGCCTTTTACATCTGTAGGAAGGCCTTTGGGAGAAAATGTGGTCTTGGATCCAATGTTTTGTATTGGATATACACCACACTCATTATTGGGTCACAATGGACCGTCCTGAGAAGGGTGCAGAGGCTAGCCTATCTTGCAATCACCGGCGCCATGAATTCTACTCCTTAGGCAGGTCTAGAGACAATACTGAGACCTAATTATCTTTGTCAAATATATTTCTGTAAAGTCTGCTGTTAAGCTAAGGGAGTGCGGTGGACTGAGGCAAATTCGCATTGGACACTTTGCCATCCTACAGAGTGTGGGCGCGTCGGACAGATTGGACAGTTACTTTGAACTTCGATAGGTCTTACAGCAATAGGATACCTTCAAGGGAAGAGCGATCTGAGGGATTTGCTCTCCCTAAGGACCCTACATCGGCCTATATCGATAACTCGCAGACAGAAACGGATATGGGATCGGATTTTCACTCTGATTATCTTGACCTCAGGCTCTTTCAGACTTTTAGATAATTCCACTGATTTGCAGACAGAGGTTTACGCTATAGACAGGGCCGCAAAGTGTATCTTGGAATTGAATTTCGAGGCCTATTAACATTGTGTGCATTCTGATTTCGCGGCAGAATTTTGCCGGATTCGCATATTTAGGTATTCAATTAAATCTCAATAAATCGAAAATTATGAAATTTTTAAACCTAAACTTTTCAGATTTTATATTGCGGCCACGGTAGCTTGGAGACCCTACAGTCTCCTCTGCTCTCCACGACTCCTCCACTCTACGACGGGGCCAGCTGATAATTAAGCTCCCAAAGAAACCAAGCGGTGGTTTCACCGACGCATCTGCCTGTTCTAGTAGAAGACCACACCATCCCTCCAGCTGCCAAGTCGCGAAAACGCTCAGCTGCTCTGAGAACAGCGAAGATCTCGGCCTGAAAAGCACTGCACTCATGCGGGAGTCTAAAGGACAATTTAATGTCACTGTCCGCCATGTAGACTCCCGCGCCAGTGCTCTCCTCGGTCTTAGATCTATCTGTAAAGATGGCGTGGCCGTCGAAAAGTCTATCAACCCCACGCCAAGACTCTTTATCCGGAAAAACTGCCGCAGGGTATATGCCGAAGTCGCATTCCCTGACCTTATAGTCCGTTAAACCAGCACAGGTCACCAAATGCGCACCCCAGTCAAGTCCCCCCAAAATGGCAGAGTGTCCGTAACCCTTGGCCAGGTCTTCTTGAAAAATCCTCAAGAAACTCCTAGCAGCTCTTCCCTTCACCACAACTTCAAGGAAGGTCAGGCCCAGGATAATGTCCAGCACTGCCTGAGGAGTAGAGTATTGCGATAGTGAAAATGTTTTTTTCTCCGTCACTTCTCTAGGGAGCATACTGGCTTTCCACAAAGCATCCGTTGCTTTGTTTTAGTTTCTTTAGTCAATTTTATCTTTCAAACTAATTAGATAGATGATTAATCCACTGTAGCTTCCTTCATATGATTTTGCGTAGTGGTGACCATTCCTGCTAATTGGTGGTGATCTTTACTTTAGCATTGTAATTTTTTTCCCAGTAGATGGCGTGTTTTCTGATCATTCGTTTGATGTTTGTCATCATCGCCAGAGGTATGCGGGAAGGTCAAGAGAAAGTCTGAAGATCTGAAGGAAAGTTGAAGGCTCTTTATCAAAAATTCGAAAACCACAATTAAATTTTTCTTCGTCATGTTCTCTACTGGGACTCGAACCTGGATCGTTTGTGTTGTTATGCGTGCGCTCTAACCACTACATCATTAAAAACGAATAATGTCGTTTTCTTTCTGAAAGTGTTTCATTTAGAAAATATATTTCTTATGTAATTCATTTAGATTTACATATACGCGCTAAGATTTGCATAAAAACTATATTACTTTATGGCAACATTTCTTCAAATGTCAACAAAAGCAACGAATTAATATTTCGTTAAAGAGCATTGATTTTTTATAACTTTGCCACATTTGCGCGGCGTGAGATCAATAAGGCTATTAAGTACAAATTCCAAGGCTCGTACTTACTCAGCTTCTAGATTTTCAAGAAGTTCGTTCGGTTTGATTTTAGAATGGAAATGTTTTTCTTCAAGCGCTTGAACCCTATTTAGTACAAATTCCAAGACTCGTACTCACTCAGCTTCTAGATTTTCAAAGAGTTCGGTTTGATTTTAAAATCGAAATGTTTTTCTTCAAGCGCTTGAACCCTATTCTCCTTTAGTAACTCTTTGCCTAAGCTCGATGTGTGTTTCGGACCTTTGTCGCATTGAAACACCCTTCAATTGGGCATATTCCACTCAGCATATGGAGTTAAAAACGTTTTTAAAATATTTTTGTTCAACTAATCGATCCATAATGCCATCAATTTTGTGATATGTTGTACTCCCGTTGCCGAAAAGCAAGTCCATGCCATAAAATTGCCTCCTTCAGGCTTAAAATTGTTTTTACAATTGCATGGATCAAGCCGTCTACTAGTCATACACGTTATGAAATTGAATTTTCATTTTTAAATCTGTATGGACCAACCCTAGTGTGCTTTTGAAAAGGAAGAGTTGTTTTTACATCTGTACTAATCAAACTTTTTGTTTTTAAGATCAAGTTTCACTAAACTATACCACGATTGGTCCGTATAGGCATGGAAAACTGTTTTGTTTATTAACGATTTAAAATTCAATTCAATAATGTGTACAGTGAGAAGTGTGCCTAGTCAGAGGCTTGATTCACGCTATTGTAAAAATAATTTTAGGCAGAGGTAAGGCAGCGTTATGATGTTGACTTGCTTTTCAACAACTGGAGTAGCACCCAGCTTTGTGTGTGTCTCTGGCTAATTAATACTCACCGGTAATCATTTTACCGTTTTCATGAGCGTTAAATTAAAGTAAAAGAGCAAAAACTCATTTGAATTGCTCCTAAATATTCCTTATTATGCCTTTTAAGTGGTCCCACGGTGATGCTTATGTGCTAGTATGAGCAGCCTAGGCACTTTATCGCGTGGTGCTTGTTTTGAACACCACAACCTCAATACTCGTAAGCAGTCCGCCAGACTGAGGAATCTGAGATGTCCTGCGCAAACCAGCTACCAAAGACACTATAGCGACGGCTAAGGCAGGCTAGACAACCGCATAGGAAGTGCCCGACTATGCTATAGTAGTGATCGTTATGTTTCAGGCATGTTCTCCAAGCGGCCAGTCCGATATCATATTCAGCCCATGCCTGCCTCGGGATCCTAAAGTAATTTATGCACTAATAGCGAGCAGGTCTTTAAAATATCTACGCCTGAAAGACACTAGAGCTGGGTGAAAAGCTGTAAGACCCTTATATAGTTGACGGAATATCTTACATTTTGCATACCTACAATAGTGTGGGAAGCAATATGCTACTATGGCACCTGCGAGTTACAATTTTCAACATCGCGTAAGAATGCAGGGAACTACAAGAGTGTTTCGAAAACGTCTTTTCTATTTATTTGGAAATCTTGACAAACTTATTTGAAAATCTAAAATGTTCCAATCGTTAAATCATGATTTTGAGCCAATAAGCCGACGCTCATGCATGGCCACCATATTTGTCCGGCCTAAATATTATTAAAAACCTATGGAGTTGCGTGGCTACGAAAGTGTGTGAGTCGGGAAGACAATACAACACAAAAATATAATTAATGGAAGGAGTTAAACATACTTGGTCCACCATTTCGATGAATTATATTGAAAAACTTTACAAAAAATTTCCAATCGAATATTCCAGGATATTTCAGACAAAGGCTGTCCCACGCATTACTAAGTGGCTTAATACTATTTAGAAAATAGTATTTAAGAATTATAATGCTATATAGTTGCTTAAAATACTAATTAAATTGAAATTATAGCTGATAGATAGCTGAGGATAGCGCCTATTTTTCAATACGTTTTTAGTAAAATTTTTCTAAAAAAAAAAATTAATTAAAATACTATCGTAAATGATACAGCAGTTATTGTTATTTTATTTTAAAGGGAATTAATAGGACTCTACGTCATAGAAATTCTAAAGCCATATCTCGACTGGTTTGGATAATATTTATCATTAACTATCAGTAAGAGGGGGGCGCTATCCTGATGACACGCAGTATATAACAGACATAAGCGTAACATGTAAAAAATTAATATTTTTCTAGCATTTTTTGCAAGTTCTTATAATGGGTCTGCCATCTAACGTTTTTTTTTTTTCTCAATTATTGCTTATTTCGTGAATGGTAACACTTAGCTTATGTCTGATTTGACAGATAATTAGTTTTATCCTTCTGCTGAACGAATATTTTTGTGTATACGCTTCGCTAAGTGGGCCTGCGATCGACTTACAGAAGATGCCGATTTTGCCAAAAAAAATCATCTTTTCAGATGAAGCTCATTTTGATCTTGGCGGGTACGTAAACAAGCAAAATTGTCGCATTTGGGGCACAGAAAACCCGCACGCATACATTGAAAAGCCGATACAGCCAAGACGAGTCACAGTTTGGTGCGGATTTTGGTCCAGAGGCATAATTGGGTCATTTTTCTGCGAAAATGAGCAAAGATCGGCCGTTATAGTCAATGGCGATCGTTATCGGGCCATGTTGAACGAATTTATGTTCACAAAAATTGAAGACTAGGATATTAGCAGCATTTGGTTTCAACAAGACGGCGCTACGTGCCACACAGCCGAAGCTACACTCGTTGTTTTGCGCCCTATTTTTGAAGATCGCATTATCAGCCGCAGTGCGGATGTCGTTTGGCCACCTCTGAGCTGCGATTTGACACCGTTGGACTATTATTTGTGGAGTGCCGTCAAAGATAAGTGTTACGACAACAAGCCAGAGACAATTGACGCTTTAAAGGACAATATTCGTGAAGCCATTGGTGAAATACAGCTGCACACAATCGATAATGTGCTTAAAAATTGGACCGATCGTGTAGGCTACTGCATGGCCAGCCGAGGCAGCCATTTGAATGAAATTATTTTCTATTATTAACCGGAAGGATTGTACTTTCAAATAAAAAAAAGAAATTTGAGAAAATATTCAGTATTTTTTTTATAGCATTTTCAAAAAAAAAAAAAGAGTTCATTTGGCGCACCCTATACAAATCTAAACTAATATAACAAGTAATTAAAAGCAAAAAATTCATTAGTAATTCAAAAAAAAAAAAAAAAAAATCCTTCATATCCCCATACTTTACCTTAAATCTTTATAATGTTAATTGGTCTCAAGGAATAACATTAAAGATTTTCTTATTCTAAACGATTTTCTCATTTAATATTTTTTTTTTCGATCACATTAAGTGCATAAATGGTATTTTTATTTTGAAATCTTTATTTTATATATAACGCTTTAGCAAAATGCCACATCATTTTTTGTTGGCCAAAATTATGACACTTTGCCAAGAAAGAAAAACAATAGAAGAAATACGACAAAAAAAGTCTTTAAACAAAGCAAAAAAGCAGAGACAGCGAAATATTGCTTTATTTGATAGTTTTATGAGATTTATGCCACAAAAAAAGTACCAAATACATGTGTAATAAAAAAATCTAGACAAAAAGATAAAAAGAAGCAGCGACAGAACATATTTGGCACTAAACTAGAGAGTTGCAGTGGTAACAAAAGGTCACAGTATTTTTTCCTTTTTTTATCAAACAAACTGTTTGGGAGAAACTGGTACACTAAGCACGCTTAAAAGACTGTTTTATTATGAAAACGTGCATACATACATACATACATACATACATTTTTTTAAGCATTATTGTTAGGTAAAAATCTGAGTTGACTTTAGGTTTCCCTTTTAGGATATTTCACTAAGCCGTTACATACTCTCGATAATTTTAAGTAATTTTTTCTTGTACGTTTTACTCGCATATTTTCATTCCTCATGACTTAATGTGAGTAAAGATTTCTTTTATGCAATAAATCAATTTCTTTAAGATTTTTTTTCTTTATGCAAAAATAGTAAAAAAAAAAATCGAATGGTTTTTTTCTTTTCTATTTACATGTCTAATATTACAGGGTGTTGTGGCGTTTAGCTCTCAGGGAGATCGTATTGCTTTGACACAAATCGAGCAGATGATAAATGGAAAATATGAAAAACTGGGTTACTATGATACACAATTGGATAATTTAACCTGGTTGAATATGGAACGATGGATTGGTGGAAAGGTGAGTTAAAAATTGGTAGAAAAATAAAAACTATAAAAGTACTTTTTTGAAAAAAAGTAAAAAAATATTTTTTGTAAAAGAGTACCTTTTTGGAAAAAAAACCGTGTTTTGTAAAAAAAAATACTGATTTGAAAAAAAAAATTGCAAGTACTTTTTGTAAAAACTAAGAGTACTTTTTTGTAAAAACTAAAAAGTACTTTTTTGTAAAAAAGTAAAAAAGTAAAAAGTAAAAAAGTACTTTTTGTAAAAAAGTAAAAAGTGCTCTTTTGTAAAAAAGTAAACGCACTTTATGCAAATAAGTAAAAAAGTACTCTTTTGTAAAAAAGTAAAAAGTACTTTTTTAAAAAAACCTGTTCCTTGTACCAAAAAAAAGTACTGATTTGTAAAAAAAAAAAAAATTTTTAAAGTATTTTTGTAAAAGCTAAAAGAACTTTTTTGTAAAAACTAAAAATTTCTTTTTTGTAAAGAAGTAAAAAAAGACTCTTTTTGTAGAAAAACTGTACTTTGTCAAAAAAAGTACTTGTTGGTAAAAAATAAGTATTTTTTTTGTAAAAAAGTACTTTTTTGGAGAAAAAAAGTGCAAAAGTATTATAAAATTATGAAAGTATTTGTAAAATGATTTCTTAAGTATCTTCTTTTAAAAAACGAAACTATTGGTTTGATTTGAGGACGAGCATCCATCTAGTCATGATGGATCGAAGCGTGCAAATACTCCTAGACCAAGTGGCCCATTATGATCATCCTACGCTAAATGAAACCTATAAGGAATGAGAAAGAAAAAAAATAAAAACAATCAAAAAGAAAAACACTGGAGAGTTCTGCATTCCTCGGGATCCAATCAATTACTATGCTACAAGCAGCTGAAGATCGCGGCAAACCGAATGATAACGTTAGAGTTGGTACCCGACAGGGAGGTTAGAGTTTGCATCATAAACTCACTTAAGAGTCAATGCTTCCTGCCCTAAATCCTAGGACAATGACATAATAGGCGTTCGATCGTATACAATTTTTCTGTTCCTCGCACAACCTACAGTAATCAGTGTCGGTATATGCATATCTACGAGTCATCGCACAGATACTCAGCTCCACTTTACTCATAGAGAAAAGAGAAGACGTCCTACGACTGGAAATAAGCGGCCATATAGATTTAGAAACCTTGCAACCCGATTCATTAAATCAGTTTTAACCAGCCCTCCCAGCAAACAACCTCTTGACCACACTGACGTACTGAATCAACGGCGGCAAGACGAACTGTCGACTCAGACTTTTCTGCCTTTTTATTGCCAGCGATACTACTATGACCTGGTACTTGGTACTTAGCAAAATTGAACATTCTTTTGCAGCCTACCCAAGGCTAATTTACAGTCCCGAACGACTTTGGATCTGATCAAGCACGAACTAAGTGCCTTGACAGCGGCCTAACTATCTACGAAAATATTCACCAGGCTCTCAAAGCATCCAATCGAATTTTC
The DNA here is from genome assembly GCA_023159175.1 of Wohlfahrtia magnifica. Classification (NCBI taxonomy): domain Eukaryota; kingdom Metazoa; phylum Arthropoda; class Insecta; order Diptera; family Sarcophagidae; genus Wohlfahrtia; species Wohlfahrtia magnifica. The sequence goes on along the minus strand of JAKWBJ010000227.1, from coordinate 817,066 downwards.
GATCAGCTCCACTGTCTTCCTAACCGCAAAAACTTCTGCCTGGAAGACACCGGACGCGCCGCACAAGTTATAAGAACACCTAAGGTCAAGTTGTTCGCAGTAAAAACCAGCACCGGTGCTTTCCTCCATTTTAATCCCGTCTGTACGTTACGATGCTGCTCGGTATCACTACCTTCACAGTCTCAAAACTTATGGTCGGCAGGACATAGTCACTTGCTCCACTCATTTCGAGACTCAAATTCAGATAGCAAAGAACACACGCATGTCCATAATCAGCATACCACCTAAAGCCTAGTTCTCTGAGCTGTAGGGCACTCCTTGCCGCTGGAAAGTGAAATTAAAGATTCAAAGGACGGACGTCAAGCGTTACATCCAAAGCCTCCTGCGCAGTACTCCTACAAGCCCCCGTGATGGGGAGAGAAGGGGAACGCTGCACACTGCTTAGCTTCAATAAGCCCGATCTACCACCCACCTCATGCCACGAAAACAGACCACCATAAGTAACAATGAGGCGCACCAGCGTGCTGTACAGCCAGTGAATAACAGCATTTGGTTTCAAACCCCAATTCTTCCCCAAGGAGTACTTGAAGGAATAAAGTGTCATCAAACCCCTTTTTTTGTACGCTCCTCGATGATCCTTTTGCAGTCCGGTCGACGGTCAAGGATGACACTGAGGTATTTCGCCTCCAATGAGAGCTCTTATATCATCTCATCCAGAACTGGTAGCAGAATTATGCTTCCTGGTGAATAGAACAAGCCCCGTCTTCTCTGTCTTGCGACTCGCCCAGCGTGACAGCCTGTCTAGAGCACCCTGCATTAATTCTGACAGAATTGGTAAAAATTTACCACCCACAAGCAGAACTATGTCATAAGCATTGCCCCAAGTATCTTCTCGATCACAAGAAGCCACAAGAGTGACGAAAAACCCCCGTTGGTGTGCCTCTAATGACCGATCTCCTAATAGAACTTGGACACGCGAATTGATGTTCCTCTATTTTTTTTTTACTTTTCTTTTGTAAATAGAAGCAGTTTTCCAATATTAACAATTTGTAAATAATTTCTATTTTTTTTTTTAAGGACACACTGTTTTTTAAAAAAAGTACTTTTAGAAATAAGAGCACAATCTGAGAAAAATTAGTTTTAAGAGAAAACATACTTTTTTCAGTGAACTTTTGGAAATATATAAGAAGTCACTCTAAAAAGTACTATCTATCATTTAAACAAATTAAAAAATAACATAATGCTTAAAATTTTTCCAACCTTTCATAAACAAAAGTACTAATTTAAGTACTTTTTAAAGGTACTTTTTTTAAACAAAAAATATTTTGACACATTTTTTAATATATTTTTATCCTTTATTTGTTGAAGGTTCCTCAAGATCGTACTATTGTTCGACGTGTCTTACGTACCGTATCGCTGCCATTATTTGTCTGTATGTGTACAATATCTTGTTGTGGCATTATAGTAGCTTTAGCCCTAATTATATTTAATATATGGAATAAACATAGAAGGTAAGTACTTTTTCAAAATTTTTTTTTCCTTTTTTTTCTTATAGAAGATATTTTACCACAACATTTTTTGGGAGACTCAGATTACTTCGAAAGCTTTTGGCAAAAAGAAAGAGAAAGAACTTATGATAAAAAGGAGATTTTCTAAACTAAAACAAGACCACAGGCTAAAAAGGATAAAGGATATATTTATATCCTTTTTCCAACAAAAACAAAACAAAAGGGAAAGAAATGAAAAGAAGAGATTTTAGAATACTTTTAAGCAGGAAAATGTTTGAAAAGAAAATAAATTTCTTTTTCGCTTTTCATTCTAAAGAAAAATAAACGTTTTCCGCTGCTAAAAATTGTTGGTTGTTCTACAATGGAAAAAAAACAATGATTTTCGTTTCATTATTATTTTTAAATAAATGTTTGCATGTTTTTTTCATACTCGGAAAATGAAAAGAAAAAATAGAACTTTTCTTGCCATGTATGTCATACACGGTCTAGAAAACACAATCACTTTTTTCATCTAACCAACGTTAAGCAGCAGGCTAGTCACTGTAGAACTAAAGTGAAACTAAAAGTACCCTATAGAGAGATACAAAATTACATACTACCCTTACTCATATAACAGTGAAAAAAATAAATAAATTGCAAGAAAAATAAGAAAATGAGTTAAAAACTAATATTTATTTATGCGTTTTGCAAACGACGCCATGTGTATTTGTTTATCGTTCTTCTTTTTTCATTTGTTTTTGATTGTTCACACAAAAAAAAGCATTTCTTTATAAACGTTTTTATTTTAATTCCTTTTCCTCCTCATTTCTCCACCATTTTTGTGTATGTATTGTAATATTTTACCTTCATTTTCTGTTGCTCTCAAGCGTAAAACCAAACATTCATTCATTCATTCATTCATTTATTCAACAAAAATACGTTTTTTTCTTTCTCTTCTTTTTATTCCTCGCAATGGCAACAATAAATATTTTTTCAACGTTCAACCGTTAACGCTATTGCTGGCAACACTCAGGCTACCATTTCTACACATTTCGTCATGCATTCAAGTCATCTGCCCATAAACGACTATTTGCACATTCTAACGTTACAGATTCGGGTTGTTGTTGTTGTTGCCGCTGCTACTCGTACTATTGTTGATATGGTGGTGATGGAATTCTTTTATTCTACCTCAGGGATTTTGAAATAAAAACAAAAAACTACAGCATACATGCGAAACACGAAGGGCTTGAGAGGAGGGCTAGAGGTTGTTTTGTTGTATAAACGCACCTCCGGAAAAGATCTATCTGTTGTTTTTAATATGTCTGCTGGTAATTTATAATAAAACGAAGGTTGTAGAGAAATTTACGCCGTGTGTTTTTGAATATCCAACAATAATTGTGAAAAAAAACAGTATTTTTCTAAGGCTGAGGTTTCATCCCTCGCTACTGTTTTAAAGCCTCCAGCTCTCTCCAGTTATTCATGTCTCTGAATAAATTTTTTGCTTCTGTTTAGTCAATATTTACCGACCGACATATGTGTACATTTTCCAATGCGTCATTTGCCTGATGCTGCATTCTTTGTTTTATTTACCCCTCCTACACCTTTGCCCAACAAAATTTGTTCTAAATGTTCCATATACGTATTTGCCATAAAAAAACAACACATTAACCATTCCTTCCCTTCTAGCATATACCTGTTATACTTGTATTTGGCCACTGGCCTATTGAGATTCATAGTGTATGGAACCAGCATTAGCCGTTTTTGCAACAGAGAATAGCAAAGCAATGCTTTTTATAAGAGAATAAGTATTTTTATTACTGCTTTTGTTTCAATTCTTATTGTTCTTGTGGTGGCTGGGCATTTGTTGTTTCTGTATTTTTATAAGAATTTAGTGCATAACTGTTTTGAAACAGGTACGAAATAAAAAAGGCCCTAATATGTATGACAGTCAGTCAGAGTAGAAAGAAATTTGCCTTCATATTCACATTGCTGTTAAATTCGTTTTTCTCCGTCACTCCTTTAGGGAACATTTTGGCTTTCCACAAAGCATTCATTACTTCGTTTCAGTTTCATTAAACAATTTTGATCTTTCAAGCTAAGTAGGTGATTAGTCCACTGTGTCCCTCCATATGATTGTATAGTGGTGGAGATCCTTGCTAAGTTGGGAAGTTGTTCTTTGCTTAGCTTTGTAATTTTTCTTCCAGTAGATGGCGTTTTCGCCCGATTATTCGTCTGATTTTATCATCATCGCCAAAGGTAAGCTGGAAGGTCATGGGGTCTTCTTTTTTATTTTTGAGATGGAGTTGTCTAAAGGGAAGTGAAAGTCTCTTTATTAAGCTTTCGAAACCACAATCAAATATATTCGTCATGTTCTCAGCTGTGGCTTGAACCTGGGCCGCTTTTGTTGTTATGCATGCACTCTCACCACTACACCATGCTACCTCCTTGCTATTAAATAAGACTTGTATTCTTGTTGTACTGAATTTTAAAATTGTAAATAATAAAGTGATGATGATCAACTATGAGGTAAGATTAGGCTATAAACCGGCAGCGCACTTAGGCCAAATGCCACTGAAACAAAAATCAGGACTACGTGCTTATCAAATCTAAGCCAGCTTCGATAACAAAGCGACCAATACAATCCAAGCAGACTTTCAGCAGTATTTCAGGGTTCATAAGCTGCCTTTTTTAGGATATTTAACCTCAGCCTCGATAGCTCTTGACATTCCTAGAGCAAGTGTCTCGCAATTATATCCTCCTCCTCACAGCCATAACTTATCCACTATATTCAAGACGCACCGCATGTCTGCAGACTAGATAATAGACAGAGAGTACACCTACCACAGTTAAAGTACTCTGTCTTAGTAGATTTACTAGTTAACTAGTTTTTCTCTTCTCAAAAACCGGCCATAGCATTACGCCTGCTTAAAGCAAAAAATATGTATAAATTTTTTGGAGAACATATTGCTGGATAGAGCAGAAATAGGCATAGCAATACTTTTTTTTTCCGCAGGAACCTAAACTGTCGTGCCCCGTCCAATCAGTTCATTCGCCACACAGTTCCACGGATTATTACTGCATCCCTGTACTATGAGCCTGATGTTGAAATATTCCGCCATTAGTATAAGTAACGAAAAGCACTTCTTCACCACACGGTAGTTAACGAATATAGACTCCAGGGACCCGATTGCCGTCTGACTACATACCCTCTTAATTGTGGTTATGTTTCTTGTAAGTCAATCAGTGACGGCCAGTAATGCCGGCGAGCTATGCAAGACCCCATACTATTGTCCATTTTAGAACCACCGGCGAATTTTGCCAGGACCTTCGTTCTACTCGGGATTACATCCATTTGTCCTGCAGATAAAAAAGATGTTTTTTTTTTTTTTTTTTTTTTTTTTTTTTTTTTTTTTTTTGTATAAAAAGGTATTTTTTCTTTAAACCGGGTACTTTTTATGAAAAGCTACTCCTCCTTAAAAGTTATTTTCCCTAAAAATACTTTATTTTTTTAATAAAATCTCATTATTAGTTGTAAAAAAAATTTCTAACCCTTAACTATCACACTACTAGTTAGTTTGCAGGTGCACCCTATATATATATTTAACAAGCCATTAACGTTAATAGTTTTATATACAGAAAACAAAAAACAAAAGTTGTAGTTCAGTTTTAGCATTTAAAGGAAATGTAAAACATACTTTTTTGTCTGTAAATCACCTAAAGGTATGCTAAACAAATCACTTTGATGTTCGTTTGAAGCGATTAAATAAAAATTTTGCAAACATGGCAACAGCAAGTAAAAAAAATGTAATTGATTTTCGTGGAATTTGTTCTTAATGACTAAAACAGTAATAAAAATTAACACAACCCTATACTTGGTTTTTGGGGAGGTGTTAAGCATTGCCAATATTATAGTCATCTTACATTCAATTATTTGCTATGCACGCAGAACTTTAGGCAACACTATGCATATTGTTTTAACCTTGTTTACAAAGGTTGAGTTCTTTTAAATATACACCACAATAAAATAAACACCACTTTGTTGTTGTTTTACAGTTTTTATTTCCTCATTTTATCTTTATACAGTTTATCTTAATTCAGCCACTATTCGTTTATAAAACACTTTTATTTAGGCCTAAACACGAGTTTTTTTTGTGAAAGCAAAATGATAACTATTCAACTAATGCATAAGGCTTCACATTTTATATACAATTTAAATTATTTCAGAATATTCTTGTTCTTCCGGAGCCGCTGTGGTATGGTAGGTAAGACACCGGCCTACCAACCAGAAGTTTGTCGGTTCAATACTAGGCCAGACCATCTTAAAAAAAGAAAAAGTTTTTCGACAGCGGTAGCACCTCATAACATTAGCTAGTGAGTGGTTATGAGTATAAATACTATTGAAAACTTCTCTAAGTGCATTTGCCGTACGGAGCCGGTGTAAATCCGTAGGTTCCTTTCAATGAGCTTAAAAATAGAATTGGGTGCAGTTCATTGACTGAGAAAAGTCTCCATGTCCCTGTACTGCACTGACCAGGTGACACATTAATACCAAATATACCAAAATTTTAAAGGCGCTGATGTGGTGTGCTTTCTTTTTAGGCATTTTATTTTCGTAACAATATGATAAGGACTTGGCAACAAGAGGGTTAAGCTTAGTATAACCTTTATTATTGCATTTATTGGTTTGTGTCAAGGCTCTTGTGTATCTATCACTGCCATATTTGCCTGTGCTATTAAGAGTGCTACCACTTCCGTGCTTAACGGTGTTGCCAGTTTGATTTCTTTTTTTGTATTATAATTATATATTACCTTCAGAATTTAACGTAAATAGAAATTTGTAGTGACTACAAGAATATTCGATATCTATGATGATTTACTATAAAGGAAGACACATCGCGCTTAGCAGTACAGTTATAGTTTGACAGTCACTGTGTAAAGTCGTACTAAGAGTTGTGTATTGAGTAAATTGGTGTATTAGGCGGAAAGTTGGTTACTGTGTAGTTATAATTATATAAAGTAAAAGTGTGGAAATATAAAGTGCTGTTTAAATCGCTAAATTCGCTGCATTTATTTTATTTTAGGCAATTTTAAAAAAGGTTATAACGTAACAATATTGATTACACTATGCAACGAATGGAAAAAAATTTTCTGACCTTGGATAACCACTTGTAACTTGTATAACCACCATATTTTTTTGATATGCTATGGTCGCCTCACTTCAAAAATCACCAGCTTTTCAGATTCTATGGAATGCTGGTATAATTTGGTATTTTTTAACATATGGCTTAACGAAATCGAATAAGTCATATCAAAGTTATCATAAGATGTAAGAAGCGGCCTCTTCAAAAATCACATTAAAAAAAATGTAAAAAGAAAACTTATCCATAGAATCTGAAATACCCATGATTTTTGAAGTTAGACGACCATAGCGCAGCAAAAAATATGGTGGTTATGCAAGTTATTTCTGCTTGCTGCATAGTATAATGGATAACATTAGATAAAAGACCATAACTTTGAATGTAGTAGGACGTTTTGAATGAAATTTAATTTAAATCAAAGCTAAGAAAGCAAGCTTTTTGAATTGTTTACAAATATTAATTTTGATTTTTTGATTATCATACAAATATTGATTGAAATTCTAGAAACATGACCCGAATTTTTACTCTCCTACCACCATCAGGTTAAAGTTTTTATCTTTTCTTTACAATTTTTATAAATAGACTTGTCTTAAGCTTATTCATGATATTGTTTGTGAAAAAAAAAACTCACAAATTTATATTTGGCTTTGGTTTTCTGAAAGAAAAAATTTTGTTTTTTTTTTGCCTTTTGTTGGTTAAAAATATTTATGGTAAAAGAAATATTTTAAGCAGTGGTAATATCTTATGCATGATATTTTAAACATGTGGTTTTTCTTCTAGTTCTGCACAGCTGAAGAAAAAACTTTATAATTTTTTCGCGTTAAGGTTTTCCTTGGAAAAACAAATAGTTTTCTTTTCAAACAAAAACTAAAATTTTTCTCGTTCTGTTTTTCATAAAATTTTAAAGGCTTTTAGTGGTTAACAACGCAATTTTTCTTATTCCTCAGATTATAAAGAAATTGTGGTTAAAAATGCGGCAATTCTTCTTTGAAAGGAAAAAGCCATTATGTTCAAAGTTAAAAGAAAATATAAAAAATTTTAAGGCCAGCGTATGCAAAAAAAGATTATAATTTTTAAAAATATTTACGAGAAAATAACTTTAAAATTTAAAGGCGAAAGAGGGTCTACTTTAGACAAATCTCTTCTATCAAACTGTGATACTTAAGAACTCCAACCGGGGGATGGCATGGTGTAATGGTTAAAGTACACGCATAACACCACAAACGATCCAGGTTCGAGCCACAGCAGAGAACATGACGCATAAATTTTGAATTGTGGTTTCGCATGTTTAATAAAGAGGCTTCAACTTCCCTCCAGACAATTCTGTCTAAAAAATAAGGAAGAAGCCCTCCTGACTTTTCCGCGCATTACAAACATGAGATGAATGAACAGGAGAACACACCATCTACTGGGAAAAAAATTAAAATGCTAAAGCAAGGATTACCACCAATTAGCCGGGATCTTCACTACTACGCAATATCATATGGAGAAGCTACAGTGGATTGACATTGAAGCTACCTAGCGCTAGATGGCAGCACGAACATAAAAACTGTTGCTTTCTTAGAAATTACGATCTGTCAAACGTCAGCTGTTAAAATTTTAGCCAAATTCATCGATTAGCTTATTTGTTGTATTCGTTTGAAGTACGCAACTTTTGTGTTTCTTGGAAAATGGAAAAAAGTGAATTTCGTGTAGTGATTAAACACTATTATTTGAAAGGCAAAACGGTGAAAGAGACAAAAGAAAAGCTTGACAAACATCTTCTCCGTCCGATTATATGGTAAAATATTGGATTGCTGAATTTAAACGGGGCCGAACAAGCACTGCAACAATACCATCAACAGGAAGGCCAAAAGAGGTGGTTACTGAAGAAAATATCAAGAAAATCCTCGATATCGTTATGAATGATCGCCGGGTCAAAATACGTGAGATTGCTGAAATGGTAAACATATCATATGAACGTGTGTTCAACATTTTGCATGAACATTTGCATATGAAAAAGCTATCGGCAAGATGGGTGCCGCGTTTGCTCAGTGTTGAACAAAAACGAGTTCGACAGATCACTTCACAGCGGTGTTTTGACATGATAAAGCATAATCCTGCTGATTTTTGGCGTAGATTAATAACTGTTGATGAAACGTGTGTCCACCACTACACACCTGAAACCCAAGATCAATCGAAGCAATGGGTGGAAGCTGGTAGAAGTGCTCCGAAGAAGGCGAGACAGCGAAATCGGCTGGCAAGATTATGGCCACTGTATTTTGGGATGCACACGGATATTGCTCCTCGATTATCTTGAGAAGGGATCCACAGTCACAGAAGAGTATTATCGTTCATTACTGGATCAATTGGTTGATGCAATCAAGGAAAAACTACCACTTTTAAACAAGAAAAAAGTGCTCTTTCTTCAAGACAACGCACCGTTTCACACAGCATTAGATACGATACTAAAACTACGAGAAATCCACTTCGAAATGGTTGATCAGCCACCTTATAGTCCAGATTTAGCCCCTAGTGACTTTTTCCTGTTTCCAAACTTGAAAAAATGGGTCGCAGGAAAAAGATTCATCTCAAACGAAGAAGTGATTACCGAAACTAATGCGTATTTTGAGGAGTTGAGTAACCAGAAAGTAAAAATCACCTTGGTTTGAAATACTCAGAATGTACAATCAATCTCTGAAACTCTCATCAAGGGTCAAGTATCTAGGTGTGATATCGGACTCAAAACTTCATAGAAAGCTGCATGTCAAGGAGCGGATAAAGAAGGCCTGTGTAGCTTTTTATTCCTGCAAATCTACGTTCAGCCGAAAATGGAGACTCAAAGCACAAATGGTGCTCTGTATATATAACCTGGTTCTGCCAATTGTCACATATGGCTCTATGGTTTGGTGGGGAGTCCTTAGTAAGAGTCTTATCATCACTAATTGGGGAGAGTTCAGAGGACTGCGTGTTGGCGTGTCACTCACTAGTGCTTGCAGGACATGTCCCAGTGCTGCTCTTAACGTCATGGTACACTTACTACCTATTTACCTGCACATTTTATCGCTTTCTGCGCTGAGTGCGATAATGTTGGAAGCACTTGGTTTTTGGAGGCAATCGCTCAGAGGCCACGGTAGCATTTTAGGACTTCTTACTCTATCTCTGAAGGAATTGGAGAAAGACTTGGTTATCCGTAGATTGTACTTCTCCGGGCAAGCCAAGACCTTTTTCCCTGGGATAAGCGACTGAAAAAGTGATACGATTTCTACGAGATCTGGTATTACGGTCTTGACAGATGGATACAAGAGGAGTCTGCTGACTTTTCAGAATTCCTTAGACTACCGGAGGTCTTTAGCATTTCTCAGGCGGAGGTTTTTGCAATTATGCAGGCTTCTATGATGAGGCTGAGAGATTTGGGGTCTGTATCATGGCCCTGATGTCGCATAGTAGAAATTCGACTTTAGCTCTCCAATGTAAAGAGGAGATGAAGTACCTCGGTGCTGCATGTACTATTTCTTTGATTTGGTTTTCTGGACACAGGGATATCGTTGGTAATGAAAGGGCTGACGAACTTGCTAGGAGGGCCTCGATGAATGTGGAATTTATCATTGTCTACTCTGACATCTGCTGCAAAGGGCAAATTTATGGTTCCTTTCGTGAGAGGACACAGAGCAGGTACAATTTCTTTTCCTCTCGTGTTATCTCGAGAGCGCTGTGACCTCGGTATGACAGTGACAAGATACTAAAACTACTAAAGACCCTCGCATTTCCAAACTCATTGCGCTGTACAGGGGTCATTGCTTGCTCGGTACGCATGCGAAGAAAATTAGTTTGTCCCTTAACATTCACTGCAGAAGCTGCAAATGTATCTCTGAGGGGGAGATAATCGTTTACTTTCTCTGTGAATGTCCTTGTTTGGCGGGCAATCGACTGCGTTACTTTTCAATGGTTTGGTGCAGTGTGCAGATCTGTATCACTTTGATACTCTCCACTTTATAAGCAGCTCAAAGTGGCTTAATTCTCTTTCATTACCTTTTTAGGTGCTTCTTGGCTGAGTTTCAAAACGGCACATTTTTGCTAATTGTAGATGATTTCGTCTTAGTTAACCCGCCACCTTACTTACCTATCTACTTACCTACCTACTTATCACTTCTAGCAAGTTTGAAGTTAGTAGGTAAATTGGCTGCCAAATACTGAAATTTCAAGAATTGAGCAGTCAACTTCTGAGAGTTATTTAGTAAAAAATTGGGAAATTATAACTATGGAACGGTACACTTTTAAACAAAGAATTTTAATTGTGAAAATTTATTATAATAATAGTGAAAATATTACTGTATCACAGCTTTTCCTCGTAATCAGGCTCCTTCTGAAACCCTTGTACGTAATTTAATCGCTAAATTCGAGGCTCACGGTACTGTTGCTGACAATAGATCGAAACAATACTCTCGTAGTGGCCGTAGTGATGCAAACATAACCGCTGTACAGCAGTGTGTTGAGAATGAGCTTGGAACAACAACTCGTCGACGTTTGCAATAATTGTGCATCACCAGAGGAACTTTGCGCACATTTTAAACAAAGATCTTCGTCTTCAAGCTTACAAAGTTTAACTCGTTCAAGAATTCAAGCCAGCCGAACGTTTGTCAACGTTAAACGTTTGTGAATTGGCTGTTTGAAGAACTGAACGAAACCAACGCATCTTTAGTGATGAGGCTCATTTTCAATTAGGCGGTTATGTAAACAAACAAAATTGTCGCATATGGGGCTCAAAAAATCCACAAACAGTCCTTGAATAAAAATACATCCAAAGAAAGTGTCCATACGGTGCGGTTTGTGCTTAGGCGGCAACATCGGCCCGTATTTTTTCGAAAATGAGCAAGGATATGTCGTCTCCGCATTCATTTCATTCTCTGCGCTACCACACCATGATAATCAACTTTTTGTTGCCACAATTCGCTAATGTTCACATCAGTGCAATTTTGCTTAAACAGGACGGCGCCACAAGCTACACAGTCAGCCAAACAATTCAGTTATTGCATGAGATATTTCCCGGTGGCGTAATTTCTCGATTTTTCAATGTCAATTGGTCGCCTCGTTCTTGTGATTTAAAGCCGTTGGATTATTTTCTCTGAGGCCATTTCAAAGACCGGGCTTACGTTAACAAACCACAAGCAACTGACACTCTGAAAGATGAAATTCGACTCTGCATTTACAAGATAAGTTGTTGTTATGTTGGCATGAATAAAACTGAATTTGTCAAAAAAGAATGTGTTTTTAAGCCAATTTACTACCTATCCTCAAATTTGCCCACCCTTTATTATTATTATTTTTTTTTTTTTTGGAAAATTGTAGATAAACAAAGACAAATAATTTGTCTCAATTCCGAGGAACTTCCTATTGCAAAATAAATCTCTTAAACTCTATTGGTTACGAAGCAGCAACCTGTTAAAGTATCAAAATGTAAAGGAATTTATTTCTGCAGCAACAAATGCTACAAAAATCAAGAGCAACCTTCTGTTTTATGGAAACATTTGCTGGGGAATGTTGTGTCATTTTTAAAATGTTGGCTTAAAAAGCTTAGCATTCGTATTAACAAATACAAGATGCAAGACAACTAAACCATCCCTTATGCTGTTGTTCTCAGGACAATGATGATAATAATGCTAATGATAGTGATAATGACAATAACTATAATATCCTGGTGTAAATCTGTCCAGACTTATGTTCAACCATTTATATAAAGTGGTGTCTCAACAATATTTCTGCCACAAAATATACAAATTACCTTCTGTGTTACAAGAAAAATAAGAAAAATTATTTATTTTTTTATAGTATTTTGGAATGAAGAACGGAAATGCCTGGAAATTTTGGTAGAAAGCAACGTGATTTAAGTTTTACTTTTTGTTTTTGCTTATATTTTAGCCTAAGATTACTGCTGTAGTTTCCTCGTTGCCCATAGTTACTCGTTGCACAGGCATTTTTTTAAGATTTTTTAGGATTTTTACTCATCCGTTGTTGTTGTATGCGACGACTGTCTTTCTCTGCAACCATTCATCTTTATTGTCTGTAATTTTGTATTGTTGTGGCCATGTTTTGGTTGTAAATAAAATAAAATAAAGTAAAGCATAGTTTTAGGAAGACGTTAAACTTATTTTCTTCTTTTTGGCCTATTGTTAAGATCTGTTTCTTTTTTCTGTAAATTTCTTAACAATTGTGCACTTTATTTCCTTTTTAACTTCGTTATTATTTTCTTGGTTTCAGTTTCTTTTTTTTCATTTTGCTCTCTCTTTATTATTTAAGACTTTCTTTTATTTTAACACAATTGCTTTGGTTTAGTTTCGTGGTTGACTTGTACAATAAAAGGAGAAAAAAAAATCTTATAAATTTCTTTTAATAGAAATAAAGCCTTATTGTTTAAGAATCTTTTACAAATGGTTATGATGGTTATTAAGCCAGTGAAAGCAAGGCAAACAAAAAAATTTTAATTAAATTTTTAACTAAAACAATTTCTATGAATGTAGTTGGTAATAAAAACAATAATCTTTTTTACAAGAAAAATAGTGTTACGAAAATAAAAATGCCTAAAAAGTAAATACACCACATCAGAGACTGTATGATAAGATTTTAGCTATAAACTTTATGGGTTTGTGTCAAGGCTCTTGTGTATCTGTCACTGCCATAATTGTTTGTACTATTAAACATGCTAACACTTGCATGTTAACGGTGTTGTCAGTTCGATTCCATTTTGTGTATTGTAATTGTTCCTGTACTGTATTCAGAGTAGAATCAATCCGTACGGAATGATCAAATTACTCGTAAACAAAAGTTCGAAAATTTTTTGTTCTTCATGTTTAGAAACAAATTTTAATTTCATAATTTATAGCAATTGTTGTTCAAAGAGTTGTGTAAGTAATATGAAAAGTAAAAAATAAAACATTTCAAATTATGGGTTACAGTCGATGCTTTAACAGTTCAAGGGAATTTTTTCAAAAAAAAACTTGATTCGATTTGATTCCAACAACAATTTCCTACACGAAATAAAATGAAAAAAAATTATTCGGAAATGGAATACAGAATAATATGGAAAGAAATATGAAATATTCCGCTTCCGAATAAAATCTTTATGTTTCGGAATACAGAACAGCACTGAATTTTACATTGTTTTAGTTCAGCGTTTGTAGTAACTGCAAGAATATATGAAATTGATAATGAATTGCTTTAAAAGGAATGCGTTTGGTGTTATAGTTATCGTTTAGCAGTCATAAAGTTAAGTCGTGCTTAGGTGTAAACAAAAGTATTGTATAAACGTACATTAAGTGTAAGATAAATAAGTTGCTGTATTAAGATAAACTGTATAAAGATAAAGTGATTAAATAAAAACTGTAAAACAACAACAAGGTGGTATTTATTTTAGTTTGACGCAATTAAAAAGAGCCCACTTGTTTTTAAAAGGTTAAAACGTAACAATAGTTTTAAAAGCATATCTTAGATATTTGTGTATAATAAATTCGTTTAAAAAAATAGTAAACCATGGCGTATGGTTAATAGCAAAATAGAGTTTTTTGGCTAATTTGTTGAAAACTTTTAGAACTCACATTTAGAAATGAAATTAAAGCCATGTTTTCTTTTCAATAAGTTTCAATAAATTTTGTTTCTATTACAGAGTTATACAATCATCACATCCTGTATGTAATACCATTATGTTATTTGGTGTCATTATATGTTTAACATCCGTCATATTATTGGGTATGGATGGCCGTTTCGTTGATCCAGAAGAATATCCAAAAGTAAGTGATTTAGCCTAAGAACCTACATTTAATTAAATATTAATTTAGTTTTGTTTGTAAATTCTCCCTAATATTCCTTATGATAATTTTCTTTCTTTAGATCTGTCAGGCTAGAGCCTGGCTTTTATCCACCGGTTTTACTCTAGCTTATGGTGCCATGTTTAGTAAAGTATGGCGTGTCCATCGATTTACGACAAAAGCGAAAAGAGATCCAAAAGTGAGTAAATATTATAAAAAGCCACAACAAGTAAGTGAAACTCTCTTTTTTTAAATTAATGTTGTAGAAACAAAAAAATAGCAGATAAAAGCACAATTTCTGCTTTTCTTCACGCATTACTATAATAAGAGAGCACCGGACACCTAAAAGATAGTAAATAAGAAATTATTAGAGTATATGTATATGGGATACTATAACGTAATGTAAATAAACAATATATTTAAGATTTAGCATACTTTATGATGACCAAAGCCGAGTTAATGTTTGACATATTTTTAGGCGTTATTAAAAAAATAACAAATCTTTAAAATACATGGGCTTTTAAGGTTTTATAACGTCAGATAATTAACATTTCTTTTTATTATTTTTAATGAATATCTCGTTGAGGCTTATAAGTCAAAGTCCTTGAAATATAAATATATTGGGTCTTAATATTCTGATCCATTTTTATGCAATATGTATATATGTATATGCAATTAATATATGTATTTAAAAAATAATATTTATATCATTTATCTGCTCCAAAAACGCATATATGCTGAAAATTACATTTTTTTTTAATAAATGAACTGATATAGTCCGAAATATACAACGAAACGATGCTGATGTTAATGATGAGTTGATAAAAGAACATGTAATAAAACATGAACATACATACGTTGGTTAAAGGGTGTAGTTAATAGACGATGAACAATATTATTAAGCAGCTGTTGCT
Source organism: Wohlfahrtia magnifica (assembly GCA_023159175.1). Classification (NCBI taxonomy): domain Eukaryota; kingdom Metazoa; phylum Arthropoda; class Insecta; order Diptera; family Sarcophagidae; genus Wohlfahrtia; species Wohlfahrtia magnifica. The sequence continues at coordinate 801,746 of JAKWBJ010000227.1, read as the reverse complement.
TTAATTAAAAGGGGTTCATTAAAAAATTGATATTTCTTAAAGCTCTTGGTTCGAATTTCTATCTTTTTTAAGGAAGTAAACGGTCCACTTATTTCGTGAATGGTAACACTTAGCTCATGTCTGATTTGACAGATAATTAGTTTAATCCTTCCCCTGAACTAATATGGCTGTGTATACGCTGCGATCGACTTACAGAAGATGCCGATTTTGCAACAAAAAATTCATCTTTTCAGATGAAGCTCATTTTGATCTTGGCGGGTATGTAAAAAAACAAAATTGTCGCATTTGGGGCACAGAAAACCCGCACGCATATATTGAAAAGCCGATACACCCAAGACGAGTCACTGTTTGGTGCTGATTTTGGTTGGGCATAATTGGGCCATTTTTCTTCGAAAATGAGCAAGGAGTGGCCGTTACAGTCGATGGCGATCATTATCGGGGCATGTTGAATGAATCTTTGTTTACAAAAATTAAAGAGGAGGATATTAGCAACATTTGGTTTCAAGACGACGACGCTACGTGCCACACTGTCGAAGCTACACTCAATGCTTTGCGCCCTGTTTTTGAAGCCCGCATTATCAGCCACAGAGCTGATGTCGTTTGGCCACCTCGGAGCTGCGATTTGACACCGTTGGACTATTATTTATGGGGTGCCGCCAAAGATAAGTGTTACGCCAACAAGCCAGAGACAATTGACGCCTTAAAGGCCAATATTCGTGAAGCCATTGGTGAAATACAGCTGCACACTATCGATAATGTGCTTAAAAATTGGGCCGATCGTGTTGGCTACTACATGGCCAGCCAAGGTAGCCATTTGAATGAAATTATTTTTCATTATTAACCGGAAGGATTGTAAATCCAAATAAAAAAATAAATTTGAGAAAATATTCAGTAGTTTTTTTTTTATAGCATTTACAAAAAAAAAAAAGAATTTATTTGGCGGACCCTTTATGATTGGTTTTTTGTTATTTATACAAGAAAATAAATATTATTTATTAGTACCTACCTAGGTAATGCCATATAATAAAAATAAATATGTATATATCAACAAAAATAGGATTCTCCATAAAAATTTAATGTATAGGGGTGGGCAATTTAAGTATTTAATTTAAACCAACGGTTTTTCGAATCTGGCAATACTTATGTCATTCTATTCTGTCACAAAATTCAGTATATTATCTCCACTGAACGAAATGAAACAATTTACGCTTAAGCAACGTTGGGATTTATTGCAAATTTATTTCCAAAACAAAGAAAAAAAAATCAAAAAATTGCAAAAATCATCTTTTCGGATGAAGCTCATTTTCATCTTGGTGGGTACGTTAATAAGCAAAATTGTCTTACGGAAGCCAATGCATTACCAGCGACTGATTCTGCTTGTGGATTGGAGAAATCATTGGCACATATTTCATATTTGGTAAACAATACGTTTAATGGAGACACCAATCGCAAAATGATAACCGATTTTTTTGTGCCCGCTCTTCATGGTATTGATGTGAACGATGTTTGCTTTCAACAGAATTGGGCAACTTCTCACACAACATATCTCATGCCACTATCGGTATATTGCGTCAAACGTTTGATGGCCATTTAATTAGTCGAAATGTTGATGTCAGGTGGCCGCCAATAAGCTGTGATTTGACATCGTATTTTCTGGAGGACGCCGACAAACCAGAGACAATTAAGCATTTGAAGGCCAACATTCGTGATGCCATTGCCGAGATACGACCCCATATACTCGACAAAGTTCTCGAAAACTGGTTCGATCGAATGGGGTCTTGTGAGGCCAGCCTCCGCAGTCATATGAATGAAATAATAGTTCATTTCTAACCGGAACAATTGTACTTCACAAATAAAAATAAATTTGGCAGAATTTAAAACCGTTTTTATTTTATGGCATTTTTAAGTTTATACATTTAAATTGCCCACCATATATACATTAACAGTTAAAAATAATAATAATTAAAGAAAAAATAAAAAGTAAGTAGCAATAGCGCCTCACGAATTGTCAAATGTTATCCATACGAAAAGTGTGTCATCATTGCTGTCCTAAATTGAGTTGCATTGCTCTTCAATTGAATATTTGATGAAGGTTGGTTCCATAGGCGAATAGCCTATTATCTCTTATCGTGTTTAATCCCCAACCCCTATTATACAAATAAATGGGCTGTTTCCTGTAAATAATCTGATGTAAAAAGATAAATGTACGATATTTAAAAAAATTCTCCAATAGCATGTTGCAAGCTTGCCTTGAGTAAAGTGATATACTGCTGTTTCTATTGCATTCATATACCTGGCATATTATTAAACGTAACATTAAGTTTACGCCTGCTGACTGAGTTCAGAGCTACATATATATTGCTACGAAACAAAAATACAACTCTAAATTCTGGGATTTTTGTATATTATGTGTCACTCTGTCAATTTGGTAGCACTGCCACAACGACCGTCTTAACGTTACGTTTGAATTAACGGATATGGAAATAGAAGATGGTCGACATTTCCTGAACCTTCCACACTGTAGGCAATTAGGTATATAAAGGGCTGCTTTACCTACACTTCAGTTAGTTATCGTTTGACTGTCAATAAACAAAGTTGTATTAAAGCGCAAATAAAAGTGTTGTATAAACGAGTATTAAGCGTTGTATTAAGACAAACAGTATAAAAGTTATAGTGAAGTAAATAAAGAAACTGTAACAGCAAAGAGCTTTAATAAAACGAGTTCAAACGTTTTAAAAAGGTTAAAACGTAACAATATGTACAAAAATAATCTCAAAGCATATGAGAAAAAGTTAAATATGTACCTTTGCCTATGACATTGTATATCATGATTCACTTTATCGAAAGCTTTAGAGTGATCAAGAAGTACTGGAAATGATATCATTTTCTGATCTACTTTCGATATTCAATTCTCAGCTACATCCACTAACGTTGTAATACATTTATGTTCCGATCTAAAGCCAGGTTGTCTGCTGTTAAGTAGAGAGTTTTTGCTCAAATATTTACTAATCTGTGATTGGACTATGCGCTTAAAAGCCTTACATAAATACGGCAGTATTGCTATGGATTTAAAACTTTTATCAGGGTAAGGAAAGGAACTGGAATTATTTTCGCAAGGTTCCACATTAAAAGGAATTCCGATGTACTAAGATAATAATGTGCTTCAATACGACTTTAATAAATTTTGCACGTATTTCATGACATCCAATTAAAACAGATTTCATGCTATGACAGGATCTTTCAAATTCCTCAGGAGTGTCATTCGCAGTTTGAAAGAACAAGAAGCAAAGATAAGATATCGTTCTGATCCCTTGAAAAAACACCCTTTACGTTTGAACTTGTACAGCTGAGCTGAGATATGCATTTTAATGAAAACTGCTGTTATTGCTGCTGCTGCTTTTGAACAAAAAAAAGATACTATGAAATGTTTTCAGTTTATTTAAGAGTTTCTTTTTTGTAAAATGAGCAGCGCATTATTAACATGACAGATAACAAGAAAAATGAGTAAAAATAAATACAAGATGGAAAAATAAAAAACATTAAAATGAACAAATAAAATCGATTTAAAAAGAATACAATTATATACGAGTATTTAAAAATTTATGACAGCTGGATGAGATACTCTCCTTTTTTTTGTTGCACTTATCGAAAAACAAGATTAATGACTAAAAATGAAAAAATGAACACAAACATGCTGGACAGTTTGTCTATAGAATGTACATTAATTAAGAAACTTAATGAGCAAATAAAATACAGATAAATAGTTTCAAATTGAAATGACACAAAGATAAAACAAGAAACAAGACATTAACGAATTTAATTTTTAATTCTTTAAATATTTAAGTTTTTTCTAAAAAAAAAAAATATTTTTTCTGAACGTAGGCGTATGATAAATATGAATTATGGTTTATTCCAAAAACTACAGTTAGTGTCATTAATATTCGGTTTTTAAGTTTATCGATAATAACACCTTGACATTAGCGAAATGGATAGGTAATCAGAAGAATAGCAAAAACTTAAATAAATGTTGTCAGTATGAGTATTCAAATATATGGAAAAAATGGCTCTATTGTAACCCTGCAACCGTGATAAATCGATCAAATTTTGTTAACCCTGTTTACTAAGTGCCATTAATATTCGGTTTTTCCCCTATTTATATGCTATTTGCAAAAAAACATGTTATTCAGCTACTTTTCCAGCAATATAGAGATACGTTTTAATAAAAGAGCATAACACCTCCTTTCTTGTCTGTCCAAAATTCTACTTCACTGCAAATTATACAAATGGGGCGCGAAGGAAAAAACACTCCTTTAGAACAACGAAAACTTGTTATTTTCCATTATTAAAAAGGTAAAAAGTACAAAGAGATTGCTGAAATTCTGAATATGAAACCAAATACAGTTGGGGACATTGTCAGAAGGCACTAAAATGAAGGAAGAATACACTTCATAAAGCAGACAGGTCAGCCAAAAATGTGCTCCCAAATTAGTCATAGAGGTGCTCAATGAGTTTAAAAAGAAAATATCTGCATCTACTATACGAAGAACCATAAGAAAAAAAGGTTTTCGTGGCCGAGTAGCACGTCGTAAGCCATTGGTTAATTTACGCAACCGAAAAGCTCGTTTGAGTTTTGCCAGGGAGTACATTAAGAAGCCTGAAACTTGGTGGGATGACGTTATATTTGCGGACGAGAGCAAGTATAACGTATTTGGACCCGATGGGCCTGTAATGGTGTGGCGGAAGCCAAATAAGGAGCTACAACCACAAAATTTAAAACCAACCGTAAAACACGGAAATGGACATGTTATGGTGTGGGGTTGTATGGGAGCTAAAGGGACGGGAAAATTAGTTTTAATCAGTGGAATTATGTATAAGGAATCATATTTGAATATCCTCCGTCAAAATTTGACAGAAAGTGCAAATAAGCTGGGCGTTTTAGATTCTTTTAAATTCTACCAAGATAACGACCCAAAGCACAAGTCGCGTTTAATTCAAGAATGGTTGTTCTATAACTGCCCTAAAGTGCTCCATCCACCTGCACAATCCCCAGACCTCAATACGATTGAGAATGTATGGCATGAGCTGGACCGGCGAATCCGCAATTACAAAATAACATCCATTGAAGACTTGAAATTGCGGCTTCCAGAAGAATGGGATCGTATTCCTGCAGCTTATACAGCTAAAATAGTTAAAAACATGTCAAACCGTCTAAGTGAAGTTATAAAACAAAAGGTTTATCCAACAGAATACTGAATTTTATATAAAACCATTTTTCTAATGTATTATTTGTTACTTTTCAAAGAAAGCCGAATATTATTGACGCGTAATATTTTACGCCGCCTGATTCATTTTTTCTAAATACAAATGTGAACTTTCAAGTGTCTAAATAAACTGTTAATGAAAAGAAAAAAAATGTTGAAAAAGATATACATTTAGCTTAAGACGAATCAGTTAAACATATCTCTTTAATAAAACCGAATATTAATGACAATAACTGTATTTAATAAGGTTGCAAAATGAGAACATCAAAATTGTACCCAGAAGCTCATAAAATTGTATTTTTCGGCCCCAATATTCCAAAAAATATTTTTTTATAATTTTTTATTTTAAGTAAGAGGACAAAAACATGACGAAAAATTGTACATAAACATTCATTTTTATAATAATAAAATTAACATTTTCATTAGATGCCGTAAAACAGCTGTTTTTTCTCTTAGGAGCTGTCAACTAGAATTGTTGTAATCATGGCACAATAAATAATTTACATGCAAATCTACAACAATCAATTCGTTTTTTTTTTTTTTTTTTTTTTTTTTTTTTTTTTTTGAAGCAGTTCGAATGTGTCAGCGACAGCTGATAAAATATAGAGTTGCCAGAAGTTTTGTTTTATCAGTAAATACAGATTTTGTTTTGAATTTTTTGAATCGGTGTATCAAATAAAGGTAGTACTGAGTATTACATAGATATCAAATGCCATTAAGACCTTATACCGAAGAGAGTTTTGAAATGAAGGTTAATAAAAAAGCTGAGTATATTCAAATCAAGTTTCAATATTTCATTTAATGATTTCCATTATATAGCCAATATATTTTCAATTAAAAATATCGATGTGAATATTCTTATTGATGAGTATATACATATATGTATATACGAGGGCGGATTGACATTGAAGCTACCTAGCGCTAGATGGCAGCACAAACATAAAAACTTTTTCGTTCTTAGAAATTACGATCTGTCAGACGTCAGCTGTTAAAATTTTAGCCAAATTCATCGATTAGTTTATTTGTTGTCGTCGTTTGAAGTACGCAACTTTTGTGTTTCTTGAAAAATGGAAAAAAGTAAATTTCGTGTAGTGATTAAACACTATTATTTGAAAGGCAAAACGGCGAAAGAGACAAAAGAAAAGCTTGATAAACATTTCGGTGAATCTGCTCCGTCAGATTATTCGGTAAAATAATGGATTGTTGAATTTAAACGGGGCCGAACAAACACTGCAACAATACCATCAACAGGAAGGCCAAAAGAGGTGGTTACTGAAGAAAATATCAAGAAAATCCTTGATATCGTTACGAATGAGGCCGGGTCAAAATACGTGAGATTGCTGAAATGGTAAACATATCATATGAACGTGTGTTCAACATTTTGTATGAAGATTTGCATATGAAAAAGCTATCGGCAAGATGGGTGCCGCGTTTGCTCAGTGTTGAACAAAAACGAGTTCGACAGATTACTTCACAGCGGTGTTTGGACATGATAAAGCATAATCCTGCTCATTTTTGGCGTAGATTAATAACTGTTGATGAAACGTGGGTCCACCACTACACACCTGAAACCAAAAATCAATCGAAGCAATGAGTGGAAGCTGGTGGAAGTGCTCCGAAGAAGGCAAAGACAACGAAATCGGCTGGCATTAATATGGCCACTGTCCTTTGGGATGCACACGGAATATTGCTCATCGATTATCTTGAAAAGGGATCCACAATCACAGGAGAGTATTATCGTGCATTATTGGATCAATTGGTTGATGCAATCATGGATAAACGACCACATTTAAACAAGAAAAAAGTGCTCTTTCTTCAAGACAACGCACCGGTTCACACAGCATTAGATACGATGCTAAAACTACGAGAAATCCACTTCGAACTGATTGATCATCCACCCTATAGTTCAGATTTAGCCCCTAGTGACTTTTTCCTGTTTCCAAACTTGAAAAAATGGCTCGCAGGAAAAAGATTCATTTCGAACGAAGAAGCGATTACCGAAACTAATGCATATTTTAAGGAGTTCCCAAAATCGTATTATTCAGATGGTATAAAAAAGTTGGAAAATCGTCTTACTAAGTATGTTGAGAAATGAATGGTTTTTGAAAAAAAATGGCTTTTTCCTACATAGGTAACTCCAATATCAATCAAATCAATCAATCAATCTGAGAGAACTCCTCGAGGACTATGAGCTTCAGCCGATTAGAGATATATTAGAGAAACATTCAATACTCAACCAGTTACTAGCTAATTTCGTAAAATCACCTCATGTGGTGATACCGCTGTTCAAAAAACTTTTCTTTTTTCAAGTTGGTTGGCGGGTGTTTAACCTACCATACCACAGCGGCAGTATTTATCAGAAATTTTATCGAATCTCTTCTCAAAAAACCGGAAGTTTAAAAAATTTAAAGGGTTTTGAAGTAGAAGTGCATTTAAAAATTTTGAGAAAATATGCAATTTTTATAACACATTCAGACGTTATTACTGATAAATTTTTTAGATTAAACGAAAAATTATAAACAAAAGAAGAAAAAGTAAACAAACTTTGACAGCTGAAAACTGAAAATATACATGAGCAAATACTATACATATGTAGACTTGCAAGTATCTTCTTTAGTGTGCCCTGGTTGTAATAAAAGAAAAGTACTAAAAACAAAGTGAAGTTAGTTGCAGTTGTTTGAAAATAAGCAGACAAATTCAAAAACTAAATCACTAAGAAATGATAATAAAGATGAGTTGCCACTGTAAATCAATAAAACGACAAACTAGGGAAATTCCATTAAAAAAAATAAACTGACAAAATTCGTAAATTGTACCAAATGAATAACTGGTGTACCATTGAACTTTTGTGACTGAAATTATACCAAAAAAAAGTACAATTGTATCAACCATTGCAAACTTCCTCGCTTCCTATTAAGCTTATAATTAAGGCTTTTAAAGCACTTCTTTGTCAGCCTCAAAACAACACTGTAACTCTACTCAAAATCTGTATAAATCGTAATTTTTAAAGATTCTTAACAAATTTTTGCATTTTTCTTTATTTATTTTATTTTAGAAAAAAGTTGAACCCTGGAAATTATATACAATGGTTACTGGTTTATTATCCGTAGATTTAATAATATTATTAGCCTGGCAAATATTTGATCCTTTACAAAGGATTTTAGAAACCTTTCCCTTAGAAGATCCCATATCGACGACTGATGATATTAAAATACGTCCAGAGTTGGAACACTGTGAGAGTGAAAAGAATTCCATGTGGTTGGGTAGGTTGTCTTTTTAATTAATTACGAAAAAAAGAAAAAAAAAATTTTATTTATTTTTTTTCTTGTAGGCCTTGTTTATGGCTATAAAGGCTTAATACTTGTATTTGGCCTTTTCTTGGCCTATGAAACGCGTTCAATAAAAGTTAAACAAATAAATGATTCGCGTTATGTAGGCATGAGTATTTACAATGTGGTAGTCCTGTGCCTGATAACAGCACCAGTGGGTATGGTTATTGCCTCTCAGCAGGATGCTTCATTTGCGTTTGTGGCATTGGCTGTGATATTTTGTTGTTTCTTAAGCATGTTGCTTATATTTGTGCCAAAGGTAAGTTTAATATTTTAAGCAATTAATTACATACGTACACTCTTATATCATATTCTGTTTTTCATATCGAAAGGAAATTAAAATTCGTTTCATCTCTGTGTCTGCGTATTCTTTTTATTATTTTTTAATGAATTTATGTTTAGGTTATTGAGGTAATACGCCATCCTAAGGATAAAGCTGAATCAAAATATAATCCTGATTCTGGCATATCAAAAGAAGACGAGGAACGTTATCAAAAGCTGGTAACGGAAAATGAAGAATTACAACGACTGATTGCACAGGTAAGCGAACAGAAAGAAAAGTTTTTTTTTTTTTTTTTTGATTTTTATTAATTAAAATCTACGAACGTTTTTTTTTCTATACAAAGACTTACGATAAATATTAATTATGGCTTATTTTGGAAGTTCTGCCATAACTTCTAAAATTCTTACACGATTTTACCAAATTTGGTGAAGTTTGAACGCTTAGATTCAGTTGTTATTCTTTCTAGGAATTAAGAAAACTTTGGAGTAATTTTTCTTTCCTGAGTAATTTTTCACAGCCAAAAGTTATCTACTACTAACCGTCTTAAGAAATTTTGACTTCAAAATTCCTTACGTACAGAACACACTATATAAACCCATACCTATATATGTATGTACAGGGTGGGCAAATTTGATGTTAGGAAGTAAATTGGCTTATTAAGTAAAAAATTGTGAAATTTTAACTATGGAACGCTACACTCTTGAACAAAGAATTTTAATTGTGAAAATTTACTATAAAAATGGTGAACATTTTACTATATCACAGCTTTTTTTCGTAATCAGGCTCCTTCTAAAACCGCTGTGCGTAATTTAATCGCTAAATTCGGAGCTCACGGTACTGTTGCTGACAGTAGATCAAAACAATACGCTCGTAGTGGCCGTAGTGATGCAAATATAACCGCTGTACAGCAAAGTGTTAAGAACGAGCCTGGGACATCAACTCGTTGACGTTCGCAACAATTGAGCATCACCAGAGGAACTTTGACCAAGATTTTGCATAAAGAATTTTATCTTCGCTCGTTCAAGTATTAAAGCCAGCCGATCATTGTTTGCGTCGAAGGTTTGTGAATTGGCTGTTTGAAAAACTGAACGAAAACAACGCATGATTTTCAACAAAATCATCTTTAGTGATGGAGCCCATCTTCAATTAGGCGGTTATGTAAACAAAATGGGGCTCACAAAATAAGCAAGGAAACGCCATCACCGTGAATTTTCTGCGCTGCCAAATCATAATAATTAACTTTTTGTGGCCACAATTGGCTAATGTTGACATCAGTGCCCTTTGGTTTCAGCAGGACGACGCCACATGTCACACAGCCAGTTAAACAATTCAGTTATTGCATGAGAAATTTCCCGGTCGCGTAATTTCTCGATGTATCGCTGTCAATTGAACGCTTCGGTCCTGTGCTTTAACGCCGCTGAATTATTTTTTCTGGGGTAATTTGAAATACCGGGTTTACGTGAACAAACCGCAAACAGATGAAATTCGGCGCTGCATTGTCGAGATAAGCGAAGCTTTGTTGCAAAATTTGGTTCTTGTGCCGATGTGCTGGAGGTTGACACTTGCCCGACATCTATTTTCATTTTTAATTCCCATATTTCTATTTTATATTGGTATGAATAAAACTGAATTTGCCAAAAATTTTTGCTTTTAAGCCAGTATACTTCCTAACCTCAATTTTGACCACACTTTATATACATATGTTCCTACTCTCACTCCTCGAGGGAGCGTAAGGCCATAACAACGTGGTTAGAATAATTTCCATCTTCGGCTCAATGCTTGAGTTCATTCCACTTCATACGCAATCTCGAAAGTTCTATTGTCATTTGCCTCTTCCATGTATGCACTGAACTCCCGACGCATCTTCTGCTTCTCTGCGTTTATCAATCTAGGCATTTCTTGACAATATCATGGTCCAAATTACGGAGGGAGTGACCTAACGAACTCCAGTTCTGCTTACTAATTTCCTTTCTAATGGGCTGCTGGCTTGCCTCCATCCAGAAATGGTTGTCGGACAATGCTACAGGCCAAAAAAATCCGTAACATTTTGTAGAGCATTAGTTGGGAAATACCTGAAAGCACTGTATGTCACTTGGTGCCAAATTCCAAGTCTTTCATCCACATTACAGAGTGAATATTGTAACATGACGTTACAAGGTAAATGAAATAACAGACACAATAACAGCACACAGACAAGCTAAAATCATAACAAATACACACAGTAACCTATTAACAGTAATACACGGGTAGGCTCAAAATAGAACACAATGAGAATTTTACATTTCGCTAATGAACATTTTTTTAAATAATTCTCATTGTGTTCATACTATTTTTAGCGTAAAGGATCGTAGTTTTGGGGTAATAAGCAGAGTTGGTTTCACTATAAATCTACTCTTAACAACAAGACAGGTAACAAGGGCGACTCTCTTGGGGTCTTAATAAATCTATGTACTAACCTCCAACTGTAATACTTACACAATTAAAACCTGCTCTAGATGGTTCCTGTTCCTGCAATCCACCAGATTTTACCGCCGACAAGGGTTCCAGTAATCCTGCCAGATTATTTTCCTACAAACGTTCCTGTAGCCTGACCAGATTAACCACCGACAACAGTTCCTCTAATCCTGCGAGATAAACTGCCTGCAATCATTCCTGTAATCCGTCCAGATTAACCATAGACAACTGTTTCTGTAATCGTACCAAATTAATTTCCTACAACAGTTCCTCTAATCCTACCAAGTTAGTTTCCTACAACTGTTCCTGTATCCCGCCAAATTATTTTCCTACACCCGTTCCTGTAGCCTGACCAGATTAACCAGCGACAACAGTTCCTCTAATCCTGCGAGATAAACTGCCTGCAATCATTCCTGTAATCCGTCCAGATTAACCATAGACAACAGTTCCTGTAATCCTACCAAATTAATTTCCTACAACAGTTCCTGTAATCCTACCAAGTTAATTTCCTACAACTGTTTCTGTATCCTGCCAAATTATTTTCCTACACCCGTTCCTGCAGCCTGGTTAGATTAAGCACCGACAACAGTTCCTCTAAACCTTTCAGATTAACTGCCTACAACCGTTCCTGTAATCCTGCCAGATTAACTGTCAGACGACCCATTTCCTAACCTCCTCACCGACGACGCTAAATTCAAACCACCCGAACCAAATCTGTGGTAGTTTAATTAGCTATTAAGCATAGAAAATAAGGGCTTATATTAGAGATTTGCCTATACTTTAAATACGAAAGAGAACAGTCGTATTTTATTTACAAAGAACGCAGACCTTTGTTCCAATCCAGGACAGACTGAGTCATACACCAGCTGGAAAAAGAGACTGGTTTACGATATTATATTGATTTTGATTTGTTGCGAAATATTAGAAGATTTCCAAACCAAGTTTAACTGGGCAAATGCATTCCGCGTCTTCTTTATACCACTCAATATATCTGATGCTGAGCCACCAATTGTGTAATTTGTGCTACCCAGATAGCAGAAGAACTTTAGATCTTCAATACCTTGCTCACATAGAAAGAAATGCAGATCTGTGTTATTATTTATGTTAAAAAGATATTTTTGGGTATATTTTGGGTACATATACCTTCAGCCCAACTAATTTTGCAATGTCATTGACGGTAGATATTTTCGATTGCATCTCTGCGAATGAGTGGCTAAGCAGACATGCTTTTTTCATCGGCATAATCTAGATCCTCCAACAGTTTTTGTAGGCCCCACATCATATCTCTTATGGTGGCTTGTTGCCCTCTGCATCATAGCATTTCAGCACGCAGTTAAAAAGAAGAGGTGATAATATACAACCTCGTCTTATAGCAGTTTTCAACGTGATCCTTTTGCTCAGTTGATTTTCATGCAACTCACGGCAAGTGACATCCTTCTAAAGGGCTTTGATTAGCCGAGTTAGCTTTTCGGGGCCACCCTTGCATACCAGCGAGTTCCATATAGCGTTATGGTTGAGTGTGTCAAAAGTCTTCTCAAATTCTATAACAATGAGGCATAATGGAATAGACTATATACACCCAGAGCTATAAATAAATAAAATTTGACGTTTACCAAATATCTCGCAGCCTCTGTAGTTAAAGACAATAAAAAGGATTTTAGTTAATAAATAGAATTTTTCAATTTACTTAAAATAACCTCTGTAAGCATTATATTTCTACAAAAAATTAAACAATTTCTTGTTTTTTTTTTCTATTTCTAGAAAGAAGAAAAAATCCGCTTACTACGACAACGTTTAGCTGAAAGAGAATCACAAATGAAAATCGCAGAAGCCAATGGCTGTGGCATGCCTGCCACTGGGAGTAGTAATAACACACATATGCACCAGCAACAACAAATACCCGCCGCCACAGCAGCCACTAGTACCTCATTATCGGTACATACATCTGCAACAACGTCCTCACATCTAACACCCGCCGCAACATTAGCAATAACACAAGGTAAGTAGAGACGAGATAAAGCAGCAGCAGCATATACTTTAGTTGTTTAGTAGAAAAAAGGGAATTATATACGAGTAGATTGCAAAGATACTATGGCATAATGAAAAGGGCTGCTAAATAAGTAAAGAGTAAACCACTAACAACACTCCTTTATATATACAGCGAACATCGTTTTGCATTAACATTTTCAAATTCAACATGAGCATAATTTGCATCATTGTCATTGGTAGTGGCAGGCATCAAAGTTATGTTTGATTTTCTTTTCAAGTTTAACCTCAAAGACAAGTTGAAACTTTTTTTGATAGGCAACAACTCATCATTACAACCAGCCATCGATAACATCTTTACCACAAGCGCCAACATCATTACCACTTACCAATAACAACAACAACATCAGTTTCATTGACATCAATATCATTAAAAACAAATTTTCCACAATAACAGCCTGCAACATAAAAAAAGAGAATACGAAACAACAACTGCATCATTATCATACACTTCAACTGTAATAACTTAAACTTAACACTCAACACTCAACACCCTACACCCTCAAAACACTCATTGCATTAATGAGAAAAAATCGTTACAAACACGTAATATTTTCTTGTTATGCTACAACAGCACCTACAACAACACAGAAAATCAACACTAAACCAGCAAAACATTGCAAAAATCACAAACATGATTCGGTTTTACAATCACTGATACAACCTGAGGATAGAATGACATCAACATCGTTGGTCGGTATACTCGATATCATCGGTAACAGATTTTGAAAGTAACAACTGTATGGGTGGTGGCTATTTGCAATTAACCTCAATAGCAACAACAACAACAACAACAACAACTATTACTACAACAACATGCCCATATTCATGGATTGGCAGTCAATCAACGGTATTTGAATTTTTCCAATAATTTTCAATGAAATACACCGGCAGCATTAACGCTAAGCCCGATATCATCAGAGGTAGCTGACAAAAAGCTATGGAAGAGACCGGAAATGGCACAAATCAGTTGGTGTTAATGCCATTGCCCTCATTATCGCCATTTAAAAGCAGTTACAATGACTAAGGGAGGGCTGTAACCAATGGTAAATCGTATATTTTGCACATCATTGGCTTGGAAAATTTTTTGAAAAATTTCCCAAAAAAAACAACAACAAATATTGTTTTGGCAGCTCAGGGAAATGCTTCTTAATAATTTTATTAAATGTAATGCTTGTAGTCTGAGAGCAATGAGACCTTTAGTTGGCAAAAAGCAAAACCTTTAAAGTGAATAATTTATGGTAAAATTTGTTATTAAATAAAAGCAAAAAATGTGGTATTTTTTCATAACCACACCTACATACATATCTACTTTCCTATATTTTATTTTAAAATAATTAAATTTGTTTTTTTTTTAATTATTATTTTCTATTTTATTTCATTTTAGAAATCTTGGCATTTTTTGTGGGCATCGGTAATATCTTTTATTTCTAACATTCTTGTCAGTTTTGCACCTGTATTTGTCTTAAAAAGCACCAACAAATATGGGCACTAAGCAAATTTGAAAGCTTATTAGCGCAATTTGATAATTTCGTGACCTTTTTAGAAGAAAAAACAATTATTTTTTTTTTCATTTTGACTACATATTTTAGCAACCGTGTGTTGTTGCTTAAACAACAGCTCTACAGCCTGATGTGGATTTTAGCTTTCACCAAAAATCCTCTCCATTCGTCTCTATTTTTAGCATTGATGCGCCTATTGCTTACTCCCATTGCTAACATATCCTCGTCGATGCCGTCAATTAGGTGCTTACGTGTCCGACCTTTACTTCTTGAGATTTGTGGGGTGTAGTCAATGACAAGCTTTTGCACTTAACTTTGAACTATTCTTAGCATAAAAGCTTGATCAAAAATAATAACCTCCATCATGCCGATTTGTTGATATTCCCGCTAAATCTTAACGTCATAGCTTGCCATTGGCAAAAGCTACGTAGCCAAGAGTACATCTATCTCTATGCGTGTTGGCGATTTTTTACAATTTTAGAAACGGATTGCAATTTGCAACAACGAATTTGTATTAAATTTTGCGTCAAAAACGGATTTAATGGTGCACGAACGTGGAAATGTTGGAAAGGGTTTCAGCCACATTTCCCTAAAGAAAACGGTGGTTTACCAGTAGCACGAGCGGTTCAAAAGTGGTCGTGAGTCAATCGAAGATGATGAACGCAGTGGAAGAGCATCGACATCGAAACCGACGAAAACATTGATAAAGTAAAAGAAATGGTCAATAAAACTAACCATCCAAGATATTTTGGTTAATAACTTGGGTTTCCGTCTTGTAGCAGCAAAGTTGGTGCTAAAAAACCGCAATTTCATGCAAAAGAGAGACCGTCTTGAGGTCGCAAAAGACATGATTTGCGAGACTGAAACCGATCCCACATTCATCACAAGGATCATTACTGGAGACGGGATGTGGGTTTATGAGTACGGCACGCAATTTTGCCATCAGGCAGGTGAATGGCGTTCACCAAATGGGCTAAGACCATTTTCAGTCAAAAAAGACAGCAATGCTCACGGTTTCAAGGATTACAACGATGTAGTGCTTCATGAATTTTTGCCAGAAGACCGGACAGTAAACAAAGAGAATTATTTGGGCGTTATGAGACGTTTCCGTGAAGCAATTTGCCGAAAGAGACCAAACTTGTGGGCAGAAAACTCGTGGATTTTGCACCATGATAATGCACCGTCGCACAGTGCCATCATTATTCGAAATTTTTTGACGAAAAATTTAAAATTACCTTCCAAGAATCACCGAATTCACCTGTTTTGGCTCCCTCAGCAGTCGAGAGGAAATAATGAAAAAATCGCAGTAAGAATTGATGGACATACCGAACTGTTTTAGGAGCCTTTCCAATAAGACAATATTTTTCCTTTTTTGAGATAAAATCATTCTCATTTTGTAACCAATAGCTGTTTTCACTGAAAAGCATCAAAAAAATTTAAACTACAAAATTTGCCTTTGTTTGCGCAGCTAAAACTTTTACAAAACATTTTGAAATGGGTGACTTTGTAAGCGTTTAAATGGCTGCATTTGGGAACGCATGACATTGTTTGGTTGCTTTGCAAATGACGTTTTGTACTCAGCCACACTGTCATTTAAATAACCGCCTCTGGATTTATTGCAGCAGACGATCATTTTGAGGTAATTCTCGACGACTTTTTCGCACATTTTGGACGGTATCTCGGAGATATCGAGACGAATTTTGGTTTTCAAATGCTCAAACGTTAGAAGATTATCAGCGTAAATAAGGTCATTGGCGTAGGCACACAAAACAATCGCTACTGGAATTATTATGCAATACAGCCAAAATCGTTTAAGTTGTATGACACATGGTACCACATATCGTTCAGTTCAAAATCTTTAACTGCAAGCCAAAAAAGTCAGTTATCATGCGGCCATAGCACTCTGAATTAATGGTAACGGTTTTCTTAGCATCATATTCCAGAAATATGTGCCTCAGTGACACCTCCGGAACATAATGTGCAGCAAACAGTTACTTATTCCAGATGCAACGGCTTTTCCAAAATCACTTTTAAGTTACCCGAGCCTCATATGCGACTATTTCTGCTGATGTTACCAACGAGTGAGAAATGATTTTAATCGCTGAGAAAAATTTTGTTCGCAAATACAGCCACGTTTGTATCACCATTTTTGTATTACATTTTAACTATTTTTACGCGTTCTTCGTTAGATAAATGATCCATATTCGTAAATGGCAAACATGACAGGTATTTAACAATGGATAGCCTTGCCAGGTTGGCGTTTTTAAAACTACTAAATGCATAACCCTATACCTCATGCATAGACTGTTATTGAAAACTAAACAGACTTAGGCAATTTCAATAGAATTGCTCTGTTATACATTACAGATCCCAAAAACACACTCGTCTCTTTACTTAATAAATTTAAAGTGGGTTTTGCAGTTCAATTCAAGCAAAACTGAACAACAGAGCTGATGCCAACATCTTAAAGCAGGATGGGCACAAATCCGGGATTTTTTTTAAATCCAACTCACCGGATTCAGTGGGGTTTTTGATGTGTTTAACTGGATTTTTCTATATACTGCTTCCAAATGTCGCTCAATTCGACGATATTTTTTATTTTGTATCCGCATTCTCCGGACACTGGTCCCTTTGTCTATTGGCTGTTTCAACTGATACAATATCTTTTAGCATGTCAGGGAATCACTTTTTGTCAAAAAATATAAAATCGGCTGCAAAGTTGGATCAACTCGAAAGACGAGAAGTTTTTCTGGAACGGAAATAATAATAAATAATTAATAAATTTGTTAATTCATTATCTTTTTTAGCTTAAAACAGAACTGAGCAGAAGTAATTTATACTCCCAATACATAAATCATACTCGTTTATGTTTTAAACAAGCTACGACTTTCTTAAAATAAAAAATAAAAATCCACCCGCGCTTTTTACACAATAAAACACGTGTCTGTTTAATTGGGTTACGCAGTGTGTTGCCAACCCTGTGTTATAATAGGCATAGTTTAAACCAAAGTCTATTGAGATTTTAAAATTATCGCACTATTGCAAGTAAAACTCACTTTATGTGTCGAAAAGCTTTTTAAAATGTTTATGTGAATTAACCAAAAATATTTTAAACACGTTCCGACTTTATTATGTATTGTCCTTAATATCGATTTAAATGTGAAAAAATAATCTTAAAAAAAATTATAAAAATAATTTTTATCGTTTTTTGTTTTCTTTTTTTTACAGATACACACGATCATCATACATGAAAAAACGTGTCAATTTCCTTTACGTGATAAGTAAGTTTTAATTAAATTTATTTAATTTTTTAGTTTTTAGACAAAATAAATAATTTAAAAAAATATACTAAAAAAACTACAAAAAAAAAAAAATTAGCAAAAATATTAACGAGAAAAAAAATCTAAAATTAAGTTTAAAATGAAAAATGTGAATATAAATAATAAATAAGTTTAGGCTCTAAGTGTAGATAAATTATTAAAAAAAAATTGCTAAAACAAAATACTCAAATACAATTGATTTCAGTGAAAACAAAAACAAAAAAAATTATTTATAAAAAAAACAAGAAGAGAAAAAACGACAACTTTTGTACAAATATTTTGTACCTTTTAAATAAATTGTTTAATTTGTGTTATAATTGAACAACAACTTGATTAACTACTATTACGTTTGAATTTTGTGATTATTTTTTAAAGAAACTCAAAAAACCTTTTAATAGTTACATAAATAGGCCCTCAGTTAGTGATTGTTGAAAACCTTCTAAAAAGTTCTAATTTGGTATTAATAACTCAATAATCTCCCAGATGATTTTACAGTTATAACGGAAAAGAAATAAAAAAATTTTATAAATCAACTGACTTACAGTCATATGCAAAAAAAAAACTTTACATAGCTTGTCAAACCTTTGTTAAGCAAAATTCCTTAATATTGTATGCAAAAACGATTATTAGCTTTAAGTCCCTTTGTTAAACCTACGTTAACTTTATAAATTTTAAAGTAGGAAGTTACCTACTTTAATAGTACTTTAAAATAACTTGTATGTTATGAATATTTAATGAAAAATAAAAATAAAAATAGCAGGTTTTGAAGTCATGAGACATTTTTTGGAGTTATAAACTCTTACCCAAAAGAAAAATTCATTTTTTAGTGAGACGGTGATCCAAGCCGGATGGCTAAAATTGATAAAGAAATGCTATTGTAACAGAAATTTATGGTAAATTTGTGATCACTGTAAAGCCCTAATTCTATCGGGTCCGCCATCCAACGTTTTTTTTTTTTTTTTTTTGAGCTATTGCTTATTTCGTGAATGGTAACACTTAGCTCATGTCTCATTTGACAGATAATTAGTTTTATCCTTCTGCTGAACGAATATGATTGTGTATACGCTTGAACAACGCTGGGAAATATTGCGGCATTACTTTGAAAATCATGCTAATGTTGCAGAATGTGTGCGATGTGTTCAGATGAAGCTCATTTTGATCTTGGCGGGTGTGTAAACAAGCAAAGTGGTCGCATTTGGGGCACAGAAACCCCGCACATAAGCGTAACATGTAAAAAATTCATATTTTTCTAGCATTTTTTGCAAGTTCTTATATGGGTCTGCCATCTAACATTTTTTTTTTTCAACTATTGCTTACTTTGTGAATGGTAACACTTAGCTCATGTCTGATTTGACAGATAATTAGTTTTATCTTTCCGCTGAACGAATATGGTTGTGTATACGCCTCGTTAAGTGGGCCTGCAATCGACTTACAGAAGATGCAGATTTTGCCAAAAAAAAATCATCTTTTCAGATGAAGCTCATTTTGATCTTGGCGGGTGTGCAAACAAGCAAAATTGTCGCACTTGGGGCACAGAAAACCCGCACGCATACATGGAAAAGCTGATACAGCCAAGACGAGTCACTGTTTGGTGAGGATTTTGGTCCAGAAGCATAATTGGGCCATTTTTCTTCGAAAATGAGCAAGGAGTGTCCGTTGCAATCAATGGCGATCGTTATCGGGCCATGTTGAACGAATTTTTGTTCACAAAAATTGAAGAGGAGGATATTAGCAACATTTGGTTTCAACAAGACGGCACTACGTGCCACACACCCGAAGCTACATTCGATGTTTTGCGCCCTGTTTCTAAGATCGCATTATCAGCCGCAGAGCTGATGTCGTCTGGCCACTTCGTAGCTGCGATTTGACACCGTTGGACTATTATTTGTTGGGTGCCGTCAAAGATAAGTGTTACGCCAACAAGCCAGAGACAATATTCGTGAAGCCATTGGCGAAATACAGCTGCACACAATCGATAATGTGCTTAAAAATTGGACCGATCATGTAAGCTACTGCATGGCCAGCCGAGGCAGCCATTTGTATGAAATTATTTTCCTTTATTAACCAGAAGGATTGTACTTTCAAATAAATAAAAAAAAATTGAGAAAATATTCAGTAGTTTTTTTATAGAATTTTCAAAAAAAAAAATTTATTTGGCGGACCCTTTAATATAGTGGAGAAAACGCCTGGAAAAATATCACTGGACTTCGAGGAACATGTTGAAGCTATGGCAACGAATATAATATGAATGGGGCCATATTTCTCTTACGTTTTTGGGTAATATAGTAAAGATTATGTCTAAATACTTCAAAAATGCCGCAAAAAAGGAGTTCTAAGAATAGTGTTAAAAATATAAGTTCCTGTCTATGCAAAACTAAGTGCATGCAGATTCTGTTATATCCTTATCTTTATACTACACCAGTGTTTGAATTTCAATTTTTTTTTAACTTTACAATGAATGTGTTAAGGTTTGTTTTATATGATTGAGTATTTAAACTTTTATTGGAACTTTTCTGTTCAACTTCAAAACATGCACTTGGTTTTGCCCTCCACAGTATGTATATACATTTATACATCCACTTTATCATCCTAGGACCTATTTTCGAACTTCTTTCTTTTAAAACTAATTTTATTTCTAATAAGTTTTTCCATTTAAACACAACAAAAACATTTTTTCTTTAACGATGTACATAAAATCAAGACAACTACACAAAATTCGTTTTTCCGGTATTTATTATTCCACCAATAAAATTAATTTTCTTAATTTTTTACGATTTTTGCAAAAAATTTGTACAGCGTTGAATGAAATATAAAAAAGTTATGAAAACTAAAACAGATTTATTAAAATAAATATGATTTTATATTAAATTAATAGATATATTTCTACGAGTATATATACGGGGGCGAATTGACATTGAAGCTACCTAGCGCTAGATGGCAGCACAAGCACAAAAACTTTTTCTTTCTTAGAAATTGCGATCTGTCAAATGTCAGCTGTTAAAATTTTAGCCAAATTCATCGATTAGTTTATTTGTTGTAGTTGTTTGAAGTAAGCAACTTTTGTGTTTCTTGGAAAATGGAAAAAAGTGAATTTCGTGTAGTGATTAAACTCTATTATTTGAAAGGAAAAACGGCGAAAGAGACAAAAGACAAGCTTGATAAACATTACGGCGAATCTGCTCCGTCAGATTATATGGTAAAATATTGGATTGCTGAATTTAAATGGGGCCGAACAAACACTGCAACAATACCATCTACAGGAAGGCCAAAAAAGGTGGTTACTGAAGAAAATATCAAGAAAATTCTCAATATCGTTATGACTGATCGCCAGGTCAAAATCCGTGAGATTGCTGAAATGGTAAACATATCATATGAACGTGTGTTCTACACTTTGCACGAACATTTGCATATGAAAAAGCTATCGGCAAGATGGGTGCCGCGTTTGCTCAGTGTTGAACAAAAACGAGTTAGACAGATCACTTCACAGCGGTGTTTGGACATGATAAAGCATAATCCTGCTGATTTTTGGCGTAGATTAATAACTGTTGATGAAACGTGGGTCCACTACTACAAACCTGAAACCAAAAATC
The DNA here is from genome assembly GCA_023159175.1 of Wohlfahrtia magnifica. NCBI lineage: Eukaryota > Metazoa > Arthropoda > Insecta > Diptera > Sarcophagidae > Wohlfahrtia > Wohlfahrtia magnifica. The sequence goes on along the minus strand of JAKWBJ010000227.1, from coordinate 779,961 downwards.
AATCGAAGCAATGTGTGGAAGCTGGTGGAAGTGCTCCGAAGAAGGCGAAGACAGCAAAATCGGCTGCCAAGGTTATAGCCACTGTATTTTGGGATGCACACGGAATATTGCTCATCGATTATCTTAAAAAGGGATCCACAATCACAGGAGAGTATTATAGTGCATTATTGGATCAATTGGTTGATGGAATCAAGGAAACACGACCACATTTAAGCAAGACAACGCACCGGTTCACACAGCATTAGATACGATACTAAAACTACGAGAAATCCACTTCGAATTGGTTGATCATCCACCTTATAGTCCAGATTTAATCACTAGTGACTTTTTTCTGTTTCCAAACTTGAAAAAATGGCTCGCAGGAAAAAGATTCATCTCAAACGAAGAAGTCATAACCGAAACTAATGCGTATTTTGAGGAGTTCCCAAAATCGTATTAGTCAGATGGTATCAAAAAGTTGGAAAATCGTCTTACTAAGTGTATTGAGCTAAAAGGAGACTATGTTGAGAAATAAATGGTTTTTGAAAAAAAAAAAAATTTTTCCTACTTAGGTAGCTTCAATACCAATCCGCCCTCGTATATATATATTTTTTTTGTTACAAAAAATTTTGGTATTGCCAGCATGAAAACTTATGATTAAGTAAAGCAATGAGGGGTTTTTGTATACGTTTTTTAACAAATCTTTGTTAAGCTTAAAGAGTGTGGTAACTAACGTGCCCTACAAGTCTACCTTAAAAAAATTTTTTTTTTGCATATGGCCGTTAAGTTTAGTTGTAAATTTGGAGGAACTTAAAAAAAAAATCAACACAAAAGTGTGTACTGAAATAAACAATAAATTTATTAAATATTAAACATAACGAAATAGTATTTCAAAAAGATAATATTTTTGTTAAATAAATGGCCCTTAAAATTTAACAAAATTTTTGGTTTAAATTATAGAAAAAAAGTAATTGCTGTTTAAGTAATCTATGTTGTATTTTGTAAATAGTTAGTTTTAATAAAACCTAATGCCGTTTTCCTTCTTCCCGAAAACATCCCTTTATTAAACTCTAAGGAAGTTATAGGTAAAATCTATTATAAATGTGTTTTAGTGAAATTTTGCATCAAAAAAGTAAAAAATAAATAAATAAAAATACCGAAGAAAAAACGAATATAAATTTAAACAAAAAATGTAGTCGTAAGTGTTGCATATAAAATAAGTATTAAAAATAATTTTTAAAAAATTAATAGCAACATTAAAGTAATAAAATAAATTAAATTTAAAAAAAGAAAAATTTAAATTTAGGAAAACTAGGCAACTCTATGAAAACAAATTAAATGAGCACAGAAAATTTTGAAAATTTGTTCAAATTTTATTTATTTTCTTATAAGTTTACTCGAATTACGTAATTAAGTTCTTTTACATTTTTTTCTTTATAAGCCTCAAAAGGTTGTTCGGATTGCATACATACCTCTATCCGTCTTTTAATTTGAAAATAAATCTCGAAAATCATTAGGTATTCGAATTTCGAAAATTATGTTTCCTCTTCTTCCAACATAGCTTATTATGACCGGTTTCTCTTCCGCCATACATACGTAAGCTGTAGCATTTTGTATTTTAAGTTTCAGTTTATGTGGTTCAGTTACGATGTGTTTCTTCACTTCATGCTCTTCATTACATAATTGCCCGTCACCGTTCACTTTCCATAACACTTTCTTCTTAGAAATATTGGACGCCATCTTCACAGTTAGAAGCAATCTTCTTAAATGCTTAGGTTAGGTTAGGAGAAAGTGGCAGCTTCGTTGAGTCAAAGCCCACTTGAGTACACATAGCAGGCCGTTGTGATACCACACATTAAGCGAAGCGCCAGAGATCTCACATAGAAGCATATTCGGAAACCAGCTCGACAGCCAAATGAATCTGGCTATTAGCCTGATATCGATGGTCGCTAGTGCCGATAGGCTATCGAGAAGAGCAAGCCAAGAGTGATTAATCGACGTCTAGCTAGAGACGGACACTGGCAAAGAAAGTGGGCCACACTCTCCTCAACCTAGACAGAAATCAATTGCCGGTAAGCGCAGCCTCTGCGCGTGCGTACCCATAACACAATGCCCCGTGAGGATAGACACATTCGAAAAGATGATTTTACGATCCAATTTAAATAACTGATTGAAGCAATAAATGAATATTAGCTCTATGCCCAGGATCTAACAGCGTCCAGTAAGTATTTCTGTCTAATAGACAGCTTAACAGTGGATAGCAGTACACCAAACCTCACGGGTAGGCGACTGTCCGGAAGGAGTGTGCCCACCTTAGGAAGATCATCAGCTACACAATTACATGTAATGTCCCCGTGACCAGGGACCCAAATTAGATGGACACAAAACTACCGTAAGAGTATTCCAAGGGAATCACAACAGTCCCTAACAACCTCGGAGCTGAAAGTTACATCCGAAAAAGTTCCAGTAGCCGCTTGGCTATCAAAGAGGATGCGTATATAAGCCGTATAAGCACTGAGGCTGAGCCTTTTGGAAAAAAATCCACTGCCAGCCTGTTCCCATATTTAGGGCCATGAGTATAGATCTCCACCACATCGTCGGGATTGACCGAGCCAGAAGCCTAGTCATCTCTGCTAGGTACCATGAAATAAAATTTCCCATCCAGCACCGGTACGGATGGGACATAGTCAATATCATCCAGAACTCGGAGATGCGCAGATATAATCGAGGAGTGTCCCGCTACAAGTTTAGCCTGTTGCCTGGCAAGTGTCCCAGAAGAAAGTCAACCAAGCTTGACAAAAAAGGGCTTTTGTGGGGGTGATACACAACGCCACTGAAAATTTGGTTGCAGCAGACCTCCTGACGTTGCAATGTTTGTCGAGGACAGTCCAGCCAAAGACCTTCCTAGAAGATTGGCTTCAATAAGCGTCGAGTAGATCCAGATTGTGGCTCTAGGTCTGAGACTACGTCTTTTCTACAGCAGTAGGTGGCATTAGCCTTACGAGCTCTCTCAGCCAAGTTATCCTTCCAACTTAGCTTGGTACTTGACCGCTAGACTCACACTTAGCTCAGCCCTATCCACATAGACAGTGTAAAGCAATGTACCTACCTTATATCTCCCAGTGAATAGCGTTGTATCTGCCTTGCTAAGGTTCACATTAAGACCAAAGTCCGTTCCAAGCAGATACAATGCCCATGATCAAATCAAGCTTGTCCGATAGTGTCTGTGGACAAATTCCAGACATTGCGATGGCGATATCGTCCACGTAAGATTGGACTCCATAACCAGAGGAGTCAAGCTGAGTAAGGAGCGTATTAACCGCAAGATACCCCTTTGAAGAGTGCACCTACTCACCACTCTCTGTCGCTGTCTGTCCCCGAAAGAAAAAGTAATCAGCCGAGATTTAAGGCCAGAACCAACCCCAAGGTTACATAGAGCGTTAACAATTGAGTTGGTATAGACATTGTTGAAAGCGGGCATGTTATCCCTGACGTGTAGGGATTTTTTCCACTTGCGAGATTAGCGAGTGGAGTGCTGTCTAAATCGATTTATTCTCGTATAGGCATGTTGAGAGGTAGACAAGCATAAAGGACTGATAGAATTGCTAATATATAGGTCAAGAACTCTCTGCAGTGTCTTCAACAGAAAAAAACTGAGACCAATGAATCTGAAGTCCTGAGGATTGTTGTGTTATGATCTTCCAACTGTAGGAATGAACACCACCTTTGCACTACTCCAGCACAGAGGAATATAACTAAGCTGCTGTATTTTTTCTTTCACCTTCCTTAGTAATTTGTTGATCTAGCCCTGCACAAGCACATTTATTAAAGTTACTTACTCAAGAAGTATCCAATGATAAACGCCATAGTGAATCATTATGACAAATGCTGTTAATGGTAAAACATCGATGACTTACGATGAACTTTCTTTGGTTTCATACATGACTTTTTATAGTTATTGTCCACATTGCCATAGACGACAAAAGATAGATTTTGTCTTGCAGTGAATCTGTAGATTAGTCAGTTCTAACAGGGAATACCTACGAGATTAATAAATGCTTTACTCGTTAACGAGGAGGTTTAGCGGACACAATACTGTATGATTCAGTATGTAGTAGACTCATAACAGACAAAGTATGTTGACATTACAATGAAATTGTCTTACATAACTCACAAGGACTCACCAATGCAATTTCATTTTAATAGTGATGGTGGTTTATCAATGAATATATCAAAGCGATAATGTCGCTCAAATACACCACCGGGTAATTGTGTTTACACCAAATTGTCAAAAGCATATTTCAAACAATTTTGGCTTCTTACACTTTTCTAAATGTCTTTTAAATTTTTTTAATTTTAAGTCAAATTGAAAATTTCTTTTTTCATATTATCTGTGCTTTTTACTGTCTCAATCACAAAAAATTAAATTGAATTGATGAAAATATAACAACATTTTTGTAATCAATAATGTTTCAATGTTCTAAAATATAAAGCATTTACTAAATAAGAATATAAATAATAAAATAAATAAATGATAAAAAAATTAAAAACTATTACAAAAATAAATACTAATAATATTCTACATGTGACGACTATATTTTCTACCAGCCTATTGGCAGCACTATTACATTCGAAAACAAAAACCAAAAAACAACAAAAAAATTAACAAAAAAATTTACGGAAATTAAATAACTTTTTATTCACTCACCAACAACAAACTTCATTACAAAAACTTATTTCATTATCACCAACATCATGTAACACAATAAACAACATTAATGACTACAATACACTGTAAATAATTTTTTTTTACGAGTAAGTAAGAGAGCAACGCACATTGAATTCTAATGTTAATTATTAATAAAACAAAAAACAAAATCATTACACTCAGAAAATATTACAACACTTGAAAAATAGTTCACCAATTCACTCCGAAAAAAAAGAGAAATATTGCCAGATATTTAAAATTAAAATAAAAACATACACTTACAAAAATAATTCCTATGAAATAAAAGACTTTTTAAAAAAAAATTAAATAAACAAAAATTAAAAAAATACTTTTTAGGATAAATTAATTATAAAAACTAAGAAAACTAGATATAAAACAAGATTTAGTTGTAGCAGCCATAACCATATGATAATAGTAAAGAATAAAAAATATAAATTAATAGTTAAAAATTCAAATAACGAATAATAATATTAAATATTTTATAAACAAAAAATAAACTGCTGTAAATAGTTAAAATGTTAGTTAAATCAGGAATGTCTGTTAAAATATTAAAAAATGAAATAAGCGAAAAATACACTGTAAGAAAAATGTTGTGTAAAATTTCAATAAACACAGTTATAAACCCTCGAGTTGAATGAGTAACAACGTATTGCAGTGTAAAGTGTTTAAAGCTAAAAAATTATTTAAACAAATATTTGTTAAATATTTAAAGAATTAAAAAAATATTAAAGAAATCTTCGAAAAATCTAGAAATGGAAAAAAATCCAATTTTCCATAACTTACTTAAGTTAATTCGAAATACCAGAACAGTATAACAATTTCGTGACCTTTCTGAAAAAAATCAATATATTTTTTAGCAAACAAGCGTTTGATAGAGTTCTTTATGTCTTGTATACATCTTGTCCTCAAGACAGGCGTTTGTTTCAGTAAGAATCTCTCATTCTGTGACGAAATTCTCTTACCACCTAGCCAATAAAGAGTCTCCAGCAGCTAAGTCTGAAGAGTATGTTGCCTGGAATCACCTAATTCATGAAATTTTCCTATTGTAACATTACTTTTCCTTCTCTAGATGAGATCATTTATGCTGGAAATTAATGTTGAATGAATCTTCGAAAAAGCCCTGTATAATACTCACCGCTAACCATTTAGCCTACTGTAGTATAATCGACTTAAACTGTAACACACAGCCACCCTACACTCAAGTTAAGTGTACGTAAAGTCGAATAGGCCAATTGTTATAATTGTTCTTTAATATTTAATGCGTAATGCTAATAAACCTTGCCGATTTCTTCTTTTAAGGCTTTGCACCGTAGCGCTTACGGTTGAGTGTAATCAATTGCGGCCGCCATCATTTGAGTAGCTTTATGGCATTCAAATATTCATGCAAAATATCATGTTTCTACTCATTTCATTAGAAATTAGTTTCGACCCAGCTACCTCGCACACTTTATAGAGCTTTTATTTGGTTACGACGTGGCTGTTTTTACGTAAAATATACTGTGACGTTTTCACCTTTTTAAAACGTTTGAATTCTTTTTAATTGCGTCAAAATAAAAATAAACACCACTTTGTTGTGGTTTTACAGTTTCTCTTTTCTCACTTTATCTTTATACAGATTATATTATTATTCGTTTATACAACACTTTTATTTACGCCTAAACACAACTTTATTTCATGACAGCCAAACGATAACTATTCACTAATGCATAAAGAGCCGCCTGTTATATACAATTGACATTACTTCCGAATGTTCTCCCTTAATTTCAGTTTTAACACACAAACATGGTCGAATTGGCAATGCTGACAAATATACAAATAAGTAAAGCATTACCAGAGCGACACATTAACAACCTTGACACAAACCAGTGTTACCAAAATCTCACAATACAGTTTTAAAGGCTGATGTGGTGTACCTCTTTGCTTAGGTATTGTTTAGTTTCGTAAAAATACTATGCAGCGAGAATGTACACAGCTTGCTCAAAACTCAACCGTAATTCAGTAATAGATAAAAGTAACTGATCTATAAATGCCAAAATTACGTCCTTGTATAAGGGTTTTATCAACTCTCGGTTCAATAATTTGTACTCGAAGAATGTTATATACCAGGGTTGGCTTAAAGGGGTCTCTTTTTACTTAAAACACAACATTTCCGGTTTCGAAGGTCATAGTGAATCATCGACACAAACGCTGACAATGGTAGGTTGGTGGTGTAATTATAAAAAAAATGAAAATTTAAATAAATAGAGAGAGAAATATAGGAAAAGAGAGAAGGATGAACATCCAAAAAGAAAACCGAGCATCATTTGACAAGCCAGCCTAGACCTGATATACAACCCCCAGGTCATAGACCCTGGGGGTTGTAATCTCACCTACACCATTGAAAAAACCCCGGCCCAGCAGCCTGAGCCTGAGTCCAAAAAGAGCCGGGCAATGACAGAGAATAGTCTCTGGCTCCCCCACGTCGCACCACACTCGGCAGAAATTAGCGGTGCCTACTCCCCTTAGCCCAGTCTTTGCCCTTAGAGCATAATGCCCAGTCAGAAGAGTCTTGAGGAATTCTTTCCTCAGATTAAGGAGTCATTCCGTTCTAGAGCGGTAGAGTTTAGGCCAAAGCTACCTGGAAACCCTACACTCTCATCTACCTCTCCATAACTTCTCCACTCTACGACGAGCTCAGCTATCTATTGAGTTCACAAGGAGCCCAAGCATTAGTTTTACAGATGCATCCTTAAGTTCAATACCCTTGGCAACGCCCGCTTTGCCATCTCATCAACAGTCTCGGTCCTCCGCACCCTAGTATTTCCTGAAACCCAGCACAGCTTAACTCTGCACACAGAAGTCATGTGAAAGTACTTCTGCACAGTGAAACTAGCCTTGAGCTAACATAGCACCCAGTCAGCGCCTTGATGCCAACTTGACTTTCTATATAAAAAACCACACTATCCCCACCAACGACTAAGTCCCGAATAATTTCGGCTGCCTTAAGGACAGCAAAGAACTCGGCCTGGAAAACAACTCGTCTGGAATTCTATGGGAAAGTTTGATATCGCTGTGCACAAGGTAGACCACCGCACCCGTGGCCTCCCCGGTGTTAGAGCCATTCAACATTCGTTCGGATTTTACGGACTATAGGGTCGGGGAATGTGACTTCAGCAAGCGTCCTTTGGCAGAATTTTCGGATGGAGAATTCTGTCAAGTTATTGACTGACAGTCATAAATCATGGATGAATGAAGATGAATATTGTTTGGGTCTTGATATGGGACAGAAGTTGAGTTTGTCTTGCAGGCGTTTGTGCATAAGTAAGTCTTGGTGCTTTATTCTTAAGCGGGGAGCTGTAGCAGACAAAATCCTGTATCATTTTGCATGTAGCCAACACATAACAGAAAATGTAGGCAAATTTCAGCATGAAGTTGACTCATAACAGACAATGTCGCTTTATTTTAGTTTTTTTAGTATAATGACATTACCACGATGTTGACATACATAACTCCCTTTGCTTGTGTCATTGTCACAAGGATTCATCAATAAAATTTGTTTATATACGAAAATTTAACAAAAATTTCGACTTGATACTGATTCTGTGACGATGATTTATCGATGAATATTTAATAGTGACAATGTCGCTCAAACACGCCACCACTATTTGAAGTTTAGCTTTCTATAGTAAGCCTGGCAATAAAATTACACCACATATGAGAGAGAATACAAGAGACCTACCTATCTGTTCTTCTATTCTTAACTCTAAAAAAGGCACGAATTTATTACATACACTCGTTACTGCATACTCGTCTCGTGTGTAATCTTTCATTTTCTTCCAATTTTTCTAACTTTTCTGCTATAATTTTTTTTCCAATAGAAGAAAAACTTTAAATTTTTTATTATTTTTAGCTTTAACTTTAGTCGTACAATTAAAAACCAAAAATAAGTTTAAAAATATTATTATTAAATGAAAATGAAAATGAAAATGTTTTAAAACTAAAATATTAGCAAAGCTAAACGTTGTATTATATTAATAAAAATTTAAAAAAAAAAAATTAAATAAAAAATAAAAAAAGGAAAAATTGAAAAATGTTAGCAGAAATAAAAATTAAAATAAATTAATTAAATTAAGCAAAAATAATTAATAAAATGAAAAGAAGTAAAAATTTAAATAAAATTGTGTAATATGACCTTTAAAAGAAAAAGCAACTGAAGAAACTGCAATTAAACGAATTATTGATGGTAAAAAATCTGAAATAAGAAAAAGAAATTAAAATTAATAAAAAAAAACAAATTTTATTGATGAAAAAATATTCAAAAAATATTAAATTACATGTCTTACTCATTTATTAAAGAAATAAAGGTAAGATGAAAGCTGAAGACCACCCTAACATACCTTTAATAGCTAAAGGCTACGAAACAATTGCATGCCACCTTAAACCGAATGCAATTATTTAATTGCAGCATTATTTTTAATCAATTTTTTTTTTTTATATAAAATACGAGAGCAAATTGATTTTTTTAGTAAAAAATTCCATTAACATCGTAGTAATTTTTAATGCAACTCTGCTACTGTTTCTTGATTCTTTGAAGAAACAAGTAAACTTCTCTCGTTTTTAGCATTGAGCGGCGAAAAAAATTCGACAAATTAACGGCAAAACCAGAAGAAAGCAAAAGCAAAACCAGAAGAGAATAAAGCAAAGTATAGGGTCCGCCATCTAACGTTTTTTGTCCAACAAGTGCTTATTTCGTGAATGGTAACACTTAGCTCATGTCTGATTTGAACGAATATGGTTGTGTATACGCTTCGCTAAGTGGGCCTGCGATCGAAAAAACAACCATCTTTTCAGATGAAACTCATTTTGATCTTGGCGGGTATGTAAACAAGCAAAATTGTCGCATTTGAGTCACAGAAAACCCGCACACATACATTGAAAAGCCGATACACCCAAGACGAGTCACTGTTTGGTGCGGATTTTGGCCTGCGATCGAAAAAAAATCATCTTTTCAGATGAAGCTCATTTTGATCTTGGCGGGTATGTAAACAAGCAAAATTCTCGCCTTTGGGTCACAGAAAACCCGCATGCATACATTGAAGAGCCGATACACCCAAGACGAGTCACTGTTTGGTGCGGAGGCATAATTGGGCCATTTTTTTTCGAAAATGAGTAAGGAGTGGCCGTTACAGTCAATGGCGATTGTTATCAGGCCATGTTGAACGAATTTTTGTTCACAAAAATTGAAGAGTAGGATATTAGCAACATTTGGTTTCAACAGGACGGCGCTACGTGCCACACAGCCGAAGCTACACTCGATGTTTTGCGCCCTGTTTTCAAAAAAAAAAAAAAAAATGTATTTGGCGGAATCTTTAATTCGCTTTAGATAAAGGCTTGCTGTTGATATTACAGGCAAGCGTTCGAGATCGAGAGAATTGCTACCCCAAACAGAGCGACGGAAGAAGACTATGAGTTCTTTTTCGTTTCGCTTCCAATAGTCGTTTTCGCATGTTTTATCAGAGAAATGTTTGTCAAACGTTCGAAGGCGTTGTTATTATCGAATGCCGTGGTCAAGCGGGAATGCTTAAAAAATGTTCAATTGACTTTCACTGTAGTCTTACTACTACAAATAATGGTAAAATTTTGGGTCAGACAGAAGAGCTAGAGATGCTCATAATAGTCTATCAAATCAGCAGAATGATACTGAACGGTTGCAAATTAAAAGGAGCGCAAATTCATTATGGCTGCAACTACCTCTACTAAAAAGATAGACAATTTTTTGCATGAATATTTGCATATGAAAGCATTGTGAATAATAAATGTTGTGATTGTTCAAAGCAGTTTTGTAACTGTAAGTGAATTATAAATCGATCAAAATACACCATAGGCCACAGAAGAAACAAAACAGTGGATTTGTGTGAGAATGTGTGCATCCAAGATGGCAAAGTTAGCTCTAGTAACTAGCAAGGTCATGACTAAAATTATTTTCGAGTGCTCACAGTGTTTCTTCCAATAGATTATTTAGAGCTTTTTCACAGCTTCAGTAGTAGTTTAAAGCAAAAATTAACTCATCTAGTGCAGAAAAAAATAATGTTCCATTAGAAACACTGTTACGCTCTTGTTTAGTTAGTAAGGCAAGAATCCATAAAATAGGCAGCGAACTTCTTTTCAAATCAGAACTCTATAAAGATTTAACCATTTGCAACTACTACCTGTTAAATTCGTATAGACGTCTGGTTTGAAAAGATTCGTGTATTAACAGACAGTAGTTATAAGAGGTTAAATCCATTTGCAACTACTGCCTGTTAAATCTGGATAGAATTCTGGTTTGAAAAGTAGTTCGCAGCTAATTTTGTATTAAACCAATTGCGACTACTATCTGCTTATACACGTGTAGTAGGGATATTGGAAAGCTCTGGGGTCTCAATCCTAGGGGGTCAATTCAATTACTGTTAAAAGTTTTGGTCTATATCAGGACACTACAACACGTTGTATTCTTCTACTCGCGGTTTGCCAAAGTCCACTGCCACTTGAAGGAGCTCATTAATGACAGAAGGGTATTTAATTCCACATATAGCGGAATCTTTGCAAAAGTTCTGCGAAGCACAGCACCGATGATTACAGACGCGCTCAATTCCACTCCTTCGAAAGCCTTGTTTGGTTTGTTCAACTGCGATTATATCTGCTATAAGGTTGAGGATGACGAGGGCATGGTCTGACAAGGATCACGAACACGCGGCCATCGTGCGGTAGTAATCCTGGTGGAGTGGATTACTGTACACTCAAACTATGCCGGTATAGAATGTTCTCTGTGTGCATCTCAACAGAGTTGGTAATTGGACCCGGTTCTGTTGAAGTATACACGGACAGGTCGAGTACGAGGTACGAGTGTTCTTTCAACTGCTGGAAAACTGCACTGTCTTAAAAGCGGAGGTCTTAGTGAAAAAGATGGCAGAGGCCTTGTTGATGTACTGTATGGTATTTGATGTTGATATCCGGATCTGTATGGGGAGGCAGGCTGCGATTAGGGTGCCCGGTGTCTACCCGCCATCGTGACTGGTATGTGAATTCCGGGCATTTCTAAACAAAATGGCGAGACATTTAGGCCTAAAGAATATCTGGGTAAAGGGTTACTCTGACACTCGATTGAATTGTGTGGCGGACGAACTGGCGAACAGGCTCTCCATGGAAACGAGCATATTTATCATCAGGTAGGGATGCCACTTTCCTGCTGCAGACTTCTGATTCTGTGATACATGCTGAGCAAGTGCTATATTGGGTGTACGCTGTGATACCCCACGGTGACCATGCGTCCACCAACGCCCCCCACCCATAATAATCACAAATGAAAATCGCGAGTGAGTACCAAATTCAAAGGCGCGTTGTTAGGACACTTACCTCCACACCTCGGTGAAGTGTTGGCAACCATCTAAGCTGCTGCCGTGATATGGGTCACAGCACTCGGTTGAGGAGATGCAACACCACACCGTGCCTCACGCTCTGCCTTCGTTTTAGGTCTAAACCATAGCCACCACGAAGTTCCCATAAGGGGTCTAGCCAAACAGTCGGGGGCTACCAACTTCCGTGGCGCCAGAATACCTCTGGTCAGACTTGGTGACACGTGAGTCAAGGGAACACAATCACGTGCCGACTCAAGTTCGGCCCCATAATGACCAGTCCTTCGCGGGTAAGGACACAGATACGGTGGAAGAATGAACTCATGTGCTCAGTATCAAGAAAAACCTGGTTCTTATAAGATCGGGTTCGTTCGGAGTCTATCTTAAAGTTGCCGCTACATAGACTGCAAATTCTGATGGCTGCAATCACTGGGCAATGGGTGGCTAGTGTGCATGCTAGGAGACTGCAATGATTACTGTAGGAGCTTGTCGTGATGAGTAAGAAGAAAAGACTATCGATAATTTTCTATGTCAGTGTCCAAATCTTTTGAATATTAGGACTGCTTTGCTTAACAGTCCGTTTCTGCAGCCATATTGGACCGAGTTGACGTAAATATCAAGCGATTTCTTTTGGTTGGTTCGTTTCGGACTGGTGCGCGCATATGTAGGTCTGCTTGGACCTTCTATGGTCATCAAAATGAGATCGGTCTTAGAGCTAAGTAAGCTGGGCCAGTGTTGCTATATTTTATAGCAATCCTTTGCATGAAAAGAATAGAACTGAAATAGGCGTCTCTTCGAGGGTCTCAGAAAATCTTACTATTAAGCACAATTTTAATAAAAATAAAACCGAAGAAACACATCGAAACACTACATACGAGTATTATTCATAAACTCATAGCAAACTGCCCTCGCATTACAATTTCATTTACCGCATATGTATGGATGTACATGTGGCATTAATTCATATGTACCACATATGCATCAATAATACAATAATACACACTCACACACAATTGTAATTATTTATTATTATAGATTGTGGCAAAATGGAAAACTTTTGTAGCAAAGAAAGGAACTTGCAACTGATGTTGCAGCTGTAATAACATTTTTTGTATGTAAATTCTGTGGCAACAATTTAAGCATAATGTTAAAAAAATAAATGAATATGAAGAAGAAACTCACAGTATAGTCGTATATGTAAATATGTTGCATGATAATGATAACTGAGATACAGCAACAACTACAACAACTATAGTAACAATTGTAATAGTGATGTTTTTCCAATTGTAATCTGTAGGTAATGAAATGATTTATATTCGTTTACAGACGTTTATTAGTTAGGGAAAAAAGCGATTTCTTTCTATAAAATGTACTCCTATAACCCAATAAACATAAAACTCAATGAAAGAAATAATTTTTTCTTTCATCCAATTTTTATAAAACCTTTTGTCATCGATTTTTATGTAAAACAGTGACGTTAAAAACACACAAATATTACATTTAAAAAATAACAAAAGAGTATAATTAATTCTTTTAATTAAAATTAATCGTTATTACGTTATGAAGACATATTTTGGTTCGAAAGGAAAGCAGGCTAAAAACCACAAAAAGAAATTTTAAATGAGAAATAAAAAAAAATAATAAAAAAAAGCGGCGAAATAATAAATTTGTCAACAGTCAGCCATATACAGAAAGAGACTCATTAATCCACATGCACACAAGGCTGAAATGTTATTTAAAATTTATTATTCTTTTGAAAAATAAGAAAATTTATATGACAGTTCGGAAAAACAAAAAACAGGCCAAGAAAAAGTAAAACTCAGAAGAAGAAGAAACTTTCAAAGAATACGTGACTTTACCAATATATAAATGCTATAAGAAAAAAGCCCTACTCTCCCTCTCTATCTCATACCAATTCTTTTGTCCTCATAAATAATAAAGAAGTGAACGTCCCTGCCAAATACCCATCCACACCAACCAAGTATGTGTGTGTGTGTGTTGCAGTTTCAGAGTCTCTTTACAGACATTTAAGTGTCGCTTTCGATAAACTTCTTGGAAATCTTTAGCAGTAAAACTACGTATTCATTTTTTATGCCCATATGACTTTCACTTGTTGGTCTAATTGTTTGTTTGCCTTATTACTTTATATTTCTATCTCTACCTCCCTCTCTCTCTCTTCTCGTGTTTTTCCTGTAAATTTTCTTTTTCGGTATACCATAGCGATTATCTGTTCTTAAGCGTCTTTTTTCTTTTTTTTTTTTTTTATCTGATTGTTTTCTGTTTGCTGGTCCACAGCAGTCAGTTGGAATGAAAGATGTTTGTTGTTAATGCTCTTTGGACTCGGCTGTATTTAAAAGCAATTTCTATGGAATATTTTCTTAATAATAAAAGATTTTAATTTTTCCAATTGGTTGTGGCTGTGTTATTGGAAATGGTAATGCTCTGATGATTTTTGAAAATAAATTGCAAAGGAATTTTTGTAAAGAATCAGCAAAATGTTTGGGGATACCACTTCAAGACACATACCAGCTGCAAAATAAAGGTATGTACACTGTATGTGTGTAGTACCCCCATTTTATATAGGGGTTTAGAGTAATCAAAACCTAAAGTTAACCATTGGCTGTATTCCTTTCCCTGCGATTACTGTCAAAGTTATCACAAAACTCGCTATTACTGGGGCAATGAGAACATGTTCAGCAAAGGCCTTGTAGGCTTTGATTAGTAAAAAACCGCTTCACATCTCACATGTGGTGAGAGTGGTGGCATGTTAGGCTATAAAATTTTTCGCCTAAGTGTCCCGAAATGTGTCAGGAAGTCAGTCCATTCTACGCTGGGTGGTAAGAGAACCATCTTCGGTCCTGGATATTATGACTTTGGATCTGTGCTTTGGAATGAGATTAAGGATTGAATTTCTGGACCGGGATTGTTGGTTTACTGGAGCCTAAATTCGGAGTGATTTTGATCTAAAGTGATATACCAATGGCTGAAAAATGAATAACTGTGTCGGAATGCTGATGTTCATGAACTCAACCGAAACTTGTCGATTCCACTGGGAAGATCACTAAGCATCTTTCAGACTGAGATCTTGGCCATTGCTATATGTACGGAGATCATTCTGGATAATGGGCTCAAAGGTAAGAGCATTAATATATTCTCCAACAGCCAAACTGCCTTAAGGGCACTTGGTTCGAATCGTATGACTTCTAGACTGCACAGATATTGTTACGCTACGTGGCAAAAGCTTTTTCTTTGAAATAAGATCCTGGACACTGTGAAATAGATGGTAATGAAATAACAGATGCATTGGCCAGGAACTCTGTATCGGTCCAAAACCTTGCACTACTCACTATCATCCTCTATCTAATCGAGGATTGTGAAATTGTCAAATGCTTAGAACACTGAAATGCTAAAAGAAAACTTCACCACTCTAGGACGGCTGTCAGTCTGCAATTTTGGCGTCGTTCTACGGTGCTTAAGTATGGCAGGCCAGACTTGAAATTCCTTACGGAGTTTCCTACGCGCCACTGTTGACTAAGAGTGCATCTGAAGAGGATGTTAATGACAGATGTGGACGTTTGTAGTCTGTACTCACAGACACACATTGTGTGTGAATGTGGGATTCTTGCTAGGTTTAGGTGGAAATGGTTAGGTAGACACTGGGTGATATATGACATTATAGTTTCAGATCGGCTGGTGTTCATTAGGAAGGCAGAACAACAAACTACAGACCGAAAGGGGCACAATAGATCCTATGGGCCGCAGAGTCTTGCAATTGTGTCTGGTCAACATGATAATAATAATATCACCCAAAAATGGACTCCGCTAATACCTAAGCAAGAATCTAAATTCCAGGGAAATTTCACTCAATAGGGTATGAGAAATCAGCCTCGGAATACTCCTTTCACTAGATAACCTGAAAGTAGAAAATGCGTTCGCTAAGAAGGAAATACCGCAAAAGATAAGAAACCTTGTCAGGAAGCTGTACACAGATTCTGAGTGTGTTGTTCGCTTTTTTGGCCCTGTGAGTCGACTTTTTTCGAACCAATTGTGTTGTAAAATAAGGCTTTGTTCCGTCTGCTTTTACTTGACCCCGTCATGAGTTAAACTTTTATCGACTCCCCTATGGTATTTGTTGGACATTAAATGATATCTTAACGATATTGACTATGCAGATGACTTGTGTTTAATGGCCAATAGTTTCTCTGATATCGAGGATAAATTGCAGAAAATCGTTGCAAACGTATAGGCAGCGGATTTGGTAATTGAGGACGTTGAATTATTTAGCTACCGCGACTGTATTCTGACCAAGGCTGGGGGTTCTGAAGGCAATATAAAAACGGGGTAAATAAGGCGTGCAATTGATTGTACAAGGTATGGTGTTCTAGCCATATACCAAGGACGACAAAAACACGTATATGCAACTGCAGTTTCATATCAATACTGATAAACGGCAGCACTACGTGGGGTACAACACAACATCGGCTGGTGAGGATATGAACATGCCTCTATCGCTGCTTTGACGAATGAATGGAAAGCTCTGGCCCTATTGGGTGACAAATAATAAGTTACTAGCTTTGTCTATCATATCCCCGGTTGCGGCGGAGATCCTTAGACACAAGGGATTAAATACCTTTTATTGAAATCCCTAGGGCCATCGTAGAGCCGTCAGCGTAACATTTATTAGCCAACATAGTTACGAAAATATGACAACTGGAGAAGAAATCTTGTGGCGAAATCAAAGCATTTGCAGCCGATCATATAAACTCCAGGAGTAGTAAAAAAATATTTAACTACTACGGGGCATCAGCCTCTTGCCAGTATTTGGAAAAGTGCAGGAAAGAATCAAAGAATCATGGTGCACAGGCCTATGGAATGCTACGGCGAGGACCCTTCATGTTACCAGTTTGGTTTTAGGGAAGGCAAATGCGTTGAAGACGCTCGGATGCATGTTAAGAGTCCTGCCGAACAATCGTCTTCGAAATATGTGTTTGGGCTTTTCATTGATTTCAAGGGTGATTTCGATTATCTTTCGTGGGAAAATGTCTTACGGAGGCTACCGGAGATTGGCTGTCGTGAGATGGGCATCTGGCGCAGCTATTTCGAGGGTAGGAAAGCGTGTGTTGTTGGATCCATTAAAACGGTTTGGATGGAGGTTGTTCGGGGTTGTCCGCAGGGGTCCATCTGTGGTCCATTCATTTGGAATCTCAAAAAGTTGCTCGACGGTTACAAATATTTTACAATTAACAACTTTAGTCAACCGTGGATTTATTCATCAAAAGCAAACAGACGTAATATACACTGAATTCAGTAAAGCCTTTGATAAGATTAATCGTAAACTTCTAATAAAAAAACTTGGCCCTATGGGTTTTACACCAAATTGTCTGCTATGCAAATAGAAGGCAGACTGTATGTTTTAAGGGTCCTACTGCTAAACCCAGTTCCGTTCTATCTGGTGTACCTCAAGGAAGCCATCTTGGCCTGCTGCTGTCTTCTCTCTTTATAAATGACTTGCCAAATATTATAAAATACTTTAATGCTCTAATGTATGCCTATGATGTAAACATTTTTCTAGGTTATAATGATTATGATGATCATATTCTTCTACAGGTGCAGGCTTAATCTCATGGTGTTAAATCCAAAAATGTGTAACTACATGTGTTTTTTCGACGTAATCATATGAATGTCACATATGTCCTAAATAAATTGGATAATTTCGCTGACTTTGGCATTTTACTTGACAACATATTAAGCTTTATTCAGCACATCTCCTTAACTGTTAGTAAAGCACGTGCAGTCCTTGGATTTATAAAACGTTGGGCAAAAGTGTAACGAAACAACTTTTTACTAGTCTCGTGAGGCCCATTCTAGAATATATTTCAATTATTTGGGATCCTATGTGTAAGGTTCATAATGATAGCATTGAATCCGTGCCGAAACAGTTTCTGTTATTTTGTTTTCGAAGCCTGCAATGGAATTCTTTTAACTTGCCGCCATATATGAGTAGACTTGCGCTTATAAAGTTGCCAACTCTTAAAAGCCGTAGAACAATGTTAAATGTAACGTTTGTCTTAAGAGGATATTTTTGTTCTGATTTCCTAACTAATAATGTATTGTTACGAAAATAAGGTTGGGCACCACAGAGTTTATTACATCGCTAAAATAAATAAACAAAAGCTGCAAGAACAACTATGCGTGCTATTTACAAATAACCAAATCTACAACAACAAACATTAGCAGAGATAAAGTAAATAAAATAACATGGCAACAACAACAATTAAGCAGCAAAGAAAACAAGTAACAAACAATAAACAAGCAAGAACAAATACTAAGAACTGAAAGAGGTAGATGTTCACATACTCATGGCTAAAAAAGAACTAAAAAGAAATTAAAAGAAAGAAATGGAATCTGCCTGAAATATCGAGAGGTTCGCAGCTTTCGATGTGTTGTTTGTTCAGCCATATAAAAAGCACATCGATGCGAACAACAATCAGTTTATGTGTCGTAAACTCAGCGAGTGCAGTTTTAAGTAAAGTAAACTCAGCTAATGTGCTATTGGTGTGAGTAAACTCGTGAAGCTAATAGTGAAGTAAAAACCAGTTTAGTTGGAGCTAACTCAGTAAAGAGGGTTAAGTGTGGATAACCTCTGGTTGGAAAGGTTGTGATCGAACCTAAGTTATAACTACGATCGGGTTGGAAGATCATTAGGAAGAAAGATTTGTCGAGTAATTGTTGTTCTTTACAAAGTTGTAAACAGACGGAGTAATTAAGAATGAAAATTGTTATCGCCTGTAAAAATGATTGGCCCAACACTGTTCCAAGAAAAGCATCTACGCACCATAATAGATCATCCTCCATGCTTTACTATGTATAAAACATACCGAGGATTAAATTCCTGTTTAATTGGTAGCCTAACAAATCTTCGACCATCAGAACCAAGGCGATTAATCTTTGTTTCATCACTCCAAAGCACATATTTCCACTAATTTGCTGTCCAATTCCAATGGGACTTCGTAAATTCTATACGACGTTTTCTTTGATTTTTACTAAGCAGCGACTTTTTGCGTGCTGCTCTACCATGTAGCCCGGCTTTGACCGAACGTCGTGAAATAGTCCTCTTGGATATCGTAATGTTTAATTTTTTAATTAATTTTTAATTTGTCACGCTGGATGTCAGCGGACGACTTTTTCGGGTCGGCTTTGGAGATTCGTCTTATCATACCGTCAGTATACTCTGATGTTATTCGGGGCCTTTTTTGTCGTGAAACGTTAGCTATGGTATCATATTTTTGTATATGCTGTAGGGCATTAAAAATCATCACACTGGAGCTGCTCTGATATTTCTCCATATGATTTCCCAGCCTTACGCAGTTCGAAAGCGGAGCTCCGTTTCTCAGGAGTGCAGGTTTTACATTTTCCCATTATAATTCTTAACAAAAGAATACAGTTACCGATCATTGTCTAACTTGCATTTTTCAAAACAAAAATTAAATAATCATTTAGCGTTTCTAATGAAGTGTCGCACTTTTTTCGAACTCTACTAAGTAAGTGCATGCAAGTTTGGAAAATTTTAACGGTATTTTGAATGTGTAATACAGAAAGTAAAAGTATTAAATGATAAGCAAATAGTAATGAACAAAATAAAATTGTTTGACACAAAACACAAACGGTTAATTATTCAATAATTAATAGTTTTCCTGATTTAGCACTAAAGTAAAATAGTGTTTCCAATTAGTTGTCAATAGCTATTCCTATTGATAGATGCTGCTATTGTGATTGATTTGTGTCATGAAATTAAGGCAATATCTCACATTTTATATGCGGCAAATAAAAAGCTCTAGTAGATATGTACACGACACCTATCATAGTCTAATACGGAATGTCTTTGCAGAAGACATTCTATCATCACTTAGACGTGTGTTCCGGCTCACGATAGCATACCGATAAAAAAAAAACTTTATTCGTAAACCCTAGTAATGTGTCTGGGCATCTAGAAGGCAATGCTATTTAATTTATGAGAATATCTTGGAATTCTTGTAAGAAATATGTCGTCAGATAATATTAAAAAGAATGTGGATGAAATAGCTTCTGTGTAGCATGTGTATGCAATTTCTCAGACTACGTATATTGTTATCTTGACCTACCTAAGACATTCTTAAGCCCTGGCAAAACAGGCATTATATGTATAACTCCGATTCATATGGGCCAAGAGAACAATATGTTTTCACTCTCTGGACAGATTTTTTACAATATTCTATAAATGAAAATCAAAATCAAAACCACTGACCATAGGGTATAGCTGCAAAACAAATGATAGTACAATCGATAGTATCGATAGTTTTGTTTTTGGCTGACCATCGATAGTTTTTTTTCACTATCGATACTATCGTCAAATTCTATGAGTAAATACGGAGTCCACTTAATGTAGTCAAAGTCAGATTTGCAAAAATTTGTTTGATGCAGTTTGTCAGCCGTATAGTTACATAGCGACGCAGTTTAACAGTCTCTTAAATTGTAACTAAGATATGTTCGTACATTTCGTATTTAACCCAAACCAAATAATCTTTATTTCGTTTGCTGAGAAGTGATCCATTTTGAGGACTCTTACCCATAAGTCTAGCTTCCATATGTTGGTTTTTCGTTTAGTACGTCTTGAAACAGGTGAATAAATTCATTTGTGAGGCTTTATGATGACTTGAAGGGATTAATCTTTGAAGTACGAATTAAAAGTTGATCAAAACTGACAGTTGTTCTACGCTTTCTTCCCACAGTCTGTGCAGTTTTCTTGACTGTACCTCATTAATTACTTCAGAGCACTTCATAGTCTGAACAACTTTCGCTATATATAAGGATTACTCTTCCATCATAAATAAAGTGTCCCTATTACTTGTTCCGATACTGTGTATTTATTATTAATATTTTCCTTTAACTTAAATTCTAATGTTGTTGCCACAAGTAACACTTAAGGCTGAGTTAGTGAAAACGTATCGTGTACTTGGGGATCAGCTGTGAAATTCTCTAACATAACCAAAGCACGTTGCGGCTTACGTTTTCATTGTCACGTAGAAAGTCTACAAAATTTTGATTTTTACGTTGCAAATGTCAACTGGGGCATTACTTTAACAATAAATGGCTGATTGAACTGACTGCTGCGATACGTTTTCACTAACTAACATCTAAAGTTTGACATATGGCAAAGTCTTACGTTGTACATTGTTTTTACTAACTCAGCCTCGATAGTATCGATGGTTTTTTTGCAAACTATCGAAACTATCGAATGGGTCGACTATCGTTAGTTTTACAGCTCTATCATAGATTCAAAAAATGTTGCATATAAGCATTTATTTACTTCAACGAGAGATTTATGCTTTTGCTTAAAAGCAAAATAGTAAAGGATGGGAAGTTATTATTTCGCTTTTTTGCTCTTTTTATCTCTCAAACTCTCTCTGCTTCCTTTCTGTGCATGTGATTAATAAAGTTAAAGTTAATATTTATGCAACAGCAACAACAAAGTGTCAACATTTATGAGAAACTAAGAAGTCAGTACGTGACTTTGCAACCACAAAAGGGGCATTTAAAAAACTCATTTAAATATAAAACGATTTTTGTACAAGAACAGCAAAAACAAAATAAACAAAAAAATACCGATAAAAAGCCAGTAATGAAATGGCATAAATATGCAGCTTAAAGACAAGCGAGAAAATAAAGAAGAAAAAGTTTTCAAAACTATATTGACTGTGGCATTTCGGTTCAATACAGTTTTAAAACCACAAACGCTTAATAAAAGCCACAGAGATCGTTATATTTTATTGCGAACGGCTAATGTTAGCAATTGGCATTATCACAGCGATTATTTGTGCGTTTATGGTCAATCGCTTAAAATAAATTTTCAATTGATTTTCAGACGCACACACACACACACACACACATGCAGAGATATTAACAGATTATCTAAATGAGTTTAGTCTTGCCCTTACCCCATTGATGTTTTGAATTTGCTTGCTTTATACACCCAATACTAGTGATGGTGATGATAATAATAGCGATGGCCGATAAAAATTACCTGTTCAGGTATAAAAACTACCTGCCAGGGAAACAAATGTACGGCCATTGCAGACAGACAGACAGACAGACAGACACACACAGAGAATTGAAAATGAGCATCATTAACCGCCAAAATAGCTTGAAACTGAAACTTATTTTGCCACAAAAAAGCAGCATCATTGGCGTTGAGCTCGTTTTTATATTTTCATTTCCGGCTGCCATATTTGCCAACCATTTTGAAAGTATACAAGTGGGTAAGCATAGGACACTGTAAGAGCGTATAAGCATGTATGTGTGTATGTGTACCTGTTTATTTACGATATCTGCAAAAGATTAAAACGAATATTTTAAATGGGGCCAGAAATGAATTTAAATTTTGCCGATAAACACTAAACCAAGTGCATGCAAATGAGAGTAGACGATGGGCAATATGGATATCATCACAGTGAAGTGAAGTGAAAAACAAAAATGAAATGGGGCCACCTTTCAAATTGAATACACCAACACCATCTCGCGGAAGTGATTTCTTTTACTTGGTTATTTAAATAATGACACCAGAGTGAATGTGGATAAAAAATATTTAAAATTTTCATAAGTTTAAAGGCATAACATAATCCAAAGCAAGAACATTAAGTCAGTGGTTTAACGTGAGTACCTGCCCTAGGACGTTACCTCACGGCGCCAAAGCACGAGTGAATACAATGCGTCCACCAACGCCCCCACCTATGATTAGAATCACCAGTGAGTACCAATTTAAAGCCATGTTATTTGGACATGACCTCACACCTTGGTGAGGTGCCGGAGACCAAAGCAAGAACATTAAGTCAGTGGTTTAACGTGAGTACCTGCCCTAGGACGTTACCTCACGGCGCCAAAGCACGAGTGAATACAATGCGTCCACCAACGCCCCCACCTATGATTAGAATCACCAGTGAGTACCAATTTAAAGCCATGTTATTTGGACATGACCTCACACCTTTGTGAGGTGCCGGAGACCAAAGCAAGAACATTAAGTCAGTGGTTTAACGTGAGTACCTGCCCTAGGACGTTACCTCACGGCGCCAAAGAGTGAATACAATGCGTCCACCAACGCCCCCACCTATGATTAGAATCACCAGTGAGTACCAATTTAAAGCCATGTTATTTGGACATGACCTCACACCTTTGTGAGGTGCCGGAGACCAAAGCAAGAACATTAAGTCAGTGGTTTAACGTGAGTACCTGCCCTAGGACGTTACCTCACGGCGCCAAAGAGTGAATACAATGCGTCCACCAACGCCCCCACCTATGATTAGAATCACCAGTGAGTACCAATTTAAAGCCATGTTATTTGGACATGACCTCACACCTTTGTGAGGTGCCGGAGACCAAAGCAAGAACATTAAGTCAGTGGTTTAACGTGAGTACCTGCCATAGGACGTTACCTCACGGTGCGAAAGCACGAGTGAATACAATGCGTCCACCAACGCCCCCACCTATGATTAGAATCACCAGTGAGTACCAATTTAAAGCCATGTTATTTGGACATGACCTCACACCTTTGTGAGGTGCCGGAGACCAAAGCAAGAACATTAAGTCAGTGGTTTAACGTGAGTACCTGCCCTAGGACGTTACCTCACGGCGCTAAAGTACGAGTGAATACAATGCGTCCACCAACGCCCCCACCTATGATTAGAATCACCAGTGAGTACCAATTTAAAACCATGTTATTTGGACATGACCTCACACCTTGGTGAGGTGCCGGAGACCAAAGCAAGAAAAAAGGGAATATGGTGCCAAGCTAAATGAAAGCTTATACATTATTATCGGTACTAGGAGGGAATATTCGGAACCTATGGAGAAACTCGCCAGCAGATGCCAGACGGAAGTTTGTAAAATTGAGAGATGTGGTCAATTTAGAGGACAGCACATACCCATACCATCCGACAGGCAGGCCGCCATTTAAGCTTTTGGCTCCTATGAGTTTGACTCAAAGCTAGTTTGGAAATGCCTGGGTAGGGACAATAATGTCAGATTTTGGTGGATACCGGGTCATGTAGGAATTTCGAGGAATGAAAGGCCCGAAAGGGAGCTGCCACTCTACTGGAGGGGCCAGAAACCTTTTGTAGACTTGAAAGGGTGGCCTGAAAGAGCATAATCAACAAGAGCCGTATGGGTTGAGACAATCTAAGCTGTTTTTGGGCAATTATAACAGGAGGATTAGTGACTGAAGCACACGCGTAACAATACAGGTGAGCCAGATTCAAGCCCCAGCAGAGAACATGACGAAATAATTCAATCATAGTTTTGTTTCGGTTGATCCATAAAAGAAGCTTCAACTTTCCCTCCAGACAACTCCATCTAAAAAATAAACAAAACGTCCGGCTTTCCTCTGGCGCTGATGACAAACATTAAACGAATGATCAGGAATAAACGCCACCTACTGGGAAAAAATTACAATGCTAAAGTAAAGATTAGCACCACTACACAATCGATATGGAGGGGGCTACAGTGGATAAATCGTCAACTTAGCTTGAAAAATCAACTCAATTAATGAAACTGAAACGAAGCAATGAATGCCTTGTTGAAAGTCAAAATGCTCCCTAAAAGAGTGACGGAGAAAAAAAAAATAAAAAATAGCAGGAGGAGGTTTGAATCCTGCATAGGAATTTCTAGAGACAACCGGAGGATACAGACCAGACTTTTGACCGGTCATTGCAGGCTAAATGGATATCTGAGTAAAATGGGATTAATCTCAAGTCCGATGTGTTGATTTTGTGATGAGGAAATCGAATCACCAGAGCTCATACTGCTAGGAGGTAGTATCTAGGTTCTTATCAGTTATAAGACAGATAGTTATCGCGATTGGTAGCAAGCGACATCCTGAATTTTGTAAGATCGATGAAGTTGGGGGGAGATATTATAGGGAAACTCTATATAGAAGGAGAGCTCACTACTTTGATACCTCAATCGCAATAATATTATTAATTCCCATAACATTCCATGAAGGAACCATGAGGACTTCTGCAGCCGATTCTATTTTTAAACTCATTGAAAGGGACCTACAGTTTAACGCCGACTCCGAAACAGCAAATGCATTTAGAGAAGTTTTCAATTGCATTCATGCCCATAACCAGTTACCAGCTAATGTTATGAGGTGATACCGCTGTCGAAAAACTTTTTTCTTTTTTTAAGATGATCTGGCCTGGTATTGAACCAACGACCTTCTGGTTGATAAGCGGATGTCTTACCTACCATACCACAGCGGCACACTAATGGTAATACGAGATAGTAAACGTTATTTTATTCCAAACTCTAGCTTTTTCAATGGCATTAGTTTTTGGGCTAGTGGCGCTTAAGGTGAAGGTTTTTAGATCTCAAATTATTACTTTGTCTTAGCAGGGAAGGCAGATGAACGTTTTTTTTTTTTCTATAAATTTTCAAAAATATAATAAAAATGTTTGGTAACATTTTTTTGTTTTTTATTAAGTCTGCTCGTTTTGTTTTAAAATAATTTTATTTAAAAGACAGACACACACCGAGAGAAAAAGAGCAGCAGTTTAATGTTTTTCTTTGACTTTTGAATTAATTTTTCGCTGTTAAATGTTTTTAATTTTTTTTTTTAAGGATAAAAGGCTAAAAAGTTTCTGGGGTAGTTGTTGTTGTTGTTGTTTTTGTTGTTTTTGGTTTAAAATACAACATCAACAAAATAATTTTGTAGAAGTTTGTTGGAAAATTTATTGTTTCTGCTGTTATTGAAATTTCCAGCCAGATGTTTTTGAAATAACCACCCCTGGCAAGGAACTTAAATATGAAGGAGTGGTGGGAGGAAGGGAGGTAGTAAATATAATATAAAAATACAAATATTCTATTTTTCTTGACAGCTTGAAAATAGTTAAAAAAAAAAACTTATTTTATTATCCCATTTATGTTGTACACTCTGCAATAAATAAAATTTTTAATTTCGCAATTTATTTTTATTTGCCTTTATGTCTGTCTGTCTGTCTGTCTGTCTATCTGTCTGTGTGCTTTATTTGTTCTTCACATTTAATGATGGAATTTAAAATCATAGAAAATCAATAATTTTGTACGCGAATACGAGTGTGTAGTAATACTGTTGAACAAATTTATTGCAATTTTACAACCAAGAGGGAGAGAGAGAGAGAGAGACAGTGGGAGAGATGACAAGAGTTTTTATTGTTTTTAAGTATTAAAAACAAATATTAAAAATATAGAATTATACAGTAGACCGATTAAAAAGTCGAATAATTTGTAAAGAAAAAGACATAAAAATAAATTTATTTTTATTGTTTTCATTTGTATGTTTGAAATAAAACCCTACTCTGAGTTGGCAAATAAATTTTAAAACAAATAAGTTATGGTCAGCTTACCACTAATAAATTGGGTGCTTGCTACAGCTCTTATACAAATTCTTGGTAGATGTCTGGTCATATTAACTACATCAGGCAACACTATAGCTTGTTATAGTTACAACATTTTAAGCTTTACTTTGCTAGAAGACATTATTACAATCGTATTATTCTATGAAAAGTTCTCTACTTTTTAAAAGGAGTGCCCTATATTGGTTAGGAACCTTGCTGTGCAACTCCACTTACTACTATCCTCAATCTAATCAAGGATTGTGAAATTATCGTATGCTTGTAACACTGGAATGCTCAAAAGGGATTTTGCCAATCTTGAGCAGCGGTCAGTCCACAGTTTGGTCATCGCTCTGAGGTTCTCAGGTATGGCAAGCCCGAATTTTGTGCCTAAATATGAGGTGTTGCGAGAAAGTTTGATAATCTTCTTTTATTTGAAGAAATCGGCTGCTGAAAGCTATCGATTGTTGGTAGAAGCTTATGGCCAACATGCATCAACTCAAAAAACTTGTGCACAATGTTTTGCGCAAAACTAAAGTGTTAATTTCAACACAGAAGACAAGTAGAGGCTTGGTCAGCCGACAACGTTTGCAGATGAGGAATTGGAAGCATTACTCGACGAAGATTTTTGTCAAAGGCTAGAAGAACTTGCAACAAGCCATTTCCCTACATTTAAAAGCAAGAAAATTGGTTCCCATATGAATTGAAGCCGAGAGACATTGAAAAGCGATTTTACATATCGGAAATGATGCTTTAATGCTACAGAAAAGAGGTCATTTTTGCATCGTATTGTTACTGGCGATGATAACTCCAAGCGTAAAAAGTCATACGTAAAGCCCGGCCAACCAGCCAAATCAATGTTGAAGCCTAATATAAATGGCTCCAAGGTAATGTTCTGTATTTGGTGGGAATAGAAGGCTGTTTTTTTTCTATGAGCTACTGAAATTGTTTTTGATCGCAGGGGAACTGTACCGAACACAATTGATTCGTTTCGAAAAATCGATCAAAAATTTTTCGGAAAACAGTGGATCGAAAGTTTTTGTCTCTTCTAACTACCATTTGTTTCGATCGATGCAGAACGCCATTACTGGAATTCGCTTTACTTCAGAACAGGGTATCAGAAATTGCCTCAAAACCGGAGCACTTCTTTTGGCGCAGAATCCACATGTTACCACAAATATGGGAAAAAATAGTTACTAACGATGGACCATACTCTGAATAAAGTATCAATTCATTTTTGTATTATAATAAAGGCATTTTTAACCAATTACTCATTAACCCATTATTAACTTAGTCGATGAAATCACGAAAAAAATAGAGAAAGACCGACACATGAGCAGCGTGGATACATTAGCTGCAAGGGAACTAAAAATTTATTACCAAAAAGTTATCAAGCAAAGCTCTATGTTTGAGTGACACATAAACTAATAGTGGGAAATTTTATGGACCGAATTTCCATTTTTTTTTTTATATATAAGACCAGCACCCAGGGGATGATTAGATTTAAAGTTACTCATGTCGTAAGTGGCAGGAAATACTTTCGCTGGAAGATTATTCGAACGAATTCTCCCTATAATGCGTTGTGCGATTTACTGCACAATCAACTACAAAGAGATGCGCTCTACGAGAAATACGAGTACTACGTAAAAATATATAATTTTGGGAATTAATTCCTTAATTTCGTTTGAACACATTCCGCTATAGTACCGATAGAACAATGAAACACACGCCACATTGCGACGGTGCTCCAATGAATCGATAGAGTTGACTACCCTACCGTCATTGATGAGCATCTTCGCCCTCTCCTGTACAGGGTCGAGAAGCTCCAAAATAGACTTTAAAGCACCGGCCCATACATGAGAGTTGTTTTCTATTTTGGGTCGGATATAGGCTTTGTAAATATTAAGGAGATCAGATATAGATATGTGATCATTCCAACGAACGTCACAGTGATTTCTCATGCACAGAACATCATGTGCATCTGATTCCTCAATATCCACATTACCCATTGACACAAATGACAGCACACCACCATGCCTGTGAGTTGAAAAACAACATTGAGTCTTACGACCCTGTTCGCACGCCCTCACTCGGAGACCTTCACCAGGTCACTTGTGAGTGTGACGTCCATATTCATCCTTCTTACCCCAACCTCCAAAAGGCTCGGTCTACGATCAAAAGAATATGAGTGACAAATGTTGCTGTCATCCGCAAAATAGTAGATAGGATTAGAAGTGAGAAGAAGAAAGTCGTTAAGAAATATTAGAAAAAGAGTAGGAGAAAGAACAGAGCCTTACGGACCCCCGAGTTTACCTGAACTCGTCGGATAAAACCCCATTCATAACCACTCTTATAGAGCGATCTCTGAGAAAACTAAATATAAATCGAGAGAAGTGAATACCGACGTACATATTTACTGTATAAAACTGTATATTTTATATTTACATTCATTAGAAAAATAAAATAATTTTTAAAAATAGTTTTGTTTTTGTTCCCTCATTTATAAGTTATTTTTATAGATTTTCTGTGCTACCACAAGCATTGTGTTCGTGTTTCTCAAATAAAATGCTGCAGTAAATGCACTCAACCATTATGACCAACATCGTTAGCATCAACACAGTATCAGCAATATAAGTATTTATAGACAAAGTTTTAGTAGCAACATTAACAGAAAGAGCAATAATGGTAAAACAAACAACAACTATAAAAAATTTTACTAAAAATATATATTTTTTATACAAAACATGTCACTTGGATACAAAAAATAAAGGAAAAAAATTTCTAATTTTCGCAAGTTTCTCAAATAAGGGGTGCAAAGAGTACATGGCATAGATTAGAGAGAAAGGGATTGAATAATAAGGAGGATCTTGATCATTTCCAAAGGCATTTATTGAAATTTTCCATATTTCGTTTTTATAGTATAGGGTCCGCCAAATAATTTTTTTTTTTTTTTTTTTTTTTTGAAAACAGGGTGCAAAACATCGAGTGTAGCTTCGGCTGTGTGGCACGTAGCGCCGTCCTGTTGAAACCAAATGTTGCTAATATCCTCCTCTTCAATTTTTGTGAACAAAAATTCATTCAACATGGCCCGATAACGATCGCCATTGACTGTAACGGCCACTCCTTGCTCATTTTCGAAGAAAAATGGCTCAATTATGCTTCTGGACCAAAATCGCACCAAACAGTGACTCGTCTTGGGTGTATCGGTTTTCCAATGTATGCGTGCCGGTTTTCTGTGCCCCAAATGCGACAACTTTGCTTGTTTACATACCCACCAAAATCAAAAAGAGCTTCATCTGAAAAGATGACTTTTTTTGGCAAAATCGGCATCTTCTGTAAGTCGATCTCAGGCCCACTTAGCGAAGCGAAAAAAGCTTATACACAACCATATTCGTTCAGCGGAAGTAAAATTAATTATCTGTCAAATCAGACATGAGCTAAGTGTTACCATTCACGAAATAAGCACTAGTTGAAAAAAAACGTTAGATGGCGGACCCGTTATTAAAAGGAGTATAACACTAAGGGGTTTTTATTCAAAAAGTAACCAAATAAAGTACTAGGCTTCACTTAAGGTAAGGATGTAAAAGAAAACGCATAGAATAGATCGAAAAACTTGCAAGATGTTGGCAAGTCAAAGAAAATTGGGTGGGTTATGATAGTCATTAGAACTTTCTGTTTTTCATAGGTTTGCTAAGTACAGATTAACAAACTTTTAAGCGCCGACACAAATCTGACACAAATCAACTTAGCCAATATTTAAAGAATGTTGATCTGAGCTTAGCAAACATACCAGCAAGTGTATTAAAAAATCATACTTATTCTAGACACTTGCTAGATTTTCAGTAGCATTTCGGGTTCCTATATAAAAACCCAAACGCGGGAAGAGAGTTTACCATATCTGGCTTTGACTCTCTTTCTGACTCCTTATGGAGTATCAATGCGAATTATACTAACAGTGTAATTGTTGTTGCTGGTGATTTAAATGTTCATAATCTGTCTGGGCTACGCCATTCAAGCCGCAAAACTTCCAAAGCCAATACGTAGAGCTATTATTTGCGCACAAACATGTTGTACAATTAGTGAATGAACTTACTCATATATCGTGTGTAGATAGGCACGAAAATAACACTCTCGACCTTTTTATCGCCACATGCCTTGAAAATTTTGTAATTGAGGTCCTTGCACCTCACGAAAATTTGAACCATTGTACCATTTCTGCCTCTTTCCCGTTCTCCACTCTTCATAATGCTTCACATACAGCTACGAAGCGCTTGCTTTCAATTACGGAAAGGCTCGTTGGGCTGAGCTTAACGATTTCTATGGGCATCTCAATTAGAAACTTTGTTTTCTTGATTCTAACGTGAATGCCTTGACTGAAATGGCTATCAATATTATAAAGCTAGTGATGGTTAATTTCGTTCCATCCAGAAATAAATCAACCTGCAAGCTTGCAGTCGGATCCAGAGAGGAAGCATTCAGAAATTGCCGTAATAACAAATGATTCGCTACGCAATCGGGTGAAATCTTTGTTTGCAGCAATACTGAGACACGAAAATGCTCTATACGAGCAGTGTTTACATGCTAAAGTTTTTACTTTTCCCCGGGGAAGTAAAAGCTTTTGATTAAGGAATAGTGCTAGTTTGGTGCCAGTCCTTTTAAAGAATGACCAATTATTCACTAACACGGTTGAAAAGGCAAAACTTGTGCTATGTTCGCAGTTAATTCGAACTTGCCATAGAGCGTTCAACAACTGCCAGAAATAGAAAGAGTATCAGTAACTATGCCTCGCATATTATTTCGCGACCGTGCAATTAAAAGATTTCTTGCAAATGTCGACGTTAATAAGTCTTCTTGGCCGGATGGCATTCCAACGTAGTCATGAAGCAGTACTATTCGACGCCGGCACGTTTATTGACTAATCTTTTCAGTGCGTGTTATCATGCGGGTGTTTTTCCAAATTATTTAGAAGGTTGCCAATGTTACGGCAATCCCTAAAAAGGGTGAAGCCAGTAGCCCTGAAAGCTACCGCCCAATAGCAATTTGCTCGGCACTTTCCAAAACTATGATGAGTAAGATTAATCACCATTTTGAGAAGTATGTATTTATAGCCCAACAATTTGTTGAGCGGTCGCCAATATGATCTTTATAGGGGACGCTCTACTGGTGATCTGCTGGCGTTACTCTCTGAAAGGTGGAATAGTTCCATTCATGGATTTTGTTAAAGTAAATTTGTGACCCTGGATATTTCCAAAGCATTTGATAGAGTCTGGCAAGAGGTTCTCATGTCCAAACATATACTTTTTTTATGTCGATAGCCAGTTCTCTAGATTTATAACGAGCTTTGTCAGGAATCTCACTATAAGAGCGGTTATAGATGTGATCTCATCCGACGAGTTCAGAATAAAATCAATCTTGAACTTTCTTCTTCTCACTTCCAATTCTCTCCACTCTTTTGCAGATGACAGCACTTTTGTCATTTGTATTCTTTTGGCCGTAGGTCGACACTTTCGGAGCTTTTTCCGAAAAGACAGAATATGAAAGACACGCTGCCAAGTCACCTGGCTTAAATCTCCGAGTAGCGTCGTGCGAACATTATCGACTTTAGTGTGTGCAAGACACAATGTTATTTTCTGACACACAGACGTATGGGTGTGATATCATCTGTAACCACGATTAATGAAGATATTGCTCTTGCTATTCTGTGCAGGAGAATTCATTATGATATTCCTTCTAACAACCACATATTTCGAGTGTCGAACGAAGCATTCAAGTGCTTCGGCTTCTTAAGACGATTTAAAAAATATTTCATTCTATCTGATCTTCTTAATATTTAAAAGACCTACAGCTGACCTAAAATGGAATCCAATTCTTATGTATGGGCCGGTGATTATCGTTCGCGTACAGGAGAGAGCGAAGGTGCATATTAATGACGGTAGGGTAGCCAATTCGTTGCAATATGACATGCGTTTCATTATTCTATCGGTTTTATAACGAAATGTTTTCTAGCGAAATAAGGTAATTAGTCCCTAGTAATTACATATTCTTTCGTAATACCCCTATCTCTCATGGAGCGCTTCACTTTGTAGTTAATTGCACAATAAATTTTAGTGAGAATTGGTACTTTAGCTGCACAGTGAAACATTTTTCCTGCTAAAGACTTTTCTACCACTTAAGGGGTAAATTGGGTAAATTTAAATCGAAAGTTTGTAAATATTACTTCCTCTTTCCTCCTGCCCACGACCTTTTATTCTAAAACCAGTACAATGCACTGCATGAGTAAGGGTCATCTCCTGAGTACAAACTGGTCTCAAATAAAAAAAAAAATGCTAAGCTCAGATTAATAAACTTTCAATCACTGACGTAAATTCGATGCAGATCAACGTAGTCATTATTTAAAAATTATTGATCTGAACTTAGCAAACGTAACAGCAAGTGTATTAAAAATCATACGTATGCTAGACACTTGCTAGGTTTCCATTATGAATACGGCCGTAAGTGTCTGCAAAACAAATAGAGGGTGTTTTTTGTAGAAGTATAGAACTTCAAGTTGTAATAAAACAATGATGGATTATTCGATTGACATGAATTTTATTTTTCCGAAAGATAATCTTGTGGCATAACATTTTAAATATGATTTCTGGCATATGACCGCCACGGCTAGCGCGGATGTAGTCCAATCTGGACGTCCAATTTTCGATGACTTTTTCCAACATTTATGGCCGTATATCGGTAATAACACGGCGAATGTTGTCTTCCAAATGGTCAAGCATTTGTGGCTTTACCGCATAGACCAATGACTTTACATAGCCCCACAGAAAGTAGCCTAGCGGTGTTAAATTACAAGATCTTGGAGGCCAATTCACAGGTCCAAAACGTGAAATTAGGCAGTCACCAAACGTGTCTTTCCATAAATCTATTGTGGCACGAGCTGTGTGACATGTTGCGCCGTCTTGTTGAAACCACATCTCCTGGTCATCATGGTTATTCAATTCAGGAATGAAAAAGTTAGTAATCATGGCTCTATACTTATCACCATTGACTGTAACGTTCTGGCCACCATCGTTTTTGAAAAAGTACGGACCACTGATGCCACCAGCCCATAAAGCGCACCAAACAGTCACGGTGTAACGGTGTTTCCACATTCATTTGAGGATTACCTTCACTCCAAATGCGGCAGGTTTGTTTGTTGACGTAGCCATTCAACCAGAAGTGCGCTTCATCGCTAAACAAAATTCGCTTATGATAAATGAAAATTGCACTATTTGCAAGCGTTGTTCAAGCGTGATGAATTGCCCAACCAAATTGAGAATAAATCACTTGTCAGCTGTTAAGTCGGTCGCCATCTTGAAAAGTAATGCCAACCTAAAGTTCTATACCTCTATAAAAACTACGCTATACCATGTGTTTGTCGGGAAAAAAATAACTTCAATTTCTATTAAAATTAAAAAAATAAATAAAAATATGCCAAAATAATAAACAGCCGTAGTTTTTTATTTTTGCTTTAAATTTAAAAAATTTCGCACGATGTCCAAGAGAGAGAGACAGAGAGAGAGAGAGAAAATAATACAAAAACCAGACGCAATTATTCATGTGCAAGAGTATTCATGTTAAAATTTTGTTTACGTGTAAATTACTCCAAAACATATATAAACAAACATACGCACATGCAAACACACACACAAATATTTGTTAGAATTGCATTTTTAAAATGTGTTTGTAAATATTTCGTGCGAGTGTGTGTGTGTATGGTGTATTATTTGAAAAATGTGTTGTTATTTTATGTGTTCAAAATTGAACTTTTTTGTTGCATACCAACAGGCACAATGAAAACTGTCACATCTAATGAATTTACATACAAGAGCTTATAAAAGAAAAACCTTTTGCATTACGTTTTAACTTTTTTTTTTTTTTTTTTGTTTAGGTCACACGACACAATTTGCCACATTTTGTAGCAGCTTACAAAAAGAGTGTAAGAGAAAAAAGTGCTTTTTTAAATGGCTGGTAGGTAGTAAGGAAAAAATAGGAAGGAAAAAAACTAAATGTAACAATCAGTTGCTCAAATATAGAACACGTGCTTAGAATATTTAAAATGTTTCAAAATCATTCGAGCTTAACATTTACAACAACAAATAACACAAACATGCCACAAATGTGACAACATAA
Source organism: Wohlfahrtia magnifica (assembly GCA_023159175.1). Taxonomy (NCBI): domain Eukaryota; kingdom Metazoa; phylum Arthropoda; class Insecta; order Diptera; family Sarcophagidae; genus Wohlfahrtia; species Wohlfahrtia magnifica. Next base: position 745,318 of record JAKWBJ010000227.1, on the reverse strand, counting down.
ATAAAAATGGAAATAAGCAAAGAAGAAAAAAACCAAGGAAACGAAGTGTAAACTAAAATCCTAAGAATTAAAAGAGAGAGAGAGAGAGAAAGAAAATGAACAATGGAATAATACTCCGTACACTCTTGCTCTACTTTTTCCCACACTCCTGTCTTTAAATAGAAATTAGCTTTAATGCTGGGCATAAGTACAGAGAGTTTACCAAGTAAAATAAATTAAATTTAGAAAAAAAAATTGTTTTTATGACATTCGTTGTATAACAAGGAAATGATTTGAATTTGTTAAGGGATGAAAAGCGAAAGGAAAAGTTAACACACATATTGGATTAATGATTTTGAAAACAGTTAAGAAAACCTTAAGAAAACATATTACATAGATCGTTAAGGAAAATAACTAATAAAAGTATAAATAACAGCAAGATATTATAATACACCTGCAGAATACTCCCTAGTATAGCATAACTTAACTTTTAAAAATTATAATTATTATTTAAGAGTTTTTTTTATTATCGCAACGTATGGTAAATATGCGCCTGACTGTTTCAGTAACTGAAGTACAAAATATACAAAAATCAAAATTGATTTTGAAGATCTCTCATATTATTTAACAAATCCAGAGATATGCTCCGTCCTAAGAAACCTGACATTTTATGAAAATGTTTAAGCTATGCCATGGTGCAAAAGCATGCGTAAAGACATACTCTTTACCACTTGGGGGTGGCGTAGTGTAGTGGTTAGAGTGCACGCATAACAACACAAACGACCCAGGTTCGGGCAGAATACATTATGGTTTCGAATGTTTAATAAAGAAGCTTCAACTTTCCTCCAGACTATTCCATCTAAAAAAATAAAGAAGAAGCCGACCACCTGACCTTCCCGCATACCTCAGGCGATGATGACAAACGTCAGACGAATGATCAGGAAAACACGCCACCTACTGGGAAATAATTACAATGCTAAAGTAAAGATCACCACCAATTAGCAAGGATCTTAACCGCTACGCAAAAATCATATGGAAGAAGCTACAGCAGACTACAGCTACAGCTACTTAGCTTGAAAGATCTAATTGATTAAAGAAATTGAAATAAAGCGTGACCGAGACAAGAAAAAAACATTTGTGAACCATTTGGAAACTACTCCCTGAGAGTTAGTAACAGACAAAATGTAAAACTTGTCGGTATTGATCTTGTTTCATAGTTCTTCCCTCAACAGTGTTATGGCGCTCTACTCCCTTAATGCTTTTTACGGATCACACCAATACTTTGACGAGGTGTTTAATCTTTCCCACTTTGTAATCAGTGTGTTTTATTTTTCACTTGGGCGTCGCCTGACCAAGCTACTCTTATGGGCTAGAATTTCGTTACTTTGTAAAAAAAAACGCTTTATTTAATACCAAATAGCACAATTTAACCGAATTTACCTTATTCTAGTCTTCATAGCCAGGAGAGATGTTTTTTCTTTATTACCTCTGTCAACCGACTTTTTTTTTATTTTATTGGATGAAGACCTGCTAAACCTTGCTTTGCTAATCTTCTCTACACAGTTCTCTTAGAAATTGGTATACAAAACTTTTAGACATACTGCGTTAATACTCCCGAAATTTTTTTTCGCTTCTGTTGGCAGATATACAGAATTTTTCTGTCTGTACGTGGTGAAGAAAAGCGTTTTCTACCACGTTTTTCGTATGAAGTAATGTGTTATTTTGATCTCATTCCGTTTTAATTCTATTAGCAGCTGATTTAGAAACACTTGCAATTTTTGCTACCTTTCTTTCACAGTGATTTGTATACTAGAGAAGAGTTCTGATGTAGGACTTTTTTCTTGGGGAGTCAAAATGTATTGAAACTAATTTATTATTACAAAAATTTGCTAAAAACAAAATAGTGTTTTAATAAAACTATTAAAATAAAAATGTTTTTAAATCTTTGACTCCACTTTCCATATTCCGTTTCTTAAACATTCTACGGCACCCCTACTATATAAAATGTTGCAGAAATCACCAACACTTCTTAACTATCAAGAACCATATAAAGGGTCCGCCACCTAACGTTCTTTTTCAACTAGTGCTTATTTTGTGAATGGTAACACTTAGCTCATGTCTGATTTGACAGATAATTAGTTTTATCCTTCCGCTGAACGAATATGGTTGTGTATAGGCTTCAACAACGCTGGGAAATATTGCGACATTACTTTGAAAATCATGGTAATGTTGCAGAATCAAAAATTCATCTTTTCAGATGAAGCTCATTTTGATCTTGGCGGGTATGTCAACAAGCAAAATTGTTGCATTTGGGGCACAGAAAATCCGCACGCATACATTGAAAAGCCGATACAGCCAAGACGAGTCACTGTTTGGTGCGGATTTTGGTCCAGAGGCCTAATTGGGCATTTTTCTTCCAAAATGAGCAAGGAGTGGCCGTTACAGTCAATGGCGATCGTTATTGGGCGGAGGAGGATATTAGCAACATTTGGTTTCCACAGGACGGCGCTACGTGTCACAAAGCCGAAGCTACACTCGCTGTTTTGCGTCTTGTTTTTGAAGATCGCATTATCAGCCGCTGAGCTGATGTCGTCTGGCTACCTCGGAGCTGTGATTTGACACCGTTGGACTATTGCAACCTATATTTGTGGGGTGCCGTCAAAGATACGTGTTACGCCAACAAGCCAGAGACAATTGACGCTTTAAAGAACAATATTCATGAAGCCATTGGCGAAATACAGCTGCACACAATCGGTAATGTGCTTAAAAATTGAGCCGATCGTGTAGGCTACTGTATGGCCAGCCGAGGCAAATAAATAAAAAAAGAAATTTGAGAAAATATTCAGTAGTTTTTTTATAGTATTTTCACAAAAAAAAAAAAAATTATTTGGCGGACCCTTTAAAAATGTTTTATTAAAAGTATGTCGGGCATAAATAATAATTTTCAACATTAAAATTTTTTGGCTTTAAACTACGTCTAAGCCACATAGTGACAAAATAATTGACTGTCCCTAATAATTTAGCAACCGGCTGTATTTTATATATTGTTACGAAAAAAAAAAATTCCTAAAAAGAAAATACACTACATCAGAAACCCTATTGTGGGATATTTTTTTATTGGTTTGTGTTTGTGTGGCATTGCCAATTCGACTATCGCTAGGTAACACATTCTCACATGTTTAAAATTAACGGATATAAAATGGAGTATATGAGAGCGTCTAAGACATTTCCGGAACTTTCCAAACTGTAGGCACTTAGGTATATAAAGTGGCTGCTCTACTTACGTCGAGTAGTTATCTCTTTGGTGTCATAAAATGAAGTCGTATTTAGGCTTAAATAAGTGCGTTGTATAAACGAATATTAAGCTGCTGTATTAAGGCAAACTCTATTAGGAAAATGTGAGAAAATAGAAACTTTAAAACAACAACAAAGTGGGGTTTATTTTATTTTAACGCAATTTAAACGAACTCAAACGTTTTAAAAACATTAAAACGTAACATTTTGATCTTATACAGCGGCTCTCTCGTTAATCGAGATTTTTTTTCTTTTACTGAAAATCCTATTTCATCAACAATTTAATAAAATTTAATAGAAATCAATTGCTCCAATTTGAAAAAAACATCTGATACCCTTGCAAAAATCGTGCCAATCTTTTAAATTACTTTTGTTTAAAATATTTAAATTCAATGAATACATTCTATTTCAAAATATTCTTTAATATTTACAAAGAAAATAAAAATTTCCAATTTCTGTCACTCATTTCTTTGTTTGTCACGCTTGCCACTATATTGTCGATGGGGAAACGCATGTTTTCCTTCTTTTATACCCAAAAGACACATTTAACACTTCATCGCTTTTTATTTGCGTCAAAAAAAAACAAATTTTTTTCGTTTCACATCATCTGTCAAGCCTTGTTAAGGATTAGTGAATATGACAATCGACACCAGTTTTCGTATGAAATTTATGGAAAAAAACAATTGTTTTTTCAACATTTTTGTACATTTGCCATAAATTCATGAAAAACGGAAGTTATTCTAACTCATCGGTATTCTGTTATAATGGTGGGATATGTTGTTGTCAATTCTGGAATAAAATACATATTTATTTAAGTCTTTAAAAAGCTAAGGGCACTACTAAACGTTTGGTATTTATCAGGGGATCGTGATCACAAAATATTGGTTTATATTGCGATATGGATTGCCATCTATCAACATATCCTGCTAAATGTTCAATAAATATCATGATACTGGATCGTGCTTAATATGTATACAACGTATAGCAGTGTCCTAACGAGTAGAACAAATTGCGGTTTTGTTGTAATAAATTGTAGATTTTAAAGTGCACTTGATCTCATTTTAATTTGAAACAGTGTCTTATAGATTTTTACTGAAACCGTAGTCTTTAATCTCGGTTTCTATTGAAAACTCTACTGACATTTTAATCGATGTAAGACTTATGATCAATTCTTTCAATTTTCAATTTTCTTTTGGCTTTGAGTGTTGCTTAGGTTAATTAGCTAAGTTTTGGATAACCCTCACTTAGATTCGTAGCGGGTTGCACTGGAACTAGAAAAAGATCTGTGGGATGTTGAAAAGAGAATGTGCGATCAAAAAAAAAAAAGAATTTCGCTATAATGCGTTGTGCGGTTCTCTGGAAAATCAACCACAAATAGCACTGAGCCGTACATGAGCCATGTATCCCATGTATCTTGCACTGTTACAAAAATACTTGAAACTTGAACGTTGCCTTCTATGCTCGAAATATGTTAAGTAAGACATCACTATCAACATCAAGAGCACTTGCCTCGTCACTTATGTATATCACCATATACATAAAAACGTATGTCCTAAATTAGGCCTCTACAAATTTTAATGTTTCAGGCAATCACCTTTGTTTTCCTTCAGCTTTTGCTAGAAGCTTCAATTAGCATTTAGTGTCCAACGTCAAGTAGTTTTTGGCTGCACCCGCCTTCTAACACATTGTGGATTTCAATCTAATGCCCTTTTACGGAGTTCCATCCAGTTCCATTTGCGACGCCGAATTTGAACTGACATTGGCTCCTCACCGTACCAACGCAAAAGTTCCCAGCAGGTCGGAGGGAATGGCAGCCTCGTTAAACAAGGCACACTTGAGCACGCATAGCTGCCTGTTGTAATACCACAAAATCCTGGTAATCAAACAGAGACACCGCACAGAAACACTAAGTTAGATCGGAAACCAGCCCGACAGTGTAATAAACCTGGCTATTAACTCGATGTCATGGATATATAGCTCCAATAAGACATCGATAAAGGGAGAGCCCAGTGTGAGAAGTCTCCTCCGAGCGAGAGACGGACACGGCAGATAAAGTGAACCACGCTATCCTCCTCCTCAGAAAATCCACAACCACAACAAAGTCATTTAGCAGCCCTTGTACGTGTCTACCCATGACGCAATAGCCCGTGACGATGGATACAACAGAGGAGGTGCTTCGATAGTATAGTTTGAACAGTTGTTTGCTACGCTTTATATCCAACCTAAGCCAGGTATCTCCGGCAATTAAGCAAGAGTTCCATTCAGAATATCACGAAAGTCCTTAACCATCTCAGAATTGGAAGTCACATTCGAAAAAGATCTGATCTAAGCGGTGACCAGAGCAGATATATATCGTCGTTCGAAGCGCTATTACCATGGATGCACTCTGCAGCAAAAAAAATGGCCATCGCTTCGGCTTGAAATACACAACAGTAGTGCGGATGCCGAAGAGAAACATCAAGGTTGAGCCTATCGGAAAAATATTCCACTGCCCACCATGATTTTTACAGATGACGTGGTGTAGTGGTTAAAGCGCACGCTTAACAATAAAAACGATCCAGGTTTTAAACCCAGCAGTGGACATGATGAAGAACAATTTAATTGTGGCTTCAAAAGTTAAATCTAAAAAATAAAGAAAAAATCTGGCGATGACACGTCATCTATTGGGAAAAAATTACAAATGCTAAAGTAAAGATCATCACCAATTAGCGAGGATCTTCACCACTACACAAAAATCATATGAAGGAAGCTGCAGTGGATTAATCATCTGTTTAGCTTGAAAGATCCAAATTGTTTAAAGAAACTGAAACAAAGCAATGGATGCTTTGTGGAAAGCCAATATGCTTCCTAGAGGAGTAATGGAGAAGAAAAACCCTGTTTTTCTAGCCTAGAACCGTCTATATAGACATCCACTTCATCGCTGGCGATGATAGAGTCAGAAGCCCAATCTACCCTACCAAGAATCATAATATGAAATTTCCTATACAGTTCAGGTCCAGATGAGGCATAGATGATATCACCCAGTATCAGGGGTTCCTCAGATAGAATAGATGAGCTTCCGAGAAGATAATATGCTAGCGTGATAGACCGTATAATCTCACCGCTACAAGTTTGGACCCTAGCTTGACAAGTATCTAAGAAGGTAGCCATTCAAGCATCACAATAAGAGCTCTTGTACGAATAGTACGAAACACAGCAGATTTCCTGACCTAATCACGAAGTCTGATATTGCAATTTTCATGGAGAGTAGTTCAGCAAAAAATTCGGTTCAATATCGCTGAATAAATGCAGCGAATAAGCAGAAGCTCTAACTGTGATACAATTCTTGGCCACCATATGCTCAGTATTTGTCTTAGACAATCTTTTCTAATATTACAGTTTATTTGACAAACTTTCAGTCATCAGCCTGACCTCATATTTGGTCCAACAAATTCGCAATTTGGTGATTGTAGAAAAGGCTTTGATTTACACACTCAATGCTGCCAACATCTGCAGCAGCTTGATCTTCGGTTGTGATAAAACTCTCCGAACGCTGATAGAGACATAGTTTTGGTCTTAGTAGGATTCATCGTACCATTTAGCCGGCCAATTTTGTCTTATGTCTATACTGTTCGTGTAGAAAAGCTTTTAATTTCAATTTCATCTATTCTCGTCTAAATTTGATGCAAAAAAGAAACTCCTTTTCTCTTATTTTCTTAAATCAGATTTTTCTTTTATTTATTCTTCTCTCATCGTGCATTTCATCATTCGTTTTTAATTAAATATATAAAAAATGTTGCCATTTCCTGTCATTTTATTTTTGCTCTCGGTTTTCGGTGTGACTCTCAGGAATTCTTCAACCAAAAAACCTATATCTTTAGACATTCCCTACATAAAACTGCAGCAATTACTGAATGTCAGTTGTATGACAAAGCAAAGAGTTGCAAAAATTCCCATGTGGCATATACATATCTATTTACGTATGTACATATGTAGTATTGCCACAATCAATCTCTGTCATATTGTCGGTTTAATAAAAGCCAATTTAAAATAAAAAGCCAAACAAATAAAAATGTAATTTTTTTGCTTTATTTTATTTTATTTTATTTTTTTTTTTTAATAAAATTTTCTTATACAAAAAGTTTAAAATAAATCTTCTTTTTTAACTTTTTTCCTCGAAAAGAAAATGTGAGTATTTGTGATATGTTTTGTAACGGGAACAAAAGTTTAAAAACATAAATAAATAAATAAATAAATGACTTTAAATATCTTTTATTTTGCTCACATGTATATGACATTCTTATTTCTTTTTTGTTTTCTTTGTTTCTTTAACAAGATGGCGACAAAAAGAAGAAAGAAAGAGAAGAACTGAATGAATGTGTAATTTTTGAGAATTTCTGTGAAACAAAATTCATTCACCGCAATAATTATTCTGACAAATTTACAAACTGTGGGTAAACATTGTTTTTCTTGGAATATAAATAAAAATTGAATTTAAAAAGAAACTTTTTTTTTACACTTCTTGAGTAAAAGAAAAGGAAATTGCAATTGAAATTGAAATTAAAATTGAAATTGTCTTTAAATTGAATAAAATATTTTTCTTAAAAACCCGAAATTAATTATTTACAAAAGAAATTCAAAACAATTATTTTCATTTCTTAGTAAAAAATACAGTCTCAGCTTTAAAAAGCGTACAACTTCGAAAAAATTGGTTTGAAACTACAGTAGTTATGATAGATTTTGTTTAACAATGTACATATCAGTTAAAAATACTCATATGCCTTAGTGGTTACTTTTAGAAAAAAAGCATTAAAAGAGGTCTTAAGCCACTAAATCAGTTGATTTAATCAATACTCACTTACCCATATGACCATTTACAGCCTTAGTTGGTTCATAGCTGGAAGTCTAAGTTTACGCCCGATCTTGTACGCTTCTTCTCCAGAAAGTCAAACCAAGTTTTAAAAGAACATCATCGACCTAGTGATTCCAACGGAGTTAATTGTCCCGGGACGTGGAATTTTCACTCATGTCCTAGCCAATGCAACTGTTGCACTCCAGGGCAATTTCGGAATACGACCTTGATCAAAAAGCTCTCGGATTAAAACCCGTATGGCGGTCCCATCGTTCCAATATGAGTTTTTTTTTTTGTAAATTTTTCCGCTAAATCTTAGCATTAGAGCTGGACATTTGCAAAAGCTATGTAGCCAAGCGCACATCTATCCCTAGAAATGGATTTAAATTTGCAACTTAACTTTAATTTGTATTAAATTTTGCGTAAAAAACGGATTTAATGGTGCGCGAACGTTTGAAATGTTGAAAAAGTGCATCGGCGAAGATTCTCTAAAGAAAACGATCGTTTACCCATGAGCATGAGCAGTTCAAAAGTAGTCATGAGTCAATCGAAGATAATGAACGCAGTAAAAAACATCGTCATCCGAAATCGACTTAAACATTCATAAGGTAAAGGAAATTAAACATCAGAGATATAGCATAGGACTTGAACATTACCTATGGTTGCGTCCCAGATATGTTGATTAATGCTTTGGTAGCAGCAAAGTTGGTGCCAAATTATCTCCATTTCATACAAAAAAAGACCGTGTTAAGGTCGTAAAAGATATGATCTGCGAGGCTGAATCCGATCCCACATTCATCACAAGGATTATTACTGGAGACGAGACCTGGTTTTATGAGTACGACATGCCATCCATAGATCGAAAAAACCACGTCATTTTCAGTCACGGTTTTCACGGATTACAATGGTGTAGTCGTAGTTCACCATGAATTTTTGCCAGTAGCCAGACATTATGACATATTTGCGTGAAGCAATTCGGTGAAAGAGACCAGAATTGTGGGCAGAAAATTCGTGGGTTTAGCACCATGATAACGCATCATTGCAAAGTGCCATCATTATTCGTAATTTTTTGACACAAAATGCAACAATACCATCTAACAGCCACCGTATGCACCTGATTTGACTCCCTGTGACTTCTTTCTGTTCTGTTCAATCGTGTGTATGGAATCAGAACACACACACACACATTGCTAAAATATTAGCACAGACCATAAGGAGATGTCTGACAGAAAATAATTTTCATGGTCGTATTGCTGGCAAAAAGCCAAACTAGTCGAAGATATATGTTCTGCAACGCTTGCGGTTTACGAAAACCCAACTTAGTAAGGATCCAAATTTTTGAATGCTTTTAGTTTGGAACTATGAATCAAAAACTAATATCTTCGGACTTGACAGCAGACCCTATGTCCGACGTTCCGTAAATACTCCAAGATACACACTTAATTGACTTAATTGCTTGGCCACAAGTGTAGTTCCCGCGACATTCCCAATTGCAACGAGGGGGAGTTGTCTCAATTAATGAGCTGCATCCTATACTCTTTTTGGAGCTATTGAAAGGGATCTACAGTTTTACGGCGGCTCTGAATGGTGGATGCATTAGTAAGAAAAGTTTATCATGGCATAAATACTCATTACCAGTCGCTAGTATATTATCAGGTGATACCACTGTTAACAATTGTCGAAGATCTGGCCTGGGATTGAATCGAGTATCTCTTGATTGGTGGGCGGCTGTCTCACCTATCATATCACAGCGGCATTCGTTAACATTGCTCCATATTTGAGGACTTGAGGCTGAGCTGGCTTGGTAAGTAAAGATTCTATGATAAGAACAGTTTTAGCAGCTGTTTATTCCAATGCAGCTATTTTGATATATAGGCCTCCATTCTGGAAAATTTACATGCAGTATCAAATGGGAGAAGCGCACCTACATTTTATAACCTCTTTCTATCAACATTTTTTGATATCATTTTTAAACATCTGTATGTAACCTGATAAATAGGCCCTCAAAAAAAATTCTTTATTTATTTATTTTTTTATTTTTTGCATAGTTATTAGGTCAGTTTATTAAAATATATATTACGTACATATGACCACCTGTTCCGAAACACTAACATGTAAAAATGTCAACGTAATTGCAAAAACCTTCAGCATAATTTTATCAGTTTATTTTTGAACAAATAGAGAAGAAGCAGGAAAATAAAACTCTTTCAGCAGCAACAACCAGCAGATTTTAATATTTTAGAGAAAACCTTGAAAAAGTTTTTTGTTTCTAATTTTAATTCTCGTTTTTTATTTAACCACTATTTAGCCAGCCAGCCAAAGCAGCCAACCATTTAAACCACTGAAAGTTAATCTGGCCAAAAAAAATTTTATCTGATTTTACTTTTACTTTTTTTCTGCCACTAATTTTTACATTTTTTTTGCGTTTTTTAGTTTTAGTTCTCAAATAAATGAAATAAAAGCAAATGGAATGAAAAATTAAATGAAATTAAAGTCCACAACGTTAGTAAAGAGAGAGCGAGAGAGCGACGAGAGATATAATATGATGCCCCTGACTATTTACTGTTAAAATTTTATCGCATTTAGACAACATCAGAAACCACTTATGAAAACTGACTGAGCAAACAACCAAAAAAACACAAAAAATAAGAGATAAAGAAGAAGAGACACAAAAGGATTCATATTTATTTAAAGGCCGCTTATAATTGCAACACTGCAGAGAGTGAATCAAAGGTATGTAACAGTTCTTTTGTGAGCTTTTAAATATGTCAGATGTGTATATATGTATGTGTATGTGTATGTGAGTGTGTGTGTATTTATTTAGCAACCCTATAATTAAGACAAGGTTACCATTTCATTTAAACATGTTTGCTCTATGCAGTTAATGACCAAAATAGTCTATGAAGGCCATTTACATTAATGGCTAGAAACAAATAGAAAAAAAGCTTTAACAAATGACAATAAGGCACGTGTAGCTTGAAAATACATTGTTTTTATAACTGAATAAAATTAAATTTTTTTTATATAAAAAGTCAATTTCAAGCGAGTGAAGCGCAGTCTCAATGAAAATCGATTGGTTAATACAAATTACATTCCCAATACAATGAAAGAACCGAGTTTTGAAAACAAAAATTTTTCGCCGAAATTTTTGCCGAAAATTCCACTGAGCGTATGGTGATTATATGAATTTTGAAAAAATATTGCTTATACGCTACCCATTGCATACAATTACAACAATAAAATTTTATTATCAAATCTAGGTACTTTCAACTTATTGGCAATAAAATATGTATTTACCAATCGATTTTCATAAATTATGGTTTATTCTGTTACTATTATGTGCAGCTTTTTGCGTAAATAGTGAAACTGGTGAATATTTGCTGTTTACTATTTTTGGTGAATTTTTCGAAATCAAAAATATCATAATTCTTCCAAACAAAATTTTCTTTGTTATGATTTGTTACTCATTAACTGCAAAAATATGGGTGATAGTAAAAGTTAGTATTAGAATGACTTAAAGCTGGTAAAATTTTGAATTTTTTGGCATATGGCTTAACGAAATCGAATAAGCCATTTCAAAGTTATCATAAGATATATGAAGCAGCCTCTTTAAAAATCTCACATTTAGAAAAAAAATTGTTAAAAAAAAAACTTATCCATAGAATCTGAAATGCTGATGATTTTTGGAGTTAGGCCACCATAGCGCATCAAAAAAATATAGTGCTGATCCAAGGTCAGAAAAAAAATTTTTTTTTTCATTTGTTGCATAGTGATTAAAGAAAATACACCGATATTGCGCAACGTTGTATGTATATAAACATTTTTTTTTAACTATTCTAACTGTTAAAAAATTGTCACTGAATTATCGTTGAATTTTTTACCAAAGTTAGGCAGTTATTTTTTTACAGAATACATATCGACAAAATCAGCAGAATCAGGAGAAAAACTAGTCTTACCACATAGAGTATCGTTAGATACGAGAAATCTCTTCTCAAATAGTGAATTTGTATACAAACAAGAAGGGAATGAAAGAGTTAAGAAGAAATTTATAGAAAACTAGCTAAACCGCGGCGTGCTTCGCTATCCATATCTTAATTACTACCTTAATTATAATTTTTTACTTTTTTTCTACATTTCATCTCTTTTCGTCCATAAGGCTAGAAAAAACATATATACACACACACAACTTTTATTCAGGGTGCTTCGCCAACCCTTTACAAAAAAGGCTACTTACTAATCTTTCCCACATTTTCGCTGATGTGGATAGATAACGAAACTTGTAAAATTACACATAAGTAAAATTACATATTGAGTACCACTTCCAGTTATGGACTGCTGATGTGTATTAACTAGGAAGTCATTTAGATCAAATACGTTAACTTCCACTTAATCGTTCTCAAGATATCAATATTTACTTTATATGGAAGGTGCCACCCCTGCTAGTCCAAATATCCTCGTTCCTCAACTGATGTTTTGTATTAACTATTAAGCTATTTGGCTGAAATTTAGAGGCTCTCGATTAAAAGATTATTGAGTTATAAAATGATCAACACAGGATAACTGATTTATATATAAACATATATAAAAGAAGGCGATTTTGGGCTCCAACTTCAGGCAAATGAGAAATCTGATTTCTACCACACATATATATTGTTACGAAAATAGAGTTGGACACCCCAGCATTTATTACATCGCTAAAATAAATAAACAAAAGCTGCAAGAACAACTATACGTGCTGTTTATAAATAACCAGAATCGACAACAACAAACATTAGCAGAGATTAAGTAAATAAAAATAACACGGCAACAACAAAAAGTAACAGAAAAGAAAACAAGTAACAGACAATAACAAGCAACAACAAGTACTAAGAGCTGAAAAAGGTAGATATTTATATACGCATGGCTACAAAAGAACTAAAAAGAAATTAAAAGAAAAAAATGGAATCTGCCTGAAATATCGAGAGGTTCGAGAGCTTTCGGTATATTGCTTACTCAGCCATATAAAAGTCACATCGATGCGAACAGCGATCAGCGAACTACTCTCGTTGGTTTGAAGTCAGCGTAAAGAGAGCTTAGAGTGGTTAATCTCTGGTCGAAGAGAAATTGAGTTGTGATTGAACCCAAGTTATGACTAAGATCTGGTTTGGAAGATCTTTAGGTAGAAAAATCTGTCGAGTAATTGTTGTTGTTTACAAAGTTGTAAACAGACGAAGTAATTAAGAATAGAAAATTGTTATTGCCTGTAAAAAGGTTACAAGCAGTGGTGCACAAATCTGTGTTGAATAAAGGATTGTAATTAAAAACTAAACACAAGATCTACAATCTACGAGCACATACACACACGTTTTTAAAAAGGTAAAAACGTAACAATATAAACTACATAGTCCCTAATACCTTGTGTATAAAATTGGTCGAAATCGGCTGTGGCGACATATGTAAGCAAAAAAAAAATTCTTTAAACCCTTCAGACTTCAAGGCCATACACATAAAACATTTAAAATGATTTTTATCATTTTCCGGTTTTAATTTTTTATTTTTTTCACTTTTATGTCATGTTTGATTAAACATGCGTTACATGCTTTTTAACAATAAATTCAAAATGATTTCAGGCTTTAAAAAAATTCACTTTTATTTTATTTAATAAACAAAAGTTCTTAAAAACAATAAAATGAAGAACAAAAAAAAACAAAGTTTTTTTAAAAGTATTCCTATTTTTTGCCCTCCATATTTGAATTCATGCTAACACTTTACCATACACGGGATTATTTTTATTGTTGTCAGGGCCAAAATAGCACATATGCACGTTGTTGCAGTTACATAACACAACGGAAAAAAATATATATACAAATAAACACAACAACAACAAAATATTTAAAGTAGTTGTTGTTGCTGGAAAAAAAATATGATGAAATGGAGAACAGGCAGCTTACTCGTAGCTGAGTTGACAGCCGCGATAGTATAGGGACTGCAGTGTAGAGAGAAAGCAACATGTGTTCATGTTCCCAAGTCAATTAGCTTAGACCCTGAAGTTGGCATTGTATTGTTATCCATCACATGTTAAATGCATGAGAATTCTTTTTATATTTATTCAATATACAAAAACACACATTTTTCTACATACAACAACGTGGGTAGTGTGAGAAATTTAAACTTTATGACTTTACCGCAAACATAGTTTATAACACATTTTGTCTTCAAAGTAAAACTCGCTATAACGATAACGTTTATCTTGAATAAAAATCTCTCTAGACGGTAAAAGATATAAATACTCCTCCTCTTCAGGAACACAGCTCCTGCAGAAATTCTGCTAGGGAAGTTAAAGTCTATCGGCATGCTTTACAATGAGATAATGGTCCATAGAATTAAAAAGAGAAGACAATTCTAAAAAAATTTTGCACTTCGTTTGTTCTTTGCCATAAAACATTGTCAAAAATTAAAAAAATTCAAATATTTTTATAGGCCACACATTTAAGGGTCAGCACAGCTCCGTTCCTTTGTATTAAATTATTTAGAGAAAAAATACAGAAAAGTTATGGCAACAAAGTGCTTTTTTTTCTTTTTTTTTTTTGTAGAAAAGAAAACGCCATTAGTCTTCTGTCATACATCTCACTATTTCGGTTTCCCTCATTAGAAGGCATGTCGATAGACTCAACCTTCTCTCGCATGACACAAAATAGAGAAGAGAAAATTTTTTCTTAGCCTAGCGATACCGCACGTGGCCATCTTTTACATCGGCCGAAGGACAGCCGACCTAACTGCTGCAATCGGAACACCTATGCTCGGTTCCTGTCAGCATGCATAGACTAAGACAGACGTCTAAATGACGCTCGTAAAGGACTTGATTGCATATTGCGGTCTAGGCTGTGTTTCATTGTTATGGGGTTATCTACGTAGACCATATGGTCTTTGGCGTAGCCACAGAAAAAAGGTCTAACAGCGACAAATCTCCCGATCATGAATTAAGAAATTACGCGACCAGGATATCTCTTATGCAATAAAGCCAAGAACGTTCGTGTTGTGTGTAATGGTACTGTATTATTAAAGGCACATATCGTTCAATTCATAGTCTTCTATTACACACAAAAAAAAACTGTTATCATACGGCCGTAGCGCTCTGAGTTGTCGTTAACAACAAAATACAGCCCAATGACACCTCCACACCAAATTATGCGCATTAAACAGTCACTTTTTACGGATGCAGTGGCTCATCCACACTCACTTCTGGGTTCTTCGAGCCCTCTATGCGCCAATTTTGCTTGTTGACGTAACTAACGTGGGAGACATTAACTTAATTGCTAAAGAAACTTCTTTGCAGTGCGTTTTAACTACTTTTATACATTCTTCGGTTGTTAAATGATCCATATTCTTAAAAAGCCTATCCGTCACTAAATAAACAACGTCACTTAGATGACCCACAACAAATTTAAAGGCCTGATTGCACTTCGAGGAAATAGCTTAAGGAAGAATAACTGACTCTACATAGACCAGAATGTTCTCATAACACTGGTCTACAAAAAACAAAAAAATTTCTCGCCTTCAAATAAAACCATGTGAAGTACGAATAAATGATTTCAATGCGCTGAATTCAAATCCGCTTTCAGTTTTTTTTTCCATCGGGCTCAAACTTTTTTTTATGGGCGTGGCAAATTTTTCGCCCCAAATAAGGCAGTTATGTTAATATATTTCATCATAACTTGAAAATGACGACCGATTTTAATGCAAGTAGAATCAAACGCTTAAAAACAAAATTTCCTATAAATGACCTGAACACCATTCTTTTGTATTTTTAACAGTTTCGGAGTTATTCACAACTAAGCTGCGAAAAAAAAATTTTTTTGCGCAAAATTGAAACAATTTTTCAGAATGAAAATTTTAGATGTTAAATTTACCGCTAGTTTTGCAAGTAAACATTTTTTCGCTAATTTTGTTCAAAGTTACGTAAAGGGTCCGCCATCTAACGTTTTTTTTCAACTAATGCTTATTCCGTGAATGGTAACACTTAGCTCATGTCTGATTTGACAGATAATTAGTTTTATCCTTCCGAATATGGTTGTATATACGCTTGAACAACGCTGGGAATCTGGGCCTGCGATCGACTTACAGAAGATGCCGATTTTACCAAAAAATCATTTATTCAGATGAAGCTTGTTTTGATCTTGGCGGGCATGTAAACAAGCAAAATTGTCGCATTTGGGGCACAGAAAACCCGCACGCATACATTGAAAAGCCGCTACACCCAAGACGAGTCACTGTTTGGTGCGGATTTTGGTCAAGAGGCATAATTGGGCAATTTTTCTTCGAAAATGAGCAAGGAGTGGCCGTTACAGTCAATGGCGATCGTTATCGGGCCATGTTGAACGAATTTTTGTTCACAAAAATTGAAGAGGAGTATATTAAGACGGCGCTACACAACTGAAGCTACACTCGATGTTTTGCGCCCTGTTTTTAAAGATCGCATTATCAGCCGCAGAGCTCATGTCGTTTGGCCACCTCCGAACTGTGATTTGACACCGTTGGACTATTATTTGTGGGGTGCCGTCAAAGATAAGTGCTACGCCAGCAAGCCAGAGACAATTGACGCTTTAAAGGACAATATTCGTGAAGCCATTGGTGAAATACAGCTGCACACAATCGATAATGTGCTTAAAAATTGGACCGATCGTGTAGGCTACTGCATGGCCAGCCGAAGGAGCCATTTGAATGAAATTATTTTCCATTATTAACCGGAACCCTGTTAACCCTGTTTTTGAAGATCGCATTATCAGCCGCAGAGCTGATGTCGTTTGGCCACCTCGGAGCTGTGATTTGACACCGTTGGACTATTATTAGTGGGGTGCCGTCAAAGATAAGTGCTACGCCAACAAGCCAGAGACAATTGACGCTTTAAAGGACAATATTCGTGAAGCCATTGGTGAAATACAGCTGCACACAATCGATAATGTGCTTAAATATTGGACCCATCGTGTAGGCTACTGCATGGCCAGCCGAGGCAGCCATTTGAATGAAATTATTTTCCATTATTAACCGGAAGGATTGTACTTTCGAATAAAAAAAGAAATTTTGAGAAAATATTCAGTGGTTTTTTAATAGCATTTTCAAAAAAAAAAAAATATTTGGCGGACCCTTTACATGCATTTAATTTTGAATAAAATCAGCAATAGCCAACCCATTTTGAAGCTTATTTAATTCTCAGCATTCTAAACTTTAATTTAATGCTTAATATCTAAAATATTCGATCTGAAAATTTTTTTATGACTTTCTGAACAAAAATTGCTCTAATTTCGCGATTTTTTATTTTGATTTTTTTTTCTCAGCTAAGTTATAAATAACGCCGAAACTGCTTCAACAAAAAAAATCAAATGAATTAAAAGTACCAAGTTATTCAACAAAATAATTGATAACTTCATGACATTAGAGAATTTTAATCTTTTTTTTCATTTAAGTTTTTACTCCTAGAAACGAAATACTTTTAACACCACCCTCTTTAAATTGGGGTTTTAGTTGTAAAAGTTACATGAGAGTTTTACAAGTATTAGTATTCCTTTAAAAAATTTGTTTCTAAAATAAACAATAAAAAGCACGAACCATGTGCTAAACAAGAAAATTAAAAAATGATATGTACAGTGGGCTTAAAGCAAGAAAAATGTAACGATTTATACTTTTAAAAATAATTTTATGTAAATGTTGCACGCGACTACATCGTAGTTAGTCCATCGAAAAGCTCTAATTATGATATGCTTTCCGCTGGTATCTCACCAATGCACAGTGGTTGGTTCTTACTTTCAGTAAGAATATCAACGTAAAGCATTGTGCAGATTACTTAATATTAAAATGGGTGTGGTTCATACCTAAGTATGCTAACGATCACTTTTTCCTCTTCCAAGTAAAAACTTACGCAAATTGTTATATATAAAATTTAAATTTGATAATGTTATAAAATGTTATCTAGAAAATCAGAAATAGCTGACAATAAAATTAATATTTGCTAACTTGGTTATCTGCGTTGTCATGATATACAGGGATCTAAAGGATCTACTAATAATTGCACGATATTTTCATGTCTCGCTTACCAACAATTCTAAAACTAAGACGCATTTTATTCATAGCTTAACATACTTCTTTAATAAATTTATAAATAGATCGGTTACTATATAAGACATGTGTGAAAGCATTTGTTAACTTAAG
Source organism: Wohlfahrtia magnifica (assembly GCA_023159175.1). Lineage (NCBI taxonomy): Eukaryota > Metazoa > Arthropoda > Insecta > Diptera > Sarcophagidae > Wohlfahrtia > Wohlfahrtia magnifica. The sequence continues at coordinate 727,029 of JAKWBJ010000227.1, read as the reverse complement.
AAATATGTTAAAAATTTGACACAAAATGTGTTTGCTTGAGAAATAGAGACAGATTCCTCACAGTTACATTAATGCAGTACACTCAACAACTTTATACGGGCTTGCTTTATACGTAATTTGGCTAAAACGGCCTGCTTGAATTATGGAACACATTCGCTTTACGGCGCAAATTATATCATCATATAGCTAAAAACCGTAGAATCACTGTGTGTAAGGCAAGCAAAAGCAACACATATCCACTTCGTTTTACGGCATTTCGATTTACGGCATACATTCTCAGAGGTATAAGTGTATATATCATTTCAATGGTTTGCCTGCCTTTATTCGTAAGTTTATTAGAAATCTAAACTTATTTAGTATTCAAGTAAGTTATTGGCATGTAAAGCATTAAACACATAACCGACAGCCAGCAGCATTTGCTGCTATGCTATCGACTTCATAAATATTTTGAAAGCTGCTGCTTAACAAAAATTAGGTTTCATTGTCATCTGTTTTATTTGTCATAAAAATATTTGTTATAGAAAAATATTTATCAGTGGTGCCTCTCAAGCTCTTCAAATCCACCAAAATAAAAACGCTTTTGTAAAATATTACTCAGAAATATAAAAGTTAACATAAATGTTGTTTGATACCATATTTTTTTCCGTTACTCCTCAAGGTAGCATATTGACTTTCCACAAAGTATATATTGCTTTGTTTCAGTTTCTTCAATCAATTTGATATTTTTTCTTTAAGCTGAATACGAGTAGATGATAAATCCGCTGTAGCTTCCTCCATATTATTTTTTTTTTTTTTTGTAGTGGTGAAGATCCTTACTAATTGGTAGTGATCTTTACTTTAGCATTGTAATTTTCTCCCAGTAGGTGGCGTGTTTTTCCCGATCATTCGTCTGATGCTTGTCATCATTGCCAGAGGTATGCGGGAAGGTCAGGGGGCGTTTTTTTCTTTATTTTTTAGATGGAATTGTCTGGAGAGAAGTTGAAGCCTTTTTATTATTAAACATTCGAAACCAAATTTAATTTTTTTTTCTTCGTAATGTCCTCTGCTGAGGCTCGAACCTGGGTCGTTTATGTTGTTATGCGTGCGCTCGAACCACTACTACAATATTAGAGAGATCATTTATTCGACTTTTTTTAAAATCCGGTTTTCGAATAATCCGAAAAGTAGCACGGTTTTCGATTACTAATAATTCAAATAACCGGTTAACCAGTTCGTTTATTTAAATAAAATTTTCCTTAATTCTTGAAACGCAGAGCTCGACTACGTCGTTTTAAAAATAAGCAGAAGCTAACAGAGAGCTCAAAATTAAAGTGGCAATCAATACTAACAATAATTCTAACAAATCTCATAAAAACTATGCCAAATCGGTGTGCGTAGCCATGAAAAATAAAGTTTATTACACACAAAGTACTGAAAGTTGCTTAATTTCGTTTTTGTTGTATTACTTGGTAGAGAATGGAGTTAAAGGTTTGTTGTTATAGTTATAATTTAGGTGCCCATGATAACAAAAATTAAATGTTTTACTTTGAATAAATCAATTAGTAATATACGAGTACTTAATTGCCTCGACAAGAAATTTCGCTTAGATTTCGAGCAACATTGTATGTAAACTTATGCACCACGTATTTAATAGTGTGTGTGTCACTGTGGTATGTTGGGTAAGAACTCACCTTCCAACCAAGAACTCGTCAGCTAATCCCAGACCACACTGTCTGTCAATTTTCGACTCAGATATCACCTCACAACATTACTAGCGACAGGTTGTGTGTATCTACGCTGTGAAAAACTTCATTAACTAATATATCTGCTGTTTGTGGGTTTGTTGGCTTTGAGTCTAGTTGATCATTCTCCATATATGAAAATCAATATTCATTTACAGAAGATGAGAAAAGGTTGTTATTGTTCGATCTACCTGGGTTTTCACGTTCTTTGTGAGACGTTCAAGGTTATCATAAATACAAAAATAATTAAATTTATACAAATAGTTTAACGATGAGCATATTTTCAATAAAAAAATATACAAACGTATTAAAATTATACTTATTTAAATTAACCGGTTATTCGTGTTAAGTTAACCGGTTTATTCGGTATTCGAAAAACTAAGATTTTGAAAAAACCATATTCAACAAAACAAAAAAACCGGTTAAAGCCGGTCGAATAACAACCGCCCGATCTCCCTATACAATATTTTAATTTTATAACTATTTTTACGTTTTTTTCTTTTATTCAAAATTTTATATTGTATTGGTATCACTAATTTGTGTTTTGCTGCCTAAATAAAAAAATATATTTTATGTTTAGTAGCAGCAGCAAAGGTTGTTGACTAAGCCTTTGCTGTGCTGTCTTTAAAATAATTGTTTTCATATAAACGCATGTATTCTTATTTTAACATTTTGCTGTCTGCTGCTTGCTGTCGGTTATGTGTTTAATGCTTAAGTGAATGAAACTTCAAAATCTGGACTTTTACCTGTAGCTTGCGATTTTGAAGACATTATGAAAATTTCAGAAATAGCTTCTTGTTGTACTCGATTGAGTCTATCAGAAAGCTTGTTCATTCTGCTTTGCAGCATAATGTTATTTAGAAATTTGTCTCAAAATCTAAGAGATCGTTTTTATTAGATGAAGATAATACAAAGAGTGCCGTTAGATGACAGCTTAAATGAACAGCATAGAATTTCAAAACATTGACTAATAAAAAAGTCCCCCCAATCGGACTTTTTTAATCAATTTTTTAAGTAAATATTCAAGAAAACTATGGTAATAAAATTATTATAAAATAAAGTAAACACTTCCCTCTTCAAGAATAAATTTGCTTCAAATTAATACGGAACAACTTTCTAGTCTTTTCAGCTTGTTTATACTGTTACGTTTTAATCTTTTTAAGCCGTTTGAGTTCGTTTATATTGCACTAAATTAAGATAATACTCTACTTTGTTGTTGTTTTTACAGTTCACCTCGTTTTCTATTTACTGCACTATAACATATCTGCACTTTGTCTTAATACAGCAAATTCGCTTTTACAACACTTTCTATTTATGCCTGAACGCGACCTTACTTATTGACAGCCAAATGATCACTAACAATAACTAACCGCATTGCGCCATCTTTTGATAGTATTTCCTTATTAGTATAGAATGTTCTTGTATTTGCTACAAATTTCGATTTATGTACGGACGGTAAATTCAAATGGTGTAAAACCAAACTATCCCAAAAAAAATCGAACTTAAATTAGTAAAGGCAATTATGACAACAATGGAAAGTCCAGACACAAACCAAGAAAGTCCATAGCTAAAATCCCACAATAAGTCCCTGATGTGGTGAATTTTCACTTCAGCCTTTTTAGTTTCGTAACAATATTGTAGTCTATTTTCGACTTTTTTACTCTGCAAGTAGCAACTAATAAAATGCTCTCTCTTTTGAGGCTATTTTTAACGGGAACGTTGGAAATGAAACAAAAACTAATATACTTATAAAAAAAAATTTATTGATTTTTTTATTCTTGGCCTACGGCAAGAACCACTGAGCAATGGCACCAGTCACACAAAAGTTTACATTTTTCAGGGTGCATTGGCACCAACTGATTTCACTTTGGCTGCTCTTCACACTGAAATCGACAGTTCTATTTGTTGATATACCCATTGAGCCAAAAATAAGTTTCGTTCATTATGGCGACCATAAAATTGGTGTAATTAATGAACAGATGTCTCATACAACACGTATTTTGATAATAAAATTCAATGTTTTGCCAGCGTTGTTAGTTTGTTAGTCTTTTCGTCTTGAAATGCAAATCAAACTGAAAATTTTGGGCACTGCCTCGAAAGACTATTTTTCTGAGAATCGTATGCCACACTAAATCGTGTAGTAAAAATCGTAAAACTCTAGAACAAGTTCTGAAATATATTCTCTTATTTCTGATAGTTTCACCACACCGTGCAGTCACAATATTTCGCGTTAGAACAATAACAGTAAACTCTAATAAGGCAGGGTAATAAAGAAAAATACATTCTAAAAGTGAATAAAGAAGGAGAGCCTACACTAAAAGACCAAAAAAAAGAGAAATTTTGCTTAAATTTATAAGTTTTTTTTACTCTTACACCCTCATACCTTATCCAACCCGTCAAATAGCTGACACAAACAAGTGTTACACTGATATGAAGGTGCATGCGATTTGTAAAGATTTTGACATTTTTTTCATGTCATTTTGTTGTCTTACATTTTGGCGAATTTTTATTGTGTTTTTATATCTCCATTTTGCGGAATGTACTTGTAACTGATTTGCTTGATTGTTTTTTCCTGCCTCATAAAGCAAAAGTATTTATTACTGGCGATGGGACCAAACTTTAAATTGCTTAAAATAATCTTGAGTGTAGGGCATAAACATGTGTTTCCTTTCCTTTTTTGTTTGTTTTATAATTGAAATCGTATGTTGATGTTTGAAATTTTAAAGTCAAGGCAATACGGATAAGAAAGTTAAACACACCACTTCCGTTTTTATTTATTTTTTTTTTTTAAGGGAAAAGAAAACTTGTTTGATATAAAAGAGCACGGAAAAAGACAAAAAAATTTAATTTTTTTTTTAATATTTTCATAAAACATTTTTAAAACATTTGAGATCTTTTTAATTGCGTCAAAATAAAATAAACATTGCTTTGTTGTTATTTTACAGTTTTTTTGCTCACTTTTTACAGCATACAATTATAACTAACAGTATACGATTATAACAGTCTTCAGTTTATTTATCTTAATATTCGTTTATACAACACTTTTATTTACGCCTAAATACGACTTCATTTTATGACTGCGAAGCGATAACTATCTGTCGATGTGGGCCAAGCAGCCTCCTTATATACATAATTATCTACAGTTTAGAAAGTTCCGGAAATTTCACAAATACTCTCATGACCTCTATTTTATATCCGTTCATTTTAAATGTGTGAGATGGTGTTACCCAAAGATGGTAGAACTGGCAATGCCGTCAAATACACAAATCAGTACGGCAATACCAGGTTAACACATTATCATCTTTGACATAAACCAATAGACAAAAATCCCACAGTACAGTCCCTGATGTGGTGTATTTTCTTTTTAGGCATTTTTATTTTCGTAACAATATACAAAGCTTCTAGCGGATGATTTTTTAGCAACTTTCTTTTTGGCAACACCGTTTTTGGCAGCTCAGCTGCTTACGTGCAGCATGCTTTTGTCAAACATGATCTGTTTGGTCTCTATTATAGCCATGAATCGATTTACAAGCAAATAACGCTTGCATATGATTAAATTTTATTATCAAAATGCAGTTGGATGAAGATTCACTTTCACTTTCACTTCAAATACGAAACTTATTTCGGGTTTAATGGGTATGTGAACAAGAAAAATTCACGTATTTATTGTGAAGAACAGCTAGAAGCATTGCAAGAACTACCAATGCATTCTGCAAAATGCACTGTTTGGTGTGAATAATTTGACGGTGGTATCACTGGACCAAACTTTCTCAAAGAAGACGAAGGTAGGATTGTTACTGTGAATGGCGAGTGTTACGATGAAATCTTCAAATAACGCTTGCATATGATTAAATTTTATTATCAAAATGCAGTTGGATGAAGATTCACTTTCACTTTCACTTCAAATACGAAACTTATTTCGGGTTTAATGGGTATGTGAACAAGAAAAATTCACGTATTTATTGTGAAGAACACCGAACTTTTCCAAAGACGACGAAAGTAGGAATTTTACTGTGAATGGCGAGCGTTACGATGAAATCTTCAGCTGGATTGGCTGACATAGTGGTTTCAACAAACCGAAGTCACATGCCACACAGCACGCTAAATAATAGCCTAACTAAGAGCTAAGTTCGGTGAAAAGCTTTTTTCACATTTATGGCCAGTCTATTTGCCGTCTAAACCGTGGGATTTAACGTCTTTAGACTATTTTTTATGGGGCTATGTCTATGGCGACAAGCCCGCAATGGAAGCCAATATTGGAAAATTTATTCGTGAGATACCGTTCGCTATGATCCACCCGATGAATGAATAACTTCTTACTTTTCCTTATTTTAATTTTTTATTTTTTTCCTTAATTTCAATGTAATCTAAACGCCAAAAAGACTAATGAATAAAATTATTAGAATAATAATTGCAACACGTACATACATTGTAATGAAATAAAAGCATTATTAGACAGGACAATCAACACAAATAATAACAGCAGCAACAACAATAAAAACGAAAACCTCATAATCACCAACATTATCAACAGCATCACCACCATCATTTACCACAACATGGCTACGACTCTAGTTAAACTATTATTGCCGCAGCAACATAAATATTCCAAGAGAGTACGCACACAAATTTAATAATTTCCTTACACGTAAAGTGAGTGGAGAGTGAATGAAGTGCGTGAAATAGTCTTCTTTCACTTAATGGTAGAAAATCAACCACACAAATGCCTATAACGATAGAAGGAAATGGTAAAACGATATGTGGTGACCAAAATTAATTTCCGGTCATCAGAAAATGGTTACATGTACAGAACACTCACACACACATACAAACACAAGCATAAAATTAAAAACAAATACAGACATAAAAATACATTTACAAGGAATGAAGGGGTGTAAGCTAAAGCAAAATAAAAGAGAACAACAAATTATTAGAACGCATTTTTCTACATGCAAATTTCTGGCACGTATGTATGTGTTAACGACCCATATTTCTTACAATACACACACACATACACACACTGACACACATAAATACTCGTAAAACGTGCCAAGTATATTTTATTGTCTTGTACATGTAAATGTAACAGAAAGAGAAAGAGAGAGTAAAAAAAGAGAAGAAGAGAATATTATTATTGTTTTTTATTATAAATTCTTGATGTTGGCATGTAATCAACCATTTTCATAAATGTTGATGTTGCAACACTGCCATTGCCTGCTTCTCTGTTACAGGATAACTTAGTTGCTGCATGTGCATATATGCAGCCGCTTGTCTTTTTATAGTTGAGTGGCTGCTTCGTATTTATGGTGTTTCTGATTCTTTATATATTAAGCTTCTCTCCCAGGACTTCTCTATAGTCACTCTGTTCTATATTTTTAACAGCATTTCTCTTTTTTTCTGATTTCTGTTGGCGTTCCTATCAATCCTTTTTTTATGTGTCATGCTTGAGTTGTTTTCATTCTACAGCGTAGGCAGGGGGAGAGGTGTAAAGGCAAAATATATTCAGGCATTGTCTTCGTTCCTCCTCTTGGGAGCACATGGCTTTCTCAAAGCTTTTACATCTAGCAGGGTTAAACGCTGTTAATTTTGCTTCTTCCTTTGTTAGATTGTTCTCTCTTAGTTCCTGGTTATTGGTGCATCTCCAGGTGTTTCTTAGTCGACCACCATTTCATGGGCTTTCAGGACTCCACTCGAGTGATAGTTAGGTGATACCATCTGGGCTTTTTCGAATGGTGTAACCAAACCATGCCCATTTTCTTTTCCTTATCTGTTTCAGTATGGGTTCCTCATAAGTCATGTTCCACAGTTCTGTGTTACCTATGGTGTTAGCCCAGAATATTCTGTATATGATAATGAGGTACCTGTTAATGTCTTTACGTGATGTTATTCGAAGCAAGCCAGGGTTCATTGACATACAACAGAACTGATTTCACACATGAGTTGAATATCCTGATTTGAATATCCGTCTGCATATAAAGGGTGGGCAAATTTAAGGTTAGGAAGTAAATTTGCTTAAAAACAAATTTTTTTTTTGACAAATTCAATTTTATTCATACCAATATAAAATAGAAATATGGGAACTAATAATGGAGTATAATGTCGGGCAAATGTCTACCTCTAGCACGTCGGCAGAAGTCCGCTCTTTTCACAAAATTTTGAACCACATTTTGCAACAAAGCTTCGCTTATCTCGTCAATACAGCGACGAATTTCAACGTTCAGAGTGTCAGTTGCTTGTGGTTTGTTCACATAAGCCCGGTCTTTCAAATGGCTACAGAGAAAATAATCCAGCGGCTTTAAGCCACAAGAACGAGGCGTCCAATTGACATCATCAAATCGAGAAATTACGTGACCGGGAATTTTCTCATGCAATAACTGAAACTTTTGGCTCTGGCTGTGTCGCTTGTGGCGCCATCCTGCTGAAACCAAAGGTCACTGATATCAACATTAGTTAATTGTGTGCTCAAAAAATTATTTATAATGGTTTGGTAGCGCAGAGAATTCATGGTGAAATACGTCCGCTGTTACCCCTTTACCACAAAGCGTAGCATACGGTCACTTTCTTTGGATGTAATGTTTTTTCAAAGAAATGCGTTATTTTCGTTCAGCTCTTCAAACAGCCAAATCATAAACGTTCGACGCAAACATTGGTCGGCTGGTTTTAATTCTCAAACGAGTTGAAATTTATACACGTGAAGATAAAGATCTTTATGCAAAATGCTGTGCAAAGTTCTTCTGGTGATGCCAAATTGTTACGAACGTCGACGAGTTGATGTTCCAGGTTCATTCTCAACACTTCGATATGCAGCGGCTATGTTTGCATCACTTTGGCCACTATGCTCGTATTGTTTTAGTCTATTGTGAGCAACAATACCGTAAGCCTCGAACTTAGCGATTTAATTACGCACAGCGGTATCAGAAGGTGCCTGATTACGAGGAAAAGCTTTGATACAGTAAAGCTTGCACCATTTTGATAGTAAATTTTTACAATTTAAATTCTTTGTTCAAGAGTGTAGCGTTCCATAGTTAAAATTTCCCAATTTCTTACCAAATAAGTGTCAAAGTGTTGACAGCTCAATTCTTGACATTTCATCTTTTGACAGCTTATTTACTTCCTAACCTCAAATTTACCCACCCTATATGTGAACTTCTCTATACCGATTGCAGTCGTCCAAAGGCCGCTCTCGCTTTATTGAGCCTGTCATTGTACTTCCTAGATAGCAGATGCTATCTGCATACTCAACTGGTTGACCCTGAAGTATAATGTTTTCCCTGCAAGTATTGTTTATTCTCTTGGTCTTGGTTTTCCTGACATTTACCTCAAGTCCAACATTGCGAGCCAATCTTTCTAAGTCCTTCAGCTTCGACTGCATAATGGAAATCTTACGCGAGAGTAGACAAGTATCATCCGCATAGTCCAAATCTTCGAGTTGTCATACCTCTTCTCTTTAAACAGGCTTTGCTCATTATGTCAGCCAGCTCGATGGCGAATAGCTGAGATGATAGTGGGTATCCTAGCTTGACTCCAGCTTTGGTATGGAATGGCTGACTGATGTTCCCATTGTGAAGAACTGAAAGTTCTGCACTCTCCTTCATCGCTCTAATTATTCGAATTATTCTTTGAGATACTACTTTTCTTCTTAGTGTATCCTTATTGCGATTCGTCTGATTCCATCAAATTGTTTCTTGAAATCGACGAACATTATATACATGGGGTACGACATTCCATAGACTGTTCAATGATTATTCTTTAAGTGTTGGCTCGATCTACGCAACTTTTATTCGATCTGAAGCCTGCTTGTTCGTCTCGCCATATGTTGTCTGTTTTGCCTTGAAGCCTCTTCTATATTGTGACTGCAAGTTTCTTATAATATGGTATTAAGCTTTTCAATTACTACAGACTTTCATGTCGCCACTTTATGGTAACTTTACAATGATACCCTTCTTCCACATTAAAGGCAGCCTCTCTTCCTATCATATGAGGCCGTAGAAGTTCAGCCGTGGCTTGGATGTTAACCAGTAGAATGTCCGTCATAAAGAAGGGATGAAAAGGTTTAAGCAGAGATAAGACATAGATAGAAACGATCAACTTTTAAGAAAATTCCAGCGATTAGAAGAATCGCACCTTCAAGCAAAAATGTTGACGAGAAACCAGTAGTTGAAATAACAAAAAATAATTATTTGAATCCTGAGGTAAAGACCTAGTGAAAATCTAGCAAGGCTTACTATATTATCAGAAATAGAGGTGAGATATAGGATAGGCTACGGGCGGTTATAGTGCAAGCATAACAATACAAACGACCCAGGTTTGAGCCCCAGCAGAGGACATGACGAAGAAAAGTTTAATTGTTGTTCAATATATAGGGTCCGCAAGATAAAAAGAACTACTGAATATTATCTCAAATTTCTTTCTTTATTTGAAGGTACAATCCTTCCGGTTAATAATGGAAAATAATTTCATTCAGATGGCTGCCTCGGCTGGCCATGCAGTAGCCTACACCAATGGCTTCACGAATATTGTCCTTTAACGCGTCAATTGTCTCTGGATTAATGGCGTAGCACATAACTTTGACAGCACCCCACAAATAATAGTCCAACGGTGTCAAATCACAGCTCCGAGGTGGCCAAACGACATCAGCTCTGCGGCTGATAATGCGATCGTCAAAAACAGGGCGCAAAACATCGAGTGTAGCTTCAGTTGTGTGGCACGTAGCGACGTCCTGTTGAAACCAAATGTTGCTAATATCCTCCTCTTCAATTTTTGTGAACAAAAATTCGTTCGACATGGCCCGATAACGATCGCCTTTGACTGTAACGGCCACTCCTTGCTCATTTTCGAAGAAAAACGGCCCAATTATGCCTCTGGACCAAAATCCTCACCAAACAGTGACTCGCCTTGGGTGTAGCGGCTTTTCAATGTATGCGTGCGGGCTTACTGTAGCCTAAATGCGACAATTTTGCTTGTTTACATGCCCGCCAAGATCAAAACAAGCTTCATCTGAAAAGATGATTTTTTGCTAAAATCGGCATCTTCTGTAAGTAAGTGAAAGGATAAAACTAATTATCTGTCAAATCAGATATGAGCTAAGTGTTACCATTCACGAAATAAGCTCTAGTTGAAAAAAAAACGTTAGATGACGGACCCTTTAGACGCTTCAACTTCCCTCCAGACAACTCCATCCATTGCCTCATACCTATGGCGATGATGATAAACATCATACGAATGATCAGGAAAACACGCCACCTACTGGCAAAAAATTACAAGGCTAAAGTAAAGATTACCACCAATTAGCAAGGATTTTCACCACTACGCAAAAATCATATGGAGGAAGCTACAGTGGATTAATCATCTACTTGGCTTGAAAGATAAAATTGATTAAAGAAATTGAAACAAAGCAATGGAAGCATTGTGGAAAGACAATGTGCTCCCTAGAAGATGACGGAAAAAAATAGGATAGGCTAACTCATATGGAAATTCTTAGGACAATGAATCGACGATAATCCTAAAGGGTCCGCCAAATAATTAATTTTTTTTTTCTGGAAAACAGGGCGCAAAACATCGGGTGTACAATCAGCTGTGTGGCACGTAGCTCCGTCCTGTTGAAACCAAATGTTGCTAATATCCTCCTCTTCAATTTTTGTTAGCAAAAATGCGATCAACATGGCCTGATAACGATCGCCATTGACTGTAACGGCCACTCCTTGCTCATTTTCGAAGAAAAATGGCCAAACAGCGACTAGTCTTGGGTGTATCGGCTTTTCAATGTATGCGTGCGGGTTTTCTGTGCCCCAAATGCGACAATTTTGCTTGTTTACATACCTGTCACGAGCAAAATGAGCTTCATCTGAAATGATGATTTTTTTTGACAAAATCGGCATCTTCTGTAAGTCGATCGCAGGCCCACTTAGCGAAGCAAAAAAAGCGTATACACAACCATATTCGTTCTGTCAAATCAGACATGAGCTAAGTGTTACCATTCACGACATAGGTACTAGTTGAAAAAAAAACTTTAGATGGCGGACCCTATATATGGAAAAGTAGGAACCATATGCTTCAATATCTGCAGAAATCATTAAAACTCATTTCAGTTGAAAATTAAAAAAAATTTCTATAGAATTATTTGTCCCTATCAGCCAGCCCTCGTAGTTTTATGTAGATTTAATTTGTTACTTCAGCCATTCTTGGCCATTACTCTACTTTTTCTTTTTGCAGTTGGTTTTATTGAAATATTCAAATCAAGCCTTTAACTGGCAGTTTTTTGTTTTTTTTTCATTCTTTATTTCGTCTCATCGCGGTTGTTTTCATTGAAATCCTCTCAGTGATTACCAGGATATTTACTTTTTTACTATTTTTCGCCGCTCTGCTCATTGTTTGTTAATGTTTGACTGATTTTGTTTCATTTTAGTTCGTCGTTCTCTGTGTTTTTCTACCCCCAGGCAGTGATAAATTTGGCTTATCAACCTTAATTTCTTACTTTTCTCTTTAAATTCTTTTTTTTTTTTTTTTTATTTTTTTTATTTTTTTTTTTTTTGAAGAGAATCATTAGTTGATTGTATGCATGACTGGTAAGTACGGTTGTAATGAATGAGTTTTTATTGAAATCTCTTTAATTCCTGTCATGTTGGCTTTAATTTTAATTTAAAAAATCGAAAATCATTAATTTTTAAAGCAGATTTGCTTAATAAAGAAAAATAATATTAATCATACGTTTAAGTGGTAGAAGTTTGGCAAAAAGTAAAAAAAATGTATAAAAAATAAATTCTTTTTTAAAGTATACTTCTCTTTATTTTATTTTGCACTTTATTTCTTATATTTTTAAAATATATTTTATCTGAAAGATAGAAAGTATTTTCACAAATAGCGAAACTTTTTTTTTTGTTTTTTATCGTTAATAATTGAAAACCGCAAAATACAAACAGATTTCGTTACTTTTCCACTTTTGTTTATGGTTTTTCCATTAAAAGGTGCTAAAGAAAATAATGGCCAACTAAATTATTAAATTATTTTCTTTTTTTTGTTTTTATTTTATTAAGTTCACACCAAATCGTTTTTAGTTTTTGCTTTCACTTCTTCAGCAAAAACTTCAACTGAGAAATAAATACAAAAAAATGAGGCATAAACAAAACAAAACCGCCATAAATAAATTAGTATTTTTCACAGCTACATTATGTAAAATATGGCACTTTTTCAATTGGAGAAAAGTACCTTTTTGTGGGCAAAAAAGTGGCAAAAAAAAAGAAAACCTTAACTGAACAAAATGCTGTTGGTTGAACTTGCCACATGTAGTAAACAATGACATAAAGTATTTAAAATTTTTGAAGAGTTTAAGGTTCAGAGCCGTATGTTTAGGGGCCAATTTATTTTTGATTTTTAAGGGCTCTGTTAATAAACTCTCTTTGAAGACAGCAATTTTGTTAAGGTACTAAGAAAGTTCTTTTAAAGTATAAGGAAACAAAAACTCAAAGCAAGGAACACCAAAAAAAAATTTTTATCTTAAATGCTAAAAACTAAACTTGTTACTGTACTCAACGATTGCTTGCTCTCTGACCCAGGAAGGCACGAATTTCGATACTCTAAGCGTAGAGCATTTCTATCACTAAACTCAGTATATTATCTCCACTGAACGAAATGAATTGATTTACGCTTGAGCAACGTTAGGATTTACTGTAAATTTATTTCCAAAACAACGATCATTGATCGGAAATTGCAAAAAATAAAATAAAAAAAAAATCATTTTTTCGGATGAAGTTAATTTTCATCTAAGTGGTTACGTTAATAAGCAATACTTCCATAATTGGGTCTCAGAAGACCCAAACGTGTTCTTACAGAAGCTAATGCACTCATTACGATTCAAGGTTTGATGCGGCTTGTAGAGCGGGGGCATCATTTGCCCATATTTCATATTTCGCAGCCATTACGGTCAATGGAAACACCTATCACACCATGATAACCGATTGTTTTTTGCCCGCTCTTCGTGATATTGTTGTGAACGATGTTTGGGTTCAAAAGGATGGTGCAACTTGTCACACATCTCCTGCCACACTCGACTTATTACGTCAAACATTTGATGGCCGTATAATTAGCCAAAATGATGACGTCAGGTGGCCGCCAAGACGCTGCGATTTAACACCGTTGGACTATTTTCTGTGTGGCGCTATTAAACACACAATTCTTATGTATTTGAAGGCCAATATTTGTGATGCCATTGCCGAGCTACGACCCATACAGTCAAAAAAGTTTTCGAAAATTGGTTCAATCGAATTAGATACTGTGTGGCCAACCGCGACAGCCATATTAATGAAATAATAATTCATTTCTAACCGGAACAATTGTACTTCACAACAACAAAATAAATTTGGTAAAATTTTAAACTGTTTTTGTTTTATGGCAGTTTTAAATATAAACTTTTAAATGGCCCACCCGTTACAATATGCTTATCAACAGTACCCCTAGTCTCTTGTAAAAGTGTCATTTTTTTCTTCTTCACTCCCCTAGGGAGCATATTGGCTTTCCACAAAGCATCGATTGCTTTGTTTCAGTTTCTTTAATTAATTTTATTTTTCCCCTGTAGCTTCCTCCATATGATTGTGCGTAGTGGTGAAGATCCTTGCTAACTGGTGGTGATCTTTACTTTAACATTGTAATTTTCTCCCAGTAGGTGGCGTGTTCTCCAGATCATTCGTCTGATGTTCGTAATCCTTGCCAGAGGTATGCGGGAAAATCAGGGGGCTTATTCTTTATTTTTTAGATGGAGTTGTCTGGAGGGAAGTTGAAGCCTCTTTATTAAACATTCGAAACCACAATTAAATTTTTCTGTGTCATGTCCTCTGCTGTGGCTCGAACCTGGGTCGTTTGTGTTGTAATGCGCGCACTCTAACCACTACACTACACCACCCCTTTTTTGGATAAGATGCTCTGAGTGTAACACATGATCTAAAAGGTCTCTAGCTTAGCACTTAATTTTAACCTTCAAACGACAGCTATTAAAATATCATGATATTCTATTATATAGTTTGTGAGTTATTATGCTTAGCGTGACGCTACTTCTGTCATTTTCCGAAACATGGATCAAAAACTATTTCGTGCTTTAATTCTACACTGCTTCTGGATGGGAAAAAATACCGTTCAAGGGAAACAATGGCTTCAAAAGTGTTATGTGGACTCCGCTGCATCAGAAACAACAATAAAATGTTGGTTTGCTGACTTCAAACACGGTCGTAGAAACACCGATGTTGCACAAGCACACGCAGAGGATGTTTTTTAAAAGAGGCGATTACATAAGAAGACATTAAAAAAATCCACAAAATTCTTTTGAATGATCGAAGAATGAAGTTGTGTGAGTTATCTGACATCGTAAAGACATCAAAAGAACGTGTTGGTTTAAATTGCATGAGCATTTGACTATAAGTTTGCTCACTGTTGACCAAAAACAAGAACGTGTTGAAGATGGATGACACATGGAGCCATCACTTCACTTGGGAAACAAAACGATTATCATCTTAGTGGATAGCAACTGGTGAATCTCATCCAAAACGCCCGTTATTTTGGGATGTGAGTGGTGTAGTATGCATTGACTATCTTGAGAAGAGATATAAAAAGTGGTCCTAACAAAACTCACAATGTTAATCTTTATATATAAAAAACAATGTGTGTTTGTTTGTATGTATATATATATATGTGTTTGACGCCTATAGACGGCTAAACGGTCGAACCGGTTTTCTTAAAATTTTCCCTGTCTCATCAAGTGTTAATAATCGCATATCTAAAGAACTACATCAGCCAGAGTCACATAACTATGCCCCAATTACTTTCGTATGAAACTGATTTACTGGAAAAAATTTAGGGCGGATATAATCAGGGAGAGAGGTACCCCCGTATAAAGCAAATATTAAGTTTCGAATACTAAAACACTGAAAAAAAAATCAAATAGAAAAAATCTGGTCGGGACAGGATTAGGGGAAATATTAACTTCATAGAAAGCAAACATTAATTGAAGAATATTTTCAGAACTGTTATAGCAAGAGCCCTAATGTTTTGTCCCAATAACTTTCCTATAAAACTGATTAAGTGAAAAAAAATCTTTGGCTGACAGGGTCAGAGGGAGAGGTGCTCTCATACCAAGCAAATATAAATTATGGAATATCTGAAGTAGCGAAGCACGCCGGGTTTTGCTAGTATAAAATAAATATGTTATAATCTGTTGTTCTTGTAGGTGTACTCGTATGATTAATATAGGGTCCGCCAAATAAATTCTTTTTTTTTTTGAAAGTACCATCCTACCGGTTAATAATGGAAAATAATTTCATTCAAATGGCTGCCTCGGCTGCCCATGCAGTAGCCTATACGATCGGTCCAATTTTTAAGCACATTATCGATTGTGTGCAGCTGTATTTCACCAATGGCTTCACGAATGTTGTCCATTAAAGCGTCAATTGTCTCTGGCTTGTTGGCATAACACTTATCTTTGACGGCATCCCACAAATAATAGTCCAACGGTGTCAAATCGCAGCTCCGAGGTGTCCAAATGACATCAGCTCTGCGGCTGATAATGCGATCTTCAAAAACAGGGCGTAAAACATCGAGTGTAGTTTCGCCTGTGTGGCATGTAGCGCCGTTCAGCTGAAACCAAATGTTGCTAATATCCTCCTCTTCAATTTTTGTGAACAAAAATTCGTTCAACATGGCCCGATAACGATCGCCTTTGACTGTAATGGCCACTCCTTGCTCATTTTGGAAGAAAAATGGCCCAATTATGCCTCTGGACCAAAATCCGCACCAAACAGCGACTCGTCTTGGGTGTATCGGCTTTTCAATGTATGTGTGCGGGTTTTCTGTGCGCCAAATGCGGCAAATTTGCTTGTTTACAGTTATTATTTAATGAACTGGTTTGGAAAAACTCTGCAAACTTTTAAATAATTTTGTTAACAAAACAAATAATTTAAATTTTCACACACAAATTTTGTTGCTAATTTGGTCACTAAATAAGTGTTTATTCCATACTACTGACACAATTTTTTTAATTTCCCCTAAATTACATTTATTTTTCGCTGGAAAAGAAAAAGTTTTTTTTTCGGAGTTTGTTTTGAGTTGCCACAGAAATTGTCATTAATTTTAATGCCTTTAATATTATCACCTCTGAAAAAGGTGGAGTGAAGGCAGCAAGGAGAACAGAAAGAACAACAAGCAATAGCCAACAAACCCCATTTACCACAAAATTGGAAATAAACAGAGAAAAAAAATTATAAAAAATTAAAAACAAACAACAACAACAAATTTTAATTTACAATATGCCACCAAAAAAATAAAAAATAAAAAATAAAAAATATCACATGTTTAACTTTTACTCTGTCAAGAGTATGAAAAATGGAGCGCGTTAGGGCAGTGGAGACAAACAAATTCGTGGCAAAAGTGGCATCAACAACTGTTACTGTTGCTGCATTAGTTTTTTGGTGTCCCACAAACTGAGATTGCTACACTGCGTAGTAGTTATAATGCCACTATTTTGTCTGTCTGTCTGTCTGTTTGTAATTCCACCAACAAATTGTTGCTACCTTTTTGCTCTTTCCGTAACCATTTGTATTGATGGCATTCATTTATAACTTTTACTTCATGGATTTGAAGCAGCAACGAGCATGTTGTTGCTACTACTACTTAAAAATTTTTTTGTTGCTGTAGTTGTTGCATTAACTGCAGAATCATTTTATGTTGACGTCCACAAGTTGTGGGGTTTACAAATGAAAAAAAAAACAAAATTAAAAAGTATACAAAAAGTACACCGTTACTCTTATCACTTCGTGTGCTTACTATTACCACTATTCTGCACTCAAAACAAACTTATCATAAGCAAAACTCTATTTTGGAGTAGCGTATAACAGTATTCTGCTTAAATTAAGTCATTTTCTTACTTTATTCAGTAAATAATAAAAGTCGTGCCTAAAGACTCTGTAAAAAATCCATTTAAATTGTCGGCTAAACTGATTTAGCGAATATTTTTTTTAAATTTAAAACTGCCGCTTCGAAAAAAAAGGAAAAATGCTTTCAAAGAAATTATTTTTTTATATTTTTTCAAAAATAGTTTCATTTGAATTGAAAAAAAATATTTTTCACCGAAGACGTATGATGAATATCAATACGATATTTTGCTCTTCTGACTAAAAACTATGACTATGCAACAAGCAAAAATACCTTTAAAATTTAATATATTTTTTTGATGCACTATGGTCGCCTAACTTCAAAAATCATCAGTATTTCAGATTCTAAGCATAAGTTTTTTTTATAATTTTTTTTTCTTAAAAGTGAAATTTTTGAAGAGGCTGCTTCATACATCTTATGATAACTTTGAAATGACTCATTCGATTTCGTTAAGCCATATGTTAAAAAATTCCATATTATACCAGCTCTGAGTGATTCTTATATAATTTTTAATAAAAATAAATATTTTGTCTTTTTTTAATTATGATTTTCTGATTTCTATTTACCAGTTTCACTATTTATTCATAAAGTTGCATACAATAGAAATAAAATAAACCATAAGTCATGAAAATCGATTGGTAAATACATATTTTATTCCCAATAAAGTGAACGTACCTAGTTTCGAAAAAAAAATAGGCTGCAACTGCCGAAAATTACACTGAGCGTATAAGTGATATTTATGAGTAATTGAATTTTAAAAAATATCACTTATACGACACCCATTACGTACAATTACAACAACAAAAAATTCACAAACTGTTTCGAAATCAAAAAAAAAATATGATTTAAAGTAAAATTAAAGTCTGCAAAAGAAAACAAACTTATCCACAGAATTTGAAATTCTGAAGATGTTTGAAGTTGGGCGACCATAGCGCATCAAGAAAATATAGTGGCTTTCAAGGTCAGAATTTTTTTTTTCATTTGTTGCATATTGTAATCATAAAATAGGGGTTAGGTTGGATTAATATATGCTGCCAGACCAAGCTTCCAGTATAGCTCACCTCAATTGAGCTCATTGTGATACCCATTAGCTTCCCTTTGATAGGCACGGGCTAGTTATCTAACCAGTTAGACTCCTCTATGAACTTGCTGATTAGCCCTATAGGAATTTCCCGTAGAGCTGCACTACTAACTATATGCCCACCGAATATCCGGAACCTAAATTCCGCCAGTGCCAGCCAAAAGAAGATGTTCCGTTACCTCCACATCTCCCTCCAAACAGCACGTACACAGGATGGAGTTCCCTATGGCCCAACCTAAGGGCGTGTCTTCCCACTAGACAATGATCCATAAGAGTTCCTATTATCGTAGCTATCCTGCCTCTTGGCAGGTTAAGCAATTGCCTAGAGATTTTCAGCCTGTCTACAATTCGAAGCTTTTCTCCACTTACCGTCAAAGATATTAACGCCCTATATGCAGACGGCAGGTAGAGATCGGCATACCTAAACTCTCCCCTGCCGTAAAAATCCGAGCCGCGGTACTTGTCCGAAGTATCAGTGAGAATAGGTGCCCAAATAATATTGTTACGAAAATAAAAAAGCCTTAAAAGAAAATACACCACATCAGCGCCTTTAAAACTGTATTAAGGGATTTTGGTATATTTAAAGTGGCACCATGTCAATGGCCTACTTATTTGCGATTTGGTAGCACTGCCAATTCGACCATCTTTGTGTTTTACATTTGAATTAACAGAGATAAAATAGAAGATATAAAAGCATGTGAGACATTTCCAGAACTTTCCAAGCTACAGGCAATTAGGTATATAAAGAGGCTACTTTAACTACGTCACATATAGTTTTCGTTTGGCTGTCATAAAATAAAGTCGTTTTTAGGCTTAAATAAAAGTGTTGTATAAACGAATATTAAGTTGCTGTATTAAGATAAAGTGTGTAAAGATGAAGTAAGGAAATAAAAACTGTAAAACAACAACAACGTGGTGTTTATTATGTTTTGACGCAATTTAAAAGAACTCAAACGTTCTAAAATTAAAACGTAACAACATAAATGATATCGAAATACTCAGCCATCATTCTTAGCGATAAGTGACATTTCTTTACTGTTAGGGACTTAGTGAACGTAGTAGACTTAACAGCAGACTGACTGGCGGAATAACACTATTCTTTAAAAAGTTAGCAAACTCACATATAACGGCCATCTCTGCCTGAAACACACTGCAATGATTCAGCAACCTATAGAATTTAATGATATTGTTACGAAAATCAAGTTTTGGAACCCCCGTCGTTAAGTACATCGCTAAAATAAATAAACGAAAGGTACAAAAGCAACGAATATATTTGCTTATAAATAATTAAACAAATCCAACAGAAAACGAAGCGAATAATAAACTATAACAAAACAACAATGACTAAAACAAACAGGTTGTTCATTGTCAGATGTCTGCATAAGAACAGAATAGAATAAAATGTAAATAAGCAGATCATACCCGAAATAACGAGAAGGTCGAGAGCTTTCGAGCTGTCATTTACTTAGACATCGATGTGGACAGCAGTTAGTTTATATGTTGTAAACTCAGCGTGTAGAGTTTATTTATGTGAAGAGAGTTTGGAGTGAGTCGTGAAGTAAAAACCAGTTTAGTTGGAATAAGTGTGCATAAGCTTGGGTTGAAAGGGTTGTGTGATCGAACCTAAATTGTAACAACGAATGGATTGGATGATCTTTAGGTAGAAGGATTTATCGAGTAATTGTTGTTGCTTACAAAGTTGTAAAAAGAGAGAGTAATTAAACATAGAAATTGTTATTGTTACAAGCAGTAGAACATAAAACGATATTAATAAAGAATTATTAATTAAAAAATAAAAATAAAATTTATTTTATTTTAACTGCCATCTACGAACCCATAAATAAACGTTTTTAAGAGGCAGAAGCGTAACAATATTAAGATCAGGAGAATGGACGCCATGGCCTACTCCACCATTTAGCTTTGAGCCATCCTTCAAAAATTGCATATTTTCCGTGTCCGCCTCTAATGACTTTTTCCAGGTATTTCTATGCGGATTAGATGTGCTCAGGCTGGTCACTGAAAACAAGTACGGGATACAATAGTTCGTCTTCACGGTAGACAAGCCAATGTGGTGCAGTAGCCCAGCTGAATACTTCGTTAATCTAAGATCACTTTCTCTGATTTCCAGTAGAAATATGGAAGCAGTTGATTCGGCCTTGACTGTGTCTGGTATTGTACACAACGCTTCATCACCACCAATCAGCGCCGACCTTTGTACTCTCATCAAGGAGTTAAGTATGAACGTCCGTATAAAATTAGCAAAGAGATGAAGTTTTTCTTAGAAAAGGTATGCATTGCATTCTAGCCTACAACACTTTAAAATAATACTTCTTAACCCGGGAATCTTCCAAAAATTTTATTTTCTTTTAATCTCTCTAAGTATAAACAAGAAATCTTTTTAAATTCTCCTGTTACATGACAACTTTCTTCAGTTACCCAAAAGCCATTTGTCACTCGACATTTGATAGCAAAAAGTATAAATAAGGAAATTTGTAGCATATTTGAAGGCTGCTGTCACTTGTTGTTGCTTTGAAATTTAATTTTCTAAAGTGTGCCTGTTTGCCGTTGACCTTTAGAGATGTTTATGGCCGGTTGTCATAACAAGGCAGTTAAAAAGTTGATTGTGTTTTGCCTACTTTCAGGAGCAAGGCATACAAGCACATACACCTACAGCATCTATGCTCTCCAAAGTGTATTTCAATGGAGGCAGTTTTCATTTCCTTTCAATTTGTAGCTCAAGAATAAATGAACAGCTTTCGTTGCCAGCCTTTTTTCGACATGACAAGCAATTTCCGTTGCCACAATATGCGTTATTGCAACCAACAACAGCAGCGATTTAAATTCAAGAGTAAAAGAGAATTTTTCAAACTAACCGTTGCTATTTTAACAGAATTTAAAGCCTTTAATTACATTAATGCCTTAATTAAGAGTCAATGAAGCCAGCTTAAGTAAATTGTGCTACTCTTTCTTCTCTTGCTTTGTTTTCTTTTCGACAAGGGAAAAAGAAGGAAAATTAAAAATAAATTAAAGGGAAAATGAGGGAAAATTAAAATTTATTTAAAAACAAACAAAAAATAGCAAACAAAGTTTAACTTTAAGATGGTTTTTACCACAGGGATAATGTAACTTCTCATCTCTCAAAATTGCCTATTGTTCTTGTTGTTGTTTTCTTTTTTCATTAAAAAATACTTACACACACACACACACACACACACACCAGTCTTAACAAAACTGCTCATTACAAATGATTTTGCTTTTCGAATGCTAATTGCCACACAATAATGGCCCACGGCCACGTTGTGTTTGGTTCAGACGAAGCGTGTCAATTACTATTCAGCGTTAATTTACGTAAATGTTCTGTTCCTGCTACGTTATTTGTATAATTATTACAACAGCGACAACAACAACAACTATCTCTCTCTCTTTCTCGCTCTCTATCTCTCTAATTTTGGCTTGAAAACATCACTTTCTAACAACTTTATCGAAATCATCACCACAAATACCACAAATTGAGTTTTTTTTTCATATTTTTTTTTTTTTTGTTTTTCTCTCATTTTAACGAGAGAATGAATATCGTTCATTGATTGTGGTGGCATAAACTAAAAAAATTTGCTTTAATGCCACAGCAACAATAACAACAACAAAAAATATTTTTTAATATTTTGCTGAACAATTTGTAGGTAGAAGTTGTGCGTTATTATTTTTTCTTCCCATATCAAATTTTGGTAGTGGTAAGGTCAGGGACCTTTTACTGAATTTTAAATGTAAACTTCGTTTTCTTGATCCATACAATTCTATACGGCTTACAGATCTACTATATTGACAGAAGTTCCTCTATAAAGCCTCCTACATATTATACTTACCATTGAGGTATCACAGTACTGCCACCTCTCAATCTATTGTACAGCCCACCATCTATATAGGATGTCCCTCCATCTATATAGGTCGATAAGATAGGTCCCATCTATATAGGGAAACCCTTCTGTATAGGGTTTCCCGTCTGTATAGGGTTTCCCTACCTTGTCGATCTAACGAAATTCAGGATGTCAGTTGTTACCAACCGCGATAACGTCCTAGATAGTATCTGATAGGCACCTAGATACTACCTCCTAAAGTGAATCAATGCCTAACATGTACCCAGTATGTGCCCTGGTGATTCGATCTCCTCATCTCAGAATCTGCACATCAGGCTTACGTCTATTCCCATTTTACTCAGGTGTCTATTTAGCCTGCAATGACCGTTCAAAAGCCCGGTCAGTATCGTCAGGTTATCTCTGGACATTCCTATGCAGGATTCAAATCTCCTCCTGTTATAGTTTTCCCACAAAAGCTTAATTGTCTCAGACCCGTACGGCCAGAGAAGAAATACCCGCTTCTCATTTTCCTCATTTTTGTTAAGTATGCCCTTCCCAATCCACAAAAGGGTTCTGGCCCCACCAGTAGAGTGGAAGCTTCCTTTCTGGACAGGTCACCGTTGCTTCCATTTCCCGAATTTCCTACATGATCCAGGACTCAGCAAAAGCTGACCCTATTTTCCCTGGCCAGGTGGTTCAGTTTACCCAGACGATCCCAAACTAGCTCTGAGTCAACCTCATAGGAGTCAAATTCTTGAACGGCGGCCTGACTATCATATAGTATGGCTATGTTCTGTCCTCTATATTTCCTGTCCAATTGAGCACATCTCTTTATTGCATAAACTCCAGCGAGATTTCCCATAGGCTCTGAATATTTTCTCCTAAGGCCAAACACTGCCGCGTCTGTAACACCTTCCATCTTTGATCTATCCGTATACCACATACATACATAATTCTTATTACTCCTCTCACATATCAGGTTGATAAAACTGGGTAGATAAGAGCTTTTTGCCGTTTATTAAACAAATTATAGGGAAAGTACCTTTGTACCGGCATTATGGGCACCATAGTCTTATATGAACTTAGTTGTATGGCCCTTAAGAAGGTGCAGCTCTTGGAAGAATATATGTGGAACCTATAGTTTGGTTATCAATACAATAAAAAGGCAATATAAAGTTTCACTATAATTTTAAAAGTGTGGCTAAAACACTTAAGCACTGTAGACCTTTAATGCATGGATACTCTGAGGAGGTCTCGGCTTTTAAAGGCATTTTATTATTACGAAAATGTAAATGCCTAAAAAGATACACCAACATTTGTACACTTATAGCTGTAAGCTTTATTACATTATTTAAAGCTGTAGGCTTTATTATGGAAGTTATTCTATTGGTTTGCATCAAGGCTACGATCACCCTGTCAATGTTGTAGTTATTTGAACGGTGCCAATTTAATTTTAGGTATTAAACTTAACATTTGAATTAACGTAGCTGAATAGATGGTTGTGGATCATGCTAGAACATTCGAAATTAATGTCAATTTACTATTAAAGGTGGCGTATTGTGCTTAGACAGTCAGTCATAATTTCACCGTCGTGTTAAGACATTAGTAAAAGTGTTAAGGAATTTGCGTAATAAGTGGAAGTTAAATAAGTTACTGTACAAAGTTAATTGTTGAAATGAAGGCAATTTAAAAGAACCCAAACATTTTAAAAAGGTTAACACGTAATAATGTTAACCTCTAGCCAAAAAGCTGCATTTTAAGCCCAACAAGACAGATGAGTATTGCATATTTGCCAAGCATGATATAATACTACCAGCTGTTGTCACTAGCAGAGATTGGTCGTGAATACTGAAATCATGAGCATACTCGAATTATGATTCATGAATGCTTATACTCATACTCATTCATACTCATTGTAATGCCTACTCATATGTATTCATACTCTAAGAGTTGAAATACTCATTATACTCATACTTATTAACATTTCTGATGCTATGGATTCATACTCATCTATAGCCATTGTGTGTAAACGATGCAAAATGAGTATGATTCGAATATGAACATTTGAATACTTATTAAAAGGTTGTGTGTTCGTGTGTTTTCTTTTCCTTTTCTGTAACCAATACTGATATTCATGACTACGAGTACTTATGAGTGGTATCAGGGTCTTCCACATTGATCCTGTCACCATAGTAGTCGTATTGACTAAAACCCCAATTAATAGGTCCTCCGCATTTATCCTACAATTGCGTTATAAGTAGCTGGTAGCGCTGTCTTCCGAATTTATCCTCTCACCATAGTAGTCATATTCCCTAAAACCCCCAATTATAAGGTCCTCCGCATTTATTATATAATTGGGCTATAAATAGCTGCTGGCATTGTCTTTCGAATTTATCCTGTCACTAGAAGTAAATTAAATAATTTTCGTTCCTGACAAAGATTAAACAGATTCCGAAATCGCTCCAAACGATAAATCCTAATTTTCCAACCGACACCGTGCCACTTCTTGTAAAAGCCTCTAGAATAGCCGTCGACCGCTGTTCACCATACGACACCCGTTCCTGTGCTTTTCGCAGACGATACCAAACCTGATTTCTGAGTTGAATCTGCGGTAGCTTAAGCTAGCTATTAAGTATAGAATTAAGGGTTCACAATAAGGTTTTGCTTATATTTTAATACGAAAGGATACAAAAGACACAGATTTTTGCTTCGATCTTGGACAGATTAGGTCATACTCCAGCTGGAATATAAATTGCGTTGCAATGCTATGAGTATGAGTACGATGTTTGATTCATACTAATTGCTACTTATACTTATGAATCAACGTTGTTGTGAGTATGAGTGAGTATGAGTATGGAGTTGAATTGGAATGATGTCTACTCACTTATACTTATAAATTCATGAGTGAGTATGAGTAGAAAAATAGCGAATCATTGATGATCTCAGATCACTACTAGGAGCATAGACTTTCAAGTAATAATTTTCCAGAATAACATGTTCCCAGAAATCTTCCCTTATGAAATCCAATGCTAAATTCTAGCTCGCAAGAATCTAGTTAGTTAGTTAAAAAAAAGAGAAAAAAACAGTTGTTATCGATATCTAGTCTTCTCAGAAACTCACTAAAATATTTTTTATTCCCTTTACAATAGTTTAGTCTATTATTTCGCAATAATTGGTTTTATTAAGAACATTAACAACAAACTTCACTGAAATAGTGACGAAATTAAGCGTAAACTTTGTTTTATCCGCTCGCTTTTAACAACTAACCAACCAACCAACACTTCTAGTATTCCCGTAGTGACCATAAATTTTCTTTATATGCAGCAAACGCAAATGAAAAAATTAAATAAAAATGCCCCAATAAGGTCCTATGAAATGGAAAGCCGGGTAGAATAGATGGAATGGTTGCTGAGCAGCAAAACTTTTGATTTTTTTCTATTCCACACTCTTGCTTTTAAGCATTAATGGTACAACACATGAGAGTAAAATATAGGGAAAAATCTCTCGACAAAATATTAAAATTTATGACTGCATAAACACTAATATAGGGAAAATAGAGAAAATAGAGAAAAAAGAAGCAACAAAGAAGGAGAACAGAGGGTAAAAGTGATTGTTTATTTTATACTTAAACTATTAGCAACTAAATTCAACTATAAAACGTATAGTAAATGGCAAAAACAAGAGGAAAAAAGTTTAGCGATTTATAAAAGACAAACAGAAGAGGAGGAATAGAACAAATAATTTATGTCTGCATAAATAGAGAATAAAAAAGTTTGTTAGAAAATTTTGGTAATTAAATAAGACCATATAGGAATGGAGCTAAAATCAAAATGGTTGTGTTTGCTTCGGAATGCTATATGTTCAAAGAAAGCACAAAGTTCTGACATAACTTAATAAAATGGTTTCCAATTTAATATTAATCCTACGCAATGGAGAACTAAATATTTAAAATTAATTGGTCCATAATTTTTGTTAAGTTTGTACCACATTGATCAAAAAGGAATAACCCCTGAGTGGCGATCTCATCGTTTCGATTTGAGTTTTTTTTTGTTTTTTTTTTTTTTGTTTTTGTTGATACATCTTACCGTCATAGCTTAACATTTGCAAAAGCTACGTAGCCAAGAGTATATCTATCTCTATGTGTGTTGGCGATTATTTACAAATTTAGTGAGGATTTAATGGTGCGCGAACATTGAATTTGTTGTAAAAGTGTTTTCGCAACAATTCTCTAAAGAAAGCGGTCATTTACCACTGGTACGAGCGGCAGAAAAGTGGTAGTAAGTTAATCGAAGATGATAAACGCAGTGGCAGACCATCGATATCGAAAACCGGCGAAAAACATTGGTAAAGTAAAAGAAATGTTGGTCAATAAACGCAAATTAACCATCAAAGAGATAGCTGAGGACTTGAACATTGCCCATGGATCCGTCCTAGACATTTTGGTTAATGATTTGGGTTTCCGTTATGGAGCAGCAAACTTGGTACCAAAAGACCTCAATTTCATGCAAAAAAAGTCTGTGTCGAGGCGAGGCCAAATCCGATCCCACATTCATCAAAAGGATCATTACTGGAGACGACACGCAATCCAGACATCAGGCAAGTGAATGTCGTTTACCAAATGAGCCAAGACAAAAAAAAAACCACGTCGTTTTCAAACAAAAAAGAAGGCAATGCTCATGGTTTTCATGGATTACAACGGTGTAGTGCATCAAGAATTTTTGCTAAGCAAAGAGTATTATTTGAACGTTATGAGACGTTTGCGTGAAGCATTTCGCCGAAAGAGACCAGAATTGTGGGCATAAAACTCGTGGATTTTGCACCGTGGCACAGTGCCATTATTATTCGAAATTTTTTAAGAAAAATGCAAAAGATACCATCCAACAGTCATAGAATTCACCTGATTTGGCTCCCTGTGACTTCCTTCTGTTCAATCCAGTTCAAAAACCATTACGAGAAATGCGTTTCAGCAGCCGAGGTGAAATAATAGAAAAATCGCAGGAAGCACTGATGACGTTCGTTGTAGCTGGTCTTGATGGCTTCAAAGACCTTACTGAAGTTTGACCTATCGCTGGGTGCTACGTGGGCAAAGCTGAGACAATCTTTGCCCTTAACAATGTCGTATAAGACACCGATTTTATATGGCACACCGACTGGCGAGATCAATATCAATTCAAGAGGATCTACATCATGAGCAATGACGACCAATTGCCCCTTCTTTTGTTCTACTTACTTGGTGACAGCACAGCTGGTTTACATAGCTTTAACCTTAGCCTTGGCTTGGGCAATTTTCTGCAAACATTGCTTCTTATCAATAGCCGATTCGGAGTGTTATTTCTCCTTCTTCTCTAAAGTCTCGAGGCTCATGGTACTGTTGCTGACAATAAATCAAAACAAAACGCTCGTAGTGACCGTAGTGATGCCAACATAACTACTGTACAGCAAATTGTTGAGAATGAGCCCTGAAGATCAACTCGTCGACGTTCGCAACAGCTGGCCATCACCAGAGGGACTTTGCATCTTCAAATCTTAAAAAGTTCAATTCGTTCAAGAATTAAAGCCAGCCGACCATTGTACGCGTCGAACGTTTGTGAATTGTCTGTTTGAAAAACTGAACGAAATGAGGCCCATTTTCAATTAGGCGGTTATGTTAACAAACAAAATTGTCGCATATGTGGCTCACAAAATCCACAAACAGTCCTTGAAAAACCATTACGTCCACAGAAAGTGACCGCATGGTACGGTTTGTAGTTAGGCGGCATCATCGGCTCGTATTTTTACGAAAATGAGCAAGAAAACGCCGTCACTGTGAATTCTCTGCGCTACCAAACCATGATAACCAATTTTTTGTTCCCACAATTGGCTAATGTTGACATCAGTGGCTTTTGGTTTCAGGAGGACGGTGCCAAAAGCCACACAGTCAGCCAAACAATTCAGTTATTGCATGAGAAATTTCCCGATCGCGTAATTTCTTGATTTGGCCAATTGGCCGCCTCGTTCTTATGATTTAACGCCGCTGGATTATTTTCTTTGGGGCCATTTGAAATACCGAGTTTAGCTGAACAAACCGCAAACAACTGACACTTTGAAAGATGAAGTTCTGCGCTGCATTGACGAGATAAGCAAAGCTTTGTTGCAAAATGTAGTTCAAAATTTTGTGAAAAGGACAGACGTCTGTCGGCGTGTTAGAGGTGGACATTTGCCCGTCATCATATTCCATTTTTAATTCCCATATTTCTTTTTTATATTGGTATGAATAAAACTGAATTAAAAAAAAAATGTGTTTTTAAGCCAATTTACTTCCTAACCACAAATACGAAGCGCAACTAAGGGCAACCTTCTTGTTCACTGTCTTCTTCTTTGGTCTGGGCTGCTTAACAAGCATTATGAATTATTTGTTTTGCTATATGTTAACGAAAAAAGGCAGATTTTTACAGCCGTTCAGTTCCTTTTTTCTACTTCTCAAAAAGAAGTCATGGATGGCAACCGAATTTAAGTTGCATTGCTAGTTGTCGAAAATTCCGTTACGTTTTCCACTGAGCAAGTAAAATCAATTAATTAAAATCAATTAATTTTAATTGTCATATACGCAACTACAAACTTCTAGTTGCCATTTAGCTACACAACTAAAATTCGGTTGCCTTCTATAATCGACCCATAAAATTCTAACAAGTAGAACTTCGCATAAAATGGTAAGAAATTGTTATTTTGGCGTATGTGGTATGTATGTACATAAGACTTTTGTGATATTTTGTCATCAAATTAATAAAAAAACCTTAATTTTACTGATGTTATTGTGTCATTGCAATAATGGCGCTTCTTCAATAAATAATCTCTGATAATATCTCTGATCTCTCAAATGATGTCTCTGGTTTAGGTGTGCCATTGAATTGTTAATTTTTCTCATTAAATTAATGCCAATTAGTTATATCCCAATGTGTCATTACATTAATGACAGTTTGTCATTGAATTGAGCCGGAAGAGTCCTTTCTCCTAAGTTACTGAATCATCTCACTAATGACATCACTTCTGTGATGTCGAAATGTCATCCCAATCGATGTGCATAATTTAAATGTGTAACGCTGATGACAATTTTGCCAAGTGATGTTAAGGCTGATATCACAATGATGAAAATTGTCACTGTTTTTTATCAGTGTATTGTTATAAGCACAGCGGCGACACACAACAAATTTCAGTAATATTTGTATATGAAAGGACTGTAAAGGAGATAAAAGAATGATGCCATTGTGTTACCATGCAATTATCAATATGCTTTCGTATTTCAGCTTTTGTGCTTTTAAAAGTTTATTGCATAGAAATCGATTTTAATGATTACAAATGTTGGTTATAATGGAAATGGTCTTATTAATGAGGTTGCCTGCTGATATTAACATTATGATGAAGTTCCAATCAACAGTAGATTAAATTTAATACATGGCTCTGTTCTAATGCTGTATTGCATGACTCAATTTTATATATTTTAGTTTCAGATTTTCATTATAATAGTGATGATAATTTGTCATATGCATTGTTCCTATGCTGTTGTGACAATATGACTTTATAATACAAAATGTAATTCATGTTTTCATATTGTATTCTACGCATATAAGAACACGAGTCCGGGGTACTTAATAAGGCAAAAACTTATTAAATGAGTAAAACCAGGATTGAATAGAGAGAGAGAGAGAGAGGGAGAGAGAAAGATTAAA
Source organism: Wohlfahrtia magnifica (assembly GCA_023159175.1). Classification (NCBI taxonomy): domain Eukaryota; kingdom Metazoa; phylum Arthropoda; class Insecta; order Diptera; family Sarcophagidae; genus Wohlfahrtia; species Wohlfahrtia magnifica. The sequence goes on along the minus strand of JAKWBJ010000227.1, from coordinate 696,755 downwards.
GCAGGATAATGAATAGAAACACTATTTCATCATATAAAGGGTCCGCCAAATAAATTTTTTTTTAAAATGCTATACAAAAAAACTACTGAATATTTTCTCAAATTTCTTTTTTTATTTGAAAGTACAATCCTTCCGGTTAATAATGGAAAATAATTTCATTCAAATGGCTGCCTCGGCTGGCCATGCAGTAGCCTACACGATTGGTCCAATTTTTAAGCACATTATCGATTGTGTGCGGCTGTATTTCACCAATGGCTTCACGAATATTGTCCTTTAAAGCTTCAATTGTCTCTGGCTTGTTGCCGTAACACTTATCTTTGACGGCACCCCACAAATAATAGTCCAACGGTGTTAAATCGCAGCTCCGAGGTGGCCAAACGACATCAGCTCTGCAGCTGATAATGCGATCTTCAAAAACAGGGCGCAGAACGTCAAGTGTAGCTTCGGCTGTGTGGCACCTAGCGCCGTTCTGTTGAAACCAAATGTTGCTAATATCCTCCTCTTCATTTTTTGTGAACAAAAATTCGTTCAACATGGCCCAATAACTATCGCCATTGACTATAACGGCCACTCCTTGCTCATTTTCGAAGAAAAATGACCCAATTATGCCTCTGGACCAAAATCCGCACCAAATAGTGACTCGTCTTGGGTGTATTGGCTTTTCAATGTATGCGTGAGGGTTTTTACCCGCCAAGATCAAAATGAGCTTCATCTGAATTTTCAAAGTAATGTCGCAATATTTCCCAGCGTTGTTCAAACGTATACACAACCATAGTCGTTCAGCGGAAAGATAAAACTAATTATCTGTCAAACCAGACATGAGCTAAGTGTACCATTCACGAAGTAAACACTACTAGAAAAAAACGTTAGATGGCGCACCCTTTATACTATGAAGTAATGTAATTATCACCAAATTAAAGCAGCTGGCCGAGCTGCATATAATTTTAAAAATAAAAATCGAAACTTTTATTTTTTTTATCGAATTCCCTTTTAAAATTTTCATTGATTTATTTTTGCCTCAATTAAAGGCTATTTAAAGAGAGATCTTTACAGAAATTGTACATAAATTCGGAAAAACAAACAATTTTAATTGCTGCCACATGAAAACTATTGTAGCAACAACAACAAGACCAACAACAACAATAGACTCATAAGACCGTATAAATAATTCTCTTGCAAATGCACATTATCAAGTAAATTATTTAAAATCAATGCAAATGATTTCTTTGTTTGCTCCTGTCTCTTTTTCAAACAACATATCATATACGCAAAATAGAAATAATTAGAAAATTGTTAGAAAAGAAAAACAAAACAAATAGAAAATAGAAAATCACATTTTACAATCAAAATCAGTATCATTATTTATTTTATGGCTTAAACTACTTTAAAAATTATAGAGAAAAACAGAGAGACCGAGAGTATAACAGAGAAACGCAGTCATTAAGACCCACAAATCCTTACCCTCTTACCCTTTCACTAAAGAACACTCACATACAACACCCATAAAAAGTTCAACTCAATAGCAATAGCAAAAGACATCAAGATTTCTGGCAAATAATAACAACCGAAACGAAATGAAACAAAAGAAATCCCAATAAAAATAAAAGAAATAAAATTGAAATCAAAATCGTTATAGAAATAACATAGAAATAGAAATTCTAGAGCAAGTGAATAGAAAAAAAAAACAAAAACAAATGATAATTGAGAAAATTTTTATAGATTTTACAGTCTGTATAGTAATGTCCACCCATAAAGATGTCAATAACCACAAATATAATAAAACAGTGTACTCGAAAAGTAAATTCACAAAAATTGAAATATAAAAAACCAAAGAAAATGGGTATGTTTTAAGAACACATTATACGTTTGAATTTTTTAATATATACTTAGTTTTGTGACTCACTGTATTAATATTTGGTAATTGCCTTCGTAATGATAAACGTCTTTAAATATAAGGAATAAAAATAAAATTTGAAAATTAAAATGATTTTTTTAAGGGTCATATACTTTTGTAGCCCACTGTATTTGCCTTCTAAGCATTGTATATAATTAGGTGTATTATTAAATTCACTCTAAATACATTCAAATGGCCATTAAAGTCAAAGAATATTGGCATAAGCAGACCCTTTTTTCTTTAATTTTAATATTTAATTTTGTGACTCACTGTCTAAGGCAAACAAAAACCCTAGATAATTAAAAATCTAATGAAGACCTTTTAGTTTTAATTTTTTTTTTTAATCAAATTTTGTGACCCACAGTGTTAGGACACAAAAACCAAACACATGGATATATGAGACCACTAACATAACTGGAAATTAATTGACAAGGCATGGGCAAGGCAATTACGAGAAAACTTTTTCTTTTCCTAGCGGGCCAGTACTATCTAAAATAATCCGTCTCCAACCTCAACTAGACACGGAATTCAGTCGGTACAGTAGAACGAGGCGACAGAGAATATACACTGTACTGTGTTGCTCTAACAAACATTAGAAGACGAGCGTGATCTTCATATGAAAAGTTCAAGGCATTCTTCTAGAGATTGTTCCGGGTACGGTTTTCGAACCGAGCGAACAGCCATCTGCCCATACATATTGACGGTGTAGGGGATAGAATGGGTTTTCTTCTGAGTGATTATCAATCACTGGAGCCTGTATACTAACGGGTCTTACCTTAGAATGTTTGCCACAATAGATCTTTTAGAACCAGTTTCATGGCTAGTTGTGCCTCTACGTCCCTTATAATGATAATATTTATAACGCAGCAGACACACAAATTGCAATGTAGGCCTACACTGTCTGCGTGTAATGCACAAACTTGCTCTGCAGTTCACGCCTATCTAAACCAGGCATGTGCAAAGTAAAATATTTTTGTGTTAGTACTCTCTCAGAGAAGTAAAGTTGATGTTTTTGCATTTGTCGCTGTTTTCTGTGCTTAAAAAAATATTCGTACATTCTCTGTACATGTGCTTTCGTCGGTGTCTCATTGTCGACTAAAGCAAGAGCGTAAGAACACATGCATTGTTCTATGCAATAAACACCATTGATCTAAACCATATTTCGGCAAAGAGCTGCTCTTCTCTTCTGTTTTCACACATACGTAGTCACACGTTTAGGCAAAAAGTAAGCAAAATATAAACAAAGAAAAGTAAAAGGAAAACGAGTGGGAAAACACAGTTCAAAGTGGCCTGAGTGAGAGACTCTCAATTACTACCACAATTGTAAAATGCATTAATATTAGTTTGCCGGACAATGGTTTAGATCAGCGTTCAGCGTACTACAACTATGGTAGTAATTTGAGAGCTCTCACTAACCCATTTTACACTGTATTTTTCCATTTGTTTTCTCTTCAGTTCTCTTTGTTTATTTTTTGCTTATTTTTTTCCTATGCGTGTGAGATATACGTGTGAAAAGAGCAACTTTTTATGGGACTTTTATCTCCGATGAACTCACACGTATTCTTACGCTCTAGCTTTTAGTCGTCAATGAGAGAGCGTCAAATGCACATGTATGGTGAAATTTATTTGCGCTCGTACTTTTAGTTGTCACTGAAACAGCGGCAAGTGCTCATGTGCAGCGGCTGTATGTTGATTTTTTTAATATTTTTTTTAACCATCAACTTTACTCTCATTGAGAGAGTAATTACCATGTCCTCACTAACACAACTACATTTTTACTTTTGCACATCACTAATCTAAACCTTTGCTGTATGCTGTTGTTAACACCACTAGTACTTCCTGAATGGTTGGACCCTTGTAACCAGGAATGTTAAGTCTTGTAGAACCAAAATTAAGGTCCTGGTCAAGCATCATCTTTTCTTCATTCAGATACCAGAATCCTAGATAGTATACATCTACTCCGTTAACTCAAACGAAACGTATGGTAGGATTTATCTAAGCCAACAAGAGGTTAACTGGCCTACACCTTAAATCTCGAACCAATTCAAGCTAAAATTTTTAAAAAAAAAAGCTTAAATTCGTTTGTTAATCTGCATAAAAAAATTAATTTTTCTTTTTGTTTAAAAATCATTTACTGACTGTAACAATTACAAAAATGTTGGCCTCTTTTCCTGTGTTGTTGTTGTTGTTTTTCTTCGCTCTATTGCCTATCATTAAAATTGTAGCTTTTTTCTGGCAAAGCCTTAACTATTATTTAAGCCTCTAAGCGTGTAGACGGTCTCCAATACAAATGCACCAGAATTTTTTTTTAGCGATTCACGCCGCTATTAGCAGTTATTCAAGTGCAACATGGCTGTTCAGCATAGCAGCTATAAGCGAAATAGGGGCACAAATGGTAAAACAGCATCAATGGATGTATAAATATAAACAAATTTATAGGAATATGCTAGTACGCCTAACTGCTACAGTTAGGCGAAAAAAATCAGTACAATTATTTGGAACTTATTTTAAAATTGCGAATTAAATAGGCAAGTTTTTCATTTACCACTTATAGTTGAAACTGAGTATATATTAATTAAAGAGACACGAAAGTCGGCTTGAAAAATCATTTTAATTTTCTCAAATCCACTAATTATTGATGAAGTTATAAACAAAATTGTGAATATTGTCCGAATTAATATTAATCATACGCCTTCATTATAAAAATAATTTCGTTATGTACTTACGGCTTCTTTTGAAACTACAACAAAATATAGCCGTTATCTACAACGTATATCATCACTCCAGAAAAACTTGATTAAATCTTAGAAATTGTAGGCGACGATAGCAGAAAGAAAGTTTAAAAACTGGCTAAGGTTGTAGGCAATCTAATCCAGAGGGTCCTCAATAATTCTAAAAATCTATTGCATGATATCAAACGAACAGAGGATAAAAGTACTTAAGGTAGCTGGGGCTATAAGCATCTCAACTGAACTATGATTGTAGGCTACCTAACACATAGGCTCTTCAAGGCATGAATAATTTAGAAAATCCATCGCATGGAATTAAATGATTTGAGAATAAAATTACTTAAGATAGCTGAGCCATCTCAATCGAGCTAATACATGACGTTTTGCTAAATATTTGGACATAAAAAACTATCTACGCGATCTCTGTCACGATTACTTACACTCGATCATAAGTGCAAGCGTGTGACCAGTTCATACAAAAATTTTGCAATAGGCAGACATAATCTGAACATAATACATACGGATCATAGGTCCAACAAAATACGTCATAGCCGAAAAACGATAAAAATAATCAAAGAAGCTATGCATAGGGTGCCATTCACAATTATTGGCTTAAAAAATTGAAAAGAATTTCCCCCTGATTTGAAATTCGAAGAGATATATAGGAAATGAGAAATTTGGTTTAGTTAGGTAGATGGGTGGAAGGGAGTAGCAGCCTCACTAAGCCAAGGCACCAGCCCATTGTGATACCACATAGCGCGTTGTCTCCGTTCTATTCACCAGAGTCCTGGTGATCGAACAGAAGCACTTCCTTATATTAGATCGGAAGCCAGCCCGACAGTCTAATAAACCTGGTTATTAACCTGATGTCAAGGATCGGTAGCTCTGACAAGCCATCGAGAAAGAGAGCCCAGTGTGAGATGTGATGCCACATAGCGCGTTGTCTCCGTTCTATTCACCAGAATCCTAGTGATCGAACAGAAGCACTTCCCTAAATTAGATCGATCCTTGACCTGATGTCAAGGATCGATAGCTCTGACAAGCTATCGAGAGAGAGAGAGCCCAGTGTGAGAAGTCTTCGCCGTGCGAGAGACGAACACTGGCAGTTAAAGTGGACTACGATCTCCTATTCTTTAGCCGATCCACAGCCACGACAAAAGTCATTCTTAGGTAAACGCATCCTATGTGCGTGCCTACCCATGACGCAATGGGCCTTAAGAATTGATACAACGGAGGAGATGCCTCGGCGGTACAGTATGAAAATTTCATATCTAACCTGGGCTAGGTGAGTCTGGCAATAAATCCCAAACTCTTTCAGTGTCCAATATATAATTTCACTTATTCGTCAGCCTAACGGAGGTAAGAGGTACATACACCCATACTCATGTGCGGATAGGCGTCCGAAAGAAGTGTACCAGACCTAGCGAGCTCATCACTAGCACAGTTATTCCACATGCCACTGTGATGAGGAAGCAAGATTAGGTGTACACAAAACTGCCGTGATTCATACCTAATCAGCTTAGAGCGGAAGGTCTCACCTGAGAGCTGATCGCCGCCTGGCTATTAGAGCAGATATATGTATATGTTGAGCAAAAAGTTCCGGAATAACCCCCGTGTGGCGGTTCCATCGTTCCAATTAAAGTGTTTTTTTTTTGTTAAGTTGGTACATCTGTTGTTGATATTCCCGCTAAATCTTAGTGTCATAGCTTGACATTTGCAAAAACTACGTAGACAAGAGTACATATATCACTAAGTGTGTTGGCGATTACTTACAATTGTGACCGTGTTGAGGTCGCAAAACACATGATTTTCGAGGCTGAATCCTAACCTACATTCATCAAACATATCATTACTGGAGATGAAACGTAGGTTTATGAGTACGACAGGCAATTCAGACATCAGGCAAGTGAATGGCGTTCAACAAAAGAGCTGAGACCATTTTCAGTCAAAAAAGAATAGAATGCTCACGGTTCTCATGGATTACAACTGTGTAGGGCATCATGAATTTTTCCAGAAGGCCAGACAGTAAACAAAGAGTATGATTTGGGCGTTATGAGACGTTCGCTTGAAGCAATTCTCCGAAGGAAACCAGAATTGTGGGAAGAAGATTCGTGGATCTTGCATCATGATAACGCACCTTCGCACATTGCAATTATTATACGAAATTTTTCGACGAAAAATTAAACAAATACCATCCAATAGAGACCGAATTCACCTGATTTGGGTCCCAGTGACTTCTTTCTGTTCAATCGAGTTAAAAAACTATTACGTGGAAGGCGTTTCAGCAGCCGAGTGGGAATAATGGAAAAATCGCAGGACGCACTGATGGATATATGCATCGAAGTTTGGATCAAGCGCGGACATAAATGTGTTTCGGTCGATGGGCATTATTTTTAAGGTGACAATATAGACTTAGAGCTTTTTGATCGAGGTTGGTATTTGCAGTAAGAGCGCCATTACCGCGAATCCATTCTGCAGCATGAAAAATGTCCATCACTTCGGCCTGAAACACAACAAATTGCAGAAGTGCTGAAGGCGAAGAGAAACACCAAGGTTGAGCTTCTCGGAAAAAATTCCACTGCACACCCTGTTCCCTAGTCCAAAACCGTCCGTATAGAGACAATCAGTGAATCTGTGGGATGATGGAGCCAGAGACCCAAACTTCCCTACTAGGATTTGGGTTACACGAGTTAACCATTAAATTCAAAGCCTATTCTGAGGACCCTAAGAAAGCCTTGAAACAAACTATGCTCCTATATTGGTAGAAGTGTGCTTTACTTGAATCTAAATTTAATTTGGCAGAGTCAGTTAATGAAAATTCTTTAAATTGCCATTGGCTTTGGTAGGTTGTGCTATTTTTTTATACTTCTATGTGATAGCTGGTACAAAAGGACCCCACCAAGATAGATAGAGATTGACTCTGTAACTGCATATACAAATAAGCAAAAGTATTGTGTCCCTACAGCCATCATCTGAAAAAAGCGTTACAGTTAATAGAGGTGATGGTGATGGTGATGGCGATGGTGTTGGTGTTGGTGTTGGTGATGGTAGTTACAGGCCTCTCTCTACAACTGTTTCTGTGTGTTTGTGTAAATTTGTTTTTAGTGTAACTGCTTATATGCATGCAGTATGTGTTCATATGTATAGATGCTCTTGTAGAAGTTCTTGTTGTTGTTGTTATTATTGTTGTTGTATCACAATTTTAACTTGACTTTACACAAAAGTGACATTGAGATGTTGTTGATGGTTGTGTAGTTGGGCTGCTGTTGATGTTGTAAACAAAATTTTCTGGGTACTCAAATGTATATGGACACCCAAACACACACACACATACACGCACACATGCACACGATTTTAGATAAAATTTATACAAATTTGAAAATCTATTTACATATGCCTTCTCCATCTATGCCAGCTTAAGTTTGTTGCACTCACTTTCGTAACAAATTCCCATACAAATTTCGGTTTTACAGGCACATTTTTGTTTTTTGTGTTCGAAAAAGAGAGAAAATAAAAATGCCAACTAAAAGTAGAACAAAAAAGTGTGTTTCTGTTCTGGACTTTAATTCCTGGTATTCAAGCCTATGCCACAAAAATAAAAATAAGCTCCAGCAGAGAACCGAACAAAATAAATCGAGAAAAACTCTTCAAATATGATTTGTTAATTTTAAAAATTGATTTGAAAGAAAAGCAACAAAAAAATACTTATTTTACTGTCTCAACATCAACTTTCTAGTAAATTAAACCACTTGGCTTAGAAATACTTAGAAATGGTATTAGAATGTGTCATCTTTCAAAAGGAAGTGCTTTAGAATAGAAAAACCAAATTCAAAATGATTATCAAAAGCAAACAAAAACAAAACAAATAGAAAATTTGTTTAACAAATTCGATAAAAGTATTTAAGAAGGTTATCAGGGACCTGAGGGAAACTGGAAAGGAATGGAGGTATGGCATGAAATGAGCTTGCAGTTGGAAAAAATTTCAAAAAAATTAAAATAACAAATACGTAGGCGGTATGAAGAAAAGGTGATTTTTAAAACCTCCTACAGTCCAGCACTTTTGTAAAGTGAGTCGCACCTTAACGTCAAGCTTTTTGCCCAACTTCATTTGACATTTCTTTGTTTCGGTGTTTGACATATTCAACCATGGAAAGATACACAGTTGAGTAGCGCATTAAGATTGTTGAAGCCTTTTTCGAGAATGGGCGTCCAAATCAATATATAATTCATACACTTCGTGATTTTTTTTGGTCAACAAAATCGACCAAATTATGCGCAAATTTCCACAAACCTGGTCTGTAGGAAAGGTAGAAATACTTGTGCATGGTCGCGCAGTTAGTTCTGTGGAAGACACTGCAGTTGTTCGCGATAGTGCGACAGAACAACCGTCAAACTCGCCTTGTCCTCGTCTTCGTGTCTAACAATTGAACATCTCACGAACATCACAGATGCGAATTTTGAATAAATATTTGAATTTACACGCTTGCAAGATTCAATTGACTCAAGAGCTGAAGCTTGCTGACCACTGCAAGCGTTCACAATACGCCGAATGGATAAGTTGAACAAGCAGAAGTGAATGGTGACTTTAGAGAAAAGAATCATCTTCACCGACGATGAGCACTGTCACTTCAGTGTATTCGTTAACAAGCAAAATTGCCGCATTAGGGCAAATGAGAATCCAAAAGCGGTTGTTGAAAAGCCAATACATTCACAAACAATGATCGTTTGCCAGTGTTGCCACTTTATTGGTAATTACACATATTGTGTGTAATTTTTCATTGTGTATTTAATTCATATGTTTCCTTTAATCACTATATTTTGAATTTTTGTCATAAGAAGTTTGACATACGAAATTTTCTGATTCGCCAACCAAATAATTATAAAAAATCAAAGACTACTGTTAAGCATGGAGCATGGCTTGGGACCAATGCACACTTTCTTGATGTTATAGTGGACCTACATATTTATTTATTTAAATATTCATAAGCAAACTGCAGTGGAAGGGGGTATCGCAACAAACTTACAGAATCATCTGTGCAGAGCCCAGAACCGAATGAATTTGTACATCTTTGGAAAAAATTGGCTGGGAGAGTTTATGAACTTGAGCTAACGTTAGCAAAAATATGTAACTCTATACAGCCGGAAGAACGGCAAATCTCCAAAGCGCTAGCTGACTCTTCTGAATTACAATGGACATGCTAACTATTATTATATGATCGACTATGCATTGAAATCTAAAAATTGAGTAATTTTTGTGTTTCTGATGATTAGCCCTAAAGGCTCATGATTGATTTATAAATAAAACCCCGTAAAATCTATATAAAGGGTCCGCCATCTAATTTTTTTTTTCAACTGGTGCTTATTTCGTGAATGGTAACACTTAGCTCATGTCTGATTTAACAGATAATTAGTTTTATCCTTCCGCTGAACGAATATGGTTGTGTCCAATGCGTTCGCTAAGTGAGCCTGCGATCGACTAACAGAAGATGCCGATTTTGCCAAAAAAAAATTATCTTTTCAGATGAAGCTCATTTAGATCTTGGCGGGTATGTAAACAAGCAAAATTGTCGCATTTTGGGCACAGAATACCCGCACGCATACATTGAAAAGCCGATACACCCAAGACAAGTCACTATTTGGTGCGGATTTTTTTCCAGAGGCATAATTTGGCCATTTTTCTGCGAAAATGAGCAAGGTGTGGCCGTTACAGTCAATGGCGATCGTTGTCGGGCCATGATGAACGAATTTTTGTTCAAAAAAATTGAAGAAGAGGATATGAGCAACATTTGGTCTCAACAGGACGGAGCTACGTGCCACACAGCCGAAGCTACACTCGATGTTTTACGCCCTGTTTTTGAAGATCGCATTATCAGCCGCGGAGCTGATGTCGTTTGGCCACCTCTGAGCTGCGATTTGATACCGTTAGACTATTATTTGTGGGGTGCCGTCAAAGATAAGTGTTACGCCAACAAGCCAGAGACAATTAACGCTTTAAAGAACAATATTCGTGAAGCCATTATTGAAATACAGCTGCACACAATCGATAATGTGCTTAAAAATTGGACTGATCGTGTAGGCTACTGCATGGCCAGCCGAGGCAGCCATTTGAATGAAATTATTTTCCTTTATTAAACGGAAGGATTGTACTTTCAAATAAAAAAAGAAATTTGAGAAAATATTCAGTAGTTTTTTTTATAGCATTGAAACCAAATGTTGCTAATATCCTCCTCTTCAATTTTTGTGAACAAAAATGCGTTCAACATGGCCCGATAACGATCGCCATTGACTGTAACGACCACTCCTTGCTCATTTTCGAAGAAAAATGGCCCAATTATGCCTCTGGATCAAAATCCGCACCAAACAGTGACTTGTCTTGGGTATATCGGCTTTTCAATGTATGTGTGCGGGTTTCCTGTGCCCCAAATGCGACAATGTTGCTTGTTTACATACCCGCCAATATCAAAATGAAAAGATGATTTTATTGGCAAAATCGGCATCTTCTGTAAGTCGACCGCAGGCCCAGATTCCCAGCGTTGTTCAAGTGTATACACAACCATATTCGCTTAGCGGAAGGATAAAACTAATCATCTGTCAAATCAGACATGAGCTAAGTGTACCATTCACGAAATAAGCATTAATTGAAAAAAAAAACCTTAGATGGCGGATCCGATATTTGAAACCCTTTTGCATTTACTAAACTATTTATTTTATAAAATTGTATTAAAAAAAAAAAACAAAAATTAAATAAATTTGTTCTTCAACCAAATATTTTTATGGCCACTTTTGCAGCATAAAATCTCATTATAAAACTGCCAGTGAAAACAAATAAAAACGTTGATATTTTACACATAAACACCAGAATTCAAATATTTTCAAACTGCAATGGCAGTTTGTGAAATTTCACTAAAAATTTTACAGATTCAGTTGAGGGAGCAGGTGAATTTCTATAAAACAATTTCAATTTCATTTAACTAACGATAGTGAATTTATAGCAACTGCTTTGGTGAACCTGTCTACTAAACAAAATGGTATAGAGGGTCGTTTGTTTTCACAAAAAATTTATTTTAATTTTTTGCTTTTTATGCATTTACTTGTTTAAATACATTTTTCGGTTTAATGTTGCATTAGATTTACGAAACCCAAAATGAATAAAAAAAAGTTTTAAATTTATTTTCAACATTTTATTGCTTTTAAATGAAACTAAACAAGCACATTTGTTATAAATTATGAGAGATTAGAAAGCGGATAGATCTCTGCTGCGTTTTTGTATTCAAATGGTTTCTAATTTGAAACCAAAATTTATTTTGGCATTTAATTAAAGGAGAACAAACGCATTCTAAATGGAAAACTTGCTAAAATTGGTCGAATTTATATTGGCAAATAAGCCATATTACCAAAACAAAAACAAAAAAGAAATCATAAGTTTATTTGAAATATTGGTTGATTTTTCAGCAACTTTCTTTTTGTCATTATTATTTTCGGCAGCTCAGCTGTTTTCGCGTAACATGGTATTGCCAGACATGTGCAGTTTGATCTAAACGAACAACGCTTGCAGATTCTTATAGTCTATTATCAAATATTCAATTGGATGAAGATTCACTTTTTTATCGGAAAATTGTTTTCAGCGACGAACCATATTTTTGCTTGAATGGATACGTGAACAAGCAAACAAGCATTGCAATAACTGCCAATACATCCCGGCAAATGGAAGGCCGGTGGCATCATTACAGCGTACTTTTTCAAAGACAACGAAAACAGGAACGTTACTGTGAATGGCGAGCACTACTGTGCGATGGTTGCAATTTGTTTTTTGCCTAAAATGGAAGAGCTAGACTTGGGTGACAGTATGCGAAACAATCGCCCAATTAAGAGACAAATTTGACTTTTGTTTTTTTTATGAACTTAAATTTATATTTGTTCGTAATTTAAACATATTGTTACGTTTTTACCTTTTTAAAAACGTGTTTTTATGAGTTCGTAGATTGTAGTTAAAATGAAATAAATTTTGTGTTTGGTTTTAATTAAAAATCCTTTATTCGACACAGTTATGTGCACCACTGCTTGTAATCCTTTTACAGGCAATAAGAATTTTTATTCATAATTACTCTCTCTACTTACAACTTTGTAAACAACAACAATTACTCGACCGATTACAGGAAGAAGTAAAGCTATTGATAGGTATGAGGTGACTTCATTGATATTTTTTCCCTCTTAAGCCATTTTTATTTCAGAAACTTTCCAACACAATGGAATAAATTTGAATTCAACACATGCATTCATTATGGATGTGAGTTTTATTAGTGCTTAATATGATAAGTTCTGGAGTATCTCGGCAGTAATTAAGTCAAAATCTGGACTTTTCTCTAACTTAAGCGCTGAAACTTCTAAGGTAGTCTCATCAATAGTAAAACGTTAAATTTCAGCAGATTCTGGACTGTGGAAAAAGATAAAAAAAAAATCGCTTGTCTTTTCAAATGGTTTAAAAATGTTTCGTAGGTGTTCCACGAATTACTCGGCTTTTTGGGAAACGCTTTTTGCCCAGGTTTGACTGATACTTAGCTGCTTAATTGAGAGATTATGAAGTATCGGTCTGATGTTTTGTCGGCATTTAGATTTTGTAGTTTTATGTTTAGAGATCTATTCTCATACTCTTTTATACCGTTTTTCAGCAAATTGGTCAGGATGCTTAATCGACTGCCATCTCTTTCTAACTCTATTGATGAAGAGTTTTTCTCACGCTTGTAGCCCCATAAATCATTCGATTTTATACCTTTAGACTATTTTTTGTGGGGCTATTATAAGGCTCATGTCTATAGAGACAAGCTCGCAACGGTTGACACCCTAAAAGCCAATATTGAAGAATTTATTCGCGAGATACCAGCCGATATGTCGGAGAGAGTATGCCAAAATTGGACCCAGCGTATGAAGAACTATTTGAGGCGTAGTTGTAGTCAACATTTACATGAATTTATCTTTAAGCATTAAATTATATAGATCGTTCTATCGACTTCAAGCCCCAGAGGAGGACATGACATAGAAAACAATATAACTGTGGTTTTTAATGCTTAATAAAAAGGATTCAACTTCCCTCCAGACAACTCCTTTTAAAAAATAAGGAAGAAGCCCCCTTGACCCTCCCGCATACCTCTGGCAATGATGACAAACATTAGACGAACGATCAGGCAAAAAGACCACCTACTTGGAGAAAACTTACAAAGCTAAGCAAATACCACCTCTCTTACTTAGCAAGGATCTTCACCACTACACAAAAATCATATAGTGGAAGCTATAGGGCATTAATCATCTACATAGTTGGAAGAGCAAATTGATTAAAGAAACTAAAACAAAGTAATGGATGCTTTGTGGAAAGCCAATATGCTCCCTAGAGGATATTATTAAAGCTTATGTCCATAGGGACAAGCCCGCAACGGTTGGGGCAATGGAAGCACATATTAAAAAACTTATCGTGAGAGAGTATGCCAAATCTGAAAGCTCTTAAAAAATTTCCCCATATTATTTATGAGTAATATTAATGAATATTGATTGTCATCTGATTACGAGCTGCCTCTATACTCTATGTAGACTGTCCATATGTTCTCCGATGCTGTTGAAGGTTCTTCCAAGACTACAAGATATAGAGTTTATTTCCTATAGTGTGGATTGTCGCCAGCTCATTTTTGGCCTTTTCTGCTTCGTTGAGGGTTGTAAAAAGAACATGGTAACAAATTTCCCAGTTGATTAACGAAGCGTGTATCAGATCCACCCAAAAATATTCTTCTACAAATCTCCGGCTTCGGCTTAAGACTGGGGTTCATAATAACGGGACATGGCTCTTTCAATGCATTTTTGTATCCGATTGGCCAGAAGCATGGTAACAAATTTCCTCAGTTGATCAACGAAGCGTATATCAGGTCCACCGAAAAATATTCTTCTACGATTCTCGTTATTCCGGCTTTGGCTTAAGCCAGGGGTTCATATTACGGGACATAGCTCTTTCTATGCATTTGTGTATCCGATTGGCCAGGCTGAATCTGCGGGCTACTGGTGTGGGATGGGGACTGACTACGTACCCGAACTATGTTAACATTAGGGACTATGAGTAATACTCATATACTCGTGTTTGCTGGATAATCCGACTCTTGCGACATGCGCTTGCCGTATTTAAAAGGAGAAGACAGAACGCTAGCGAAGTTACCCCTTCCACTTACAACACTGGGGCTCACTGAGTCGCCATATTTTTTGCCATTTTCCAGCTCGCTTGCACATAGCAATATGCACTGGTTTTTTGGTAGGTTTGCAGCCTGTTCGTCTCCGACTTCTGGCTGTCGTGCTGTTTATTGTTTGCTGTGTTGCTGTTTCCTGTTTGCTGTTTGGTGGATGTCAGCATACATCTTGGGCACCACTTCGTAGTCGTTTGCAAGCTTAATTTTAGTACCACGGTTGTCAGGAGCCCCAGTTTCATTGGTCCCTGTCCGACCACTTGTGGGAGCAAAGTGGTGATTGTGGCTTGAACCTAAATCGCGGGAAGAGCTCTGCTGGCTCGGGACTATGCCCCTATACGGGTATAGGTAGGAGCTTAGATAGTCTCTGACACCTCACCAAGATGATGGCCAAGTCCAAGCAACATGGCTTAGAATTGGTACTCACTAGCGAATTTGATCAAAGGTTATGGCGTTAGTGAACGTACTGTATTCACTCGCACTTTGGCACCATGAGGTAAACTCCTGGGGCAGGTACTCAAGTTAAGCGACTGACTCATAGTCCGACAATGTGTTAACATCTCTCTTACCACCAACACAAATCTCTATGCCTTTTAATCTTAAAAGTATACTTCATAAATAGATAGCAAATCATTTATTTATTATTTTGCTTTCACAAACACACTCATAAATAATTAACAATTTGAAAGCAATTATATGCATAAGGGAAAAGAAGAAGAACTTCAATTTAAAACAAATAACTACGAAATAAAATCACTTTAAACTTTCAAATTTAAAACAATTTTATTTGTCAAAGGATTTTCGGTTACTGAAATGAAAATAAATTCAATTTGAATAACTAAAAAGTTGCTCAAGGATATAAGCAAATGCTTATGATTAATTATAATTAATACTTAGCAAAACAACTTAAGAAAACTTCTTTAGTTTTAATTACTATTTGTATTAGACTTTAACGCAACATGGTTTTAAAACTTTTAATAAATTAATGAACAAATATTTGAAATTAAATTCACAATAAAAGGCATTAAAATTAAAGCCAGAAAAGAAATAGAAATATAATAGACAAGATATAGACAAATGTAAAACAATATATAGAGTAGTCATTAATAAAGACTTGACAAGACACAGACAAGATAAAGGACAAATATAGACAAGACACAGTCCAGGCAAATCTATATTTAGGCAGCATAGAATACAGGCATTGATAAGATATAAGTAAGACACGATCATACATTGACAGGACACAGATAAGATTTAAACGATAATAGTATTTGATATACAAGTTAATAATGTCGACTTGGACAACATATGACATAACTATCACATATGGTTTGCGTCACTAATAACAAATATGGTATTTTGGAGGGTAAACATCTGTCAATATAATTCAGTATTCGATAGATGCCCAAGTATGGACACACATTTTTTTAAATCGTCAAACTAATGTCGAATTTTGTGCCTAAAAAAGATGTTTTGCGAGGAAGTCTTATAATCTTCTTTCATTTGAAGAAAACTGCTGCTGACCGTTATCGATTGTTGGTAGAAGCTTACGGTCAACATGCATCAACTCAAAAAACTTGTGAACTATGGCTTGCGCGATTCAAATGTGGTGATTTTGACACTGAAGACAAGGAGAGGCCTGGTCAGCTGAAAAAGTTTGAAGACTATTGTCAAGAGAAAGCAGAACTTACATTATCATTGGGAATCACATAACAAGCCATTTTCCTACATTTAAAAGCATTGCAATTCATTCAAAATCAAAGTAATTGGAGAATTGGTGATTTTGCATGTCGGGAATGATGCTCGAGCGTTACAAAACAGAAGTCATTTTTGCATTGTATTGTTACTGGTGATGAAAAATGGATACATTATGACAACCCCAAGCGCTAAAAGTCATATGTAAAGCCCGACCAACCAGCAAAATCAACGCCGAAGCCGAACATCCATGACGTCAAGCTAATGCTCTGTATTAGGTGAGATCAGAAGAGTGTTTTGCTTTGTGAGCTGTTGAAATTGGGTCAGACAATCACAGGTGACCTGTACCGAACACAATTGCTTTGTTTGAAGAGAGCAATCAATGACAACGCTCGGCCACATGTTGCAAGACTAGACAAAATCTATTTGAAAAACAGTGA
Source organism: Wohlfahrtia magnifica (assembly GCA_023159175.1). Lineage (NCBI taxonomy): Eukaryota > Metazoa > Arthropoda > Insecta > Diptera > Sarcophagidae > Wohlfahrtia > Wohlfahrtia magnifica. Next base: position 679,777 of record JAKWBJ010000227.1, on the reverse strand, counting down.
ATGTGAAGTTCTGGCTCACCCGTCTTATAGCCCAGACCTTTTTCCTAAATTTTTAAAGTTTATATACGTTTCTGCGCTCTACTTTATATAGGAATCATACTATTTGTGAGTAAATAAAGGAATTATATTTAGTTATGAATGGAATGAGACTTACGGATTAGAAATCCGGTGGAAATTGTCGGAGTTATAATAAATGACCTTAAAATCGGTTAATATTCAAATAAATTATTAGCTTTAAGTCCATAAAGGGCTGAAAAACCGGTTTTTTACCTGTAACTCAAGGTTTTGGAACTGTTTTGAGAATTCCAAAAACAGTTCCTTTTTTTACTCAGCTGCGTAGACATCACTTCGATTTCTTAACAATCAAATTTTCTAGATAAGAGCCACGCAACTATTGTCATATCGTGGCAATTGTTGGTTGTGACTTAGTAAGCTTTGCCGAAAAATGGGATGGCATTAAATAACTGCCGACTTGGGTCAGACAATCTCAGGTGACCTGTACCGAACACTATTGATTCTTTTGAAGAGAGCAATCAATGACAACGCTTGGCCACATGTTGCAAGACTAGACAAAATCTATTTGAAAAACAGTGGATGTGAAGTTCTGGCTCACTCGTCTTATAGCCCAGAGCTTTTTCCTAAATTTTTAAAGTTTATATACGTTTCTGCGCTCTACTTTATATAGGAATCATACTATTTGTGAGTAAATAAAGGAATTATATTTAGTTATGAATGGAATGAGACTTACGGATTAAACTTAAAGTCGGTTAATATCCAAATAAGTTATTAGCTTATAAGTGCATAAAGGTCTGAAAAACCGGTTTTTTACCTGTAACTCAAGGTTTTGGAACTGTTTTGAAAATTCCAAAAACAGATCCCTTTTTTTACTCAGCTGCGTAGAATTTCATCGGCCTTTGTTATCTAGTGGCATCAACCACACAGCCATCACTTCGATTTCTTAACAATCAAATTTTCTAGATAAGAGCCGCGTAACTATTGTCATATCGTGGCAATTGTTGGTTGTGACTTAGTTAGCTTTGCCGAAAAATGGGATGGCATTAAATAACTGCCGACTTAGCTATCGGAATGTACATAAAGAAAAAAGATGATATTTCCTCTCTTATTCCAAGCGCTAAAAGTCATATGTAAAGCCTGGTCAACGCCGAAGCCGAATATTCATGACGTCAAGCTAATGCTCTGTATTTGGTGGGATCGGAAGAGTGTTTTGCATTGTGAGCTGTTGAAATTGGGTCAGACAATCACAGGTGACCTGTACCGAACACTATTGATTCGTTTAATGACAACGCTTGGCCACATGTTGCAGGACTAGACAAAATCTATTTGGAAAACAGTGGATGTGAAGTTTTGGCTCACCCGTCTTATAGTCCAGACCTTGCCCCTTCTGACTACCATTTGTTTCGATCGATGCAGAACGCCCTTATTGGAATACGCTTCACTTCAGAACAGGGTATAAGAAATTGGTTTGATTCATTCTTTAATTCAAAACTGGAGCGGTTCTTTTGGTGTGGAATCCATATGCTACCAGTAAGATTGGAAAAAGTAGTGGGTAACGATGGATATGTATCAACTCATTTTGTTATTATAATCAATGCATTTCCAAGCAAAATATCGACATTATTTACTTGTATACCCAATGACTAAAATATACAAATACATAGGCATTCAGCTTAAGTAAGGCAAGAAGAACTAAGAAGATTCTTCGTATCAGAATTATAAAAATGTTGACCTTTTAGTCTACTGTGTAAATAAAGTTGTCATTTAATTCTCATTTAGCATTTTGTAGGCATTTACAACAACCCTTTAAATGGATGAAAAATCTCTGCCACTTTGTTATGCTTTAACAACAACAACATGCAACAATTAGCCACCCAAAGAACTAACGAACTTCTCTTCAGTCTAAAGGCATCATAACACTCCTCCCAATATGATTCATTTCTAACAGATACAATCACTTGTTGTTGCTGGTGTTGGCATTGTGTTTAAAAATGTTTCTTTTAATTTGTTTTTTTTTGTGTGTTCTCATGATTATCGATTTCTTAAAGTCTATTGCAAAAAAACAAGCAACAGCAACCGGACAAAGTCACATGAAAAATCATTTACAACAGTTTTCATTTGTTAATACTCCTTAAAGAACACTATGATGGAGAGTAGGTGCGAGGTGGGTGGGTTAAGAATAGTGATTAAATGAGATTGTAAGTTACAGCAAAGGCTTGTTAAGCAAACTGGTCTTATTATTTACGGAGACAATACAAATCTTCTATTAGACACAAACACACATAAGCATACACCCATAGTACCATATTAAGGCAGTTAATGGCACATATTATGATAACAGCCACACCTACAACTACATTAAAGAGAAAATGGAGAAATTTAGTTAAAGAGAACAAGATGTAGAGAACAAGAGAGAGAGAGAGAGAGAGAGAAAAAGAGATAAAAGGAATTAAGCATTGTTTTCTATACAAAACCGGTTTTACGAATTGAAATTTATACGAAAATATGTTTTAAGCAACAGAAAATGTGTCCAAATAATGAAGAAGAAGAAGAGGAATTTGATTCATGTAGGCTGACATTCTTTGGCATACAAATTATGTTCATGCTGCCATACAGTAGTAGTAGTAGTAGTAGTAGTAGTAGTATGGCATTCTCCATGACAAACAAAACAAAAACAACTTTACTGTTAACGAGAAGTACAGAGAGAGAGAGAGAGAGAGAGAGAGAGAGAGTTATCATGTTCAACTTCGATTACCATTACGATAACCAAAAAAGCCAATTTTTTTGCACTGTCACTTGAGTAAATTGCCTGCAATTGAAAATTCATTGCCATTTACCAATTTCATGTTAAAGTTCAAGTAGCTTCCCACCACTATAACTCAGACTGTCCAGTCTAACAGGAAAAATGAGATGTAAAGCATCAGTATGTGTAAGCCAATGTTACATGTTTTTTGTACATTTTATGGCATGTCTGTCTGTTTGTGTGTATGTGTGCGTGTCTGTGTCAAAGCAATAAAAATCGTTTGTCATTTGACATATGGCTAAACAACACTTCTAACATTTTGTTGTAAAAGAGGAATTCAAATCAAAACCTGCTTTAAAGTAATTGTCTTAATAAAGATTAGCTTGGAATTATTTGATTCTTAAATGAGTACCAATGTGCTAAACTACGCAAATGGTTTTAATCAAGAGTCTGCAGTAACTTTAGAACCATTACTATGAAAGCATTAGGTTCTGTTACGAAAAGTACTTTTTCTAGCCAGCCGCTAGCGAGCCAAGTAGTACTTATAACGAAGTTTCAAGCAATCTAAAGCGATGATAGATTTCCACCAATAACTCTTTAATCGCTCAATTTATCGTTCAATTTTATTAAAACACCAACAACTAGAAATAAACTCTTCTACTCAAGAAAGACAAAAGAGCAGAGCATGTTAAAGAAAGCAACTGCCAGACCACTTAGGTGACTGTGAAACCACTTTTATAGAAAACTTTAATCCACACAACATACGGAAAATCTCTATAATATGAAAATGACTCAGCTATCGCGATCAATGACACTAACAAAAGTCATATAAATCATAGAATCATAGAATTGAACATAAAGGGCCCGCCATCTAACGTTTCTTTTTCAACTAATGCTTATTTCATGAATGGTAACACTTAGCTCATGTCTGATTTGACAGATAATTAGTTTTATCCTTCCGCTGAACGAATATGGTTGTGTATACGCTTGAACAACTTCGCTAAGTGGGCCTGCGATCGACTTACAGAAGATGCCGATTTTGCCAAAAAAAAAAAATCATCTTTTCAGATGAAGCTCATTTTGATCATGGCGGGTATGAAAACAAGCAAAATTGTCGCATTTGTTGCACAGAAAATCCGCACGCATACATTGTAAAGCCGATACACCCAAGACGAGTCACTGTTTGGTGCGGATTTTGGTCCAGAGGCATAGTTGGGCCATTTTTCTTCGAAAATGAGCAAGGAGTGGCCGTTACAGTCAATGGCGATCATTATCGGGCCATGTTGCACGAATTTTTGTTCACAAAAATTGAAGAGGAGGATATTAGCAACATTTGCTTTCAACAGGAAAGCACTACATGCCACACAGCTGAAGCTACACTCGATGTTTGGCGCCCTGTTATTGAAGATCGCATTATCAGCCGCAGAGCTGATGTCGTTTGGCCACCTCGGAACTGCGATTTGACACCGTTGGACTATTATCTGTGGGGTGCCGTCAAAGATAAATGTTACGCCAACAAGCCAGAGACAATTGATGCTTCAAAGGACAATATTCGTGAAGCCACATCGATAATGTGCTTAATAATTGGACCGATCGTATAGGCTACTGCATGGCCAGGCGAAGCAGCGATTTGAATGAAATTATTTTCCATTTTCAAATAAAAAAAAGAAATTTGAGAAAATATTCAGTAGTTTTTTTTAAAGCATTTTCGAAAAAAAAAAGATTTATTTGGCGGACCCTTTAGTTTTCATGTCATGTTTGAATGTATGTATTTCAGTGTTGGCTGATTACGTCGATAGTATGTCGTCTGGGAATATGACGATGATGTTTCCATTTAATTTTGAGCCCAAGGTGTAAAAGTGACTGAACACAGAGATTTTAGCTTGTTACTCGCAGTTATAGTACGGGGACAGCTTCATAGCTCAGAATATTCAACTCAACTTTGTATCGAATATCATTACGCAAATGTTACATCAACATGTATCTCGGAATCGTGTGCAGAATATTTTGGTCTATTACAGTAAATATCATAGAACTGTATAACATGACTAAAGAGGAACCCATAGTGAAGTAAATAGGGACAAAAAAATGGGGTGGATCTGTTACACCATCCGAAAAAGACCAGATAGTATCACCAAAATATCACTCGAGTGGAAATTAAGATATTGTGGTCGATCAAGAAACACCTGGAGAGGAAAAATTACCCAAGAATATAAACACAAGATCGGTGAACCGCCAAGATGGAGATGCTTTGTGGAAATCATATATTCCCAAGAGGAGGGCGACCGTTACGCTGTAACGTGTCGTAGGCCCATTGAAAAGTCCTGTAGTCTTAATCCTAAGAGTTCCAAGTGGATTTATGACACGTTGATTAAGCCCATACTAATGTATGGAGAAGCTTGCTTCAGATGGACTTAATGGCTAAGTAGATGGTGATGATGTCTGCGATAAGGTTGAGGATGGCGAGGGCATGCGGCCATCTTGTGGTACTTGATACAATCCCTGGTAGTGTGAACTACTGTACACCCAAACCCTTTCAGGATAAAATGTTGTCTGTGTGCATCTCACCAGTGATTGGACCAGGTTCTGTTAGGAAGGAGCCAGGGGCATACGAGGTTACAGTATTCTTTAAACTTCCGCACCACTGCACTGTCTTACAGGCAAAGGTCTCGACGATAAAGAGGGCAGCGAACTGATTGATACACCATAGAGTGTTTGATGCTGTTAACCGAATCTATACGGACAGTCAGGCTGCGATTAGGGCGCCTCTCCAGTGTCTACTCGACATCGTTTTAGCCCTTTTAGGTGTTTAGGCGTAGAAGGACGGCACTGTTAGCAGAGGTTGAACCCGCATGACGATCTTAGCGGTCTCCTGGCTAGCCTTTTCTAGCTCGATTTCCCGGTGGTGTTCTGATGGTTGGTGTGTTTTGCTGCTTGTTGTTTACGTCTGGCTGCTGACCATGGCGTGTTGTATTGTACTGGTCTATCCTTGACTGGTTGTGTTCTTGTTTTGTGTATTGTGTTCGTGGCGCACGATGTCACTTAGAGTTCTCCGTTGATTGTTGCGATGTTGAATGTTTCTTGTTTATTCCTTACTATCATCATGGCCACCAGTCCGTAGCCGTTTGAGACTTACACTGGTAATAGTGTTTATGCTACGAAGCCTAACCGGAGGCTTAAATCTGGTACCACGGATACCAGTACCACAGTTTCTGCCCGACTATGGTGAGGCCCCCTTGTAGGAGCAACGTGGTGGCTGTGCTTCAAATCCAAATCACAGGAAGAGCTATACGGGCTCGGTGTGGAGTTACACTCTTAACCGGGTGCCGTGATCCATAGATCGGCAGTATTTTAGATAGACTTCGGCACTTCACCAAGTTGCAAGGTCATGTCCAAATAACATGATTTTGTATTTGATAACTCACTGGTGATTTTAATCATAGGTGGGTGCATTGGTGGACGCATTGTAATCACTCGTGCTTTGGCAGCGTGAGGTAATGTCCTAGGGCTGGTATTCACGTAAAACCACTGATTTATGTCTACTCAATATCGCGACTGGTATGTGAATGTCAGGCGTCTCTAAGCGAAATAGCGAGACTTTCTTACCTAGAGATTATCTGACTAAGGGGTCACTCTGAAACCCGGGGGAATTGTGTGGCAGACGAACTAACAAAAGAAGGCTCTCTCCTTGGAAACGCGCAAATGGACACCATCATGCTGGGATAATATTTTCCTTTTGCAGATTTCTGGTTTTGCGATACATACTGGAAAGAACACAGATAGTGCTCTGTATCAAGACGAGCCTAACCCAAATACGATCTGGTGTCTATTTTGAGGTTGCCATGCTATAGGCTACAAAACCTACTGGCTGTTATCACTGGGCACTAGGTAGCTGGAGGAGTTGTTAGGATAAAGAAGAGCTGATGTAAATGTCTGGTTGGTTTGCTTCAGACTGTGGCATGATCAAGTAGATATACTTGACCCAAGTTAACTGATCCAGTACCTGGCTATGAAAAAAAAAACAGAGGAGTAACAGGACAAATAAACGACTGGTCTTGTCTTGGCTTATGTTCTATCTGCGATTTTAAAATAATTTTTTTCTTTTCTTTCTTTTCGCTTGATTAGAACTGCTGTCATTTATGTCCGCCTCGATGATGTTTTGATCACGTTTCTCCTTCTCTGTCATTTCTGTCTCTCTATTTGTCCTTAAACTTCCTGGTTTTCTCCTTTCTTTCTTAACAAATTAATTTCTAAATCTGTCAATAAGTCTACAAATCATTCAGTTTTATGAAACACCCCAGAGAAATATGAGATAAAAAAGTAAAACTATTGCTGGCTTTTTTTTGTCTGTCACTCCGTTTAGTTGGCCGGCTTAGATTTCTCCGTTACAGCCCATTTATCTTAAGTCACGTCCCTGAGATGATTGTTGAACGACACGGTATTACATGCACATAGAGGCCTGAGATTTGGAGGCCAAAAGAGATACAAGACAAAATTGCTGAATAAAAAGAAGAAGAAAAAGTTAAAAAAAAACATGGCCAAGAGCCCTCAAACAGTTTTGCAGTGATATTTATGCGTTGACAAGGCGAGTGTTACCAAGAGTTCAAGTGCAGCCTTTTTGTTTTATGTCGTTAGATAAAAATATAAGATAATAAAATTGTTGTTGTTGTTGTTGTTGTTGTGTTTTTCGTCTCTTACTTGGTCTGTGTAACAAACATAAAGTATGTGTGTGACATAAAATTTTTATTTTATAACAGAATTCTTGTCTTGTTTTTATTGTTGCTTATCATGTCAGCTTATAGTGTCTGTAAGTGCCTTAAAGTCGTTTTGATAAATTTGTACCCTTTTTTGGGCGTTTTTTTTTTTTTTTGTCATTGTTTTCTTGAGGCTGACACTTTTTACTACAATTTTATGAGTTAAAGGGTTTTATTGCAGCCATGTTTGGATTGTGGCTGTGGTAATCGTTAATGATACTTCACTTAATATCTTATGGCTTATGGCCTATAGTTCCGACCTTATTTTTCAGCTAAAAAAGATTTTAAAAAAAATTTATTAAAAATTTTAAAATGTTGTTTATTAAACAATTAATCGTTCGTTATAAATAATTAAATGCTGATGATAAAAACTAATTTGTCACAGCGATACAATAAGAAATAAATGTATTCTTTTCTGAGTATGTATGTACCATATGTAAGTGTGACAGCGTTTGTTAAAAATATGCAGAAATTCAGAATAAAGATATGAAAACAAACATCGCATTTCATAAAATATTTATGAATTAATGTATTCAGTTTATGTTTATAATTAAAAGCAAACAATTAATAACAGAAGATAATAAATGTACTATAAGCGTTTTCTTTTGGCTTAACATGAAAAATGTCAGCCATATTATTTTTTAATTAATGTCCGACTGGATATTGATTAACAAATTGTTTTCATGTTTTCGTATATCCTTCAAAGGTATAGGGCGATATAAAATTAGTGTTTAATAGTTTCTTTTGAGATCAATGCACTTATTATTTCATTCCCTCACATAATGGGATAATTCGTTTAACACAAATTACTTACAACTCTGCCACCAGGGCTTAAATCCGAAGAGTACGCTAGATGAGGTAGTTATTGGTATTAAACCTGCTGTTAAGTGTGAACCATTTGGCGAATTTTCTTTTTCTTTTTGATTTAACTACGAAACTGTTCAACATAACGACTCAAAATGTTAGTTTATGTGGTATTTTTTCATTTTATTACTTCTACGAAATTGTTAGTCAGATTAGGTTAGGTTAGGTGAGATAAGGTGGTAGACCCCTCTAAATAAAAGGAATCACCTTTAGGCCAGATATTTGGCCCATTGTGATGCCACAAGCATAAATGCCAACCCGTGAATCAAACAGTCTCCATAGGAAACCATTTAGACTTCAAAACAAATCTCGCAATTGCGGTGAGTTTGTTTTTTTTTTTGGAGAGTTTAGTCAAAGATAGCAAGAAATGGGAATCCAAGAACTTCCGCCGTCTGGCAGCGGACACATAAGGTAAAAGAAAGTCTCGTCCTCCTCTTCGGAACCACAACTGCTACAAGAATCAATTGAGGGAATGCCAAGTCTATTAGCAGTGAGCCGCCGTTAGGACCGCAATTGTGCGATTAATGGCCACACGACTTAGGGAGAGAAGACATTTAGCTCTTTTTTCATCGTGGTTGGTCCAGCAGAGCCTGGCGGTATCGCACGTGCCAGGAGAATATCCAGCTTAACCGAGGCAATCGGGACATTAATGATTGTCCCCTGTTCGAAAGTATTGAGCTCAGTACTCACCCTGGCTAAGTCGTCAGCAACGCAGTTGCCGACAATATCTCTGTGTCCCGGAACCCATATAAGAGCTAACTTCCAATGAGCCGGGATTTCCATAAGAAACCTATGATAAAGATAAAGAATAAAGATTCTCAGCAAAACTCCCAGCGTCCAACAAGCATTGTACGGCCCACAGTATGGCCATGACCTTCACTTGAAATAAACTGCAATGGTCAGGCAATCTATAAGGCAGTTTTGTGTCAGAATTCTTCGCGAATATACCACATCCTACCCTGCCCTGCATTTTAGAGCCAGCGGTATAGACATCAAGGGCATTCTGAGAGAACTTCTGCTATCAGCCCAGAATTCCTTCGTAGGTATATTAAAGTCAAATCTTTCATCGAGAAAGTTATGAGGGGACCATGACCTCACTTGAAACAAACTGCAATGGTCAGGCAACCTATAAGGCAGTTTGTGTCAGAATTCTTCACGAATATACCACATCCCACTCTGCCCTGCATTTTAGAGCCAGCGGTATAGACATCAAGGGCGTTCTGAGAGAACTTCTGCTATCAGACCAGAATTCCTTCGTGGGTATATTAAAGTCAAATCTCCCATCGAGAAAGTTATGAGGGGACCATATATGTAATCGATTCGATGATGTCCAAATCCAGATTTGGCCAGAAGTTAACTGAATTTAGCCTTACCGCCACCAGCTTAGCCCTCTGCTTCAGAGGAGCCAGTTGAGTAAAGCGAATAAGGCTCCCTATCTCAGCTATCACCTTACAATGACATTGATACTTACATACTGTTCTACTACGGCCTTATAAAGCCAGTAGGTGATGACAGGTTTGAGTCCCCATATATTGTCTACGGCCCTCTTACAAGTGTAAAGCGCTATCTTCGCCTTTTTCACCCTATCCACTAAGTTCTTCTTCCAGGTTAGCTTGGGGTCACCTTTGTCGACAGAGAGAGTTGAATGCTACCAAATCTCGGCATATTAAATACAGATATCTTGTATCGTCTGGTAAAGAACATCAACTCCATATCATGGAGGTTGACGCTTATACCGCAAGACAATCACCATTCCATAACACGTTTGATGGACGGATTACACCAAATAAAAGGTAGAAATCCTATATAAAGGATCATTTTGGTCCGTTCATGCTTATCGATTTTTTATGAATTAGGATTACAGAGCAAGAGCAAAAATCAAGCTTTCGTTGTATATTGCATGTATATGTAAATACTTATACGAGGGGTACTATTAACATATATTTCGGGAATTGCGAATAATAACAAATATTTTTAAATGAAAATGGCTTCATTGTTTTTCAAAATATTTCCCTTGTTGATCAAATACACTTTTGTATTCGTTCAAGCCATTTTTCAAAGCAGTTTTGAATGCTTCAACTTCATCTTAGGCGCTCGTAAGTCGATGACCACGCAGCTTACCTTTGATATTCGGGAAGAAGATGAAGTAATTGGTTGCAAATTCAGCACTGTACAGAGGGTAAGGCATCAATTCGATGCTAAAAAATTCAACTGTTTGACGAGATATGTGAGAACTCGTATTTACGAATTTCTCCGAAACATTCCGGCATCACTCAGAATTGATGTATCACTCAGAATTGAGCGATTTACGTTTCTCAAGCCGAACTGTGACCACATGACCTACCTTCCTGGACCGAAACAGGCGACATTTGCTTCGCTCTGCTTTTTTCAGGAACAACTTTTGTTGGAATAGCCAAACAATCGATTGCTGTTTTGTTTTCGGTTCATACGCATATATCCATGACTCATCCCTGTCACGATTTTATACACGTCTTTTGAAGCACCACGCTCGAGCTCTTTAATAATTTCCTTACACCACACGACACAAGTCTTTTTTTTGGGGTGGGGTATGCAAAGTGAAAATATTTTTTTACAACTAAGTGTTCATGCAAAATCGTATATATTGAAGTGGAACTTTGGACGACCTTCACGGAATTCGTCGTCGACCGAACTACGACCACAATTGAACTCACTTTACCAGCGATATACTGTGGTTTTCGATGGTGCTTTATCGCCATACAAAAAGCTGAGCTTATCGACCCATTCTTGTTGAGAATACACGTCGAAATTTGTGAAAAATAATCCAACGAAAAGCAAATTGATATTCTTAACTCACTGTAAACAAAACAAATAGCACTTGTACATCAAACCGTTGTGAGTACGTTTATGCTACAAAAAATATCTATTTTTTTATGTGGCAACACTATTCCCTTCGACCACATTTTATTCCGTCATTCCTCTAGGAAGCATATTGGCTTTCCACAAAGGATCCACTACTTTGTTTCAGTTTCTTTAATCAATTTGATCTTTCACGCTTAGTAGATGATTAATCCACTGCAGCTTCCTCCATATGATTTTACGTAGTGGTGAAGATCCTTGCTGATTGGTGGTGATCTTTACTTTAGCATTGAAATTTTCTCTCAGTAGGTGGCGTGATTTCCTGATCATTCGTCTGATGTTTTTATCATCGCCAGAGTTATGCCAAAAGGTAAAAGGGGCCTCTTCTTTACTTATTTATTTTTTTTTTTTTAATGAAGTTGTCTGAAGGGAAGTTGAAGCCTCTTTATTGAACATTCGAAGCCACAATTAAATTTTTCTTCGTCATGTCCTCTGCGGTGGCTCGAACAGATGCGTGCGCTCTAAACACAATATAAAGCCACTCCCAATAACAATATTTAGCCTTTTTGATGGCAACCGCCTTGTTTGAAGCACTTTCATGCTTTATACCCAAAAGGTAGTTGGGTATATGAACCAAATTTAGTTCACCGAAAACCAAACAGTCTGGCGGCGGAACTAGAGATGATGTGGTTGGTTACAATTTCTATAGGGCTTCACCTATGGACAAATACCTTTCAATTTTCCTAACAAGGGATTTAAGTCATCTTCACTTGCGTTATAGAATGTCTGAGGAGGAAATCGAATAGCTTAAGTATTTATATTAAATCTGACAGTCAGACAGCCTTGACGGTCTTGTCTTCCCGTATGATAAGATCAAGGGCTGTGATGCGTTCATAACATCTAAACTTAACATTCATAACAGCATTACTATATGTTGAGTCCCTGGACATGAGTTCCACTCTGGGTATGAAAGGTATAACTGTTTGAATAGCGAAGCTCGTCGATATTTAATTGGATCTGAGGAAATTTTCTGTATCCCTGCGGAATACACAAAGCGGAAGATTGATTCCTGGGCTCTCTCCCAGAGGCCTATTGATGCTCGATAAAAACAGCTACTAACGGGTCTGTTCACCAGGCATTGTGGTCTTAGATACCATAAGTGTATCTTTGAATATGTTGAGAATGACTGGTTATGCATGACTTATACCGCGACGTTTAAACACGTACTTTGTAAATGTCCAGCTATTTCGGCCTAGAGGCTGACTGGTAACTTAGGGAAGATGTAGTGGCTCAAAAAGGAGTATTTCTTCTCTCATCAAATAGGATCACTGGCCTTATGCGCATATTTAATAGCATTATTTTTAAGTTTTTGCTTAATAATAAGAAAAATAAACGTTTTTTCTTCAGTAATAACACTTTTGTTCTTTCTCTCAATTCTTTAAGGCTTTTCATTCTATTTCTTTCATTATCACCAATTTCTTTATTATGTTCCACATATTACTGTTCGTTGGTTTTATAAATAAATTCAATTATAAAAGAAATATTTCTTAATATTATCGCCTCTGCCCTCTTCTATCACAAACTCTCTTTTGTTTTCTTTTCTTTTATTGCCTTCTTATATTAATATTTCCAGCCGACCAATTTTCATTAAGTAATCTGTCTTTGTATGCAAATAACTACATGTGTGTGTGAGTCTGAGTGTGTGTTTGTGCTTCTGTCACAGCAATAATAATAATAATAATAAAGAGATTAACAAAGAGAGGAGAGTACGTACATATATAATAAATCTTTTATGACTGCCTACCATCATATAATGCTTATTTTCCTTTTAAACTTCTCCACAGGTGGTGGTCTCTTTTTTATTGTTTAGGTTTGTTTTTTTCTTTTCTATTCAAGAGACTTTTTTAATTTTAATTTACTTTTTTCGTTTAAAAATTTAAGAAAACAAAAGAAAGTACTTTTTTTAATCTTAAAACACATTTACCATTATACCAAACCATATTTTAAGTCAGCATATATGTATATACATATGTATGTGTACAATTTTAAAGACACAGACACATTTATGTATTAAATGAAAAAGAAAAATGAAAGACGTATGCATGTGTCACACTCTGTTTAAAATGAAATTTTTCTTTATTTTTATTTAAATAAACAAGAGAGCATTGCTCTGTAAGAGCAATGTCATTGCTTTCAAAGGCAGAGTTGTCAGATCTGATGATTTCTCGCCAAGCGTCATAATTTTCGGTTTGCCGACTTGGCGATTTATAATTTAGTTGGCGATTTTGTTGGCTATTTTTGATAAGAAAAAATAATACAAAAAATTTAAATTATTATTTTGGTATTTTTATGTATGAAATTCGTGTCGACTATAGATGGCAGTCGAACTTTAATTGTGTTCTCGGCAACGAGTAATTTAATGCAATTTTCGACAACTGACAACGAAATAGGTTCAGAAATGGTACGAAAAAAGCTGTTAACTTGAAAATGTGGAAAGAAATGAATGTGTTTGCTTGAAAAATTCTTACATATGCATACCTCAGGGGTATGAAGTATATCATCATTAAAAAGGTCTACTTCTCCTCCCTCCAAATCCACTGAAAAGCTTAAAATCGGATTATTTTTTTACAGTCTTCTAGCTTTCAATAATCTATATACTATGTTATAGTAAACATTGTGCACTTTTTGTTTTTGCTAATATTTTTGCTTAACAAAATTAACGAAATATATATTATGGCGAATTTTTTTCTACTTTTGGCGAAATTTAAGAAATCAAAAGAGTTTACATTTCATTTGTTAAAAATTTGTTTTCATTTAATTTTTTTTAATAAATTTTATTGCCAAAATGTAAAAGAAAGATGATTTGACGATTTTGGAGATTTTGTCGATTTTTGAAATTTAATTTGGCGTAAAAGCGTAAAAAAGATCTGTCAACGCTGTTCAATGGTGTTTATTGGCATTTGTATGTGCGTCTGTGTGTTTTGTTAATATTTAAAATATTTGCTGCCTTACATATTTGTAAACCAAGCCAAGGTATTATTCAACTTGTTTTTTCTTTCTCTCCCTCTCTTTTATTGATTACTACATAAATACAAGCATGTGTGCGTGTGTGTGTAAGAAAATGTACTTTTTCTTAACGTGAGAACATGCTTGTAAATATTGGTATTTTATCATGTTTATTGACACCTTTAATATGGTTTATGGTTATTTTTTTCTCTCACTCTCCCTCTCTCTCTCTCTTTTATTTTTACCCTTAAGCATATGTATAGGCAGGAATGCATATATAAGAGAAATCTGTATGTTAAGCCTTTTGAAATAAGTAGATTCGTTAGCATTAAGAGAGAACAACAAAAAAAGAAAAATATTTATTAAAATATAGAAGTGAAGGAAGTAAAAAAGAAAAGAATCTTATTAAGATATTGCGTGATTGAAAGCACGTAAATAACAGTTATTCATGCGGTATTTTTTTTTTTGGTTTTCTTTTTTACATATACATATAAAGGGTCCGCCAAATAAATTTTTTTTTTGAAAATGCTATAAAAAATCTTCACCATCTACTTAGCCATTAAGTCCATCTGAAGCAAATTCAACAATACAAACAAGCCCTTCGAAGGGGTGAACCTTAGCGCGCCTGTAATCATCAGTGCGGAGCTTCCTCATACATAAGTATGGGCTTAATCAACGTGTCAAAAATCCACTTGGAACTCCTAGGATTAAGACTACAGGACTTTTCAATGGGCCTACGACACGTTACAGCGTAACGTTCGCCCTCCTCTTGGGAATATATGACTTCCACAAAGCATTTCCATCGTGTCGGTTTACCGATCTTGTGCTTATATTCTTGGGTAATTTTGCCTCTGATCGACCACAATATCTTAATTTCCACTCGAGTGATATTTTGGTGATACTATCTGGCCTTCTTCGGATGGTGTAACAGATCCACTCGATTTTATGTTCTTATTTACTCCAGTATTGGTTCCTCTTTAGTCATGTTATACAGTTCTATGATATTTACTGTAATAGACCAAAATATTCTGCACACGATTCCGAGATTCATGTTGATGTAACATTTGCGTAATGATATTCGATACAAAGCTGAGTTGAATATTCCGAGCTATGAAGCTTTTCCCATATTATGACTGCGAGTAACAAGACATAGGCTGGATGTAGACAAAAAGTTTATCTCAAATCTCCGTGCTCAGACATCTTACATCTCGGTGTCAAAACGAAATAGAAACATCATCGTCATATTCTCAGACGACATACTATCGACGTAATCAGCCAACACTGAAATACATACATTCAAACATGACATGAAAACTAAAGGGTCCGCCAAATAAATCTTTTTTTTTCGAAAATGCTTTAAAAAAAACTACTGAATATTTTCTCAAATTTCTTTTTTTATTTGAAAGTACAATCCTTCCGGTTAATAATGGAAAATAATTTCATTGAAATGGCTGCCTCGGCAGGTAACATGCAGTAGCCTACACGATCGCTGTATTCCACCAATGGCTTTACGAATATTGTCCTTTAAAGCGGCAATTGTCTCTGGCTTGTTGGCGTAACACTTATCTTTGACGGAACCCCTCAAATAATAGTCCCACGGTGTCAAAGCGCAGCTCCGAGGTGGCCAAACGACATCAGCTCTGCGGCTGATAATGCGATCTTCAAAAACAGGGCGCAAAACATCGAGTGTAGCTTCAGCTGTGTGGCATGTAGTGCTTTCCTGTTGAAAGCAAATATTGCTAATATCCTCCTCTTCAATTTCTGTGAACAAAAATTCGTTCAACATGGCCCGATAACGATCGCCATTGACTGTAATGGCCACTCCTTGCTCATTTTCGAAGAAAAATGGCCCAACTATGCCTCTGGACCAAGATCCGCACCAAGCAGTGACTCGTCTTGGGTGTATCGGCTTTACAATGTATGCGTGCGGGTTTTCTGTGCCCCAAATGCGACAATTTTGCTTGTTTACAACCCGCCAAGATCAAAATGAACTTCATCTGAACAAATGATTTTTTTGGATTCCCAGATTCCCAGCATTGTTCAAGCGTATACACAACCATATTCGTTCAGTGGAAGAATAAAACTCATTAACTGTCAAATCAGACATGAGCCAAGTATTACCATTCACGAAATAAGCACTAGTTGAAAAAGAAACGTTAGATGGCGGACCCTTTATAAAGAGGAGGTATACAAAAGTAGTCAAGCTTATAGTGTATTTTAAGAAAAGGCTTTAACAAAAATAAGAAGTAAATTAAGTTGTCACTGCGCTGTATTCCATTGTAAATATAAAAATGATAAGAAAAATTGAAAAATTTATTCCATTTCATACAACCAAGCACTTTTCTCATCGTTAAGAAGAAGAACATTACATGAAATGTAGTAGGGAGGCGAAATATTTCTTATATGAATAAAAATGTTCAAGTTTAGCTATACAAAATAGGAAACTCAACATAAAAATCCCAAGTAAAATCACAGAGCGCATGATATGTCAATATTGGTTCTAAAGCACATCCAAATCCAATTTGATTTTATTAAAATCCGTTTTATTTTACGAAATTTACTTGGATTTCTTAAGCAACTGCATTTCTTCTGATTTTTTTATACAATAAACTTTTCATTTTTTCTGACTTATACGTTGTTGACTCTCTATCACTCTCTCTCTCTCTCTCTCTCTCTCTTTCTTTCTTTCTTTTATATGCTTTTTTGTGTTTTTATATTAATGATGCTTTCCAAGTGTCAAGCAACATGTTGCCATCAAAGTCCAGAATTATGTTTTATTACTTGCAAACAAACTCTTTCTCTTTTTACTTTTTCTACATACAACGCACACACATAGACAGACAATTTGTAAACACTTTCCAAATATAAACAAAAAACCTACAGAGTAGAACTTCTATAAAATAGAGTAAATAGAGTAACACACAAACACATCCACTGGCATACAAATATTTTATGATCTACTATTGTAAACAAACTACAGCAAAATGACTGATGGCATATAAATCTTTATATGTATGAGTGAGTACGTGTATTGGGGTTTGCATTTTAAAATTTGTTGATTGTCATCCATTTTTGTTGTTACTGGCTGTGTGTTTTTGAGTGTGTCGCTTTGTCGCTTTGTCTCTTTTCATTTTCTTTTGCTTTGTTCCCCTTCTGTTAGGATAGTGCTATAAATCTGAAAGGATTTTATTGTCGTTGCTGTTGTTTTTTTTTTTTTTTGTTGTAATTTAGATGTACAAATGCGTACACATAGATAAATACTCATTGTGTGAACTTAAGCCAGGGATGGATTAATAGAAGTATTAATTTCATTTGCATATATTTATTAAAGGATTTTTTTTATATACTAATGAATGTATGTACATGAAGGCGGGTCGACTTAAAAATCGCCCAAGTGACAAGGATGAATTCTGATGCTCCTTATTTTGACACAAAGGTCAAATTTTGAAAAATCTCAGAAAATTTAGACGCTGTTATGGCGAAGACATCAGAGAGCCGTTCGAAATTGCTCATAGCCATTTCGCTAATGGTTTCGTGTAAAGTTCCAAAAAATGTGATTTCTTGAAATATTTTGTATGGGGATTCCCCTCATTGGGTGTGCCACTAGCATGGGTGGGTCGGCCATCCGAAGTTTGTGGGGGTCAGTCATACATTTAGACTCGATTGGGGCATTTTAAATGGATCAAAGTGGGATTTGACTTTTAGGTCAAAATAAGCAACAACATAATGCATTTTAGAGGTATGGTTCCATTGGCAAAGTGTCTTATTTCGATCCACAAAATACGATTTTCCTTCTCACTTGGGCGATTTTTTTTTGCGTCCCTACAAATCGAACCGCCCTAATGTACATATATATACATAAATAATAATTCTTATAAATACTCGTATATGCTAACAAATATTTTTTAGATAAATTAGGCACAATGTTGCTCACTATCATGTCATTAAGTCCAACTCTGGCTTTTATACTTTTACTCTCAGAAAGTAATCTACGTTTTATTGTGTTACTGTTTATTTTTCTTTTTTTTGAGAAAACAATAATAAAAACTACAACAAACAAAATAGTTGTATAAGGCAAACAACATCAACTGAAAGCATGAAAGTGAGTGATTTATGTATGAAAAGCATAAAAAACATCGTTTATACGATTTCAAAATTTCCAGAGAAAAAAATAAAGAAAAACAATTAACAAAAAAATCGACGAATAAGATTAGTTGACTAAAAGTCTTTTACTTTGAAGCCTTTTTTAATTTTAAAAGTTCATTGAATATATAAATCCTGTAGAAAACGGCATCAAAATGTTAACAAAGTCTTAAGATATTCAACAATTTTTTTCTTTTGCTTTAAATTTCCTCTTCACCTCCTTTCCGCCACTCTCTTTTAATAATAACTCTCCATTTTTATTTTTTATTTTTTTACTCTCGACCACATTTGAAAAAAATAAAATTCTCAGTAATTGATTTAAAATTGTAATGCATAGTAATACCTTTCTAGTGGCGGTGTTGTAAATTTTTTCCAACAACAAACATGTTTAAGGTGTTCAAGTGTATGATGATTTCTTTAGCATCTACCTCTTCTTTTGCTCTTTAAAAAAAGTTTCATCATGTAGTGGTACATACAGCAGAAGAAAGGAGCAAAAGAAAATACCGCAAATTCTTTTATTCAAACGAGAGATAGATAGAGAGAAAGAGAGTGGTAAAGTGATAGTGTGTAAATATGAATTGCTAAAATACTTTTTATTAGTAAAGGTAAGTTAAAGCATAGGAGAGAGAGAAAGAGAGAGAAAGAGAGAGAAAGAGAGTCTATAAGAGGCTGTGTTATAAAGTGTTTGTTTATGTTGAATTTTATTTGAAGTGGCCATTTGCAGTAAAAATGATTTATTTTAACTTAAAAGCAATTCAAGTGTGTATTTTATCTTAAATTGGCAACAACAATAACAACTACTAACTAACCAAAATGGCCAACAAAAATATCTATGTATATACTCTCACATACATACGTATACACCGAAAAACTTCTACAGGTTTGTGAAGTAGTGCTTGGGTACCATATTTTTTTTCTTTCTCTCTCTCTCTCTCTCTCTCTCTTTGTTAAAGAAGATCATAATGATGCTTTAGGCTTTTGTGTGTTAAACTTTTTGACCAGCATTATTGAAAGCTATACTGACCAACAAAAGTAAAAGGGTAATCAGTTGAAAAAGCAATTGTTACGGTATGTAAAGAAAGAAGAACCATTTAACTAAAAGTTGAGTGGCTGTGTACAGAGAAAAGTGAGGCAAAAAATGAATTAAGTAATTAAATACTTAAAATAAATAAAATAATGACAATGAAATTTAATTTATATGGGGTGGCGTGGTGTAGTGGTTAGAGCGCACGCATAACAACACAAATGACGCAGGTTCGAGCCCCAGCAGAGGAAATGGCGAAGAAAACTTTTTAATTCTGGTTTCGAATGTTTAATAATAAAAAAAGGCTTCAGCTTCGCTCCAGACAACTCCATCTAAAATTAAAAAGAAAAATGCCCCCCTGACCCTTCCCGCGCATACCTCTAGCGATGATGACAAACATCAGATGAATAAGCAGGAAAAACACGCCACCGACTGGAAAAAAATTACAATGCTAAAGTAAAGATCACCACCAATTAGCAGGGATCTTCACTCACCACTACACAAAAAAGAAAATCATATGAAGGAAGCTACAGCGGATTAATCATCTACTTTGCTTGAAATATCAAATTGATTAAAGAAACTGAAACAAAACAATAGATGCTTTGTGGAAAGCCAATATGCTCCCTAGAGGAGTGAGTGATGGAGGAAAAAAAATGAAATTTATTAAAATTGAAATCTTATATTAAAATGGGTGAGGTAGGTTGGTAAGTTGGCAAGTTAATCAAGAGTTTATCAAATAAGAATAAAGTGAATTTTTGGAACCAAAAGAAGATCAGTTACCCTGAGCTGTTTACGGAATGGAGAAGATCGAAGCGATCTGCATGTCTTTTTCTAAGTAGTGCTTCTGCAGCTTTTACAGTGAAGGTTAAAGAGCAAAACTATTTTCTCCACGTGCGTTCCGAGCATTCAATGAACTACATCTGTACACCGCATTGAGTGTCGGGGGATTCTCAGTAGTTTTAGGGTCCTGCCACTGTTATACCGAGGCCACAGTGTCCTCAAGATAGCACAATAATAGATGTAATTCCACCTGTTCTGTACTCTCATGGTAGAAACCAGAGAATGCCAAAAGTATGGTTTGTGTACTTTTAAAGTATTGGTTGCCAAGCAGGTATGAGTGAGTTAAGTGAAAAATAAAACAAAACACATACACAACATATTCAAAGCCAGCGCAACTTAAATAACTACAGGTGGGAGTTGCTTGAATTGCCATATTTCATACTTTACTTAGAGGTGTAAAGTATGTATGTGCATGAGTATATTTATAGTTGGGTGTGTGTATATTTCTACTCGAGTATACACAGAGTATACTTAGAGTATATTTCTACAAAATAAAACCTTTCGAAATCGCTGAGTTACAGTTAATAAAAGTGTTTTATATTGACATTTTAGTGAAGCTTATGTGACTAAATACATACATATGTGGACTATTTTCAAAACATTTTCAACGGGTAGTTAAAAAACTAAAAATAAAAACTGATAAAAAAGTTTTGATAAAATTAACATCATTAAAAATTCATTAATTTTTTTTAATTTGTCATAAGTGAAAGATCGTAAATATTCTCATTATGTGTTTGTATACTATGTGTCTCTGAACATATACGAGGGCGGATAGATATTGAAGCTACCTAAGTAGGAAAAAAAATATTTTTTTTTTTTCAGAACCATTCATTTCTCACATAGTCTCCTTTTAGCTCAATACACTTAATAAGACGATTTTCCAACTTTTTTATACCATCCGAATAATACGATTTTGGGAACTCCTCAAAATACTCCTCTTCGTTTGAGATGAATCTTTTTCTTGCGAGCCATTTTTTCAAGTTTGGAAACAGGAAAAAGTCACTAGGGGCTAAATCTGGACTATAAGGTGGATGATGAACCAACACGAAGTAAATTTCTCGTAGTTTTAGCATCGTATCTAATGCTGTGTGAACCGGTGCGTTGTCTTGAAGAAAGAGCACTTTTTTCTTGTTTAAATGTGGTCGTTTTTCCTTGATTGCATCAACCAATTGATCCAATAATGCACGATAATACTCTCCTGTGATTGTGGATCCCTTTTCCAGATAAACGATGAGCAATATTCCGTGTGCATCCCAAAATACAGTGGCCATAACCTTGCCAGCCGATTTCGCTGTCTTCGCCTTCTTCGGAGCATTCCACCAGCTTCCACCCATTGCTTCGATTGATTTTTGGTTTCAGGTGTGTAGTGGTGGACCCACGTTTCATCAACAGTTATTAATCTATGCCAAAAATCAGCAGGATTATGCTTTATCATGTCCAAACACCGCTGTGAAGTGATCTGTCGAACTCGTTTTTGTTCAACACTGAGCAAACGCGGCACCCATCTTGTCGATAGCTTTTTCATATGCAAATGTTCATGCAAAATGTTGAACACACGTTCATATGATATGTTTACCATTTCAGAAATCTCACGGATTTTGACCCGGCGATCATTCATAACGCTATCGAGGATTTTCTTGATATTTTCTTCAGTAACCACCTCTTTTGGCCTTCTTGTTGATGGTATTGTTGCAGTGCTTGTTCAGCCCCGTTTAAACTCAGCAGTCCAATATTTTACCATATAATCTGACGGAGCAGATTCGCCGTAATTTTTATCAAGCTTTTCTTTTGTCTCTTTCGCCGTTTTGCCTTTCAAATAATAGTGTTTAATCACCACACGAAATTCACTTTTTTCCATTTTCCAGGAAACAACAAATAAACTAATCGATGAATTTGGCTAAAATTTTAACAGCTGACGTTTGACTGATCGAAATTTCTAAGAAAAAAAAGTTTTTGTGTTTGCGCTACCATCTAGCGCTTGGTAGCTTCAATGTCAATCCGCCCTCGTATTATATTGTACGACAATGTTTTTCTATGCAATAGAAAAAAATTATTTTTTAAATATTTCATAGCAGGCAGCTTTCTTCAATGGGTTTTCCCCAAAACAAAGAAGTAAAATATTGTAATGGGGATTAAAAACTACAATAACAAACGAAAGAACTCTTTGATTTTTCTACGCGGAAGTACCAGGTATTTTTTATAAATGGGTTTTAATTGCTTTATTGAATAAAAAAATTCTAGAAATTTGCTTATTGATTAAAATACAATTTTTTCTGTTTTGAATTGTTTCTTGGGCCTGTCACACAAACATTGATGTAAAAGCGCATACCATTTCTTTTATTCATCATATGAGTACTTATTATACGCATGAGTACTTAATGTACTTTCAAAATTTTTCCATTCCCATTGATACACAAACATTGATTCCATGTGTATGTGCACACACAAATATTTTTATATCTATAGCACATAACATGGATACAAACATTTTATTTAAGTTATTTAAGATGATGGCTGTGTACAGACAAATTTGCTAGAAGTATGAAGTGGAATTATATCTGTATGTTGTTATTGTATTGGTATACACAACACCGAAAAATATAGATAAGTACCTATGTATACTTTGTTTGTGAGTACTTATTGTCATTCTCTGGTAGAAACTGTAGATTACCACCTTGACTACAGTCGTAGGACAGAAGATGTCAGTGTAGGAGGTGATAGATTCGACATCCATCGAGGCGCTTCTGACAAGTTTATCAGCATTTTTATTAGCAACAATGACCCTATGACCAGGGACATAAATCAATGAAATGGGTTACACGATACAATCCTTAGAACTTATGTTAAGCGGGTATTGATGAAATTGCCTGTTACAACTACGCTATTTGAAAACAATTTCCGTTTTTTGGGCTTTGTAATTACCATGAAAAGAAATATAAAGCAGTGGTGTGAATTGCGATGGTGCTCTTGTTTAAGGCAATATTTGTCGTAGTACGATCTGTGTCTTAGAAAAAATTTAAAACAAACAGAAAACAAAACTTTGCCAATTTAAACGATTTAATATTATAATCATTCACACCTGATCAGTTATGACCTAAGGGCCTGTGCCTTAACTAAGGTTAAAAATATGAACTGAAATTTTGCAACTGCTCAAGTTTTTTGTTTTGTTTTTGTAATACTTAAAAAAAATGTTTCTTCTTTTTAGAGAAAGAAATAAAATTTTAAGAGAACAATGACTTCCGTGAAAACAAATATTTAAAAATAAAAATAAGCAATTTGTGGCCATCAACTACAAGTCTATAGCTTTTTGTCTCTCCCTTTGCCATATTTTGCCATGGCACAATATGGTCTAAAGATTAAAAGTCTTCCATCTTTAAAATAGTTTTACTTTTTCTTTTTGCTTTCTTGGGCATTCGTGTGAAATGCAACTCTTGCCACAATATGTTGTCATGGCGGTTGGTTGATATCCGTTACAGCTAGAGTATGTCAAAGCAGAATGCAAGTGTTTCTTTTTCTACTTATTTAGCGTTTTTTCTCTTCTTTTCTTCTTTTTTTCCTGTACTTGAAGTGTCTATAATTTTTGCCGGTTTTTTCTTTTTCTTTTTGTTGTTTTGTCTTACAGGATATTAAATTAAATCATTACCTCAGACAATTTAGATTGTTTTGTTAGAATCTTTGCAATTTGTTATTTTTATCTTCGCTCTTCTGGCTTTTTCAAACATCAACCTCTACAGTCTTGTAATGTTTTCTTTGTTTTTTTTCTATAGATTTTCTCAAGAAAGTAAGAACAAAAAACAAAACAATTTTAATAAAGTGACGATAGAATAAAGAAGAAAACCTGTTAATTGTTATTGTTTTTCTTTCTTTCCTCTTCTCAGAAAGTTAGTTGTTTGCTTCTCTTTGTTTTCACTCCCTTAGACGGATAAGTAATTATTATTTAATTAAAATTGTTCATACATATAACAGAACAAACTTTAGTTACTCTCTCGCACTCTCTTCCTTTATCTGTCTCTTTCTCTCTCTCTCACTCTCTCTCTGTCTCTGCGGATACGTATTCCTTGTGTTACATATGTGGCAAAGAATTATTATTAATCTTATGTATGTTTATGGGATTGTGTAAAGAAATCAAGTGGAAAAAATGGTGGTGATTTTACATTTAATGAGAAATTCATGCATCAATTGAAAATCAATTAAAAACAGCAAATCATTTATTTGCGTGGAATTAATCAATGTTTTTTTTTTTGTATTTCAATTCTGAATTTATTGACAGCAAAAAATTAAGAAATATTTTTTAAATTTCGTTTTTCTTTTTACTTCACACAATTCTCTTCAATTTTATTTCTTATCCAATAAAAATATTACATTTTCTAACACAAAAAGTCTTTTACACTTCAAGTCTAAATTTATCTCTTGAACTCTGTAGATAAAATATATATTTTGTGTATCTGTGTATTATTTATAAACATGTCAGATTTTCTTTTTTTTCCGCCCCCTCTTTTCCCTCTAGAGCATTTAATTTACTGTTATACTGAGAAAAACTGAAAATGTCAAATTATTAGCACACTAACACTAAACTACGTTTCAACTGTCAATTATCATTATCACGATAATAAAAGATTACAACACAAATTGGATTGGAAATGAATAAGACAAGAGAACTTACTTACTAACACAAAAATACACAGATAAAAACCGATATAAGGAGGTACACATTCACGGCAACATTTGCTAGAGAACAAAAATTTAATCTATTAAAGTATTTTCACCACTTTACTCCTTACCACGAAACTCTTTCTTACGTATTCACACACACGCTCACACACATTGATGGAGAGTGTAGAACGCTGTTATATGTTACTTTTTTATTTATACTTTTTCAAAAAACGCTCATAAACACGTATGAGAGCAACTAAATAATTTATATTTTATTATTGTTTTTCTTACATGTGCACTCTTTCATCCTCTCTTTCTACACACATTATACATTTTTTTTTTCGAGTTTACGCTCTTCTTTTATTTGTTTTAGTGATTTTATTTAATAAAAACATATCAGCCATTGAAACTCTAACTCTTCCCTTAATCGTTAGGAAGTCTTTAAGTGTATATACATAGTATGTTGGGATTACAAGACAAAATGCTTATAAACTATTAAAAAATGCATTTGTAGTTGTTTTCTTTTTCTTTCTCTGATTGAAACCGTGTTTAAGGGAGAGGATCTTTTTTCGCATTTTATTATTACTTTGTGTGTATGTTTTGTTTTGGTTTATTCTCTTTAATAATTTGGCTGCTATTGCTTACACCGAAAGAAAATTACCTTATGAATGTTTTAATAAAGAAAAAAATTATAAAAAAATAAATTTTTATAAAAATATTTGTTTATAAAAATATGAATTTTTGTTATATTTTTATATACATAAATAACATGTTCATTGAATTCTTTAGAATTATTTTTTTCATAATTTCTACTGAAATTTTTTCAGTGTTTTAAATATTACTTTTCATTTGAAATCCCTATATGAAAACATCAAATTTGTATTATACTCATTGCAAGTAAAAAATGTATTTTGTTTATAATGCTTCCATGATTCTCTCAAGCATTAAAATAATGATAAAAAAAGGAAATCTCTCAAAATGCGCAATGCAAATAAAAGAACAAATATTTAGCGAATAGCATTTTAAATTGTGAATGTAAGAAAATATTCACAAGAATAACTAAGTAAGGAGTCATTGCACTAAACATATATACTCTTACGTATTAACCTTTTTAAAACATTTGAAATCTTTTTAATTGCGTCAAAATAGAATAAATACCACGTTGTTGTTGTTTTGCAGCTTTCATTTTCTCACTCTTACGGTATACAGTTGTAACTATACAGTCTCCAACTTATTTATCTTGCACTTAATATTCGCTTATAAAAAACTTTTAATTACGCCTGGACACGACTTTACTTTATGACTTCAAAACGATAATTATATGGACGTAGGCAAAGTAGCCCCTTCATACACCTAATTGCCTACAGTTTGGAAAGTTCCGGTAATGTCTCGAATACTCTCAAATCTTCTATTTTATGTCCGTTAATTTAAAACATGTAATATGGTGTTACCCAAAGATGATCGAATTGGCAATGCCATCAAATACACACATCAGTACGGCATTACCAGGGTTACACATTAACAACCTTGACACAAACCAATAGACCAAAATCCCACAATACAGTCGTCCCAAAAGCACCAATGTGGTGTATTTTCTCTTTAGACATTTTTATTTTCGTAGCAATACAATGCGTTGTCAGAGCACTTCATTTAGAGCTACGCTGTCTGAGTATTGTAGCTCTCTCTCTCTCGTTCAAGGCCAGTATTGGCAGCAACGCAACTCTGCACCAAGCTTATAGCCTACCTCTGCGATTTAGGTTTAAGCCACAAGCACTAGTTTTGTTATTGAGTAAGAATTTAAGTACCTACGGCTGCCAGTGTATCTGTGTGTGGTATCAGAGTTAGGTTTCCAGTTATACGTGGAAGTTTCTGGTTATCAAATCCTGAGTGCGAAAAATTACTAAAGGCTTTTCTGAGCCAATGGTTGTTAGTTTAGTAGAGAAAATATTAATTGACTTAACAAGGTATGTTTACCTTTAATAGTTTTTATTTAAATGGCTACTTTTAGAGCTAATAAGTAATTTCAAGTAATGCAGATTGAGTTAGGCCCAAAATGGCACTATGCTCTTGCGCCTAGCCTTGTCATTCACTGGCTCAATACGCCAAGGAACCGAACTAGCTTCTTCAATGGGAATGTCAACAAGTACTGCTCACCAAGCCCAGTGCTACACTGTTAGTGATCAAGAGTTTTATTGATTACTCTTCCTCACAGCAGAATCTGTAAGAGCTAGTGTGGGATATGCCCATTATGTACAAATGCTTATTACAGACGTAGTGACCCGTAAGTGCCTCCGAAAATGTTTTAGACTTTTCCTATCCAGTTTACGAACAAACTCCACCTCTCTACTTCGAAGCTCAAAAACATTTCAAAACAATACAGGCCACTACTGTCGTTTCAACGTTGATTTACTATAGATGCTGCCCATTTTGTCATCTCCCCTTCCAGGAGACGCTTGTTGAAGCCAATGGATGGAGTGGGTTCTGTGAAAGTACCCTGAGCCTTTGTTTTAGCGTAGATGTTTGCCATTTCTTTCGCCTTGAGTCCTTCTTGTCCCGTCACCCAGACCAAAGTAACCTAATTCAGCGTAACCAAATTGCTAAGCACGAGGTGACGTTCCAGTATTTCTCTAGACGTAAATGCACAACTGCTAAGGGTCTTTAGGACCAAATGACTTTTCAAGAGTATTTTGATCAGGGCTAATAAGTTGGTTCAATTATAACGAAAATGTTTTTTTTTTTTTGCTTACAGTAGGTCTATACAGGGTGGACAAATATGAGGTTAGAAAGTAAACTGGCTGTCAAATGAGGAAATGTCAAGAATTGTGCTGTCAACCTTTGAGACTTATTTAGTAAAAAATTGGGAAATTTTAACTATGGAACGCTACACTCTTGAACAAAGGATTTTAATTCTGAAAATTTATTATCAAAATGTTGAAAATTTTACTGTATCACTGCGTAAACTTCGAGCAGTCTTTCCTCGTAATCAGACTCCTTCTGAGTTTGTAATGCGTAATTTAATCACTAAATTCGAGGCTTATGGTACTGTTGCTGGCAATAGATCAAAACAATGCGCTCGTAATGGCCGTAGTGATGCAGACATAACCGTTGTACAGCAAAGTGTTGAGAAGGAGCCTGGAACATCAACTCGTCGACGTTTGAAACAATTGGCCATCACCAGTGAAACTTTGCGCAACATTTTGCATAAAAATCTTCATCTTCACGCTTATAAAATTCAATTCGTTCAAGAATTCAAGCCAGCCGACCATTGTTTTTGTTGAACGTTTGTGAATTGACTGTTTGAAAAACTAAACGAAAACAAGGCATTTTTCCACAAAATAATCTTTAGTGACGAGACCCATTTTCAATTAGGCGGTTATGTAAACAAACAAAATTGTCGCATATGGAGCTCACAAAATCCACAAACAGTCCATGAAAAACTATTACATCCAAGGAAAGTGACCCTATGGTGCGGTTTGTGGTTAGGCGGCATCATCCGCCCGTATTTTTTCGAAAATGAGCAAGGAAACGCCGTCAGCGTGAATTCTCTGCTCTACCAAATCATGATAATCAATTTTTGTGACCACAATTTGCTAATGTTGGCCTTTGGTTTCAGCAGGACGGTATTACAAGCTACACAGCCAGCCAAACAATTCAATTATTGCATGAGAAATTTTCTCGATTTCGCGTTATTGCTCGATTCTGGCGATTTATCGCCACTGGATTATTTTCTCTGGAGCCATTTAAAAGGCCGGGCTTACTGGCGCTGCATTGAGGAGATAAGTGAAGCTTTGTTTCAAAATGTGGTTCAAAATTTTATGCCGACATGCTAGAGGTGAAGAACATTTGCCCGACATCATACGCCATTATTAAACCCCATATTTCTATTTTTTATTGGTATGAATAAAACTGAATTTGTCAATTTACTGCCTAACCTCAAATTTGCCCGCCCTTTATAAACATTACTTATATAACTATTTCCTGATGGATTTTTTTCTCTTTTTTACAGACTGCAGTAGGCCTCCAATGGGGGTTTTACAGCACTTTAAACAATTCTATATATAAGTCCTACTTTTTATATTTTAATGGCTTATCAGAAAGTTACGAATACCTTAAGTGCTCACTGTGGGTATTACGTCCATTTTTCGTTTTGAGGTCTATTTAGAAAAATTGCTTTAAATCGCTTTTTGTATTAGAAGCCTACTTTTTATGTTAAAACTTTTTATGTCAAAACTGAAGTTTTTTATAAAATTTTGGAAAATAATATCAATTTACCATCACTTTACTGCGGTTTTAAGTCCTTATTACTTTCAAATTTAGAACAATTTGCTACAAATGCTGTTCATATGAAATGTTTTCTATACAAAAAGGTTCTCGCATTTTCTGCTTTAATTTAATATAATAAAATGCGCTTTTTTTTTTCACCAGACAAAAAAATTGTTTTCAATTCCAATAAAGCTTTTATTTTATGCGCTCAAAAGCAAAAACGTAGTACTCAATTTGCATTGCAATTGATGCAGGTGTGCATGACTCAGAAAAAAAATAAAATTCTTTATACTCTGGGTACTGATGTATGTATAAAAGCAATTTATCAATTTATTGAAATCAATGATAAGCTAATGATGACTTTATTATCATTTTAAATGAAAATATAATGCTAAACGTTCAGACATAAGGCGAAGAAAGGAAAGAGGTTTGGTTTAGAATAAGAAAGCATTAAAGGGATATAAAGCGAAATATCAAATAAAAACGATTTATCTTAATACTTAGGAATGTTGAAAAAAAATTGTATTTTTTTATAAAAATTTTTACTTTATTACCTTAGTCGTAGTCAATTATACATCATTGTCTTCTGTTATATCTTTTCCTTACAATTCTAATTTCTTTCTTTTTTAATGGCAATTTAATTTATTTAATAATATTATTGATAAAACTCTCTTACCATTTGATGTCTAACAATTGTAAAAAAGACATTTCATAACTCACATGTACATGGGGGCTATACTGGCTAAACAGAAACTACTCTTGATGTGATAAAAAGTTAAAAATATAACAGACACATAGACAAGTACTTAGAAAATATAATTCGAACAAAAGCAGCCATAAAAATAAAACACAAAAGAAATTATACAATCAAAGTCGAAGGAAAAAAACAAAAAACAAAAAATACATTAAAAAAATTTGATTTTTTTATTTTATAAAAAAAAAAAAGAAAAACTGTTTCACAATAAGAAATTTTTGTTTTCTTCATTTATAAGTATTAAAAATACTTTAAATTTCCACATTTTACATCACAATTGAAAATTACAAATCATTAATTAAATAATACAAAATGAATACATTTTCTTTTCAAAACATTCTCATTTAATTCATTTTTAATATTTGACGGTAATAAATTATAACGCGTGTTTTTTATAGAGGTATAGAACTTTAAGTTGGCATTACTTTTCAAGATGGCGAGTGATTTAACAGCTGTCAAGTGATTTATTCGCAGTTTGGCTTGGCAATTCATCATGAATAGACTCACGCCTGGCGTAAATTCGTCGAATGGGCCCAAAACGAGATTACCGTTGCTCCCGATTTTCATAAGCGAATTTTGTTTAGCGCTGAAGCGCACTTCTGCTTGAATGGCTACGTCAACAAACAAAACTGCCGCATTTGAAGTGAAGGTAATCCTCAAGTGTATGTGGAAACACCGTTACATCCAGAAAAACTGACTGTTTGGTGCGCTTTATTGGCTGGTGGAATCATTGGTCCGTACTTTTTCAAAAACGATGGTGGCCAGAACGTTACAGTCAATGGTGATTGGTATAGAGCTATGATTACTAACTTTTTCATTCCTGATTTGAATAATTTTGATGTCCAGCAGATGTCACACAGCTTGTGCCACAATAGGTTTATTGAAAGACACGTTTGGTGACCGCCAAATTTCATGTTTTGGACCTGTGAATTGGCCTCCAAGATCTTGTGATTTAACACCGCTAGACTACTTTCTGTGGGGCTATGTAAAGTCATTGGTCCATGCGGTAAAGCCACAAACGCTTGACCATTTGGAAGACAACACTCGCCGTGTTATTGCCTATATACGGCCACAAATGCTGTAAAAAGTCATCGAAAATTGGACGTCCAGATTGGACTACATCCGCGCCAGCTGTGGAGGTCATATGCCAGAAATAATATTTAAAACGTAATGCCACAAGATTATCTTTCGGATAAATAAAATTCATGTCAATCGAATAATCCATCGTTGTTTTATTGCAACTTAAAGTTCTATACCTCTTTAAAAAAACACCCCTTATAAAGGGTCCGCCAAATACATTTTTTTTTTTTTTTTGAAAATGTCTGAAAAAAAACTACTGAATATTTTCTCAAATTTCTTTTTTTATTTGAAAATGCAATCCTCCCGGTTAATAATGAAAAATAATTTCATTCAAACGGCTGCCTCCGCTGGTCATGCACATTATCGATTGTGTGCAGCTGTATTTCACCAATGGCTTCACGAATATTGTCCTTTAAATCACCAATTGTCTCTGGCTTGTTGGCGTAACACTTATCTTTGACGGCACCCCACAGATAATAGTCCAACGGTGGCAAATCGCAGCTCCGAGGTGGCCAAACGACATCAGCCCTGCGGCTGATAATGCGAAACGATTACAGTTTAATACCTTTATGTTTGTTAGAAAAACGAAGAAGGGTGTTGCGCCGAAATACCTATGCGAGCAGACAACATACGTGGGAGAAAGCCAACCATTAATGCTAAGAAATGCAGATAACTCATATGCAGAAAACATTGTTTTATAAAGGTCTACAGCTAAAGGGTCCGCCATCTAATGTTTTTTTTTTTCAACTATTGCTTATTTCGTGAATGGTAACACTTAGCTCATGTCTGATTTGACAGATAATTAGTTTTATCCTTCCGCTGAACGAATATGGTTGTGTATACGCTGGGAATCTGGGCCTGCGATCGACTTACAGAAGATGCCGATTTACCAAAAGAAATCATTTTTTCAGTTGAAGCTCATTTTGATCTTGCCGAGTATGTAAACAAGCAAAATTGTCGCATTTGGGGCAGAGAAAACCCGCACGTATACATTGAAAAGCCGATAAACCCAAGACGAGTTACTGTTTGGTGCGGATTTTGGTCCAGACGCATAATTGGGCCATTTTTCTCCGAAAATGAGCAAGTAGTGGCCGTTACAGTCAATTGCAATCGTTATCGGGCCATGTTGAACGAATTTTTGTTCGCAAAAAATTGAAGAGGAGGATATTAGCAACATTCGGTTTCAACAGGACGGCGCTACGTGCCATACAGCCGAAGCTACACTCGATGTTTTCCGCCCTGTTTTTGAAGATCGCATTATCAGCCGCAGAGCTGATATCGTTTGGCCACCTCGGTGCTGCTATTTGACACCGTTGGACTATTATTTGTGGGGGTACCGTCAAAGATAAGTGTTACGCCAACAAGCCAGAGACAATTGACGCTTTAAAGAAAAATATTCGTGAAACCATTGGTAAAATACAGTTGCACACAATCGATAATGTGCTTAAAAATTGGACCGATCGTGTAGGCTACTGCATGGCCATCCGAGGCAGCCATTTGAATGAAATTATTTTCCATTATTAACCGGAAGGATTGTACTTTCAAATAAAAAAAGAGATAGTTTTTTTTATAGCCTTTTCAAAAAAAGATTTATTTGGCGGACCCTTTAAATTAGTGCACTAGTTGTCATAGCTATAAACTTTATTGTATAATGTATTGGTTTGTGTCAAGGCTGTTAATGTATCTGCCGCACTACATTATCTGTGCTATTAATTGTGTTACCTGTTGCGTATTGAACGGTGCTACCG
This sequence comes from Wohlfahrtia magnifica, assembly GCA_023159175.1. Lineage (NCBI taxonomy): Eukaryota > Metazoa > Arthropoda > Insecta > Diptera > Sarcophagidae > Wohlfahrtia > Wohlfahrtia magnifica. The sequence continues at coordinate 647,052 of JAKWBJ010000227.1, read as the reverse complement.
TACCGATTTTGGTTGTTACATTTGGAATTAACGGAAATGAATCGAATGTTGTGGTAAGAACAAGAACATTCGGAAGTAATACTAATTGTATATAAAAGGGAACGCCCTATGCATTAGTTAGTTCAGTTATAGTTTGAAAGTCATTGTGTAAAATCGTACTAAGAGTCGTGTATTGAGTAGATTGGTGTATTAAGCGGATATTAAATAAGTCGGTTACTGTATAGTTATTATTGGTTAAGATAAAAGTGTGAAAATAAAAAGAGATAATAAGTTAAAACAACAACTACGTGTTATTTATTTTATTGAACGCAATTAAAAAAAACTCAAACATTTTAAAAAGGTTAAAACGTAACAATATTAACTGGATGTTGTTGTTTTATTATCCATAGAACACTGTAAACAACTGTTCTGGAATTTTACACAGGCATCTATTTATGAAAACTTCTGAATTCCGGATATTCTGTGGTGAAGAATGGCATAATTCGCATTTATATAATAGGTCACAATTTTGCGTTTGAACTAATTATTCTTAATTGTGTTTTTCTCGAGATAAAGTTTAATCTCCGGACAGAGTTTAAAACCCTGACAAGCGTTGTGCATTCGGTTAAGGATATCATTTTTGGAATCACCAGTATTTACAATTTTGATTCCCAAATAGCATAACTAGTCTACCTCCTCGTTGTTTACACAAAACCTTTCCTATTTTGCTGTGTTTGAGCTTACAGTAGCTAAATAACATATTAGAACTTTTTTGAAAATAAAACAATATCATGTTGCCTATACTAATAATGCCTACTTAATCCTTTCCTTTCCTCTTTTCCTCTCTCTCTCTCTCTTTATTTTTCGACATTAAATTGTTGATGGATATTTTACTGTACTAATTCAGTATAGAAAGTGTCGAAAAAAAGAATTGTTTTATTCTGTTTATTTTAATATTTTCCTCTAAAGAAAAACTTGTTAAAAAGGTAGAGAAGAAACCTTTGTAATAAAAATAAAAGTTAAAAAGTTAAAAACAGTTAACAGTTCCTTATATTCTCCCTTTGAGAGTAAATAACGTTAAATCTCTCTCAGTCTAAAAAAAAACATTTGGTACTAAAACAGCCATTAAAGTAAAAGTCGTAATGCAACAAAGTAGAAATGACTATGAAATTAAAAAAAAAAAAACTTAAAAATAAATCGGTTAAATACGACTAACTCATACTCTACATTACAAGGCAAACAAAGTATAGTTCCATATAAGCACACTGCATAAGTGCCAGTCGCAATGATATACCACAAATACTTACAATAGTGTATGTGCTTAGAGAGTACTAAACAGTTAAACTTATTGAGTCAGTATTCATATACAGATTCTCTTAGAAAATGAATGTGTGAGTTAGTTTTAGTAACAGTGTACATGCATGACTGTACAATTGGATGTTTTCATGTTTATTTTGAAAAGTAGAATGGTGTGTAAGGTCAATTCAGCTGGTATTTGTTGTTTTTATTTTTGTTGTTTTGCTTTGTTTTTAAGCCATTATTTAGCATATTTTACGGTTTAGTTTAATTTGTATAATGAAAACTAAGCTCTCTCTAACGAATTTATTACTTCTTCAAAGTTTTAACCATTTCTATTTGAAATAAATACTGTTGCCTTTCCTTACAACAAATTGAATCTATAGAATTAAAGAAAGCTTTTAATATGGTTTTAAAATTCTATAGAAGCGTAATTAAATTAACTTCGAAATTACTCTTAACAATTATTTTAAAAGTAATCAGAACTTAAATGCTCTTCTTCTTTTAAAATCTTAGATATTTTCTCTTTATAAAGGGTCCGCCAAATAAATTTTTATTTTAAATGCTATAAAAAAAACTACTGAATATTTTCTCAAATTTCTTTTTTTATTTGAAAGTACAATTCTTCCGGTTAATAATGAAAAATAATTTCATTCAAATGGCTGCCTCGGCTGGCCATGCAGTAGCCTACACAATCGGTTCAATTTTTAAGCACATTATCGATTGTGTGCAGCTCTATTTCACCAATGGCTTCACGAATAATGTCCTTTAAAGCGTCAATTGTCTCTGGCCTGTTGGCTTAATACTTATGTTTGACGGCACCCCACAAATAATAGTCCAACGGTGGCAAATCACAGCTCCGAGGTGACCAAACGACATCAGCTCAGCGGCTGATAATGCGATCTTCAAAAACAAGGCGCAAAACATCGAGTGTAGCTTCGGCTGTGTGGCACGTAGCGCCGTCTTGATGAAACCAAATGTTGCTAATATCCTCCTCTTCAATTTTTGTGAACAAAAATTCGTTCAACATGGCCCGATAACGATCGCCATTGACTATAACGGCCACTTCTTGCTCATTTTCGAAGAAAAATGGCCCAATTATGCCTCTGGACCAAAATCCGCACCAAACAGTGACTCGTCTTGGGTGTATCGGCTTTTCAATGTATGCGTGCGGGTTTTCTGTGTCCCAAATGCGACAATTTTGCTTGTTTTCATACCAGCCAAGATCAAAATGAGCTTCATCTGAAAAGATGATTTTTTTGGCAAAATTTTCAAAGTAATGTTGCAATATTTCCCAGCGCTGTTCAATCGTACGAGTATACACAAACATATTCGTTCAGTGGAAGGATAAAACTAATTATCTGTCAAATCAGACATGAGCTTAGTGTTACCATTCACGAAATAAGCACTAGTTGAAAAAAAAACGTTAGATGGCTGACCCTTTATTAGACAACAATGATGATTAGAAACTGTTCTCTTTATTACATTTTTTAACGATTGATTTTGATAACGGTATTATCTGAGCTGAGTATATTTTAGTGCTGTACGTAATGTTCGTTTTAATGTACTTCTTAATAATGATTAAGTGGAGTAAAACAAGTAATCAAAAAAGGACGTAAGTCAGAGTAATAGGAAAAAGTGAAAGCAATTAAATATTTGGAAGTTGAAACGGTTATAAAAATAAAATTAAAATTAAATCAAAATAAAAGCATATTTAAACCCCATATTATACATATATAGTAGTTTTATTAAAAATATTTTCTTGAACATTAAAAATCCCATAATAATCCGATAATTTCCTAATTTAATTGCCACAACTACCGGTTATTTCTCCTGTAAGTCTTACGTGACAGGGCATGTCAAAATAGTTTTTCTCATATTTATACAAAATTCTTACATACAATTATTTTGTTACTAGGTGGCGGTGTGCGGTAGAAGTCTTAAATCAGAAGGTGTGAAAAGTTGATTAGAAACGACATTACTATTTAGGACACAAACCACAGAAAATGTTGGTACTGAAGCATCAAAGATAATACTGTTCCCAGACGATAATACCATGTATGTGATTATACCGCAACATTACACTTTTCATTATCTACTTCATTCTCCCTTATTCGTTTTTAATAGTTTTTCGTCTTGCCATACTGCTAAGTTACAAATTTGGGAATTTCTTTTACTCATGTCGCTATGACAACTACTACCTTCGAATACAACATTGCTGCAATAAAATACAACCAACACCTTTGCAAAAGAAAATACAACAAAAATCGTCAGTTGAGTAGATCGATTTGTCAAAAAACGTTGAATTTTAGCAAGACGGTCGGAGTGTTTTTTTAAATAATTTCTTTTGTAAGTTATGTGTGTCTGTGAAAAGTAAAAAGTGTTCTTTTTATAAGAAAAAAAAAAATTATACTTGATTTACACAAGAAAAGATTTAAAAATATATGTAATAATTGAAAAAAAAAATTTAGTTGAATAAAATAGAACAAAAAAAACAACTAACACCCATTTGGCCACAAACAACACGCAGGCAAAAAGTCAAATAAAATTTTCTTATACGTACATAAGACGAAATAGAAAAGAGGCAACAATAAAAGAAACGCACCCAAAATAAATTAAGGAAAAAATAATGTTTTGATAAAAATTTATGAGAAAAAATTTGTTGAGAAAAATTCTTAAATTTTTACATAAGAATTTGCCAAAAACAAAAAAAAGAGAAGAAAAAGAGCAATACAATTAATAAAAATGCCACGAAAAAATTAATATATTTTCTAATAAAAATTAAAATCGCTTTTTGGATGATTTCTAGAGGGGTGGCAAGCATCTTTTTATTAAAATAATATTTGTTTCTATATTAAGTGTAAATAATGCATTGTTTTGCTCCAAAAAATAAGAAAAGAAAATAATTCTAAATTAAAAACTAAGTTCTCACAAAAAAATATAAAAATAAAGGTGGGCAGCAGGCAAACAACAAACATAAAAATTATTTTTATATGTTTGTGTGTGATTTTTTCTTGTCATTTTTCTCCCATTCATTCATAAGTGTTTTTCCTATTCCTCTTTTGCTTGCCTACTTTTGATTCTCTTTTTAATCTTCTTGGCTCTCTCACTAAACGCATTCAACTGTTTGTCGTTTTGTTGTCAAGAATTCAAAGTTGCCATCTGCCTGATTTTTTGTTGTTATTGTCCATAAGCCCCTTTAAATTGTGGGTGTTTGCTGTTGTTTGCATTCTTCTCCATGAAAAAAAAATGAAATTTTTTCTAAATTATGAAATATTGTATTTCTTTTTAGCAAGTTTTTATGTAAAAATAATAATAATAAAAAAGCGTTTGTTTTTTTTCTTTGTGATTGTCAAACTTAAGTATATACAGTGTGGAAAAACATTTTAAAATTTTCTTCAAAATTCACGGAATAAGTAAAGAAAAATAATTCAAAAAAGGTAAGGCAGTAATTTTTTTTCTTCTTATTAGAAAAAATATCATCAGATTAAGTATTAGAATAAACAAGACCTATGACATAGTAAATAGCACTACGCGCTTCTTAATCAATATATAGACCTATCAAGTCTAGTATTGAAAAAAGTAAAGTATTGAGAATCAATGAATTGGAGTGGAGTTGACAGTCAATTGTCGAATGTGAATTGGCCACGAAATTGCACAGTTCGTTTAATTGTTCCTTTGCAGTTACAAGTTTCAATTGAACTCTTCCTTCTACTTCTAAATATCGATATTAGCTAAGTTAACAGATATTTCGAAAGAATTTAGATCTGTTGGCGGTGTCATAACATATGTTAGATCCTACTTAACAGCTAATATTTGTGGAGATAATGACGTGGTTAAATAATGATAAAATCTGCAATTCCGGTATACATCAGTTTTTCCTTTTATAGTTCAATGCGCTGCACAGTGGTATTTCGTTGGCCAAAAAGCAAATTTTTGACTGTTACTTTTAAGAAAACTAATGATGCTGTGTTCCATAGAAAAGTATTTGACTAATAAAATCCTTAATTTGTTTTAAGAAAAAATAATACCTATTTTGTCTTAAACAATTTTTTATTGAAATATAGCGCCTTCATATTAATTACAAAAACATATATAGATTGCATATGTACTTAGTGAGTAGGAGCAAAATAAAATTCAGCGTTTGCAGTTTTCCATCGAAAGAAAACAAGGCAGCTTTGGCTACCTCCGTCTTCTTACTGGAAGCTAATGAAGGATGAGAGTCTATGCTTTGAATTTAGCCAAAAAAAATCAACGACTTTTACCGATCCTTAAACTAACTTATAAATTTTCTGAAAACACTTTTGCTTGAAGAGGTAGAAGTTTATGCAAAAAAATCGATTTGTATTGCGACTGGTTATGACTAAACTCGGCAAATTTTAAAACTTTTGCTTTGATTACAAGAATTATATGCGAACAAATTTATTTGGATTACATGGGCAGTGAGCGTGGCCAGTTTTTGATGGAATTCCATTTTTTCTTAATTTAATCAACAGAATGTTCACTGCCAACTTTCACTGATATAGCACTATTCCTTAGATTTCTGAGGCAATCATTTCCTAAAAATATCTCTATAGTAGGCGGATATCGGTTTTTGTGAAAATGTAAAAATTATCACTACTCTGCTCTGCAAGCTTACCCTTGTTTAAGTATTCTTATTGGCAAGTGAGTAATTGAGATTGCTCTTTAGGACATACTAATATAAAAATTGTTTTTATATTCAAGACTTAATTTTTAAGTAAATTATTTTGTCAATTTAATTAAGCTTTTATTACAAATTTTATCCATTTTAACCTAGATTTCCTCCCATTTGCATCTAAAATTTCTTTATATTGTGTAGCAGCATTTCTTTTTGCCTCAAGTATAAATATTTTTATACATGAACTATTCTAAAAAAATGTCCATCATGCATAGAAAAAAAAAGGTGGCCTGAAGCAGAATCTCATTATACAGTAAGAGAAAGAGTCCATCATTGAAATGCTACTTTAACGAGACAACTTAAGAAACCTCCATTTCTTCTAAATTAAATGCAAAACAGAAAAGCAAAACCCAGAACAGCTGGTGGTTTGTGCTTTATTGACTATTCGTCGCTTGGTTTGTCTGTCTGTCTGATGGCAATGGCCCTGTCTTTAAGCAGGCACTCAAGAAAAGTGAGTGTAAGTACGGCAGCATTTTAAATTATTCTATTGCCGACCAGCCAGCCGCACTACTTTACGATAAATTTAAATTCTTTTCAAAATCGATGTAGAAAAGAAGACAAAATGAACAACAACAAAAAGGCAGATGAAATCAAAGTAACGTTCATATATGCTATAAGAAGTAACAACAACAACAACAAATAACTACTCTATATAGAAATAATTTTAAAAAATATTTCTTTTTTTTTCGTATCCAAAAACAAGAAAGTAAAACAAGTTTTGCAAGATTTCTTTTTCGTTTTGTTATATTTTGTTCCTCTCCTCTTAATTCGATACACAGACTTTAAAATACAAAAAAAAAAGAAAAATAAAAAGGAACGAAGAACCGCCTCAAACTCAAGTTCATTTGCAAAAAAAAACCGAAAAAATCTTTTTTTTTTTATATCTAAAGCAACAGAAGAAAAGAAACGATCTTTTGTATGGTCAGACAAAAATTCAAACCGACACGTTTATTGTTGGTAATTCCATCAATGACAACAACAACCCAAGTTTTTTATAACAAAAGAAATTAATTAAGTCGAAAAAATAAATTCGGTCGATAGATAATTTTATTTGAAAGGGAATAGAAAATAAAATATTTTTTTTCTTCAATTTTTAATAAAACCTTTTGATAGTTCTCCTCCTCAATGATGTTACTTTACAAGCTTAAAGAAATAGGTGACTTTAATACTCAGTATATACCACAAAAAACGCCAAAAATCTCCGTTCTTTCGTAGAGCCTTTTCAGCTATTGGCACTTAGTGAATGCCAAAGGGGACCAATTCTGGTAAATATTATGGGTAAAGCATAATAATGATGAACAAACAACGATAAATAATTAAGTACATTATTGAGATTCATTAGCCATAATTTCTTAATCCTAATCCAACCTAACGCTAACGAATTTGAAGTTCTTTTTACAGTCTTAACTCTTCTGGATCTTTTTGCTGTGAAGTACAATTGTTCCGTTTAGAAATGAAATATTATTCTATTCATATGGCTGCCGCGCTTGGTTTCACAGTACCCCTTTTGATCGTACAAATTTTTGATATCTCTTTCGTGCGTAAGGGGTGGTATCTCGATAATGGCATAACGAATATTAGCCTTCAAGTGCTCAATTAATTGTCTCTGGTTAGTCGGCATAACAATTGGCTTTAACGGCGTCCTACAAAAAATAGTCCAACAGTGTCTAATCGTAGCTTATTGGCAACCAACTGACATCACCATTTCAGCTAATTAAACGGCCATCAAACGTTTGACGTAATAAATCGATTGTGGCATGAAATGTGTGGCAAGTTGCACCATTCTGTTGAAACCAAACATCGTTCACTTCAATATCATGAAGAGCGGGCACAAAAAAATCGGTTATCATGGTGCGATAGGTGTCTCCCTTGACCGTAATGGTTGTGCCGTCTTCATTTTCAATGAAATATGGGCCAATGATGCCTCCGCTACACAAACCGCACCAAACTGTCACTCATAATGAGTGCATTGGATTCTGTAAGACCTCGTTTGAGTTTTCTGAGCCCGAAATACGGCAATTTTGCTTATTAACATAGCCAACAAGGTGAATATGAGCTTCATCCGAAAAGATGATTTTAAAGGATGATAAATTTCCAATAAATTTCAGCGTTGCTCAAGCGTAAATCGTTTCATTTCGTTCAGTAGAGATAATATACTGAATTTTGTGATAATAGAATGACTTAAGTATTGTCAGATTTTAAATAACTGCTGGTTCAAATTTAAACCGATAAATGGCCCACCCTATAAAAACGAATTGGCTGCGGACAGTATTCACGCAATTCAGTTTCGTCTTTACACGTTCCATATCCAAAATATGCTACAAAATATCGTGAATATGCTTCCGTGTTACTATAACTTACACTGGCTACGCTTTTCTTTATTACTTCAAAAACTTCGTATGTTAATATGCTTTGGGTATGCATTGGTAACTTCTTAGCCTTCTCGGAAGATAAGTTTTTCTTTTACCCGGAGTTGATTCACTGAACGCCTCTGTGAAAATTTTATGTATTTTGGTGCACTTGATTCAATTTTTTTCTTATTTTAAAGAAGTGCTTCTGAGATTGTACATTGGCTACAGAGATTTTGAAAAATTACAGTTACTGATGCTTTGCCACCAATGTTTATTCCTTCTCAAAGCCCACCTGTCCAATTGAACCTAATTCTAGAACATCCATAAGCCAATTTATTTTCATTGCGAATTTAATAGCTACGTATACAAACTAGTGTTACCTTGAGTCCGATTAGACGCTTAAGTGTTTTTTTTTACACCTAAAACTGGACTTATTTTTTAAACTAACTTCGTAAAATATTTTTAAAGTTCTTAACAATGTTAGCGAATTATTTTCTTTTTAAATTATAAAAAAGAAAATTTTTAATCCTCTGTTGGGAATGTGTGTTTGTAAACTTGGCAATCCTTTATATTAACTTTACTCTTGTTTTGGATTTTGGCATATATACGTTGCCATACTTATTATAATTGTGGTTTTAAAACCAACCCGTGTGCATAATTAAGAAGAAAAAAATAATAATTCGATATAATGCTGACCCTTTATGGTGACCCTTTGCGGTCAGCATTAACCCCTTTGTAGTTGTTTTTGCCTTTGGTCACTGGCCTATTAGCCTCAACTGGTTTATGATAATGTCACTCACCACCAGCTGAGCCTTTAATTTCATGGAAAATTCACAAAAACAAAAAAGTCGAACTTCAATGAACTTCTTGACTGTCTAACAAATTGAAACGTGTGTATCGCAAAAAACCCCCTTGTTCTTCACAGAGAAAAAAATAATATGCTGCTGCATTTTATATACTGTAAGTGGATAAAAATTAATTTTTATTAAACCAAAGCTCCAAACTCAACGATAATTTAATGTAATAAATGAACCACACACACCCCCTGCACGCGTCTTTTCTACACATCTCTGCCACATCAGAGTATTTGAAGGTTTTAAATTGGTGAAAAAATTCTATTTTAACTGTAGTAGGGGGAGGGTAGAGTGGGAAAGAATGTGTGATGATGAGGATGTATTCATTAAATTTAAATTTTTTCATTTTTTTTTTTCTTTTTTAGAATAAATTTGTGAACACAGTTAAGCACCCAAGTGAGATTTAATTTTTTCGTATAATAATACAGAAAATGTTTAAATAAATTGAAAAAAATAAACCATAAGCTATTGAGTTTAATGTGGGCGTATTTGTTTTGTATCTGTTATTTAAACGAATTGTTTAATACGAGGGCAGTTTGATAATTTTATAGCTTTTTGGTTAAAAAAAGAATTTATCGCAAAAAAACCTTGTTATTTCATTAAGTAGTGTCTTATATGTCTGAATATTAATTGTTTCCAAATTTTTAATTTAATACGTAGTTGAAGAGGGTGTCTTCTGCTTCAAATCAATATTTAAGCGATCCCAAATCTCTGAATAATATTCTCCCGTTATCACTTAACACTTTCTTAAGTAATCAATGTGAATGGCACCGCTTACATTGAAAAAAATAACTTTAGTCAGGTTCTTATTTGCCGGCAGAACAATCATCGGTCCACGTTCAAAGAAACTCAATGTTTTGATTATCCTTTCATCTCTGGTGTTTTATGATGGATTCATATTCTGTTCCCTGTTACAAAACGTCTAGAAAACTCATTTATATTGCCGTGGGCTTACCAAAAAATCACGCAAAATCTGATTGAACACGTGGGCTGAAAAGTACCGGGCCTAACACATAGATGGCGCTAATTGTATTGCATTTAACTCCTTTTCAGTAAGTGCTAACCTTCAAAAGGCAACTGCTAAAATTTCATGATATGCTATTAATTAGTTTGGGCGTTATTGTGCTAAGAGTGACGCTACTTTTGTTACTTTCTGAACAATAGATCAAAAACAACTTCGTTTTTTGATTCTACACTGCTTATTGATGGGAACAAATACCGCTCAAGCGAGGCTATTGCTTGAAAACTGTTATGTGGACTCCAATCCATTAGAAATAACAATTAAACGTTGGTTTGTTGGTTTCAAACGTGGTCGTAGAAGAACGCAGTGGTCGTCCAAGTGAGGCGGTAACACCAAAAAAACCTAGAAAATCGTTTTGAATGATCGAAGAGTGAAGTTACGTGAGTTAGCTGACATCGTAAAGATATCAAAAGAATGTGTTGGCTTTATATTGCATGAGCACTTGACTATAGGAAAAGTGGGTGTTCAAAGTGAGTGCCGTGTTTTCTCACTGTTGATCAAAAACAAGAACGTGTTGACAACAGCAAAACTACATGAATTGAACTTCAAATTGCTCCCACATCCACCGTATTTGCCAGATTTGGCTCCCAGAGAGTACTGGCTGTAAGCAGATCTTAAAAAAATGCTCGACGGTAAGAAATTTCGCACGCATGAAGAGATTATCGCTGAAACTGAGGCTTATTTTGAGACAAAAGATAAATTGTTCTACAAAAGTGGTATTGAAATGTTAGAGCGGCGCTGGAATGATTGCATTACTCTTGATGGAGATTACGTTGATGAATAAAGCTAACAGGCTACTAAATAGGTCAGCAAGATAAGTAAGAAAAAACAAATTTTGACAAAACTCGGTTTTATTATTTAACATAGTTGCCTGCGAGGGCGATACAACGAGTATAGTGATTTTCTTACTTTTCGATACCACTTTTACCAAATGTTCGTGTAAAATGGTAACAACACGACAATCTTTACAATGTTAGCTAACTCGTGTACCTCCAATTTGTGAATTTTTTTATGTTTTCTGAAATAACAGCTGCATTTGGGCGTCCACTGCGCCCTGCATCATTTGTGATGATGCGACCAAGTTTAAATTCAACAAGCCACTTCGATGGAACAAAGTTCGGATAATGTTTATCAAGCCTTTTTTTGGTTTCCACTGTATTTTTTTTTATCAAAAAGCAATGCTTTATCAAAACTCGAAATTCACTTATTTCACTTTCTTTTCATTAAAAAAGTTGATTCACGCAAAATGCTATAAATCACGAATCAATAGTCAGATCGCTGTCATATTTATAAACGTATCGCTTGAAGCTTAGTACTAAATAAGAATCATATGGACAAAATTCTAGTAACGACATCTATGTGTCATCCAATGGTCTTATTGAGTGTACTGTTAATTTTGAACAACAACAAAATGTTTTCTTTATTAGGTACGTGACTTTTCAGCCCATGTGTTCTATGTCTACAGCCATCTGGCACCTTTTGTCGTCTATCACCCAACATAATTCGAATAGATTTTATTTTTAACATGATGACCTGTTTTAGGCGACCTAGGCATTTGTCATGATTTCTGTTGATATTGTCACAAAAGAACTTAGTACGCAATCTATGAATAGTGCGGAGTCCCCAAGCCCTTGTTTAAGTTCTGTCAAAGATTCGCCGTTGTTTACCTTCAATGGCTGTCAAAAACAAACTTCTACAAGCAAGATTCTTACTTTTCAATAGATGTTTAATTTTAGATACGAAATTACCAAATTACCCTCGTCTTTACTGACTTGGCTTATATTTATTTAAATAATTTAGTTTTTTTTAAGAATTAAGCTTAAAATAGACTTTGCCACCGCCTGATTGGTTTTTCATTATGATTGATTGATTTTAATTTTTCTGTTGTTGTTGTTTCTTTTAACCGAATCTCCATATTTCCCTTTTTATTTTTATACAATAACCGCTATTTTTCATAATTTTGTTTCTCATATTTCCTTGTCCTATTCCATATGTTTTGTTTTCATTTTCTTTATTCTCACCAAAAACGTGTTGTACTGTACACGTGCTTCATTGTTAGTTTTCCTCCTCTTTAGTTCTTACCTGTAACGACAATAATTAGCTGTGTTTTTGGTTTAGTTTTGCTCAGCCACCCCTTAGCCAGTTGTTTCTTCTTTGTGAAAAACACCTGTTCTTTGTATTTTTATCTTGTCTATATGGCTTTAACAAATGTTTTTATTATTATTGTTGTTGGTGGGGGTTCTTGCCTTCTTGGCAACCGAGAAAACCAAACACCCACCAACTTTCGTTTTATTTTTAGTTAAATTACTAAAATTAACCTTTAATAGTTGCTGGCTATAACAACTTAATTTATGACATATGGAGGTGGGTTTAAATAATAAATAATTTATAAATTGTTGTTATCCCTCTAATGCCTTTTCGATATCAATATTTAATGTGCTTCAATGCGATTAGTTTTTGTGTAAGAATTTGTTTATTTAATTATTTACCAGCAAAAAAGAAATACAAATTTCTGACGTTTAGACACTTAAACATAATTTAAACAACAATATCTCAATTTTTACCCGAATACCTAAGAATTAATTAGCTTTTTTTAGAACGATACTGATTAGGTTGAAACCCATTGCAATATATACCCTGTAAAGACGGAGAAGCAATATTGAATATATATGTCCCGTTCGTCTTTAAAGGGTTAAAATAATCTTATATGTTTAAAGTACTTTTTATGTTCCTATTCCAGTTCTAAAAATTACTTTATCTGGCATTACAGTTTCAATGTTGAATTAAGATGAAAGTCCATACAACGCATTTTTGCTTAAAACACACGTTCTACACATTTCATATCCTCTATGTATTCGATTCTTTTTTTTTTTTCAATTTAAATGCGACACTTTTTATTTGTATTTTATTTTAATCGACTGTTGTGTAAATATTTTGGATCAAATAAAGACAATGCGTCATTCCTGTGAATTTAATTTTCGAAAATAGCTGATTTATTAACTAGTCGCCTAAGACGTTTACAAAAGGAGAAAGTAAAGCTCTGTTCATACGTTTGCAAGATCTAGCAATATTGTCAAACCTTACAGACCTTATCAGCTCACTAGGTGCAAGAGATTTGTCAGAAAACCTTGAAATCCCATTGTATTTATATTTTTTTCAGACAAAGATGTCGTCGTTGTCATCTTCTAAAAATTCTGGCATTTGACAATGTTGAGAAACGAAAAAATTGTAAACTCACACGATAGTAAGAGATTTTCTGTACATTATTCTGACAATATTGTTAGATCTGACAATCCTTAAGCTTAAACCTTTGTGCTTTATAACTTCAAAGGTACAACAGCTCGGATTGCATTTTTTGGCAAATTCTTATGGATGCAAAAAATGGTATAACTTGTGGTGTGAATTTAAACACTATTTTGTAAGGGTTTTGACAAATCAACTATTGTTTGTTTGTGAAAGAAAGAAACTTTTATTTATACGAATGACAAACAAACTAACAAACTTACCATAAAATTTGAGCAAAACTATTTAAGTTTTTTCTTAATTTCATTTTTGAATTCCCATTATAAGTAAACTAAATCTGATAGTCTGGTAACCCCTTCAGTAATGTGCTCTCATATTCTATGTCTCTCAGTTTTTTTTGCCACCTTTTGTTGTAACGACAATTTGCAAATGTAAATAAAAAGATAAAAAGGGCTGCCAAGTCTATACTTATTTAAAGATTCTCAAATAATGGGAGTTTTTGAAATAATTTCATACATTTTTTTTATCTTATAAAAGTTGATTTTAATCTGCCTACGTGACTAATACAAGGTAACAAAATATTTCCTGTTTTTTACGAATTATTAACGCCATTAACTATGTTTCCTATTTCTTTATAATTTTGCTGTATTACGTAGAAGTAGAATGCAGGAAAAATGCAAATTTTTACAAATTAATCCCACAATACAGAGTGAAACACCAAATATTTTGTAATAATTTTGTATTTTTTAAGATACATTAACAAAATATTCTTTACTCATAGAACACACCTTGCTAATATCTATCATATCAGTCAAGTTGGTTTTTTTTTTTTCTTTTGTGAGAAAAAAAAGTTTTAAATAATGTTACGAATAATAAAAACAAAATGTGACCCCATTTAAAAACAGTTGAGTAAATATTTTTAAATTAAAACAGATTTTTTTTCTTTTCACACACTGTAACTGTCTGTTGGTGTTACAATTTAAAATTTTACACAATCGAAAAGAAAAAAAACGCATACAAACCGTAAAAAAGAAAAAAGAAATTTAAAATATGATGAAGTAACTGAAATTCATAAACCAGCCCGGCAGTCAAACAGTCCCAGTCAGCAGCCATCATTGCGCCTCCAGCAAAGCTTTTCAAATAAAAATAAAAAACATGAAAAATAAAAACAACAATAGAAAATAAGAAAACATTTCAAGTGACGAAGCCCATTAATGCCTACAGCACCATAGAGAGCAACTCTAGGTCAATGTATAAAAACAACAACAACGGCAACTACAAAACAATAAAAATAACAGAACAAGAAACAAAGCATACATAGGGAATGTAAAATACAGAATAGAAAAACTGGAAAAATTATAGACAAAAATAAGAGAAAAAACAGGGAAAGAAACTACAATAGATTTCCATACAAGAGATATAGCGGGAGAAGGTTTTATAAAAAGGGGGAAAAATAAATGACAATAACAACAACATTAGAAAAATTTTAAATCTAAAGCTGGCTGGTACACACTGAGAATTCTAAAGAAGCAAAAGATTTATGTTGTTTTTAAACCAAGAGAAAAAATTTTATAAATAAAAGACAATTTGTATAGGGTGGGCCATTTAAAAGTTTAAATTTAAAAAGGCAATAGAAGAAAACCAGTTTGAAATTTTGCCAAATTTATTAATTTTTTTGTTGTGAAGTACTATTGTTTTATTTCATTCATATGTCTGCTACGGCTGGCCTCACAGAATTTTTTTGAGTGTATGGGGATGTATTTCGACAATAGCATCACGAATATTGGCCTTCAAATACTCAATTGTCTCTAATTTGTCGGTATAACACTTGTGTTTAACGGCGCCCCACATAAAAGCGGTGTCTAGCGGTGTCAAATCGCAGCTTTCTTGGCGGCCACCTGACATCATGAGATGTGTGGCAAGTTGCACCATCCTGTTGAAACCAAACATCATTCACATCAATACCATGAGGAGCGGGCACAAAAAAGTCGGTTACCTTGGTCCGATAGATATCTCGCCGTCCTCATTTACAAAGAAATATGGGCCAATGATGCCTCCGCTTCACAAGCCGCAGCAAACAGTCACTTATAATGGATATATTGGCTTTTGTAAGACCACGTTTGTGTTTTGTGAGCCCCGAATACGGTAATTTTGCGAATTAACGTACCCACCAAGATGAAAATGAGCTCTTTTTTTTCTAATAAATTACAATGTTGCTCAAGCGTGCACTGATTTTTATTTTCAGTGGCGATAATATACTGAATTTTCTTACAGAATAGAATGACATAAGTCTTGCCAGATTCGAAATAACCGTTAGATGGTCCACCCTTTATTACAAAGAAAATCAATGTGACCAGCTTTTAGTAACTTGTAAAAACAAAAATATTTCAAGGAACTTAGAATTCTTTTTCACATTTTGTTTTTATAAAAAAAAAAAAAAAAAAAATTGGCAAAAATGACTCCCATAGTGAAAAGTGACTCTATAGTTTTTACTTTTGTCACAGATATTAGGATAGTCAAACTTAAATTTCAAGCAGACGATTCTGCATATCGAATTAGAAATACAACGCCCGAAATAATTTTTTACGCAAGTGTTCCTTTTTCCAATGTGGCATACTATACTGTATCTTGGCAGCGCATTGCTCTACTTCAAATCCTAAGTCTTTTTTAGACAAGCAACTTAGTTTTTGTGCAATTTTTCTAGAAGCCAAAGTCGAACCGAACTAATGAAAATTGGAACAACGGCTTAAAACGCTCACACAGTTTCAGTTGAATCAATGAACATGATATGATATCTTAAGCCATTGTGGTTTCTTTCCTATGGCTTTTATGTAGTTACCCTTTAAAAAAGAAACTCTATTTTTAAGAAGCCACGTGCTTGCTCAAAGCGTCATCAATATAAAAAAGAAAATGTTTTTTTTTTTGCGAATTAGTATTAAAAATTTAAAAAAAATGTGTTGATATGACGTTATCTCTTAAATTAAAAAAAATGCAATATTTAAAAAATTAATCTACATTTGTAGTACATTTATGTTTTATATTTTAACGAGTTTAAGATAAGAAGGAAATAACGTCTTTAAAAATGTACCCGACTTAAGTTTTCGTACTTTAAGTAATATGTGTTTTTGTTTAATATTGAAAGGGAAACTCTTAAGAGCGTGTTTAAAAAAGACACATCCCCTTTTATGATAAAGCATATACACTCACAAGTAGGTATGTATATGCATTCCTTAACGAAATTGACAACATACATCTGACAGGCTGACTGACCTTGACTTATAAATGAAAACCAAAATGACCAAATTGAAATAAAAAAAATAAAAAATCAAATGTAAAATATTTCGGTTTAATGTTTTTTTTTTTTTTACTGGGTTATAAATATAAAACAGAAAACATATAATGAAATAAATTAAAATAATAATGAAATAAAATAGCACACAAAAACCAGACCGTAATATTAACACAAATTTATAAAAATAAAATAAAATAAATAAATAAATAAAATCATTAAAAAACACATTTAAACACTAACTGTCGTTTTTTTATTAAGAAATGTCCCAAAAATAAACGAAATAAAGGCAACACCACAAGCAATGTAAACAAATGAATGCCGATAAACAGCACAACAGCAACGAAATAAAGTAGCAGCAGTAGCAACAGTAGCAGCAGCATTTCCATAAAGGAATAACTCTAAAAACAATAACAACAGAAAAATTCCCTATTTTTCTATTATGACGTTAAAAAATAAACAACTTAAACTTGTTTACCCCTTAAACACCCTTTTAACTATGCTCTCACTCTATATTGCAGTAGGTCGTTCCTCTTCCAAAACTTAAAATATTTCAACAAAATCTTGTTTTGTTTGTATAATTTTGTAGCAGCAGTAGCAGCAGCATTTCCATAAAGGAATAACTCTAAAAACAATAACAAGAGAAAAATTCCCTATTTTTCTATTATAACGTTAAAAAATGAACAACCTAAACTTGTTTACCCCTTAAACACCCTTTTAACTATGCTCTCACTCTATATTGCAGTAGGTCGTTCCTCTTCCAAAACTTAAAATATTTCAACAAAATCTTGTTTTGTTTGTATAATTTGATGTTGTCATCGTATAAGAGAAAAGCGAGTACAACTGAACTTAGCTTTCTTATTAAGATAAAACAAAAACAAAAAAACAACAACAAGTTAATAATGATGATGCTATTAAACGATATTGGGTGGTGTTTTTGTGTTCTGCGTTTATTTTTACGGATTTTCTTAAATAAGAATTAGCAAAAACAACAATATGATTATGATATGATATGCTGTATAGTATTGTTGTTGTTTCTTAGTATTCAAATAACAAACTGATAAATGTAACTTTTATTTGTTTTTTAAG
Source organism: Wohlfahrtia magnifica (assembly GCA_023159175.1). Taxonomy (NCBI): domain Eukaryota; kingdom Metazoa; phylum Arthropoda; class Insecta; order Diptera; family Sarcophagidae; genus Wohlfahrtia; species Wohlfahrtia magnifica. The sequence goes on along the minus strand of JAKWBJ010000227.1, from coordinate 629,231 downwards.
CCTTTTTTTAAAGAGAACTTACACGCAATTTAATAAGTCGTCGTCCTTTATTAATAGATATTGAGGTTTTTATAAATCTCTTTTACTCTTTTCTCACTTAGTTCTCAATAAAGACTAAATCTATTTTTAGCTTTATTACCTTTAGGCACTCAATGCAACACACATACAAATATGAGAAATTTACAAACGCAAACAATCATGCAAAATATGAAGAAGGAGTGAGAAAAGTACTTAAGTGGGTGATACATTGGCAAACATTTGTTTGCTAACATCGCAAATAGCCAATCACATTCAAGGAAAAGAAAGTTATCCATGTATGCGGTTGGCTATTTGCGATGTTTGCAAACAAATGTTTGCCAATGTATCACCCCCTTTAGGTACATAGTTTTGTTTGGTTTTGTTGTTGTTTACCAACTAATCAAAATTATATTTAATTTTCTGTGCTCCTACCAAGGCTGTTATCTCATCATCATAGATTGTCGTTGCCTATCGTTTAATTTCGTGTATGTACGAACAGTCGGGACTTATGTAAATACTAGACATAAACAACAATAATAAAAATAATTCAAATTTATTGTTTACATGATTGTACAAAAGGAAAACCCCCTCTCTAGTATGTGTGTATGTGTTTAAACATTGCTTTTAGTAAGAGATAGAAAAGAGACAAGAAATATTTCGCATGCTATAACAGTATAAACTGTAATAGAGTAAAATGAAAAATACCAAGTATTACCCACAATAATAACAACGGCAAAAAAACGTACAAAAACAGTCCTTCTCATTGGCTAAAGGTGGGATCACACAATTGTTGCAATGCACCAATTTTAATAAATTTTTATTGTACAGAATTGAGAATTTTTCCAATCAAATTTTCTGCAGTCACATGATTGCCCCCGTTTAAATAAATTTGAATGCCGCAAATTAGCACAAAACGATTAAATGGAAAAAATTGCCGCCCTTCAGTCACATGATTGTTCTAGTATAGGGTAAATCTGAGAAACAGCGGTTGTACTAGATTGTTATTTTTGTTTTGTTTACATTTTAACAATATTAATTCACCAAAATATTTATTTATCTAAATTGGAATATAATTACAAATTATATTTAATCCTTTAAAATAAAGATGATTTCTTCTCTAAAAAAAACAAAAATTGCATCGGCTTTGATTATCGTGTGTCCGCTTAATAAAAAAAGTAAAAATAATGAAAAGAAGAAATGGAAGAAGTTTGTAATGCAATTTACATATAAATAATTAAAATAATTCATATTTTAAGGGATAACAATTATAGTTACCGTACAAAAAAATGGTGAGTATTGTCTTCTCTAATTGACGCACAACAATACAATAAATATTGGTGTATTTTTGGCATTTACATTGGTGCATGATTGTCTTAAAAGCTTTCACACGATTGTCGCACCATTGTTGCATTTAATTGGGATAAATAAGCACAATAATGATGTGAGCTGCCGTATGAACCAATTAATTGTGTAATCACACGATTGGTATATAAAATAGACTAATTATTGGTACATTACGACAATAGTGTGATAATACCTTAACTTAATAATTTTATTGTAACTGAGAGTTAAGGTGATGGGCGAATGCAAAACAAACCTTAAATAGCAACTAAATAAATTAAATAGTTTGAGAGGCTGCTAGTGATAACTCAACAAATAAGCATCAAGTGGGGCATAATATGTATGTATGTATGTTTGTATGTACATATATTCTTACACAGTGAAACTTCGATATAACGAATCTGAAAGGGATCGAGAAATCCTACGTTATTTCATTATATATACGCATCAGTAAACCTTTTTATAACGCAATTTTAAGAAATACGAACAATTTGTTATAACTTTTTTCACCAAACGTTTTTTCATCCAAACTATTTTACATGAAAATACAGGAAGAAAATAAAAACACAAACATTCAGATTTTACTTCATTTTGATTATGTTTTCCAGAGGCTTTTGAATGAATACTGTATTATATAGAGGTCTTAAAGCTTAGAGTTTATTCGCTATAGCTAATGTATATTTTTGTATGAAAAACTTTGCAATAAAGAGATTTTTTCTTTATATCGAAGTTCGTTATATCGAAGTTCCACTGTATTACAAAAAAATTTAAATTTAGGAGCAAAGACTGAAGAAAACTTAACCAATTTGAGTTTTTGAAACCTCCTAAAATCTTCCTTAAAAATCTTATCATTAATTGTGTGCAAGGGGACTGAATAGGAGATATCCGACGATTGCTGTGAGCCTGGACTTCGCAAAGGCTTTTGACAATGTTTGGCAGGAGGGTATAGTTCATAAGATGATGTCGTTTGGTTTCGACAGGCATCTCTGCGGAATTGTTGGGGAATTCCTGAGGGATCGCTCCCTCAGAGTGAGAGTGTGCGATACATTCTCTGATGAAAGAAATGTTGTTGCTGGAGTGCCGCAGGGGTCACTACTGGTACCTGTCCTATTCAACATATTCATGTCGGATATACCTCGGCCACCTGACGGAGATTTACTCCTTCTGTATGCAGACGATGTGCTGGTTGCGGCATCTGGACCCAGAGCGGCAAGGGTGAATGAGAGACTCAGCGGATACCTGGGTAGACTGCACGGATACTTCTGCAAATGGGGTCTCTGCCTGAATATGGAAAAGACGGATTGCGTAATATTTAAGGGACGGCGTGGTCGGCTGTATCCCAACGCAAGGAAGTTCGTACCGGTGCTGAGGGTAGGCGGTGAAGTTGTAAGAGTCTCCGACAGGATTAAGTATCTCGGGGTGATTTTCCACGAAAGCTTTGAGTTTTATCGACATGTGGATTCCGTTTTGGATAGGATGAAGGGGATATACCACTCCTACTGTGGGTTACTGCGCCGAAGGGAAGGTTTGCGTAGGGAGGTAAAACTGCTTATATACAGGCAGATCATCAGACCTCTGATGTCTTATGCCTTCCCTGTCTGGTTTGGGATTTCGTCCCATCAGATGAAGAGGCTTAGGGTCTGGGAGAGGCGTATTTTGTCGGCTTGCCTTGGATTAAGGGCTCGCCAGTTCCCCGATGGTTCGTTCCGGAGACCGTCTTGTCTGGTTATTTATGACCATGCGGGTTTCGAGAGGAACGATGTTTTTCTTATGAGGACTGCGCTGAGATTTTTGGAACGATCGTCCGCCCTGGAGAATGGGATGGTGACTGGCTGCTTCGAGGGGAGGAGTGATATGCCTGTGGATCTCCTAACGTTGAAGGACGAGGGGCTGCTCTATGCTGACGAGGGCCTGCTATTTTATCACAGGAGGGTTAATACGCTGGATTTAGACAGCCTGGTGTATAACACTGCACAGTGAGGTGGATGTCTGTGCCCTGTTGTCGTTAATTAGTTGTAAGTAGTGTTTTAAGTTAGTTTTAAGTATATGAGTGTTTCCGTTTTTCCATTTTTTGCGGAATATAGTATAAGAGTTGATTTGTTTTAGTGATGGATTGCGGCTATTCTGCATTATTTTAAGTTTTAGTTGATAAGTCTATGATAAGTATCATTTACGCATAGAATAATAAGTATATACATGATTAACTAGTTTAAGATAAACTATGTAAGAACGGAATATTTGGATGAATAAAGTAAAGTAAAGTAATTGTGTGTATATGTAGCTGCTTGTAATAAAGCTTTTAAGCTCTTTTTATAAAATTTAGAAAATATTTTTAGATTCCAACGGTAATAAGATCTATTTTGAGTTAATGTGATTACTCTTTAAGTAAAAGCATTTTATTACTGTACCACCAATTGATAATGAAAAATAAATAAGAAATGGAGCGCTGGATGATAATAAAAATAGAATGTAAATTAAAAATCTAAAATATAACGCCGCAACGATTAGCAGCACAATCGTGAACGTTGAATAATTATTTATAAATAAGTTTAAATGTAAATCTTGTTTTATTTTAATACGAATACAACTACACGTAATAAAACAGACCACATTTGTTTTAGCAAACAAACTAACAATCATCTTTTTTCCCGAGAGTACGTACATACGTATATTAAAGATTAATAACCGCAAATAACAAGATAAGTATCATACACTTAAAGAAAATCTAAAGAATGAGCAATGAACGTTGAGTTTTCCCTTCTTCTGATTCTCTAAATTCTAGTCTCCCTTTTATTATTTCTTAACTTCTTCTTGGGAGTTGTTATAATTTCTTAGTGTTGGTGTTGTTTTATTTTTTTCTCATTTCGTAAATGTAAAAAATATCCATTCAAATTCATAAGCAACACGCAATAAAAACGTCAGTCTAGTACAACCATGCTGGTTTGATTTTGTTAATGTTGCAATTTCTTTGTATTTAACACTTTTTACACAAAAGTGGTGGCCATTTTCTGCATTTGCGACCCTCAATAACCATTTCATTATTGCACTTATACAATGAAGTTAAAATAACTTGTTAGTCGAATAAGCCATAAATCGCGGGGGAGAGACTGTCATTGGTATTACTGTTGCCAAAGGCGTATAGCTGATGCTTAAATAGGCCTTATTATCTAATAAAAAAATGGAACTACACCCTGGCTTTGTAACTTCAAAATACATCTCTGCTTTCTCCTGTGGTGGCTGCTTTGGAGCCATTAGTAGAAGCATTTTATTAATACCCACAGTTATGAGCACTCTGTAAAGAGCAGTGGTTCATGTACCTGACTTTCTTACAACCCTTACCTAGTATTTCAAAAAGTACTTTATGCTTTAGAGTGTCATGTAGTCGTGCTTGACTGACTACAAATTTCTTATTTGTTTTGTTTTAGTTTTTGAAGTTGTTTCGTTTTATAAAGAGGGCCGTGTGATGATATGATTGAATTACACCATAAAGTTGTATTGCTTAGGAGGGTCTCTATGCACTTTAGAGATTATTTTTATTGATGTTGTTGTTATTGTTTCTTGGCAACAGGTTTATTTCATATATTTTAACATGAATGCAGCTTCTTCTTCTTTTGGTGATTGACTGTATGTCTGACTACATAAAATCAGGTTTAAATGTTATTTTTTCAAATATTTCATTGCAGCAAAAAAAGTATTTTTTTTTTTTTTTTTGTATTTTCTCAACCAAGAAACCAAATAAGTTGTTTTTTTATTTTAAACGTCCTTGAGAATAGTAACAAAAGCAGCAACAGCAGCAGCATCTTGTACTACCAGTAGTAATTGCTCGTCTATTATCGAGCGAGTATGAGTATTTTTTTTTTTTAAATTCAAATTAAAACACAAAATGATTAATTGTTTCTTATTTAAGGAGTATTAAATGGTGGTTTAAAATTACTCTTGTTTTTCTGGCATTTGTTGTTGAAATGTATTGAAATATATAAAGCAGGGGTGTAAATTACAGCAGCCGCATATTATTTGAAGATGATGTCAATGGCGAATATTTCATAATATAACGAGAAAGGGAAATATACCTCCTACCTACCTACCTACCTACCACGCATTTATATTATAATTCTAAAAACGTCAAAAAAAATCGTCATGTAACTAGAAATACAATATTGCAAACCTTTTCTAATACTTGGATCACTTTTTAGTCTTCAAAATTCAAGATCTCCTCAGCTTGGTGTGAAGGAAAAAGTGGCAACTTTTCAAATCTGAAGAATATTGTGCTTAAGGCGTAAGTTTAATGTTTTTCATGACCAAATATTTTATTACAGGCAACGAAAAGAGAGCAATCCACTAGCGTTAATAGCTTTTTTCATATTGCTTCTGGTTAGCGTTGCATATTTTCAAAACGTTGCTTACACTAGCCAACAAGGTTTTGGACTGGAGCAACCAAATATCTTTCCTAGAGTTATTTGAAGGGCTGAATTCAAATCAATTTTCAGTTTTTTCCCATCCGGCTCATATTTTTATTCATGGGCATGGCAAATTTTTCGTCCTAAATATAGTAGTTATGTCGACATATTTCATCATAACTTGAAAACGACTTGACCGATTTTAATGCAATGTTTAGGAATAAAATTTGCTATAAATCACCTGAAGAATATTGGTTTGTATTTTCAATACCTTGGAAGTTATTTATAACTTAGTTGCGAAAAAAAATTTTTTCACGCAAAATTAGAGAAATTTTTTTGTTTTCAAAAAATCAGAAAAAGAAAATCAAAATGAAAATTTTACATTTTAAGCATTTATATTAAAGCCTAAAATGTTGAGAATAAAATAAGCTATAAATCAAGAAAATCGGTTGGCTATTGCTGATTTTATTCAAAATTTAATGCAGGTACCTACCTAACTTTGACTAAAATTAGCGAAAAAATTTTTTTTCTTGCAAATTGAATGGATTTTTTTTTTTCTTTTATTTCCAAAAAGTTAAATGCAAGCCAGATATGTTAAAAATAAACAGGAACAGCGTGAGCACCATTTTTTAAAGTTCTAAGACGTTATTAGCATTTACGTGAGATATTTTACGTACTTGTCTAACTCTTAGAAACTTATATCATAACGCTTTCAACATCTGGCAACGATTTCAGAGCCTCTATTACAAGAGAAATCAGAATTGCATTTTATGGCTACACTGTGAGAGTATGGTACCTCCATGTTCAGAGGCTAATGACAATGAATGTAATTATACACCGAGTTCATACCCTTTCTCTACAATTTAGGTCTAAACCACAATCACCACCTGCGGTCGCCGAAGGCTTGTATCCAGACATATATTTATTAGCTGTAGTACCAGAATTAAGTCTCTGGTGAGCAGGGTTGGCAAAAACCTGGATTTAAAAAAAAACAACCCACCGGGTTTTATAACAGCTTCCAAGCCTCGTTTATTTCGACAATATTTTTTATTTGTTAGTACAATTACGTTGGTTTACTATTCAAAATGCATTTGTAAACTTCTAGTGGGATCAAGGAGCTGCTTAAGCTCGCTGATCGAAGCAGACTGCCATTACTCCGTTTGAACAGTGCGTTATGAGCAAAACCGCTGTAATATAAAGATAGATAGATAAAGTTTTCCTTTTGCATGACAACGCCGCACCCGCCGTGTTCCCCAAAACAATGCCACTTCTAACTATTGGCTGTTTCGACCAAATCACTTCCCATTAAACAATATAAAATCAACTCCAAAGTAGATCGCCTCAAAAGACACTAAGTTTTTTTGAGACGGTATTCTGACATTGGCTCCATGGTGGGGAAAAGATGTAAACAGTGATTTGATAAATTTGTTGTTAATTCATTATCTTTTTTGAGCTAAAAAATCGGACCGATTTAATTTGTACTCACAATACGTAAATTGTAATTACTTTTATTGTAAATAAACTATGTAAACTTTTAAATATAAAACTTAACCCGGGTGCTATTGGGTTACCCAGTGGGTTGCCAACCCTGCTGGTGAGACTTGAAAGTAACGTTTCTTCTTATCAGTCCACCAGACTAATCAATCTATCTTACGAATCTATACGAACCACCAGGAACGTTTTTGCTAAAATTAGGTAATAAGCTGCTTCGATTTCTTCTGTATACTTTCCCATACTGTAAGTATGATGTCTGTTATTGCAAAATAGCTTCAATTAAAAATTGTTTAAGACTTGTACTCGTTTAGAAGACCATGGACGAGTCCTTGATTTAATGGTTTTTTTTTACATTTTTTTCACTTTATTAATTCAAAAACGTTTTATATTTTTTAGTTTTAAACAATTCTGAAAAGCTAATTGTCAGCTAAAATAAGAAAAAAAAGTAGAAATAGTTCAAAAATAAATTGTATTTTGATAAAATGATTCAAAAAAATTACTATGCGTTGTTATGCTCTGCTCTGATATGGAAAAACGTGTATTGAATACGAAATTGACCCACATTTTTTTGGAATTTCAAAAAAAATTATTTTAAATCGGGGTTTTTTTTTGAAACCAAAACATTGAACGAAATAAGTAGCGAAAAACAGAAGCTGAATATAAAAAAAAATAAATAAATTACAGTATAAAACGCCATTATTATTATTATTTTTATGCCAATAAATAAAATTAAACAAATAAAATAAAATAAAATAAAAAGCAAACAATGTTTTAAAAGAAATATAAAACTGCTATTGGTGGGTACGAGTTTATTTGATTTGATTTGAACTGCCTTACGTTTCTGTATATGACGACTCACTGACAGTGATGACATTATGTGGTAGAGAGATGATTTGTCAATGGTTTAGTTTTTCTATTTAGTCTTTCTCTTAGAGAGTGACGCAAGTAGAATATTTTATTTTATTGTATTTATTATATGTAATTATGATTATGATTATTATTTTTATAACATTGTTGTTTGTTGTTTCCTTCTCTAGAACTTTTTTTTATTTACTTTAATGCCCTCAAACGCCGGCACTTGCTGTCACTGGCACCACTGTTTTTATATTGTTTGTGTAAACAAAATACCAACAGTAGTGACTGACCTGATATTTACTTAAGATGGTATCGTCTCCACTCTTATTTTTCTCTATATTTTTTATTTATTTATTTATCTTATACGAGTATGTATGTTTTTAATTGTGACAGTTTCGAAGAATTTCTTATTGTGTTTAAAATGACAGCAACAAGTTGTTGTTGGCTGTTGTTTATTTGTTACTTTATTTATTTCAGAATTCTTAGAATTTTGTTTTATAAACGATAACGATAATTTTGCAAATCCTTGGTACTCACGGTGAGTTCAATTTGACCAAAAAAAAAGCATTAAACAAAAAATTATAAGTACGTATTACAAGCTGTTACAAGAATGCCCAAAATTTGTTAATTGCAAGCCTCATTCTGGACATAACATATAACATAACATAACGTGCTATGAAATTTTTCAAATATTGAAAGCAAAAGAGGCGTATTAGCGAATTTTATTTCAAAACTGCTGCATTTTAAACAGAGAAACCAGCGCCAGATCAACGCTCAGCATTTTTCTGATATACTACCTTGATCAAAAAGTTTCCGGAATAATGCCCGTGTGTCGGTACATCTGTTGTTGATATTCCCGCTAAATCATCGTCATAGCTCGACATATGCATTTTTTTAGGTTCGGTTTTCGGTATGTCCATCAGTACTTCCTGCGATTTTTCCATTATTTCCTCTCGGCTGCTGAAACGCGTTCAGAACAGAAAGAAGTCACAGGAAGCCAAATCATGTGTGTGAAGTTAAATACGAAAGTTAAATATGTTTTTCTTAACATAACAAAAACTTGTGTAAGTTAACAGAATATGTGTGAAGATAAATACGAATATGAAATTTCTCTGTTAAGTTAACAGAGACTTCTATTTTAACATTACTTACGCAATTGCGGATTATAAAATATAATTTTGGATAAAAATAACCAAAATAAGGTAAAGGATTGTAAAAATTAAAAAAAAAAATAAATAAATTAGAGAGATACAGTAAGAATAACAAATTAAATGTATTTCTTATAGCTGGTAATTATATCTAAAACAATTGTTCACAAAAATATAAACATATCTGACCTAAGATGTAATTGTGGCGGAATCGGACCTGGTGGGCTTTATAGCCAAGGTATCAAGGCTTCAGGGACAGTTTTCCTTTTTGGGCTGCAAAGTACCAGATCGGAGATATATAGACCGTAGCTAACTTTTATTTTTCATTTTTACCGTATATATATGTCGTTCATGAAAAATCGGACCTAATTTGTAATTGTGGGGGAATCGGACCTGGTGGGCTTTATAACCAAGGTATCAAGGCTTCAGAGACAGTTTTCATTTTTGGGCTGCAAAGTACCAGATCGGAGATATATAGACCGTAGCTAACTTTTATTTTTCATTTTTACCGTATATATATGTCGGTCATGAAAAATCGGACCTAAGATGTAATTGTGGGGGAATCGGACCTGGTGGGCTTTATAGCCAAGGTATCAAGGCTTCAGAGACAGTTTTCCTTTTTGGGCTGCAAAGTACCAGATCGGAGATATATAGACCGTAGCTTACTTTTATTTTTCATTTTTACCGTATATATATATGTCGTTCATGAAAAATCGGACCTAAGATGTAATTGTGGGGGAATCGGACCTGGTGGGCTTTATAGCCAAGGTATCAAGGCTTCAGGGACAGTTTTCCTTTTTGGGCTGCAAAGTACCAGATCGGAGATATATAGACCGTAGCTAACTTTTATTTTTCATTTTTACCGTATATATATGTCGTTCATGAAAAATCGGACCTAAGATGTAATTGTGGGGGAATCGGACTTGGTGGGCTTTATAGCCAAGGTATCAAGGCTTCAGGGACAGTTTTCCTTTTTGGGCTGCAAAGTACCAGATCGGAGATATATAGACCGTAGCTAACTTTTATTTTTCATTTTTACCGTATATATATGTCGTTCATGAAAAATCGGACCTAAGATGTAATTGTGGGGGAATCGGACCTGGTGGGCTTTATAGCCAAGGTATCAAGGCTTCAGGGACAGTTTTCCTTTTTGGGCTGCAAAGTACCAGATCGGAGATATATAGACCGTAGCTAACCTTTTAGTTTTCCATTTTTCCTCCACCTCCCCGCCGACCAACCAATTTAATTCAATGCTATTATAGTAAACCAAAAATTAGCCTTATGAGAATTAAGAAATATTTTTTTTAATTTTTGTAATTCTTTACCTTTGTTTAGTTATTTTTATCCAAAATTATATTTTATAATCCACAGTTGTGTAAGTAAGTAATGTTAAAATAGAAGTCTCTGTTAACTTAACAGAGAAATTTCATATTCGTATTTATCTTCACACATATTCTGTTAACTTACACAAGTTTTTGTTATGTTAAGAAATACATATTTAACTTTCGTATTTAACTTCACACACATAGCCAAATCAGGTGAATTCGGTGGCGTTTGATGGTATTTGTGGCATTTTTCGTGAAAAAATTTTGAATATTGATGGCACTGTGCAACGGTGCGTTATCATGGTACAAAATCTACGAGTTCTCTGCCCACAATTCTGGTCTCTTTCGGCGAATTGCTTCATAACGTCCAAATAATACTCTTTGTTTACTGTCTGGCCTTTTGGCAAAAATTGATAATGCACCACACTATTGTAATGAAAACCGTGAGCATTGCTTTCTTTTTTGACTGAAAACGACGTGGTTTTTTTTGGCCATTCACTTGCCTGATGTCTGGATTGTGTGTCGTACTCCTAAACCCACGTCTCGTTTTCAGTAATGATGCTTTTGATGAATAAGGGACCGGATTCAACCTCGCAAATCATGACTCGCTACCTGAAGACGGTCAAAATTGTAAAAAACCACCAACACATAGCTTTTGCAAATCTCAAGTTATGACGCTAAGATTTAGCAGGAATATCAACAACAAGTGTACCAACTTAACAAAAAAAAAAAAAAAAACTCAAATCGAAACGATGGGACCGCCATCGAAACTTTTTGATCAAGTAAGTTAGTATAGTTTTGACCACGAAAGTCAAACTGAATTGTCGCACTAAAAGTGCCCTGACAAAATACTTACAAAAATATCCTCTTTCCTCCTGTATGTTTCAATAGACAAACTGTCTGCATAAATATTTATTTCATTCTTTAGAGTCACTTTCAAGAAAATTTTCAATTAAAATGCAGCAGATTTTTAATCTCCCCCTCATATCTTGAAGTCCAGTATGTTATACTTCTGAGTTGTTGCACAATGATCATAAATTACGTGATTTTATAAAGTCACGTAAAGTTGAAATAATTCTGAATGAAGAAACAACTAAAGAAGTGAAATAATGAAAAACATAAAGAACAAGAATATGCACATGCACGATATTTTCAAATAATTTTTCTTTATTTTTTTTTTTCTTTAGTGATATAAAAATGGAAAACCTAAAACGTAAAGAGTTAATTGGTTGAGGAGAATTTTTATGCAATATTTTAATGATATAAAAACAAAATATTTGTTAATTTTAAAATGTTTTCTCTCCTTACTTACTTTTAATTTTATTTTTTTCACTTTTTTCTTTGCAGGTAAATTTCAACAAAGTTTACTTCCTTTTCTTACCCAAAAACATAACCACGCACATTGTTGTGGTAAGTTTGAGTTTTGTTGTTGATAATGGTTTGGATAAAAACTGGCTAAAATTGTCCACTTCCAAACTACTCATTCATGTGGTCACAAAAATTTTTTTATTGGCAATTTGTTGAGGCCGTTACATCATTTAAACGGTTGTCTACAAATGAAATTGCAGAAATTGTAAAAAACATAGAAAGAAATTTAATAAATTGCTAATATTTATGGGATTTTTGGTATAAAATATTGCCTTCTATCTGTATTCTTTGGTTTTCTAGAAACACTTGCAGTAAAATATTAGGGGTGTACACTTAAAACTTAAAAAAAATTTAAATAAATATGTAGTAATCGTAAGAATTTTCAGCATCTTTTAGCATCTTCATTATTTCAACTTTTTTATATAAATTTTCGTTTAAACCTTTTACTGTCTTACCTGCATACCCCTATTGTTTAGATTTTTATTTGCTTTTTTACATTTTAACGCGGAAGTTTTACTCAAAACTCAGCCACCGTTCATTTTCAATGGCAATGTTGTTGACAATGTTGTCGCATCAAATTTTCTTTTTTGTTCTCTTTGCGTTTTAATCGTTTATTTTCTGGTTATTTATGATTTTTTTTTTTTAATGTAATTCATTTTTCCTAATCAACATTTTTATTGGCATTTGTCACATACAGTGTTTTTTTACTGACGTGTATCTTAAAAAAAATGTTAACGTTTTCTATTAATAATAATGATGATAATGACGTTGATGATGTTTGAGATGCAAAGAAAGCAAAAATTTTTAAAGAAAATTTGGATCTTGAGAAACACTTTCGGAAGACGCCTTTTACAAATCAATGATTTTTAGAAAGAAAGTTTTTGAAAGAAAGAAAAATCAAACTCCTTGTAAAATATTTAGAAGCTGCTCTACTGGCACTGTTAGCTTTGCACTTTGCAAGAGCAAAGTTTTGGCTCTATATACCTCCTTCAATTTTAGCATTACTCACTTATATCGTAACTTATTGCTTTTGACGTTTGTCTTGCTTTTTATTCGAGATTTTAGAAATCGAACTACATTCAATGGAATACTGCAAGGCTCTGATGTCTTTTATATGATATCTAAACTCATGGCTTTGGCAATGAGGATGCTTCTCTCGAATTATTCAAGCTTTCTTTTCAGTGGCCGAACTATACGATTTGCAAAAATTGGAATAAAGCAAGGCACTACGCCCTCATATCGAAATTCATAGCTTTGATGTTTGTAGAACATTCATCGGCACATGTTGCATCCAGGAGTCCTATGAGATCAAATATACTACTTTTATGCTTTCTTTGTGCGGAGCACTGTTCTAGATGCTTCTCTTGATTTATTGGAGCTTTTTTCTTCAGATATCAAAATGTACCAGTTGTTCATTTGATACCTTAAGGCTGTGATATATTTCACTTCCAACATTTCTTAATAATCTTCTCTATCTTACTCAACAACCTATTTACTACTTTTCTAATGATAACATCGTTTAGTATTCATTTGATCATGGACTGAACCTTTTCGAGGAAAGCGTAATTGTACACAACTTATATCTTAACAACTTCCGATTGAAATCGTACGCTATATTTGTATGTACAACAGATTTGTGGTTTAATAGGCAGCAATTATTCCTTAATTTGCGATCGATTGTCGCAAATGTACCAATATGACACAATTTCTATTGTGCTTTATTATCGTAAAATATCAAAATTATCCCAATTTATTCTGCGACAATACATTTTTAAATATAAACATTGGCACGTATTACCAACTTCGATTGTCGCACAAGAACACAATAAATATTGGCGCATTTTTGATATTTTTGCTGCCGCATTATTACTTATTGGGCAGCACACGATTGTCGTACCAATAATTGATCCATTGCGACATTCGTGTATAATATTTGTTGGTGGAACAATATGCCTGCCAATTATTTCCTATTAAATGTTTATAAACATAACCCATGATCTGTTTTCTTTACATCGCCATAAAGCACTCTTGTCCTTTAGACAAAAAACTATTTCCATTTGAATATCCAAATCAATAGATAGATCAATGCATATACATAACTCCCTTCAAAAATTCTTTTTTTTTTTGTTAATTTTCACTTTCATTTATGGGTACAGCTCCATTGAAGTGTTTGCATATCTGAAATATTTGATGACCGATTGCATTTTTTTTTTTTTTTTTCATTTTGAATGGGTATGAAATCTATACAACATTGCATTTATCTTTTTTGCAATTGTTTGCAAATATTGTGTTAAAACTGCAACTTTTACTTTTTAAAACACTTGTAGGGCTTTTGACAACTCAACTAAAGTATCTTTATGGAGTGTGATTTGTTTATGGTCCATTAGTTTATTTAATTTACAATTTTAAACTTTTTTTCTGCAAAAAATATACAAACTATTGTACATACAATACTTTCCTTTTTTATAAATATTTTTAAACTTAAATTTTTGTTTGCCATATGGATTTCATATCGTCCTATGTAAGCCAAAGTAACAAAAAATTTAAAATCAACTTTTTGATTGATTATGACGATGTACCCTTTTGAAAAACATGTTGCAAGGAATTGTTTAAGCAATTAAACACAATTAAAAACAACGTTTTTATAAACAAAACAACAAAGTTTGAAGTCTATAGACAGCTAAACAAACGGCAGAGCCGAATTTGTTGAAATTTTTACAGTATATCTCTGTATGTCTGGAATGGGCTGAAGACTATATGCCACGCCCATACAGAATAAATATTTATTTTTCTATATGTTCAAAATGGTAACAAAAAAGTCTTTAAATTTGGCCTAAATAAATTCAAAGTCAATACAAATCGGCAGTTAGAAGTGGGCGGAATTGGATAAGTGGGCGTGGTATCTCCCATAAAGTAAATATTGATTTTAATATATCTTGAAAACAGTTACAGCAATTGAAGTCATAGTCAATACAAATTATCAGTCAAAAACTGCGAGAAATGGGCCAAGTAGGAGTGGTGCCTCCCATACAAACTAAATATTGTATTCATTATATCCTGAGAACGGTTAAAGCTAAAGTTTCAATATTCGGTCCAGATAGCTTCATGGTCAATAAAAATCATCTGTCAAAAAGTGAGCGGAATTGGACAAGTAGGCGTGGGATTTCCCACACAAAATAACTATTGATTTCTGTATATCTTGAGAATGGTAATTGAAGAAGTTCCTAAATCAGTTCCAAACAATGGCCTGAACAATATACATACATTATCAGCCAGTAGCTGGGTGAGTTAGATACTAAATATTGAAATTTGTATATGTAGAGAACGCCAACAATTAAAGCAGGGTATTGCAGAAAGCACACTGGGTAAAAGCTATCTATGTATATACTATAGTAATCGCTCCTGCGTTGCTGGGCACCTTTGTCCTGTACCTGCTTTTTGACTGAAGTGGTTAGACAAAGAAAGCTTTAATTGTTTCCGTGCTCTACACATGCAAAATTCCATATTGTTTTTAAAATGATTTTTTGTATTGACTATCAAGTTATTTAAACCAAATTTCGAAACTTCAACTCAAACCATTTTCGAGATATACAAAAAATATTACCAATTTTTGACTGATGACTTGTATTGACCACAAAGTTTAGAAATTCTTACTATTACTGTTTTAAAGATACAGACATATAAATACAAATTTTATATGGTTGTGGCACGGCCCAGTTGAACAATAGTGAAGCCACACACCAAATGAAAGCTTTCTACATATGCTTTTTATATACACAGTTTTAAAAACATTTTCAACTCACAGAGCCTAAATGCTGTAACAAATTTCGTTTTCAAATAAACTTATACAACACAAAGGGATTCACTCGAATTTCAGAGAACATCAATTACAACGTATTTTATAGTCCTCTCTTATATACATATATAGATGATGTATCTTTTATATAAAAGTGAATGTGTGTTTGTTTGAAGACTGTATACAGCCAAACGACAAATATGTGAATTTGGTCCGGAAGGCGACAAAACATGGAAAAAAGGTAAGAAATTTAACTAAAGGAACATTCAAGAAAATAATAAAAGATCGGCACGAAGCACGCCACTTTTTAGCTAGTTAGTGGGTTTAGGTGTTTTTTATAGAGGTATAGAACTTTAAGTTGCAATAAAACAACGATGAATTATTCGATTGACATGAATATTATTTATCCGAAAGATAATCTTGTGGCATTACATTTTAAATATGATTTCTGGCATATGACCGTCACGGCTGGTGCGGATGTAGTCCAATCTGGACGTCCAATTTTCGATGACTTTTTCCAACATTTGTGGCCGTATATCAGCAGTAATACGGCGACTGTTGTCTTCCAAATAGTCAAGCGTTTGTGGCTTTACTGCATAGACCAATGACTTTACATAGCCCCACAGAAAGTAGTCTAGCGGTGTTAAATCACAAGATCTTGGAGGCCGATTCACAGGTCCAAAACATGAAATTAGGCGGTCACCAAACGTGTCTTTCAATAAATCTATTGTGGCACGAGCTGTGCGCCGTCTTGTTGAAACCACATCTCCTGGACATCATGGTTATTCCATTCAGGAATGAAAAAGTTAGTAATCATGGCTCTATACTTATCACCATTGACTGTAACGTTCTGGCCACCATCGTTTTTGAAAAAGTACGGACAAATGATTCCACCAGCCTATAAAGCGCACCACACAGTCAGTTTTTCTGGATGTTACGGTGTTTCCAAATACACTTGAGGATTACCTTCACTCCAAATGCGGCAGTTTTGTTTGTTGACGTAGCCATTCAACCAGAAGTGCGCTTCATCGCTAAACAAAATTCGCTTATGAAAATCGGGAACAACGATAATCTCGTTTGGGCCCATTCGATGAATCTACGACGGGCGTGAGTCTATTCTAAACTGAGAATAACAGCTTAACAGCCACTTAACAGCTTTTAAATCGGTCACCATCTTGAAAAGTAATGCCAACTTAAAGTTCTATACCTCTATAAAAAACACGCTATACTATTCTTTGATAGTCGCTATCGAGTGCAACAAGAATATGTTTTTTTAAATTTTCGAAAAACTTAAGTTATGAGCAAAAAATCGGTTATTTATACCATCATGCACTTATTAACTAATAACTTAGCTGAATATTAAGCCTTCTTATATTTCTTAGCGGGGGTGGCGTGGTGTAGTGGTTAGAGCGGACGCATAACAACACAAATGACCCAGGTTCGAGCCCCAGCATAGGACATGACGAAGAAAAAATTTAATAGTGGTGGTTTCGAATGTTTAATAATAATACAAAAAAAAGCAAGGCTTCAACTTCTTCCCTCCAGACAACTCCATCTAAAAAATAAAGAAAAAAACCCCCTGACCTTCCCGTAGACCTCTGGCGATGATGACAAATATCAGACGAAGGATCAGGAAAAACACGCCACCTACTGGGAAAAAATTACAATACTAAAGTAAGGATCACCACCAATTAGCAAGGATATTCACCACTACACACACAAAAAAATCATGTGGAGAAAGCTACAGCGGATTAATCATCTACTTAACTTAAAAATATCAAATTGATTAAAGAAACTGAAACAAAGCAATATATAATTTGTGGAAAGCCAATATGCTCCCTAGAGGAGTGACGAAAAAAAAATGTTTCTCATCAGTCGTATGCGACAAGTAGGCCTTTTAAATTATATATATTTTATATATATTTTATTTTAAACATTAAAAAATATGTAACATACTAAAAAGCGTATGTTTCATATCTCTCTAAGCAATACAATTGCTTAATCTAGAAAAATGTTTTTTTTCTAATTTTTGGTTTATTTTTAATTTAAAAAAATTTTTTTGCTTCTCCCTTAAAATTTTTTAAATGTAACTTAAGGCTTTTTGGATTTTATACGACGATATACAATTTAATTACTTTAGAATGATAAAAACAAAACTTTCCTTTTCTTTTTTTAATTAATTTTTTTTTATTGTTTATAAATGTAAAATTATTATTAACTTTTACTTTAATTTAATAAATTTTCTATTTTATTATTATTTTGATTCAGTAAAAATACAAAACCCTGCAAAGTAGTTGGAAGAAAAAAATGTTTAACCAAGTGAAACAATTTAATCATAATAATGTCTGATAACATATAAAATAAAGTGTTAATGACATTCAGTGTACAAGACATGACAGAAGAAAATAAATACATGAAAAAATCATTCATCAAAGAAATGTTTTTTTTTTTTTTTTTTTGAAGAAAAAATGTTTCGTGCCTTTATGAAGCTGCTACCAATTTTTTATTCATGACTCTGGCTGGCTCAACTGCTAGTGGCTTTCTAAACTGCCACTGCCATAAGAAGTCTTGTCTTTTTTGTTTCTTTAAAGAAACCACGCCACACAAGTTAAATAAACATCCAAAAAGACATTAACAAATAAAACTTGTTCCTCATCTTTGTATATGAAATGTTATAAAAAAAATATTTAAACAAATAAAGCGATATGGGTTATTAAACTTTTTAATATTTAACAAATCCAAAAACTGATGACATAAACAGATGCACGCATAGACAAGCAGGCAGACGGACAGAAAGTTATAATGAAATTGAAAATTGTTTTATACTATCCTACATCAATATTGATGAGAGTAAATCTAGGGTATATTGTATCTGTGCTAATGTCTGTAAGCAGTCTTTAGATATCCGTCCATCCCTTCATGTGGATCTGGTAATCAAAGTTTAGTTTAATAGTTGATAGATTGCCCTTAAGACCTAAAGACATACTGTTTTGTATACAATGCAGTTAGTCGTCCTTCTACAACAAAATTCTTCGTACAATAAAAGTTGCCAAATTATGACGAAATGAAAAAAAACTGTCAGAGTTTTGTCTATCGATAATATTTTCATCAATTTCCATGATGTGGAAGACATCAGTAGTTTTTAGCAAGAGCTATATGGTCAGAGTATTGTCTTAACCTGCTAACTGGATATGACGAAATATTTCGTCCATGATGTAGAAAACATCAGCAGTTTTTAGCACAAGCTATATGGTCATAGTATTGTCTTAACCTGCTAACTGGATATGACGAAATATTTCGTCCATGACGTGGTAGACATCAGTAGTTTTTAGCACAAGCTATATGGTCATAGTATTGTCTTAACCTGCTAACTGGGTATGACGAAATATTTCGTCAAGCCCGAAGTTCTACTGGATAAGGCATGATGGCATTTTTCGTCAGAGAAATTTGCTGTTATATTTTGAACGCATTAATACGAAAGCACTACGAATTGTTCTTAGCTTAACAGTAATGACGGTATAAACAGCAAAAAGCTTTGCATAACGGAAACTTCCATCCGTCATATAAACACATGTTAAAATTAATTTAGATCTGTCAACTCATTCGTATAGTAACAAGCGCTCAAAAAAGACGCTTCAGTGATTTTTTGTTATAAAGGAAAAATTAAAAATTCATTGTGGATTTAAATATTTACATAAGAAAGGTGTATCGGGACAATAATGATATGGTGAATTCAACAGTAAAAAATTCAGTTGCAAAAACGCATTCAAATTTAAATTACTTGATTCGATTTAAGTGAAATAAAATGGATTTTAAGCCATCACTATATACCAGAGACAAAAGAACAATCCAAACAATGGACTGAAGCTGGTGCAAGTGCACCAAAGAAGGTAAAAACAGTACGGTCATGGCAACGGTTTTGTGAGACTACAAAGGTATTTTATTGATCGACTATCTTCAAAAAGGCAGAAGAATATATTACGAATATTATTGTAACCTTTTGAATTAATTGAGTTCGAAATTCGAGAAAAACGACCTGGTTAACAGCACACAAAAAATAGTATTGATCAAGACTGCGCACTATCCCACAATAGTGTTTAAACAGTGGCAAAATTCAACGAATAGAAATATGAATTGCTTGACCACCCCTTTTTTTTCCTGATTTAGCTCTCTCTGACTTCTACCTGTTCCCATATCTAAAAATTTCCTGTTCCCAAATATAAAGAATTCTAAGTCTATTGAAGTTTCCGTAGATTATATTGAAGAATAAAAAAACATTAAGTAATAAACCAGCCCTTGTTTTCCATTGTTAGGCTAAGAACATTTCAAACTGGTAACTATGTTATTGAACAAAAGCTTATGCCCCGCTCAACAAGTTGAAGGTATGAAAACACGACTCTGAATTCTGATTTTGGCATTATAATGAGACATCTGCTCTCATTGTCGCTCATTGTCAAGTGAATTGGGATGCCTTTTAATATTCGCTGTTTAAAGAAAAAGATTTCCAGATTTCCAACAATTAAGGAGACCAAGACTGACGGCACTAAAAAAAGAGCTCGACTCAAAAAATGCTCACTGAAAGTGAAGTGAGGTTTGGATAAAATTGCAAGATTTTTGAGGCCAAGAAAAAAAGTTTCAATAATTCAAAGGTTTCATGTGGTATGTTGCACCATCCTGTTAAAACCACAAGTTACTGAAATTAATTTTATTGGTTTTTTAAATGAAAACGGCATTAAATGCTATGGTGCCATACTCAGACTTACTGAAAAGTGACAATAATAATAACTTTTCCGTCAGAAATATTGAATCAGCTAAAAACACCCTTTTCTTTTTTTAAATTTATATCGGGTTATCCATTTAGTGGTTTCAAAACTGCTTATTAAGCGAGGCTGTCAGCTATTAAATATCTATCATCTGAAGTATCCTTTATTTAGTGAACTATTTGCCATTTACGAATATGGCTCGTTTAACAAGCGAAGAACGAGCAAAAATGGTTAAAAAAAACAAAATAACTGCATGATGGTCTGGAGGTGTTATTAATTGGGCGTTTTTTTTTTTAACCGTTACCGTCAATTCAGAGCACTATGATCAAAGGCGGTCATTTAAATGACCTTATTTTGCAAACATAAAGGCAAGGTCCAAGCTTTATAATGTAATAAAAGTTTCAACGAAATCATAGCTTTAAGCTTTGCTTTTGAAACCGAAAAATGGATAAGCCTGCATTATTTTTAGAAAAACGCATTATTTTCAATTATAAAACTTTGTTTTTTTTGTTCATCTTTATGGCAGATTTCGTTGTACCACTACAGCTGGTTTTTGGGCTAAATAAACACATTTTTATCTTCGAGAAAAAAAATTTAAAATCAAAAGCTTTTGTTTAATTTTCTTTGTTTTTCTGCAAAGAATTTATCTGTAAAAGTAATATTTATTTTATCGATTTTCTCTTTTTCTATAAATTTTTCCAGTTAAACAAATTGTCTGTTTTTTTTCTATAACAAAAAAAAATACGACATTGAAGGTCAAGATGTAACAAATCAATTCAATTGCTTAAGGAATTGGAAATATAAAAACGTTTCAACGTTTCATTTTCTGCCTGCTATTCAAATAATATTCGATATAAATTTCAATAAGAAAAACAATTTATTTTTATATATTTTTAGTTTCAGGTTCAAATTGATCAATTAATGAAATGATTATTTCATTAACAGACCAGACAGACACATCAAATACAAATTAAAACGTTTTTCGTACTGCATAAAAAAATAAAAAATATTTAAATTAAACTGAAAAAATATTTAAAAAAAAAAAATGAAAAAACGTTATCGCTTTCAAAGCAGACAAAAAAAATAGCAGACATAATACAATATTTCCGGTGTGCGTTTTATATTTAAGCTTAAAAAATTACAAAAAAAATATAATTAATTTTCCCTCTGTTTCAATGAAAGAATTTTCAAAAAAATAATTATAAAATACTCGCCTGTAGTATCGTAATAAATACACGATAAGACCTTTAACTGTCAAACAAACATTCGAATTTTTTTTTTTTCGTTTTTTTTTCTTTCTTTCTTTCTTTTTCAACCAGTAAGTAATTAGAAATAATTGATAGATGCAAAAAAATATATATAAACATACATATCGCACTTGATCAACAAGAGGGTATTAACTCAAAATTTTTAAAAATTTCACTTTTTGCCAGAAATCAACTAACAACATCAATATCTATCTACGGTAAAAATGTCAACGTATTCCGATGACTCTTTCATCTCGAAAACCACAATTGAGACCATATTCGTGATAGTGTAGTGACCACCTTTATATCACCAAAAAGGTGTTATTTCGAGTTAATACAAAAGTGGCATAGAAATGTATTGTATGCTTACTATGATGTACTCGAATTTTAAAATTCCCTTAAACAGTTTTTCACTTCTACTGAAAATTTTAAAATTTTGAGTTGTTGACTAAGTGCGATATGTATATAAAAGGGTCCGCCAAATATTTTTTTTTTTTTTTTGAAAATGCTATAAAAAAACTACTGAATATTTTCTCAAATTTCTTTTTTATTTGAAAGTACAATCCTTCCGGTTTATAATGGAAAATAATTTCATTCAAATGGCTGCCTCGGCTGGCCATGCAGTAGCCCACACGATCGGTCCAATTTTTAAGCACATTATCGATTGTGTGCAGCTGTATTTCACCAATGGCTTCACGAATATTGTGCTTTAAAGCGTCAATTATCTCTGGCTTTGACGGCACACCACAAATAATAGTCCAACGGTGTCAAATCGCAGCTCCGAGGTGGCCAAACGACATCAGCTCTGCGGCTGATAATGCGATCTTCAAAAACAGGGCGCAAAACATCGAGTGTAGCTTCGGCTGTGTGGTACCACAATGTTGCTAATATCCTTCTCTTCAATTTTTGTGAACGAAAATTCGTTCAACATGGCCCGATAACAATCGCCATTGACAGCCACTCCTTGCACATTTTCGGAGAAAAATGGCCCAATTATGCCTCTGAAACAAAATCCGCACCAAACAGTGACTCGTCTTGGGTATATCGGCTTTTCAATGTATGCGTGCGGGTTTTCTGTGCCCCAAATGCGACAATTTTGTTTGTTTACATACCCGCCAAGATCAAAATGAGCTTCATCTGAAAAGATGATTTTTTTTTTTGGCAGAATCGGCATCTTCTGTAAGTCGATAGCACGCCCAGATTCCCAGCATTGTTCAAGCGTATACACAACCATATTCGTTCAGCGGAAAGATAAAACTAATTATCTGTCAAATCAGACATAAGCTAAGTGTTACCATTCACGAAATAAGCACTTGTTGAAATAAAAAACGTTAGATGGCGGACCCTTTATATATGTACGTACATATAAATTAAATAAAATTATTATTTATTTTTCATTATCACGATCATGATCATGATTTCATTTAAAGTGATATCATTCTTATAAACATTCTCAAAAACATATTTTTAAATTGAAATCTTTTATGAAAATAATAAAAAGAAAATTAAAGATTTGTTTTTCTCCCTCTTCTGGCATACACACTTTATTTAAATCTTAACAAAGACAATTTGAAATCATTTCGCCATGTGCTTTGTGGTTATGTTTTTAATTAAGGAACAATTTAATGACCAGTGTTGCCACAACTCAGAATTTTTTTTAACAAAATTTGAATAAAAAAGTAATCAAAATATAACGATAAACTATGACATAAAATATTACGACAATGATATACATACGTATATCGATTTTATAGAAATATTAAATATAGACCGATCTAACACAACTTCACATAATAATAGATAAGAACTTGTTGTGTAAAATTTTAGCCCTTACTCTTAATGTATCGAAAAATAGCCGAACCAAAGAGTAGCGTTAAAGTGAAATATTTGCCAAATTTCGTAAATTTCATAAATGTCGAATTATGTACCAACAAAATAAAAATAGCAGCTAAAGACCTTCAATTGTTCACCGAAGCTTGTCATGAATATGTTCTATCGATTTCAACGTGCGAAAGATGAGTTGTGTGGTTCAAAAGTGATGTTTTTGATATGAATAAGAAGGCCTCTAGATTAGCCAAAACTGTTCAAAGATGATGAACTGAAAGCGTAACTTGGAATTCTAGAAGAACGCTTGCAAATTTATTAGAAGCCACTCAAATAAATATAACATTTGCGTACCGCAAGCGTGAATGTCGAGTAGCGTTAAAAGACTATTTGACATGTCCGAAATGTTGCTTAAAAGCCATAAAAGAAGTATTGCTGCATCTTTGCAAGCTTTGGCAAAAAAATAAGCGAATTATTCGACCAGACTTAAAGCCGCTATATTCTAACATGACAGATGGATAAGTAAATAAAATTATGGGATGGAGTTGTTCGAAAGTTTTCTCTTACCCGCCTTGTCCATCCGACTAACTTTTCTTTCGACTGGAATACATTTCACTTTAGAACTGAGTAGTAAAAATGAGCAGTCTTTTGGCGCTTAGTCCATATATTATCAAAAAGATGTGAAAGGTTATATCTAACGCTTGCTTGTTGGTTATACCAATATTTCAAAATCCCGTCTTTTTAAGTTATACTCCCAATAAAAACCTGGGTAATAAACATTAAAAGAAATAATTACCTTTATTTCGTACTTCGATAGAAAAAAGTAACCAAAGTGCAGAAAAGCCCACATCTGCACTTCGATGAAAAAAGTATCCAATTTTGGTTAGAAATAACCAAAACGGCAACACTGGTAACAACTAAAAGGTGCAACTTTTTAGTAATGAGGCTCATTATTTTGCCGAAAATGAAGTGAAAACAATTCAAAGCAATTTAATCAACTCTTAAGCAATTGTCAGTTTCATTTGCTCTGGCCTTCAGCCCTACCTTCCAAGCAGTTTGGCTAGAGAAAAAGTTACCTGATGAATGGTTACAGTGATTTATCATGGAATTTTCAGGTGATATTGTTCTATGCAAGAAATATACAGGAATAATGCTCCTATTAATCTAGAATATTATTAGATCGAAGTAGGTGGACAATAGAGAGGTATTTACGTAAAAACTAATATAGTTTCCAATCTAATAGGTATTGTACAGACCACATTGTCACATTACGTATCCTATTAAAGCATATAAGTGATAAGATCTTCATGCCTGT
Source organism: Wohlfahrtia magnifica (assembly GCA_023159175.1). NCBI lineage: Eukaryota > Metazoa > Arthropoda > Insecta > Diptera > Sarcophagidae > Wohlfahrtia > Wohlfahrtia magnifica. Next base: position 604,340 of record JAKWBJ010000227.1, on the reverse strand, counting down.
TTTGTTGATTTTACGACAGCTTTCGATAGTATTTGCAGAGATTCTATTTGGGACTCCCTATCCCGGCAGAACTGATCAACTTAACTAGAGCCCTCTAACGGTGTCACATGCCGAATAGTTCACGAAAATATGGAATTAACCGAACTGGAACCTAAGACTTGTGTAAAACAGTGGTGTTTAACGTCTGCGCTTTTGTTTGTAGTAGTTCTGGAAGAAATACTCAACAAATCACTCATAGGTACTAGTGCTATTCGCTGGGACATGTACGATATCGTATTAGAAGATCGAATATGGAAACGTAGCTAAACTGCTACAGCCGAGATGACAAAAACTGCTGCCTACAGATCAATGTCAGTAAAACTGAGCTTATCACAACATCGCATATATTCAATAAAGCCATCAGACAATCAAATCAATTTTTTCAATTTTTTTTTTTTTTTGGGAAACACGCTTTCCGTTTAAATAAAGCCAGGGCAACCTTCTCACAACTCCTGAAAATAAGAACTTCTGATTCAGTATCAATAAGGGCTAAACTAAGGGTATACAACTCCAACGTAAACTGAGTCCTGCTTTACTGTTGTATATCCTGGGCGCTAACATCAACCCCAATCAGAAAACTACAGACTTTCATAAACCGCAGTCTCTGGAAAATTCTAAAAATTTGGTGGCTCCGAACAATCTTCAACCAACAATTACCGCACTATATTGAACTCAATAGACGAAACTATTAAAGAATAGACCATACTCTCAGAGAAGACATAATTGAAACCTGTCAAGAAACATTATGGTGAAATCCCCATTAGTAGTGAAAAATTCCATTGACAGAATTCTGTGCTATTTAGCATCTAGGCGTTCTAATTATTTATCAATAGATAAGTATAATTTTTAAAAATATAAATACCACTGAATTCTTTTCCATTTAATTCATTAATTTATTATTGTCAACTAGAATTGACAAATTTTTCATGTGCCATAACACAATGGCGATGTTCACGGTAGGCTATTTATTGGGTTATGTGTTTATATTAAAATCAGCAATATCTCCAGTAAAAAATAACTATAATTTTCCAACACTACGCAAATAAGCAACCACGTAATTTGTATACAAGAGTAAGGGTCTTGTAAAGTTGGTTATGTTTTTAGAGATAAATATTGCTGCTGGTAATACCAGCATACCGTGAAAAATGTCTATATACTTTTTGGAAAAAAAGATAACGACAAGTTTGAATTGATGCGAATTAAGCATATTAAAATATAGTCAATGAATGCTCTACTTAGTCGCCTTATGTTTTTATTTTATTACAAAACTTTATCGTCAGATAGCTGGTCCTATTGACATCACACGACATAACAATCCTTTTATTATTTACATTTCTCCCTCTATTATTTACATTTGTTTTTTTTTTCGATTACAATATTCACATGATTTTGCAATAGATTATTTAATTATCGATTGCAAACTTGATAACACTGGTTTACAAGGTTTTTGTTCACAGTGTAAGACATGCATGGGGCTATTAATTTAGGCTGTCTAACTTTGGGAAAAACGGCGAAATAATCTAGGGCTTCAAATTTTTGAGATATTTTAAAAGAATGAAAATAGTAAGACTTGCTCTAATTAACGAACGAAAAACTGAAAATTAAAAGTTTTAGTACTTTTTTATAGCAGCAGCTTGTCCCAGAAACTCGCTCAATGGTCTTTAAATCTTAGTGAAAGTGTCCACCATACTCGTCACTCATGTTTCCAAGGTTTTTGTAAAAAGTCCAAATGGGTATGTAAAGAATAAATTTTAAGGGACATAAGGGTCCGGCAAACAACCTTTTTTTTCAACTAGTGCTTATTTCGTGAATAGTCACTGTTTGGGGCGGATTTTGGTCCAGAAGCATAATTGGGCCATTTTTCTTCGAAAATGTGCAAGGGGTGGACGTTACAGTTAATGGCGATCGTTATCGGGCTATGTTGAAGGAATTTTTGTTCACAAAAATTGAAGAGGAGGATATTAGCAACATTTGGCTTCAACAGGACGGCGCTACGTGCCACACAGCCGAAGCTACACTCGATATTTTGCGCCCTGTTTTTGAAGATCGCATTATTGGCCGCAGAGCTGATGTTGTTTGGCTACCTCTGAGCTACGATTTGACACCGTTGGACTATTACGAGTATTGAACAACAAGTATTCAAGAGGTCCATGCTGATCGTTTTTCGGCGGTTAATGGCAAAAATTTCTTATTTTAAAGACTCCGAAAGATTCGAAATTAGACTGCATAAGTATCGAAACGCCGAATTTGTTTTCTCTAAAATCTTCACAAATCAAAAAACTGCAACTTGTACATAGACAAACAAGAAAGGATAATGGACCACCATGGGTAGTCCTTCTTAAAAATGTTTGTCTTATTCAGTGAACAAACAAAAAAATTATTTTCGTAAACCTGTGTAATTATTCACTAATGTGACTGCCAACTATTCACAAACCGTTAATTTCGAAAATTCATTTAATTGGCAAATCATTTGAAGTGTGTCTGTGAGTGGGTCATTTGGACAGAAACACTAAGCAATCAATATGGAAAGAGGAGAGATAAGCACTTAATCGTTTTCAAAGATTTTGTAACCTATTGTAACAAAATGATTAATAATAAAAACAACAACAATAACTTAAACCAGAGGGAAACAGTAAATGACCAATATGACAGTTTAAGCGGATTGCAGTGGCAGACTGGCTGTCTGACTGGCAAGTGATTAACAATAACAACAGCAACAAGTTTGTTATTTCATATGTGTTTTGGAAAAATAAAAATAAAAACAAAAAATGTTACAAAATCCAGTAAACAAAATATATTGAAAAAAACATAAATATAACATTGCCAACTACAAATTGTTTACAAAGCAGCAAAAGCAACAGCAACAACAACAAATAAATGTTTAAATCATTAAGAAAAAAAAGAGCGATTGCCAATATTTTATTATTTAACTTGCTTTGTGATTTGAAGTCTAAATAACAACGAAAAATGGAGCGTAACACTGGCAGGAGGTTTCAAAAACCTTAAAAGAAAAATATTTATTTCGAAACAAAATAAAAACAACAATTAAATATATTTTCAAAATATTGGCAATATTTGGTTGTATTTTTTCCTTCTTTTTTTTTGTTTAATACACAAAGTTAAGTAAAATTTGCTAAATTTTATCAATTTGATAATTTTGTAACTTCTTCTGAATACAACAAGTTCAGTACATGTTGTACTTTTTTTTATTGCCTCGATAAAATGCAATTTTTCACTCTCAAATAGTGAATTTGAAAACAGAAAAGAGTTGCAATGGCTTAAATCTGGAAGGTATGAGTTAGTATATAGATGTAGTAGAGTTGGGTAGTTCGCCAACGACATAGTACAATTGAACTACTCACACAAGTGAGCTAAGAGAGTCGGGCTCACTACAATGAGTCTTTTTAGCTCAGTAGTTTGTTCGGTCGTTTGTTCTTTCATGTTTCTTTTTCGTACATGATTCTTTTTCGTTCATGATTCTCTTTAGTTCGTACGTCTTTCTTCATTTTATATGAAAGGAACATACATTGGTAGTGTCACTCTGAAAATAACATGTACAATCAGTGTTGCCAGACAATGAGTTCTATTGGCTCCGTAGTTCAGGTTTCTTTTCGTTTATGTTTCTTCTTCGTTCATATTTGTTTCATTGATATGTTTGGCACTTGATTTGAAAAATTATTAAATAATTTGCAAATAATATACATAAGTAGTTTGCCACAATCTTAATATGCAGATTTAGCAAAATTTCGAGCCCCACTTACAGAAATAATTAATTCTTAGCTCACGTCTGATTTGAGAGATAATTAGTTTTATCCTTCCGCTGAACGAATATGGTTGTGTATACGCTTGAACAAAGCTGGGATTCTGGGCTTGGATTATTCTTTTTAATAAGTCAGCATTTGAACGCAAAAATGTAAACAGTCAGACAAACAACTTCATCTTATAAAGGCTTCGCCATCTAACGTTTTTTTTTTTTTCAAATAGTTCTAATTTCCTGAATGGTAACACTTAGCTCATGTCTGATTTGACAGATAATTAGTTTTATCCTTCCGCTGAACGGATATGGTTGTGTATACGATTGAACAACTCTTCGCTAAGTGGGCCTGCGATGGACTTACAGGAGATGCTGATTTTGCAAAAAAAAAAAAAATCATGTTTTCAGATGAAGCTCATTTTGATCTTGGCGGGTATGTAAACAAGCAAAATTGCCGCATTTGCGGCACAGAAAACCCGCACGCATACATTGAAAAGCCGATACACCCAAGACGAGTCACTGTTTGGTGCGGATTTTGGTCCAGAGGCATAATTGGGCCATTTTTCTTCGAAAATGAGCTAGGAGTGGCCGTTACGGTCAATGGCGATCGTTATCGGGCCAAGTTGAACGAATTTTTGTTCACCAAAATTGAAGAGGAGCATATTAGCAACATTTGGTTTCAACAGGACGGCGCTACGTGCCACACAGCCGAAGCTACACTCGATGTTTTGTGCCCTGTTTTTGAAGATCGCATTATCAGCCGCAGAGCTGATGTCATTTGGCCACCTCGGAGCTGCGATTTGACACCGTTGGACTATTATTTGTGGGGTGCCGTCAAAGCCAGAGACAATTGACGCCTTAAAGGACAATATTCGTGAAGCCATTGGTGAAATACAGCTGCAGACAATCGATAATGTGCTTAAAAATTGGACCGATCGTGTAGGCTACTGCATGGCCAGCCGAGGCAGCCATTTGAATGAAATTATTTTCTATTATAAGCCGGAAGGATTGTACTTTTAAATAAAAAAAGAAATTTGAGAAAATATTCAGTAGTAAATATTATTCAGTAGTTTTTTTTAAAGCATTTTCAAAAAAAAAAATTATTTGGCGGACCCTTTACTTGATCTGTTGGGATGCCTTAAGGCCTTACCAAAAGCTAATTCATTCTAAAAACATTTAATGTCATTCCATCGGTTTGATTATTTTTTGGCATAGCGAGTTTCAAGGTACCCAACTTGAAAGTTTGATCTTATTTGTCCTCTGGTTTCGGTGTTGATTTTCTTACGTAAAAAATAATGGTTGAGCAGCACTTGAAGCTTAAATTATCCTTTTTCCTTAAAATTATGAGTAACAAGCTTGTTTGCTTTCAACACTGCAGCTAATGAACTAATGAAAGCTAATGAGCTAATGAGCTAATGAAAGTTACTGCGCTGGAAATGTAAAAAAAAAACACGGTAATCAAGATAATTAATAATGTTTAAAATGAAACAAAAAAAAATTTGTTAAAAACATTTATTTTATTAAAAACGAACTATAAAAATATTATATTACGCCAGCAAATCACGCACAATTTATCGTGATATACTCGTAAGTAAGTTCATTTCATGTTTTTGTTTTTATATTTTTGTTATTACTTTACATAGAAAGTAATTAATGTAATTTGTTGGCATTTTTGTTTTTTAATAAAATATATCTTTTAAATCATCAACACTTTTTAAATGTTCTTTGAGTTAAAAATCGGGTTAACGACTGTCTTTATGATTTCATAATAAGACATAAATGCTTACAAGAAAACAAGCCAAAAATGATTTAAATAATGCATTTATTCAAAAAAAAAAAAAAAAAAAAAAAGTAATTAAGCCAACATTTTGATATTGCGTTTTAGCAGTTTTTGTTGCAGTTAAATTTTAATATTGTTTTTTATAGATTTTTGCCTCGATTGCATTTTTAGCACCCACCAAACAAATTTTCTGTTGTATGCAGCGTTTTTGAGTTTTGAAATTGATTTTTTTTATTAAAAAAATAGTTCAAAATAGTACTTAATTATATGTTAGCAAAATTTTATTTAAAAAAAAAACTTTTTTTATCAGCGGTTATTTCGAATCCGGCAATACTTACGAGGGCGGATTGACATTGAAGCTACCTAGCGCTAGATGGCAGCACAAACACAAAAACTTTTTCTTTCTTTGAAATTACGATCTGTCAAACGTCAGCTGTTAAAATTTGAGCCAAATTCATCGATTAGTTTATTTGTTGCAGTCATTTGAAGTTACCAACTTTTGTGTTTCTTGGAAAATGGAAAAAAGTGAATTTCGTGTAGTGATTAAACACTGTTATTTGAAAGGCAAAACGGCGAGAGAGATAAAAGAAAAGCTTGATAAACATTACGGCGAATCTGCTCCGTCAGATTATATGGTGAAATATTGGATTGCGGAATTTAAACGGAGCCGAACAAGCACTGCAAGGCCAAAAGAGGTGGTTACTGAAGAAAATATCAAGAAAATCCTCGATATCATTATGAATGATTGCCGGGTCAAACGTGTGTTCAGCATTTTGCATGAACATTTGCATATGAAAAAGCTATCGGCAAGATGGGTGCCGCGTTTGCTCAGTGTTGAATAAAAACGAGTTCGACAGATCACTTCACAGCGGTGTTTGGACATGATAAAGCATGATCCTGCTGATTTTTGGCGTAGATTAATAACTGTTGATGAAACGTGGGTCCACCACTACACACCTGAAACCAAAAATCAATCGAAGCAATAGGTGGAAGCTGGTGGAAGTGCTGCGAAGAAGGCGAAGACAGCGAAATCGGCTGGCAAGGTTGTGGCCACTGTATTTTGGGATGCACACGGAATATTGCTCATCGATTATCTGGAAAAGGAATGCACAATCACAGGAGAGTATTATCGTGCATTATTGGATCAATTGGTTGATGCAATCAAGGAAAAACGACCACATTTAAACAAGAAAAAAGTGCCCTTTCTTCAAAACAACGCACCGGTTCACACAGCATTAGATACGATGCTAAAACTACGAGAAATCCACTTCGAATTGGTTGATCATCCACCTTATAGTCCAGATTTAGCTCCTAATGACCTTTTCCTGTTTTCAAACTTGAAAAAATGGCTCGAAGAAGTGATTACCGAAACTAATGCGTATTTTGAGAGGTTCCCATAATCGTATTATTCAGATGGTATACTAAGTGTATTGAGTTAAAAGGAGACTATGTTCCGAAATGAATGGTTTTTGAAAAAAAAAAAAAAAATGTTTTTTTCCTACTTAGGTAGCTTCAATATCAATCTGCGCTCGTATGTCATTCTATTCTGTCACAGAATTCAGTGAACGAAAAGAATTAATCTACGCTTGAGCAACGTTGGGATTTGTTGGAAATTTTTCATCATTTAAAATCATCTTTTCGCTTGAAGCTGATATTAATTTTGATATTTCACGGGATTTTTTTTTTTTTTTTTTTTTTTACTGACAATTGATATGTTTGACTAGAAATATATTGATAAAGTTGTCTATTTCGGGTATAAATAGGTGTGTTTTAGTTACATTTTCATAAAGTTATTTAATAAACTTCCAAGTGAAAATATCTTTAGTAAAAAGAGAGTTCACTTTAAGCAAAATGAACAAATTCGTTGCTATCCTTTTGGTATCCTGCGTGGGTACGTTCATAAGCAAAATTGACGTATTTGGGGCTCAGAAAACTCAAACGTGGTCAATGCACCCATTACGAGTGACCTTTTGGTGCGGCTTGTGGAGCGGAGGCATCATTGGCCCATATTTCATATTTCGCAAACATTTCGCTGAATGGAGACAGCTAATGCACCATGATAACCGATTTTCTCCATAACAACTTGCCACACATCTCATGCCACAATCGATTTATTGCGTCAAACGTTTGATGGCCGTTTAATTAGCCGAATTGGTGATGTCAGTTGGCCGTTGAACTATTTTCTGTGGACAAGTGTTATGCCGACAAATCATAGACAATTGAGCATTTGAAGGCCAACATGCGTGATGCCACTGCTAAGATACAACCCCATACACTTGAAAAAGTTCTCGAGAATATTTCCGAATTTTCCGGATCGAAAGAGGTACTGCGAGGCCAGCCGCGGCAGCCATATCACAACAAAAAACAAAAAATTGGCAAAATTTCAAATCGTTTTTGTTTTATTGCATTTTTAAATGTAAACTTTTAAATGTCCCACTCAATACCAATGCAATTTAATTTTTGTTAATATTTCTTACGAATTTTGCAGTTTGCTTAGAAGAATGTCTTTGTTGCCCTAATATTTTCTTGTGCCCTCTCTGTGTGCTTAATTGTTGACGAAGAATGTTATAAAAAAATTTAAAAAAAAAGAAAATTCTTAAAATAATTTAAATATTTATTTAAAAAAATTTCTTTGTTCATATGATAACATTGCGTTGTTGTTAATTTTTTGTGCTTTTCCTCCTTTCCCCCCAACTACCATTTTAACCATTTATTTTCTAGTGTCTTGTCAAAAGTTATGAATGTTTACTGTAACGAAACTGTATAGGACACACTGGGGTGAACGAGGGAATTTAAAGTTTAAATGATACCAATTATACCACCCATAAGTGCATATGGTATGACAGGGCCAAGGGTGTAGAGAGTATAAATACTACGAGTACACACTTGTATATGAACCAGATACAATACAACTTTCTTATTGTTTTATTTGTTTATTTTTTTTTTTAATTTATTTTTTTTTTCATTAATTTTTTGTTCATTTGCAAAATAACAACGAAATGAAACTATTGTGGGAGATGATGAGCAGCAGCTGATGCAGAAATGAGACCCACAGCAACAACATAACGTACGCCCATTATAAACAAAGAGTTTTTCTTCTTTTTCTATTTTATTAATATTAATGTTGTTGCTGTATTTTATTGTTATTATTGTAATTGTTTATATAAAAATATGGTTGAAAGATTGTCAGTCAGGGAGACTGACAATTGAATGGATAGATGGTAGGACGGACGGACGGACTATCGTGTGTATATTATAAATCTTTTTACACATTTTTTTCTTTTCATCTTTTTTTGATATCAAATCAACAATAAAATAAACAACGTCAACAACAACTGTAACAAATAATAAAAAATAAATTAATATTTACACACATGGTAGACAGGCAAAGAAAACAAATTATAAATTTAAAGCTAAAAAAGTAATCTAAAGCAAAATATAAAAAAAGCAGAAAAAAAAATAAATTTAAATCTTAGAAACAATTGTTTTATATCAAAACCAATTGCTGCATTAAATCCTAAATTCAACACTGTTTCAAAGAAAATTTTTCTTTTTTTTTTAATAAACCAAACTCTACATTTCAAAGCCTCTGCTGACACAGTGATGGCCGCAGACAGACTGATTTTCTAATTAACACAGACCAGACCTAAATTTGAGTTTCTTTATTAAGTTTTGTTGTTAGTGTATGTCCACTTTTAGAGAAAATTTTCCTCTAATAATGTTGTTGTTGATGCCACAAACACATTCCTGTCCAGGAAATGATGATGGTTATTTTGGAAATTGGATTAAACGAACACAAAACAACAGCTGCTCTTTCAACCGTCACTTACTTGTTCAGTTCAATTTTGTTTCAGGGTCAATATGATTTATTGCATGGAAAACTGAATTAAAACAAATCAAATGAAATGAAACGAAATAAATTGAATTTGAACAGAATATTCTGTGATTCTAAGAACAAAAACAAGGTAAATAATCAGAATTTTTGAATTTTATTTAAAAAAAAAAAAAACATAAAATTTTTATGATGAAAACATATTTCCATTAAGAACATCTTTTTAAATAAGAAAATTTTGAAATAATTTTTTTTTTTTTTTTTATTAAAATATTTTTTCAATAAAAACATGTAAATGCAAAATAGTGCACTACGTGCATTTTCTCATTTTAAAAATACGTCAAAACAAGAAAATTATTGAATAGAAAATAAAAATAGTCTGCTGAAACTGAGCGTAGCAAACAAACAATTTTCTATAGAAATTTACAAAAGTTTTCTTTTTAGAAACCACATCACAAAGGATATTTATTTAGCAAAACTTAAGAAAACATTGTATAATTCCTTTCAATGCAACTGTTATGTTTTACTGGACTCTTGGTTTGGTCGAATATGATGTTTTTGACAGCCTTTGAAAACAACCAATCTGTGCTCTCATGTACTGCTTAAATCCGTATAAACCATAAACGAAAGCAACGTAACGTCTTAATAAATAAGATGTTGTCTCCATATTATCGATTGTTACGTGGTTCTAAAAAGGATGGAATTCCGCTTTTGTCGTATGTGGATAATAAATTGATGCCGCTATTGCAAACACTTGACCATTAGCACAACCTTGTGATCACTTCAAAAGAATGTTTGGCGATGTTCATACGCACACCCAACGAGTCTTTGCACCATTTTGTAACTGTAAACCTGGATTCGTAAAAACACGCTATAGACTAAAAAACAACCGAAAAACCAAACAACAAGGGGTTTTGGGGTAAACATGCAGCTGTTGGCCAATAAGGTCAGACTTACTTATGTGGCACTACAACCTTCTGTGTGTTTTGGGTGAGTCCAAAAAAGCACGCCGGCTGGATCTATCCTGCTACAATTTGCGCCAGTTTGAGATTCCTAAGATCGTCAGATTCTGCAACACTTGGTCTCTCCAACGCAGATTTGCTCGTTCTCTTCATCGCTTTCCGCCTTGGGGTACCGTATCAAAGGTGTTTCTTTATCCATACGAGAGACGTGGCCAAGCCAGCGCACCCGCTGTATCTTAATTCTCTCTTCTCTTACCCGTAGCGGACCGAAGATCTTACGAAGTATTTCCTTTCGAACGCTCCTGAAACAATTTCAGCGTTTCAGGCCAGGAATGATAAACGTTTTGTAGAGCGCGAGTTTGGTGTGTCGAGAGAGTGCTTTGCTGCTCAATTGTCTACTGAGCCTAAAGTAACAATGCTGGTAAGAGTGATTCTCCATTTGATCTCCAGCCTGACATCGTTCACGGTTTTAATGCCGCTACCAAGATAGACAAAGTCCTTCACTACTTCGAAGCTGTGAGCGTCAACACTGACACTCTTTCCAAGACGCGAGGACTTGTCTTTATTTACCAACAGACCCAGTTTAGGCGTTTCTGTCTCTAGACTGAAGTGAGCAGAAGACATAGCACGGTTATTAAGGGCGATTATGTCGATGTCGTCGGCGTATGCCAGCAGCATAATGCTCTTGTAGAAAATGGTGCCCAGGCAATTCAACCCGTTGGAATGAATAATTTTCTTCAGTAAAACGTTGCAAAAGTCACATGACAGGGAATCGCCTCGTTAGGTACCAAACAACTCGGACAAGTCTTATCCAATTCAGACGCATAGCCGTATACGTTTGGTTGGAATACCGAATTCGGACACGATGGTGTAGAGGCAATTCCTATCTATACTGTCGAAGGCGGCTTTAAAGTCGACGAAAATATATATTCGTGGGTCGCTATTCTTCTCGTGTTGTAAAAATCTGGTCGATGGTAGGAATGAGCTTCAGCTTCCGTCTCTCGCACTATACGTTTAATAAGACCTTGTATGAGATATTAATCAGACTAATTCCGCAGTAGTTTGCGCAGGTGTCGGGATCACTCTTCGTATAAACTGGGCACATAAAGTTAGTTGCTTTACGTGAGTACCTGCCATAGCACGTTACCTCACGGTGCAAAAGCACGAGTGAATACCAACGTCCACACCTATAATTAAAATCATCAGTGAGTACCAATCCGAAGCCATGTCATTTGAACATGACCCCACACCTTGGTGAGGTGTCGGAGACTATTTAAACTCCTACCGATCTATGGGTCACGGCACCCGGTTAAAAATGTAACTCCACACCGGGCCAGCATAGCTCTCCCCGCGATTTGGGTTTAAACCACAGCCACCACGTTGCTCCCACAAAGGGGGCCTCACCATAGTCGGGCAGGAACCGAAATTCCTGGGGCTCCCGACACCTGTGGCATCAGAATTAGGCCTCCGGTCAGGCCTCGTAGCATAAATGCTACTACCAGTGTAAGTCCCAAACAACTTCGGACTGGTGACCAAGATGGTGATTACAACAAACAAGAAACACTCAAACAACACAACAATAAACGAAGCCACCCTCACGGAAGAACTCAAAGTGACATCGTGCGCCACAGACACAATACACAAAAACAAGAACACAACCAGTCAAAAGCAGACCAGTACAAAAACACAACACCCACAACTGCAGCCACAAATCAAGCCGCAAACAGCAGGCCGGGAAACAGCAAACAGCAGACAATCACAGCAAGCAGCATAACACATCAACACCCCAGCGGGACGCCAAGCTAGAAAAAGGTTAGCCAGGAGACCGCTAAGATGGTGATGCAGGTTCAACCTCCGCTAATAGTGCCGTCCTTCTACGCCTAAACACCTCAAGGACAAATACACCCAGCCTACCATAAGTACGATCGTCCAACAATACCCTACTGAAATCCCACACCCCCCCAGTATGAGTAATACCCATACTATCTAAATCCCTAACGTCATCATAGTCCGGGCACGAAGTCAGTACATGCCTCCAGTCCTCAATTCCCCTCCCACTGGCCAATTCGATGCAAAAATGCATTGAAAGAGCCATGTCCCGTCAGTATGAACCCCAGACTCAAGCCAAAGCCAAAGTCAGGGTGTTCCCGTACGAACGTAACGTCCGGAATGAATCCATAAGTACCCTTCCCTTGTCGCTGTTCGCTCATCTCGTCTGCTCTGGGCACAGCACGCTCAGGTTCCAATTGTTTTGCACGCATTCATCCGACCATATTTTGCAAAGTAGCTGCTGCAAGGGCCCTTCAAACTCTTGGCCACCGGCCTTGAATAGCTCAGCAGGCTGTCTGTCGGCTCTAGCGGCTTTGTTGTTCTTCAACCGCGATATACCAATCCGTATCTCACAATCAGGTAGTGATATGACAATTCCGTCATCAACGCCTAGGGCCTCGGATTGTTCTTCTGCTGTCTTCACACTACTGCTCCCACCATTCAGTAACTGCAAGAAGTTATTCCTCCATAACCCAGACATGCCATGGACATCTGGCACCAGTTCTAAAACAAGTTCATGAAAACGTTTTTTGCACGTCATGCATTATTAATATCAATGACCTTGAATAGTCTGCGAATATTATTTAAAATTTTTTTTAAAGATTGAATCTTAATTTGAAACATTAGCAGGAACTCATCTAGCGAAGAATCAATTTTAGTAGACATCTAAAGTCATTGTGGCAAATATTTCTGAATTGGACTACAAATGGCAGTTGCTAAACTGTCTCGTTCTTTTTTATTGATTTTCTTATAAATGATTCATTATACGTCCTCCATGTGTAATTCTTTAATAAAATATTTATTATTGACATTTTAAAAATAACCCACCAATGGTTTAAATTTAAATTTAAATGTGCAATAGGTGGGGTGTTAAATTAAGTAGAGTGTGCGAGATAATAATACGAAAAAAAAAATATTTGTTAATCAAATATTTATATTTAATTGATCGTTTGCTGTTAAAACACCGGTATTTGTTTAAATATTTTTTATTAGTAATGAAACAAATACGTGTGCAAACGATGTAAATTTAACTTTTTTGAGGTTTTCTTTCTTTTTTCAGTTTCTTTTTTAAACAACAAATTAAAATACTTCCTCTTATGCGTGATTTGTTTTTTGTTATTTTTTTTTTAATTTTACTTTAAAATTTAAGTTTAAAGTTCATTAACTTTTGGGATTTGTTGGCTTTTCTTTTGTTCAATTTTGTTAAAAATTTATTTTTAAATAAAAAACTTATACATATATCATGTTAATAAATTGTTGGCTTAAACAAAAAGAATCACTCGACCATCACTTGTTAACTTTAACACAAAAAACAAAAAACAACAATAATAATAAATAAATTTAATAATATTTGCAAATTATTTAATAGAAGTAGACAAACTATTCACATTTTATGGAAAATTTAAAAGAAAAATAAGTATTTGCAAATCCTACCTACCGCTGTGGTATGCTAGGTAAGACACCCGCCTGTCAAGCATAAGGTCGTCGGTTCCAATACCAGGCCAGACCATCTTAAAATAGAAAAAAGCTTTTCGACAGCGGTATCACCTCATAACATTAGCTAGTAACTGGTTATGAGTATGGGTATGAGTATGAGTATTAATATGTGTGAGTATGTTATGGGAATTACGAGGGCAGTTTGATATTGAAGCTACCTAAGTAGGAAAAAAAAACATTTTTTTTTTTTCAAAAACCATTCATTTCTCAACATAGTCGCCTTTTAGCTTAATACACTTAGTAAAACGATTTTCCAACTTTTTTATACCATCTGAACAATACGATTTTGGGAACTCCTCAAAATACGCATTAGTTTCGGTAATCACTTCTTCGTTTGAGATGAATCTTTTTCCTGCGAGCCATTTTTTCAAGTTTGGAAATAGGAAAAAATCACTAGGGGCTAAATCTGGACTATAAGGTGGATGATCAACCAATTCGAAGTGGATTTCTGGTAGTTTTAGCATCGTATCTAATGCTGTTTGAACCGATGCATCGTCTTGATGAAAGAGCACTTTTTTCTTGTTTAAATGCGGTCGTTTTTCCTTGATTGCATCAACCAATTGATCCAATAATGCTCGATAATACTCTCCTGTGTGGATCCCTTTTCAAGATTCAGTGGCCATAACCTTGTCAGCCGATTTCGCTGTCTTCGCCTTCTTCGGAGCACTTCCACCAGCTTCCACCCATTGCTTCGATTGATTTTTGGTTTCAGGTGTGTAGTGGTGGACCCACGTTTCATCAACAGTTATTAATCTACGCCAAAAATCAGCAGGATTATGCTTTATCATGTCCAAACACCGCTGTGAAGTGATCTGTCGAACTCGTTTTTGTTCAACACTGAGCAAACGCGGCACCCATCTTGCCGATAGCTTTTTCATATGCAAATGTTCATGCAAAATGCTGAACACACGTTTGATCCGACAATCATTCATAACGATATCGAGGATTTTCTTGATATTTTCTTCAGTAACCACCTCTTTTGGCCTTGCAGTGCTTGTTCGGCACCGTTTAAATTCCGCAATCCAATATTTCACCATATAATCTGACGGAGCAGAATCGCCGTAATGTTTATCAAGCTTTTCTTTTGTCTCTTTCGCCGTTTTGCCTTTCAAATAATAGTGTTTGATCACTACACGAAATTCACTTTTCCAAGAAACACAAAAGTTGCTTACTTTAGACGACTACAACAAATAAACTAATCGATGAATTTGGCTAAAATCCTGAGTTACGGGTAAAAAACCGGGTTTTCGTACTTTTATGCACTTATAAGTAAATAACTTTACTGAATGTTAACCGTTATTTCGTGGATTTAGAAAGAAGAGGAACAGACCTATTAAATAGTGTATACATTACCTAAGTAAACTTAAGGAATCTGTGTATAGGAACCGTCCAAATTTTGGATTTATGGTAAAGCAAATGTACACCCTTAACATTTTGACGCTTCACAATAACAGGTGGGTAGAGTCGTTTTATGAACAGTCTTCTCATTTCTTAAGAATATTTATTTCTGTATACAATACCTCTGACAGCGCATAAAAGCATTTACAACAAGAAATGTTCCAGTTGCTGATTAAGACTACACTGTTTGTATTCAGTACTCTCCCCTTGCCTAAAACGTAACATCAAACAAATAGAAACTTAATTTATTCCGTTACAATGCTAACTTGGACTTAATAGTCCACATAGGCTAAGGGCTGCGGAAAACACCAGTAGTCGAACTAAATCACCGGCGCCAGATATGATGGCAAAAAATGTGTGTTGAATAGCCTGTTAGTTAAAGGGTGGTCCACCTAATAGGCACGATGTTAGATGTAAATAAAACAAAAAGTTTACAGAGCATTATCTTAAGAAAATTGTGTGTTAAACAAAATGTCGGCGAAATGCTCACCATGGCTTCGGTGCAATACCTCTATCCGTCGGTCCATATTTTCAATGACTCTGAGACCTAATTGAAGTTCAAAGTCGTTAATGTACCGAATTATCTCAATCTTTAGCTGAATTGTTCTTGCTTATTGGCGTACACTTTTCCTTTTAAATATCCCCAAAGAAAGAAGTTCAACGGTGTCAAATCACATGATAGTGGCGGCCAATTACTATCGTCACGACATGAGATAACATAGCCATTGAATTTTTCGCGCTACAGAGCCATTGTTTTGTTGGCTGTGTGGCAAGTGGCACCATGCTCACCATAGCTTCGGTGCAATACCTCTATCCGTCGGTCCATATTTTCTATAACTCTGAGACCTAATTGAAGTTCAATGTCGTTAATGTGCCGAATTATCTCATGCTTTGACTCTTGAATTGTTCCTGCTTATTGACGTACACTTTTTCCTTTAAATATCCCCAAAGAAAGAAGTTCAACGGTGTCAAATCACATGATAGTGGCGGCCAATTACTATCGCCACGACATGAGATAACATAGCCATTGAATTTTTCGCGCAAAAGAGCCATTGTTTCGTTGGCTGTGTGGCAAGTGGCACCATCCTGTTGGAACCACATATCGTCCAGATCCACAGCCTCAATTTCTGGTCACAAGAAGTCCGTTAACATCTTGCGATAGCGAACACCATTCACGGTAACTGCTTGTCCGCCAATCCATAAACCACGCCAAATATGTCACTCTTTGTGATGCACCGGCTTTTCAACAATCACGCGTGGATTCTCATTTGCCAAATGCGGCAATTCTGGACACATTTGGTCGATTATGCCGATCACAAAAAAAAAAAAAATCACAAAGTACACAAAATGCAGTTTGATTTGAACGCCCACTTTCGTAAAAGGCTTCAACAATCTTAACGCAGTGCTCAATTGTGTACCTCTCCATGAATGAAATGTCAAATTAATTTGGGCAAAAAACTTGACGTTAAACTGTGACTCTCAATTAAAATTGTGCATTATGGTTAGACCACCCTTTACATTACAGAAAATTGTTAAAGCCTGCAATTGATTTCCTATAACCATATGGTAGATTGTAAGAAAAATTTCAGATCAATAGTAGAATATTATTACGGTGGCTATTTCCTAAAAGTCGTAAAAAAGAGAAAGAAAATACATAATTAGTCCCTGATTACTGTTTATGCCTTAAATGTTATAAATTTTTAAATAATCTCGTCAATGTCGTTAAGTTGTACTCTTAAGTGTTTGCACAAATGTTTCTGCACCTTGTGTACCTATCTCTCAGCTATTTTTTATTTATTTTTATTTTGTTTAAAATTTATTCTGTCGGATTTATTATGAAATGCAATATAAACAAAACAATATTAAGTGTAATTGATACTTTTTTTAATAAAATATTTATTTAACCTCTTTCCCACTTAAATACCGACCGCATCAATAATGAATGATATCATGGCAATAACAGTTGTCATAATGATATTGTTAAACCAGAAAACAAATACAAAATGTTTATAGTGGTGTTACGTTTTTATTTAGTTTCGAATATTATTTCGTTATTTTTCTATAAAAAAAAAAAACTAAAACTAAAACTTGACAATTTCAATTGTTACATTTCCGTTTTTATTTTTGCTCTCTACTCAGTTACTATAGTTAACACACCATTATCTGCTTGAAATATTTAAATTATTCTCAGCCATACTAAACTAAACTAAAAAAAAAAAAAATGGAACATCAGACGAGGCTTTTAAGAATAATTAAAAAAAAATTATATCCATGTATGTATGTATGTATGAACAACTATTTTATGAAACTGTTCTATCGACAATTGAAAACATGTGCAATGTGTCTGGGGAGCATTTAAGATCATTTTAAAAAATTATTATTTTTTTTTTTTTTTTTTTAATTTAACATTAGTTATGAGAATACTTTCAATTTTGAAAAAAAAAATATTTGGTTTCAAAAGATTTATCCATGACTATTTTAACGTTAAATATTATTTAATAATTTTTTTATTGTTATTACAGTCGTCTAATATTTTTTTATTTCTAATTGTTTTTGCTGTATAAGAGTATACTTTTTTTAATAATAACATCTTATGTCATTTCGTAGAATATCATTATGTGCATGGGTAACATGAGATTTTGTTTATATTTGCAAATTACACTGAAAGAAATTTCATAATCTTATAATATTCATACAACATAGTCATGCTAAAGAAGGTAGTCATGCGTTGTAACGCTAATGTTTCCTAATAGTGTTACAACGGAGACTTTAGCTGACTGAGAACCTCTGACAATGTGTTTTTTCAGTTCAATAGACTGAGAAAAGCGATAAGAACATCATTTTAGAAGAGATAGTACCTCAATGGAAGAGAATTAGGAGTATATTGGATAATTGTGGGGTTTGGGGTGTGGCTTGGGTACATTGCGAATATACCACACATACATACATCCATGAAAAAATGTTGAAAATTAAATATATGATTTTTATGCATTTATGGATAGATTGTGTGCTAAAAATGACTATGAACACCTAACATCATGGTTCTTACGGCATTTTTAGTGGAAAAAATTGACAAAAGGCAATGACTTCGAACCCATACGTATTTGATCAGTTTCTACAGTGACAAAGCTGACTGAGAACCTCTGACAATGTGTTTTTTCAGTTCAATAGACTGAGAAAAGCGATAGGAACATCATTTTAGAAGAGATGGTACCTCAATGGAAGAGAATTAGGAGTATATTGGATAATAACGTATTGGTGATTAAATAACATTATAGCCATAGAAATTCAGTTTCATAAAACCGCTAATATTTTTAGAGTAAAATAGTTGTTTAGTTGTTTTATTTTACTTTATTTTTTAATTTTTAAAATTTTCTCCCAGTGTACTTCTCACATTTGATAAGTTTGTTGTAAAATTCAGCAGAAATACAATTTTTTATTGCAATTATGAATGACGACGGGCAGCGATGTGTTGTTGCTAAGTTGTAAAAATATAAATAAAAACGGAAATTTAAGATAAAATATTTTAAAATAAATAAACAAGTAATAAAGTGGTAAACGGTCAACGTTGACCATATAATAGCCTACATTATATTAAAGGTTTACTTAAATGAAAGCTGGAATTAAGTATGGATTGACCATATACATATATCCTACAGAGTTTAAGCTTTTTGCATAAACTATCCGTAAACTCAGAAAGTGATTCTAACTGCATTAGTTTAAAATAAAAAGTTATTAACAACACTGGTATGAATCTATTACATACATCCTCATCACCTATAATAAGTGGTGTAGAGTACTCGTAGCCTTATTTTAAGTATATGGAATGGAATATGGAAAAATGTGATGCTGAAGGTCCATCCACACCATGCTTTTTGCGTCATATGTGCTTGTCAACAAAACTTAAGGAGTGTTGTTATAAGTTGCAAATTACAGAGCGCGTAAGCGTAAAATGCTTTAACGAGTAGAATGCGAAAATTAGGTTTAATTTGCACTTTTATAAGCGTCATATACAGTTTGTGAGTAGATCAGAGATGACATAAAATACAAAAAAGTGTAGAATGCATAGAAGATATAAAATGCGTAGAACGCATTAATACGAAAACTCGTCTTGTGGATATTCACTTTAAAGACCATTATTACAATTTGCCTTTAAAGTTGGACTTAGCAAAAGGTAACTTTATCTAAAGTGAACTTTAAAGTCACCTTTAACTTTTTTTCGTTATTACAACTTACTTGTTAAATAAAGTTAACTTTAAAAAAATATATATGGCAGTGCCGAAGCAATATCTATAACTTTTGCCAAATTAAAAAAGTTGTTTAAAAACTCAGTGGCTTTTTTGTTATGTTTGTTCATTTTGTTCAAGGCGAATTTAATAAGGTGGTCTTAAATTGAAAATGAATACAACAAAATACAGAATGTTTGTGTTTTTTGACGTACGCGAATGTATCAGCTGTTGCTTACGTAGTAAATTAGGGTCACCTTATTGAATTCGCTTTGATTTTGTTTATTAAATTTATGTGTTGTGGCCTTTTTTGTGTTTTTTTTTTTTGTTTTATTATATTATTATATAATTATAATTATATAAAACAAACGTGATCTGTTCTCTATTTTGATTTGGAAAACTATTAATATATGAACTATTAATAGTAATAATCAAATAGTTGAAGCTGCCATATTGAATATTATGTATTTATATGGCTTAACTTTAAAAGCTACAGTTAGGATGATCTTCCCTTTAGCTTAACGCTCACTTTTGCCTTATCATATACTTATAATAATGGAAAAAAATTATCTGCCCGTTAAAATCCTGCCTTTAGTTAAAGGCAAGTTGTAATAATGGCCTAAAAGTGTATAGTATACACATTAATATTTGGATATTTTTGAACCTCGAAAGCAACACGAAATGAAATCTAAATAGGACTGCACACTTTGTAAACAACAACGAAACATTCCTGGTTTCGTAAACAGGTTTCAAATGTGTACCTTGCACAAAAATAGTTCAAAACTTGCTACAAAAGTGGTAATACAAATTTGTTTTCAACTATGAAGCTCATTTCTCATTCGGTAATTACATCAACAAGCACAATTGTCGCATATGGGGCTGGAAGAACCCATAACGGATTGTGAAAAGTCATTACATCCGCAAAAAGTGACCATTTGTTGATCTTTATAGTCTGGAGGTGTCATTGGGGCGTATTTTTTTTTTTCAAAATGACGTGGGAACTACCGTTATCGTCAGTTCCGAGTGCTATGACAAGAGGCAGTATTTTGTGCATAATGAAAAAAAATTTTTATCGCAATCGTAGCTCTAGGTGTGTTTTATTTACCTCCGTATTGTACTGTCTTAAAATTTATTTAGATTTGCAATTATTTAATAACAATAATAGAACGTAGGTGCCTTATTTAGATTAACATCAATTTTAAATTTTTATAATCTAATTAATTAACACATTCTTCATAAATAATCATCAAACTAGATGGGAAGAAATGTGTCAATTTCGTTTGATGGAGATTTCATGAAAATAATAATAATCCCTATGAATTATTTAAATAAATATTTTCAATTATTCTTTTATTTATATACACATACATACTTATTTTTCAACATACTAATTTAAAAAAAAATCTTGTTATTTTCATTGCAGGTATGTTAACAATGAATTATTGAGAAATGTACATGTACATGTACATGTAGCGATAAAAAATCCCATCTCCTCATATGTACGAGTATGTACAAAAGGTATATGGACGGTAAGTTGAGATCATTATGTATTTATCTTTGCTCAAGTTTTTCTTTTTCAGTTGAAATTGTGATTTACTCCAGATTTTATTTGTGCACACGCTTTGTAAGCTCTAACAATCCAACCACAAGGTCACACAAGGCCGTTTTATACATTTTATATTATCTCGACATCATAAAAAGTTTTTAATAATAAAACTTTATTTAAAAAAAAAAAAAAAAAAAAACTATTTTGCAAAACAACAAAAGATAACTAAAAATTAATTCAACAAAGAAATATTTAACTAAAGGGTTGGTAGCTTTTCCACGAAACAAAAATATTGAATCAAAAATAAGGAGCCCCTTTATTAAACAAAATTTGCCCTATAAGTTCGTCAAACAGACCACTGATTTCTTAAATAGTTTTCCACAATTAAGAAATGTTTCTGGAGCGTGATATTGTTCATTGTTATTTGATTCAACTGTCCGCGGCAGAGTCTACTTGGGTCCAAAGAGTAGGTCTCTTGCGTCAAATTTCTTACATCTCTTGGCGAAAGACGATTTTTTGATTTTTCAAAACACACTTTACAGTGACAAAGATGTTCTGTAGATTCCTCTTCTTCATTTTAGATTCTACAGAAATCGTTGTACAGCATTTTTAAACTTTTGAACATGTCAAGCAAGTATTCTCGAATTGCTCGCTATTCAGAAACACCCATCATACTAAGTAATTGTCACCCTCGAGGGATCTAATGACCATCTTGCCTAGATTAATATGAAGATATCTCTGTTGAATATCCCTAAATACTTAATACGAGGGCGGATTGACATTGAAGCTACCTAGCGCTAGATGGCAGCACAAACACAAAAACTTTTTCTTTCTTAGAAATCACGATCTGTCCAACGTCAGCTGTTAAGATTTTAGCTAAATTCATCGCTTAGTTTATTTGTTGTAGTCGTCGGATAAAAGAGAATTTCGTGTAGTGATCAAACACTATTATTTGAAAGGCAAAACGGCGAAAGAGACAAAAGAAAAGCTTGATAAACATTACGGCGAATCTGCTCCGTCAGATTATATGGTAAAATATTGGATTGCTGAATTTAAACGGGGCCGAACAAGCACTGCAACAATACCATCAACAGGAAGGCCGAAAGAGGTGGTTACTGAAGAAAATATCAAGAAAATCCTCGATATCGTTATGAATGATCGCCGGATCAAAATACGTGAGATTGCTGAAATGGTAAACATATCATATGAACGTGTGTTCAACATTTTGCATGAACATTTGCATATGAAAAAGCTATCGGCAAGATGGGTGCCGCGTTTGCTCAGTGTTGAACAAAAACGAGTTCGAAGTGAAGTGATCACAGCGGTGTTTGGACATGATAAAGCATAATCCTGCTGATTTTTGGCGTAGATTAATACTGTTGATGAAACGTAGGTCCACCACTACACACCTGAAACCAAAGATCAATCGAAGCAATGGGTGGAAGCTGGTGGAAGTGCTCCGAAGAAGGCGAGACAGCGAAATCGGCTGGCAAGATTATGGTCACTGTATTTTGGGATGCACACGGAATATTGCTCATCGATTATCTTGAAAAGGGACCACAATCACAGCAGAGTATTATCGTTCATTATTGGATCAATTGGTTAATGCAATCAAGGAAAAAGTGCTCTTTCTTCAAGACAACGCACCGGTTCACACAGCATTAGATACGATGCTAAAACTACGAGAAATCCACTTCGAAATGGTTGATCATCCACCTTATAGTCCAGATTTAGCCCCTAGTGACTTTTTCCTGTTTCCAAACTTGAAAAAATGGCTCGCAGGAAAAAGATTCATCTCAAACGAAGAAGTGATTACCGAAACTAATGCGTATTTTGAGAAGTTCCCAAAAAACGTTGGAAAATCTTAGGTAGCTTCAATGTCAATCCGCCCTCGTATATACAGTTGTTATTTATTACTTCAAAAAGACGATTTGGCACCGATTTGATCAAATTTTACAGCAACTGATGACCCATATTATCCTAAGCTACCTTGATGAGAACTGTGACTCTAACACAGTTTTATAAAGCAATCCGTGGACTTTTCACTACAGATTTTGCGTAACATACACTCAAAAGGGTATCTATTGGATTCAAGCCATTCCATTAACGGCATGTTGGGCTCTTCAAACCATTTCAATGGCCCTTTAGAAACGTAAATGGCAGTATTATCCTTTTAAAAAATGCTGCTTCCATCTATTTTATGATCTAAAAATGAAGCGAGAGCATCATCCAAAATATTATATGAATATTGCATATCAGCAGTTCCCATATCTCGTATCGGATCATATTGTATAGATCGGTCTAAACTTACTAAAAAGAAACCAAAAAATAAACTGTAGTATAGAGTTAGAAAATCGGACAAGCTTAAGAAAAATGGTATGACAAGGCTTAAAGCATATATGTGTTTAATTTTTTTAATAAAGTTTTAAAATATCTCTCTCTCTCTCTCTCTCATCAAGTACAAAACGTTCTTTCATTCTCAAACAAAGAATGATTTCCTGGAAATATTTTCTTTTGATGTGGTCGTGCTTGTATTCATTATCTATGTGGTGTTTCAACTGCCAAAAACTTAATACTGTTTTAACTTATTTTTCTAAATATTCTCTTTTATAGAATTTAAAACCTTTGTTTTTTCTTCTTCTTCTTCTTCTTTTTTTTTTTTTTTTTTTTTTTTTTTTTTTTTTTTTTTGTTAAACACATTTTAACTAATTAACTTCTTTTGTTTTTATATCTCATTTTTGCAATTATGGCTGTTTTTTCGAGTTCAACATTATTTTTTCGTTGCAAAAAGATAATAAATTTTATTTTGTTGTTGCCGTTGTTGTTCTTTCTTCTGTTATTGTTTATTTTTTTCTAAGTATGACTCATTGTTTAGAGCTTCTTTTTTTTAATAGTGAGTAACTTTTTTATATATTTTTCTATAAAAATTATTGTTTTTTTCATATTTTATTTAACACATAAATAATTTATTTAGTTTTTTTCATTCATTTGTGATTTTTTTATTTTTTTTTTTTTTATTTTAAAAGATGAAAGCACCTTGTTTTAAGATAAAATAAAATTCTCAAGGCATTAATTAAAATAAGTATTAGTTTGAAGATGATTAATAACTATTAGAACAGTAAGTTTCAATGATTATATGAAAAAATTATAATTTAAGTCATTAGGGGTATTACTAAATGCATATTTAAGCTTTTTTCCAGTATTCTTGTGACCCGGCAGATTGTTGTTCCTCATTTTCACTTTCTTTTCTTCTTGTATATGGCCATTTGGCTTATAAAGGGTCCGCCAAATAATTATTTTTTTTTAAATTCTATAAAAAAAAAACTACTGAATATTTTCTCAATTTTCTTTTTTCATTTGAAAGTACAATCCTTCCGGTTAATAATGGAAAATAATGTCATTCAAATGGCTGCCTTGGATCTAACTGTCGACGACACTTAAATTTTGGCGGTTTAACACTCAAAGACCGTAGGTGTTTTATAGACTTTTTAGTTCCTACAGGAATTTTTGCCAGCAGCACTTGGAATGTACACAAAGAAAC
The DNA here is from genome assembly GCA_023159175.1 of Wohlfahrtia magnifica. NCBI lineage: Eukaryota > Metazoa > Arthropoda > Insecta > Diptera > Sarcophagidae > Wohlfahrtia > Wohlfahrtia magnifica. Next base: position 579,716 of record JAKWBJ010000227.1, on the reverse strand, counting down.
CTTGCTGACTACATAAAAAGGATTGGTTGATTAATGGTAAACTACGCAGTGCTAATATGGAAACCAAGAGTCAGCGAGGTAAAAAGGAAGACGCTGCAGACGTCAAAATGTTGCCCTTAGGACGGTAAAGTATTGTGTTCAGATTTTACCTATTGAACACCTGCATGAGGAAACGAGAATGATGACGGTCAGAGCTCATAACTATGCAGTTTCTCCTGGGATGTCATCAGAGGGGACTTTCAAACCACCATCTTAACAGAGAGATATAGTCTCCCACGAGACATGTCAGCAGGATATTCAACAATATCGAATTCGGTCTCAGATCTCGGCTGGCCATACAGTAGCCTACACGATAGGTTCAATTTTTAAGCACATTATCGATTGTGTGCAGCTGTATTTCACCAATAGCTTCACGAGTATTGTCCTTTAAAGCGTCAATTGTCTCTGGCTTGTTGGCGTAAAACTTACCTTTGACGGCACCCCACAAATAATTATCCAACGACGTCAAATCGCAGCTCCGAGGTGGCCAAACGACATCAGCTCTGCGGCTGATAATGCGATCTTCTAAAACAGGGCGCAAAGCATCGAGTGTAGCTTCGGCTGTGTGGCACGTAGCGCCGTCCTGTTGAAACCAAATGTTGCTAATATCCTCCTCTTCAATTTTTGTGAACAAAACTTCGTTCAACATGGCCCGATAACGATCGCCATTGACTCTAACTGCCACTCTTTGCTCATTTTCGAAGAAAAATGGCCCAACTATGCCTCTAGACCAAAATCCGCACCAAACAGTGACTCGTCTTGGGTGTATCGGCTTTTCTGTGTCCCAAATGCGACAATTTTGCTTGTTTACATACCCGCCAAGATCAAAATGAGCTTCATCTGAAAAGATTTTTTTTGGCAAAATCATTACCATGATTTTCAAAGTAATGTCGCAATATTTCCCAGCGTTGTTCAAGCGTATACACAACCATATTCGTTCAGCGGAAGAATAAAACTAATTATCTGTCAAATCAGACATGAGCTAAGTGTTGCCATTCACGAAACAAGCAGTAGTTGAAAAACAAAACGTTAGATGGCGGACCCTTTATTTTAAGAATTTAACGGATATTAAAGGCTCTCTTTAATAACACATTTGCTTTTTCTCCCTTATTATTCTTCTGTATACATTATTTCCTGTTGCTTCCAATTGTTGTTGCAATTTTATCATATATTATATATTTTTATGATTTATTTTTAATTTCACTTTTTTTGTTTATTTAGAAGAGTGGTGGGCTGGCTACTCCGTTAATATTTATTTTTAATAAATCGTTTAGAATTCAAATCACGTTTTCCTAAATAAAACAAAACTAATAAAAACGTTGCAGCTATTAAAAAAGGTGCTTAAAAAACTAACTATTTTATTAATCATTTCATGAAAACCGTTTTTCAAATAACTTAAAAACGAGTAAAAAGCTTACGTCTTTTTGTTGTAGTTTCTTGATGTTCTATGAAAATATTTCATATTAAAATATGCATATGTATGTATGTGTGGATGCTGTTTTATGTTTATCACTCTTATGCTCTCTTTTTTCTATTAAAAATACTGACTACAACAACAATGCTGTCTATGTTATTAACGGATTTATTTAAATAATTGAAAGAAAAGCTTAAATATATTTATACATACATACATACATACATATTTACGTGTATGCTTTGTATGTGTTCACTGTGTTATTTAACGGAAATCGACAAACACGACTTTATACATGTGAAGGTGGAAGCACAAATAATAATTATTTTTATGTACACAATACTTAAGAAATCCATAGAAATAAATTGAAGTCTGTGACAGGGAGAGTGAGCGGTAATGAGTGGGCTGCCGTTTTTTTTTTTGGTTTTTTTTTTCGTTAAGCTTTTCAAAAATGAATTTTTTTATACTACGTAATGCTTGGTGTTCAAAAAGGGGTTTTTTTGCTCATCGTACAAATAAAATAGCACAGACGCCTTTGCAAATGTTTATATATCGTATCATACAGTATGCGTCATATTCAAGAGTGTATGTCTTTTTTATTATTGTTTGGAACATACAGCAACGAAAACGAAAGTGTTTTTTATGAGAATTTAAAAAGAGGTCTTTAAGGAACAGGGTGCCACAAAATAAAAGAAACCTTATTATTAAGCAATTGAAGTTAATTCTTTTCATTTTTTTGGAAAATCGTTATTTATATACTACATATTTGAGAAAAATTGTTTTATGGGGTCATAAATTAAAATTTTTAGTACTTATTCCTGATATTTTTATCTTATTTGGTGATATTTGAAATTGAGTGACAACCCAGGCTTAAAATTGCTTTTTATCTTCAATAACGACTTTATTTAAATGATTTTGCACGTTTTTTACATTAAAAAAAAAAAACATTTTTATGACATTTTTATAGCCTTTTAAACTAAAAGGCTTTCGTTTTGTATTAAGAACTAAGAACGCGAGAAAAATGCAAAATAAACCCTACATCTGGCATATTGAATTACCCAACGATGATATTAAGTATTTATTGGGTAGATGGTATAACTTAATAATTTTAACATAATGATTTCAATTTCAGTTTTTTGCCACAACATCCTTTAATAAAAAATTCGTTAAATTTTTAAAAATATTCTTAAGCTATTTAGCATTATGGAACCACTTAAAACATTATTTCTCTTTATTGATTTCCTAAGAACAGAACAGAAACACAATTGATTACAGAATTTTTGTAGGAATTTCTACTGCACACTTGGACTCCTATATTTTATTTTATTTTCTATCTGGTGTGTTCAGTTTATTAATTCTATTAATTTATAACTGCCGATGCATGAGTCTGAAAAACCCCCATCAATATAAAAATTAAAAATTAATTGGCGCCACTAGCAGCAATCATACACACACACACACTCATACACTTACATTTGCACTTAAGCATTAATAGAAAATCTTAAAGAAAAAAAATTAAAAACAATTTCGCCTGCTTTCGTATTTAATTGATATCGACAATTACTCGTAAGTAGAAGAAATTTAGCCACCGCATAAGGGTCTCTTTCACTTTATCTGCTCTTTATCAAAGTTTTAAGTTATGTGAGTATTATAAAAATAACAACAAGAACAGCAATAAGCAGAAAAAAAACCGATCATCGACACAGATGTGTGTGCTTGTACATTTTTAAAACTTCTATTTTTTTTTAGCTTAAAAAAATATATTTTTTTTTCTGATATAAATAACACAGTGGCCTATTTTTTAATGTAATGCACACGCACACGCATACACGTAAATTTTTTAAATAATCCACCACCAACAAGTGCAAATGTTACAACAACAATGATAACCAAATTTTATACAGCTTCCCATGTTATACTTCATTTTGCTTCTGCTCGCTCTTTCAATCATTCACTCGTCTTTTTATTTCTATCATTTTAAAAGGTATCCATCACTATTTACAGCAACAACAACAACAACATAAAAATAAAACTGCATAAAAACTGACACACACAAGTGCTCATACGATTTTTATATTTTTCCGCATTCTTTTCATAAGAAAACAAAACAAACAAACAAAAACACGATAAAATTTGTAAACAAAAACAATATTGGAAATTGTACTGAAAAAAATAAGAATGGTAGAAAAACAAAAACAATAAAGAACTAAACTAGCAAAAGAAAATGAAATCAAAACAAGAATTTCAGAAACATAAATTTTCTTCTTTTTTTTCTCTTTTTTTTCTCTTTTGCGTAGTAATTGCAACCATTGATTGCTTTTAGTATTTAAACAAATAATGGCGGATGCAAAAAGTCTGCATGCCTGCCTGCCTGCCTGCTAATGCATGTTTTTATTTATTGTTGTAATTATTATTATGATTTTGCGTATGTGCTTGTGCTTGTATTTGTTTTATTCATTATTTGTTTACATTCTTATTACATGCTGGTGTGTGTTCTTGTATAAGTTCTTGTATAAGACATTGTTAAACAACAATGTATGCGCAATAGAAAAGAGTGAGAACGCACACTGGTGTAAAGACATAATTTGAAAGTGCTTTTTAAAGAATTTTTTAATAACAATTCTAAAAATTACAAAGAAAATTAAAAAAAGAAATAAAATTGTACGAAATTAATGATTTTAGGGAATTATAAACATTTTGTATTGTAATATTTTTAAACTAAATGATGGGAAAGTATAGTATTGTAAAAAGAAAAGGGAAATATGCTTGTAGATATTCTTTCAATTGAAGCTTTATTGTAAAAAAGCAAGATTTCTAAAAATGGGAAATAATTCATTATAAAGCTAAGTACATCGTTTCAACACATAAAATGTCTGTCTAATTATAAAAATTTAATTAAAATTACAAATTCATTTAAACAATTTGTAAGAAATTTACAAGTATTAAACAAAAGTTTACGCCTTATTTTATGTTCTTTTAAAATTCTACCTTTTACGCCCCTAAAACTATGCTGTAAATTCAAAGTTGTCTTAATAATTCATTTGCAATTTGAAAACAAAATTTATGCAACTACATTTCTGTTAAAGGATTTACTAATTCAAGGCTATTTGAAAAATATTGTAAATAAATAAGTTTTTATTTGTGTTTGTGACAAATATAAAGAATTGTAAGCTTTAGCAAAACCAAAAAAAGACAAACTTTATTAAACATTTATTAACTAAAAACACTTGTCATGTCAACATATCCTGGCCAAAGCTAAAACTAGAAAAAAATTATCAAACGACATGCTTTTTTGCCAGTAGTTTTTAATGGGCAGGCTGACTGTAATTCCATAAAATAAAAGCATGTTGATGATGGTCACTAGTTATTTTATATTTAATGACGTATCCTTACAGCAGTATTAAACAGTAGTCTACATGTACATGTACAATGGCGGTCAAAATAATTGCAACCGGTCTGCTGACACAAATTTTTCCTTTTGATTCCCAAAGGCTCTTCAGACCAATGTATTCTTTTCTATTGTCGTAGAGTCCGATTCTCATGTGCTTGTACAATGTTAAGACGAATTTCTCTGTTCTTTTCGAATATATAGGGTTTTTTTGTAGCTTTATAGCTTCTGACACCATATTTCTTGGCTCTTATATGAATGGTTGATATACCAACATTAATTGGAATTTAAGTTTTTGCTTCTCCTGGTATTACTTTATGATATTTCACATAAAAGTTTTTGATTTTTCTGTCTTTGTGTGCTATTGTTACACGAGGTTTTACTCCCTTATGCACCGTATGAATATTGCCTATTGACTTTTTGACAAATTGTTGGTTGTGGAATAGAATACTTTACTGACATTTCTTTGTGTGAAACTCTGCTACGATAATCATGTAAAATTCGGATTTTTAATTCAGAATTGTATTTGCTGCCGGCCATTTTTTGTTTGTTTTTTTTTTTTAATAAGACCAGCACTCAGTTGATAACCCCTACTCATGCAGTGCATTGTGCTGGTACTCGAAAAATAGGTTATGGGAAGGAGAATAGATAGAGTGAGAGCGAGACACTTGAATGCTTCTTTCGACACTCGAAATATGTGCTCGTTCCCACAAACGTCACAATGAATTCTCATGCCCAGAACATCAAGAGCATCTGATTCCTCAATATCTACATTATCCATATATACAAATGACAACACACCACCACGTCTGTGTGTCAGAAAGCAACATTGGGTCTGGCGCGCATTAAAGTCGAGCCTGTTCGCGCGACCCCACTCAGAGTGTGTCGTTCATATTACGGCTTTTTTGACAAATTTACAAATGTTGCTGTCATCTGCAAAAGAGTAGATAGGATTAGAAGTGAGAAAAAGAAAGTCATTAAGAAATAGAGTTGAAGAAAGAACAGAGCCTTGCGATACCCCTGAATTTATCCTGAACTCGTCAGATGAAATCCCGTCTATAACCAATCTTATAGTGCGATTTCTTAGAAAGCTCGATATGAATCGAGAGAAGTGACTACCGACACCAAAGGCAATAAGTCAAATGCCTTAGAAATATCCAGGGCCACAACCTTACTCTCACCAAATCCATGAATGGACCTGTTCCAAACTTCAGAGAGTAACGCCAGCAGATCACCTAGAGAGCAACCTTTACGGAAACCATATTGGCGATCGCTCAGCAAATTGTTGGACTCTAAATATTTCACAAGGTGATGATTAATCATATTCTCCATAACTTTGGAAAGTGTCGAACAAACTGCTATTGGGCAGTAGTTTTCAGGGTTACTAGCCTCACCCTTTTTAGAGATTGGCGTTAAATTGGCGATCTTCGAGCAAGATGCTCAAATATTACTTTTTTGTTGTTGTCTTTAATTAAAAGACAACAAAGGCAAAGATTTCTTCCTGCTATTAAAAAAAAGGAATCAACAAAGTTATTCAAATACCAAAAATCAAGGATTAAAAACCAATCGGAATGAAATGGATAACTGAAGAGCTTACCCATTAGTTGCTTACTGCTTTAGTTGCAAATATTTTGAGCACCACTGTATATATATTTTTACTTTTAATGGCAATTCGTTAAATAGTATTGCAAATGGCTTTGGTAGCAGAAATTAATTGCTTTCACTTGCAATATCCTTTATTTTAGTTTATAGACTTTTTTCTTTAGCTAACGCCTAATGATATGTGAAAATTTAATGAGTATTTTATTTGTCTAGTGTAAAAATTGGCGTAATGTTTAATTAAACTTTATTCCCATGTCATAAATTATTGATAATGAATCCCAATAGAATAGATAGATAAGGGACTCAAAAAACTTTTATTAATTTAACGAGTATTGCGTTTTACAATTGATAAAATGGCTCACTTTAGATTAAATTTGGCATAGAAATCCGAAAGCTTTACGTTTCAGTGTATATACATTCTTCGCCCTTCTTAAGCTTGGCAACTACTTGGTGCTGTACTGCAAGGTGTAGTATGTCCTGTTTATTCTAAACTTTGTGGAGTCTAAAGGAAATACTACTCGGAGATTCATTGCGGCAGCTGCAGCTTGTTGCCTAGTTCGAGCATATAAGGATCTCAAAAAATTGCGAGTAGGGTCTACCAGTAAAACTCTCTGGAATACATAATTAGAAAAATGCGGTTAAAATTGATCTTAGATATCAGTTCACTCAAATCCGTTTTCTTTCATAAAATAAAAATAGTATCTAATTTTTAATTCTAACTAAAAGCACTTATTTTTTTCTGCAATAAACCTAAAAGTATGCCACATGATCCTAAAACTTATGAAAACAGCTTCATAAAATTCCAATTAATATTTTTAATTGCCTTAAGCTGTTATAATACTTCCAACTTATATTGACTTTCTATAAGCCTTTACATATGCTTTATATTTTATACATGGATGTTATAGAGTTAATATAAGCATACATATGTATGTGCTATATAAAATGTATGTGTATATGTGTGTGTGTCTTTTATTTCAAGCTAAAAGTAGGTCATTTGTTTATTAGTTTTTCCAATAAACTATTAATTCTGTGTAAATATAAAAAGTTAAGGAAAAACTCTTGAATTTTATCATTCAATTATCTTAATGAAATAAAGGGTTAACAAAAACGCCTTAATATATGCTTTATGCAAATATTTTTACATAGAGTAGGCCAGACTAGCATGTTATAAAACAACCTAATTATGTTACACTGACACATTTTTAATATGGTAACACTCCTAGTCTACAGGAAAAGTAGTACAAAAAGAGGGAGAAATGATTTAGGAGAGTAGAAAAATAACTATAAGGTCCTTAAAAGTTAAAAATGAGTGTTAATTCTTTTTTTTTTTTTAAAGAGAACTCAAAAGTCAAAAAAAAATAAATTAAAAGCTTAACCTCTTTTATGGTCCTGCTTACAAACATGTTTGGACTTGCATAGTGGTAATGTTGTGAGCTTAAAAAGTCCCTGTGGTTTGGTTTATTTATACCATACTCCATACCATATGGGTTTCATATAAAAATATTCGTTTATATATATATATAATGCATTTTACTTTCTCTCTCTCTCACTCTCTCTTATACTGTGTATTTGCTTTAGAGTTGAAATACTTATAAATATTACATAAAAATTTTTGTAAATAACAAAAAATTGTTTGTTTTTTTTCTAATATTCGCTCCGTAGTTGTGGTATGTGTAAGTATTTATTCTCCAAATTGTGTGGGAGAACTACCCTTGTCACTTCACTTCTCTCACTCTCTCTTAAGTGTCGAACAACTTATGTGAGTATATTCTTTGGCAAAAATGCAAAATGAAAATTGTGAAATTCACAATAATTGTGTGTAAAGTTTACTCAAGTTATGCATATTTGTAGTTGTTGTTCTTACTGCTGCTGATAAAAGCATAAGAACAAGGGAAATTTTACATGTGTAGCATGCTTTTTGGCGTAACCTCATTGTCTGTAGGTGTAAAACTATTTGCATTGATTTTGAGAATCAAAAACTTTGTAAATTTTTTATTTTTATTTTAAAAAGTATTTAACTGTTTTGATACTTTACCTGTTATCGTAACTAATCAATCTTTAATAAAATTGAGAAATTAAAAATGTGTTAAAATGTTATCAGTTGTTCGTATTTCCAAAGAACACTTAAAACCTTTATAGAATTTGTTTTTAATTATATTAACGCAAATATACATTTATAATATAATGTGTTGGCGTTTTTTTTATGTTTTATTCGGAATAACTATACATTTATTTCAAAGAAATTTATTAAAAACCTGAAGAAAGAAGAAAGAAAATACAAGAAATGATAAGAATTATTATTTATAAGACAACAACTCTTTGTCAATAAATGTTTAAACGACAGTCATAAATTGTTATTGTCTTTTCGTGTAAAGGTCTAATTTAGACAAACCCACCAACCAATCCACGCCAAATACTCAACCAACGAACTTTGATAATGAAAAAAACAGAAATTTGCTAAAATACACGTTTATCAGAAGTTTCTTTAAAATTAATATTTAATGTAAACAAAACAAGAAGAAAAAAATAAGGAAAGTACTCGTACTTATTTTTTATTATCAATTTTGATAAGATATAAAAAAACAGAGTATTACAATATTATTTATCAAAAACATCAATAATATTTATGATTTCTGATGAACGGACATATAAAGTTTCATGGTTTTTATTTATATTTTGAGAAAAAAAAATTCAATTGCCTAAAAATTACTTAAAAGAAATCATATTTGAAACGAATTTGCGTCTGCAGTTTTTATTGTGTTTTATATGAATAAATCGATTACTTGTAGTAAACACTAATACCACTTCAATTATTTGCTCATTAATAATTTATCGCCTGTAATACTGTTATTGTTTACTTTATCGTTATAAATTTTATACAGTTTAAGTTCAAGTTTATTAACATCTATTATCTATACATATGCCACACATACGCTAATAAAGTTACTCACCTCCGTTTCGTTCACTTCTCACCTATTTACCTATATACACATAGAAGCATAAATAATAAAACCTTTGTTTTTAATTACATTGATAAGAATCTAAAGTAAGTTCATTCATTATCTATCTTTCTGTCTCCTTGACTCCCTCTCTCTCTCTCTCTCTCTCTCTCTCTCTCTCTCTCTCTCTCTCTATAGGTACATACGTAAGTAAAAATATAAACTACAGTTTATTAATAAGGCAAGTTTTACTGTCTTAAGCAGTGTTGTAATTTTGCAGCAGGTGTTGTCAACATGTTGTTTTTATGAAAACGTAAAAACAGTGTAAATGTGTTGTTTCCGTTTAAATTAAATGGGAATTCAGAACTAATAATATTTTAATTTAAATGCCAAACGCAATTTATTGCTTTACTTCTAAGAAACAACACAATAATGTTTTTTTTTCGAAAATTGCAATTTTCATTCTATTTTACATAAAATCCTTGAAAACGTCGCCTTTCGTTAGTGGTTCAGACTTGTGTAACCATGACACCTACACTTCTTGGAAAAGATTTTTATTGCTTCCTTGTTAAAGGTACGTGTTGTTGCTTTGCGTGTGTATGTGTCTGCTATTCAATAGAAAACTTATGCAATAATTCTCTCTCTTTAGTGGTTTATTCTTTAGAGCAACTCACTTTCACAGTATTTTTGCAAATTATGCATATATTGGTTTTTAAATTGTCATAAATTCTCTTTGTCGAATAAAAGAAGAGCGAGAAAGGCATTATTTACAATTTTAGTGCATACAAGTGGTAAATTTAAGTTTTAAATTTAAAAGAAACTTTAAATATGAACGAAATATACAATTTATGCTCAAAAATCTTATGCCGAAAGTTACTTCGATTCCTCGATATATTGATTATATGTTGGATTACCTCAGTAAGGATAAAATATAAAGGGTCCGCCAAATATTTTTTTTTTTTTTTTTGGAAATGCTATAAAAAAACTACTGAATATTTTCTCAAATTTCTTTTTTTATTTGAAAGTACAATCCTTTCGGTTAATAATGGAAAATAATGTCATTCAAATGGCTGCCTCGGCTGGCCATGCAGTAGTCTACACAATCGGTCCAATTTTTAAGCACATTATCAATGTGGCTTTACGAATATTGTTCTTTGAAGCGTCAATTGTCTCTGGCTTGTTGGCGTAACACTTATCTTTGACGGCACCCCACAAATAATAGTCCAACGGTGTCAAATCGCAGCTCCGAGGTGTCCAAACGACCTCAACTCTGCGGCTGATAATGCGATCTTCAAAAACAGGGCGCAAAACATCGAGTGGTGGCTTCGGCTGTGTGGCACGTAGCGCTTTTTGTGAACAAAAATTCGTTCAACATAGCCCGATAATGATCGCCATTGCCTGTAACGGCCACTGCTTGACCATTTTCGAAGAAAAATGGCCCAATTATGCATCTGAACCAAAATTCGCAGCAAACAGTGACTCGTATTGGGTATATCGGCTTTACAATGTGTGCGTGCGGGTCTTCTGTGTCCCAAATGCGACAATTTTGCTTGTTTACATACCCGCCAAGATCAAAATAAGCTTCATCTGAAAAGATGATTTTTTTTTGGCAAAAGCGGCATCTTCTGTAAGTCGATCGCAGACCCAGATTCCCAGCGTTGTTCAAGCGTACACACAACCATATTCGTTCAGCGAAAGGATAAAACTAATTATCTGTCAAATCAGACATGAGCTAAGTGTTACCATTCACGAAATAAGCACTAGTTGAAAAAAAACTTTAGATGCCGGACCCTTTATTTAGCTGGATTATTAATCAGTTTTTTTGTTTAAAATAAAAAAATGTGTCTTAAGGCTTAAATATATGCAAAATAGTGTTACCTACTTTATGGCTTATTTTTAAAGTGTTTTTTTACTCGAGGAGTAATATATATCGCACTTGATCAACAAGAGGGTATTAACTCAAAATTTTAAAATTTTCAGTAGAGGTGAAAAACTGTTTATGGTTACATTTTAAGAGAATGTGAAAATCCGAATACATCATAGTAAGCAAAAAATATAATACGATACATTCCTATTTCCACTTTTGTATTAAATCAAAATAATAACTTTTTGGTAATATATAGGTACTCACTACTCTATCAAGAAAATGGTCTCAAATATGGTCTCAATATGGTTTTTACAGTAGATAGATATTGATGTTGTTAGTTGATTTCTTGCAAAAAGTGAAATTTTGAAAATTATGAGTTAATACCCTTTTGTTGATCAAGTGCGATATGTATGTATGAGTACCTGAAATATGCAAGGTCTTTTAGCATTAACAAAGTCGTTGACCTTTTATTATAACAAAATAAAACGAAATATAAATTCTTTACGTAGTAGTAATGTTATCATATCGCAAGTATTAAATATGCAACATAATAAAAATTAAAGAAAAGTTGCCGAAACAGACATTTTCAAAATTCAAAAAATTGCCAAATGTATGTCAGTGTCATCAAGGATATATTATTTATCTAAAAATTAACCATTACACAGTTTTTTAATAAGTAATATAAGTAATTTGAAACAATATTATACTCAACATGTGTATTATGTGCCAAGCACTTAAAATGTCTTACAATCTGGCAACCTTACACGAATGTTTATGTTTATGGCGATTATTTTTCAATAATTTTTTTGGCTCTTAGCCAGGTGACACAGAGACTCATATACGTTTGAAAGCCAAAAAGGAAAACAAAAATAAATAAAAATATGAAGTAAAAGTAAATGTGGACATTAAAGCATAACGACAACAAATACTATAATAAACTATAACATTTCCCTCTTTTTTGGTAAATAATACATATAAATCAATATTAAATACCCCAATCATTATGATGGAGGAAAGAAGAATTGAAATTGTAGAGAATTTTCAGTTTCATTTACTTGTCTCCCTCTGACCAAAGATTAGTTAAATTTATTTGTGTTTCACTAACTTAAAAAAAAAAACATTTAGAAATATAAAGAACTATAATTTATAATAATTTTTATGGTTTATTGCTAAATAAATATTTCATAAAATATATAAAGTATGACGTTAGCAAGTGAATAACAAGCTAAAATTTATTTATGATGATAATTATTGTGCATACAGACAAATTGTCTAATAAGCAGGGCAACCAAAAGTAAACAAATTTACCCTTCTTTAGCAAATTTGTTAATACTTTCATTTCATTATTTTCAGCACCTTTTAAACAAAATATGATTATATGATTATTAATAGAATAGATAAGAATGATAAGGAAAACAGAGTTCCAAATCCTGAAACACAACTTTCTAATGTTTAAATGTGACCCTCTTTTAATAAGAAACACACTATGCAACTTATAACGCGTATTAGAGAGATATGTATATCGAAGTTGCTAACAATAAAAAATTAATCTTGTGTGCTAAGTTGCATGCTTGTCAACTTGAACTCTCTCTGCGCCTGCCCGTCTCTAGCTGTCAAAAGGAACCTATTCCTTGGCAAGTACAACCTTGGTGAGTAAGCAGCTAGATCTCTCATGTCTACAGGCTGGATCTAATATGCACCACATTACTCTACATAACGATGTAGATGTCAAACTTGAGTCCTTTCGACTGCACTTGACTGTTTGCGCTCGGTAAGTTAACATTAAGCCAACCGACCAAACAACCAAGCTCAAAGCACAGTTGAATACGAAGCGTTGACCAGCTTCATGTGGGTACAACTCTGGAACCATGTTAACCCTTTTCTACAATACAATAATGGATACCCTGTTTATATTTTTGTTTTGTTTTTTTCTCTCCTCCATTCGTTTCCTTTTTCACTGTTGGTTTTTTATACTTTTTAATTGAAATACCACCAACACACACCTTTACTGGCACCACCACCAGCCAACAACAATTCAAATCACGTCATCGTCATTCTCATCAATTGTGTTTGTTCAAGAAAAACGTCATTGTCGTAACAGTTTATTGTTGCCAGATTGTTTTTATATAAATTGCTTTAATTTTTGTTTTTTTTTCTATGCATAACAAGAATATCAAAATAGAAACAAGCTTAAAACGAAATATTGCAGAAAACACACCTACACGTACCATTTAACGAATAAAGGCAGCTCGGTGATGACTAATTGCATTATTTTGTTTTAGTTTTAATAATATTTTGAGCAGTTTAATGCTTAAATATAAAGAATAGATGTCCTTTTTATCACATTTTCTCCTAAAAATGCCGATTATCTCTTTATCTTTTTTACCCTTATCAGTTAAACTATAAGTATTAGAATTTTGACATTTGTATAGTTATAAACACTATAAACAACAAAAACTAAAGCATATAACAAGGAAAGAAAAAATATCTCTTCTGCCTTATTTTGTACTTTATTTATATTTTATTCATAAATTTATTTAATTTTTTCATGTTTTTGTCGCTGTGATTTGAATTATTTGCCTGTCAGTCTATATGAGTGACTGTTAACGCTCTCCAAATCTCTTTTTATATAAAGCAACATAAGTAAATATATGTATGTATGTATGCATATGTGAAAATATTTTTGTATATTTTAATACATTCGCTGATAAGATGAGATATTTGTCTCTGTTTCACAATTTCTGGAATTATTTTTTCCTAATGGCTAAGAACAGTTCTAATTGGCGAAATAGGCAAAACAAAAGTAATCAAAATATGTATTGATATACACACTAAAGTTTCTTAGAAGAGCTAAATAACAGATTGTTTTGCGAGCTACTAGACAATAACAGTGTTCTACAGCCAAAATTATGACCATAAAGATTGTCGTGCGATATAGCCAGTACTACAGAGTATTCAATAGGAATATAGATGTATATTTACTAATTAGTCAGTCTACACAATACATCGAAAATTGCGCAACATTCAACTGTTACAATGTTGCGCCTTTTGTGGACAGGGTTACAGATAGCGGAATTTACAGATCGAGTGACATTAAAGTTTACTTTAACGAGAACTATAAACTAAAATCGTTCGAACTACATCTTTAGGTGCATTTCAGAAAGATTCTAAAAAATTTGTATGTATGAAAAGAAAATGGCTGTCTTGAGACTGGCTTAAATTCAAATGAGATACCTTTTATAATTTTTGATAAGCATAAGAAGAGGCTTAATATCTCTTAAAAAATAAGTATAATCGGAATTGACTAAATATCTTCTCTGTCATTGCCTTGCATATAGTGACATACTTTTTCATTAAAAAGTTCTTAACATTGCAGTCTATTTATAATTATTTATGTTAGTAAAGTCCTTAAAGCCAACATATCTATAGAATAAAATTTAATTTCAAACCTCTTGAAATGCTTAAAAGGAAAAATAACGAAATTTCTTTTACCTAAACAAGAAATATAATAAAAGAAATTACTTGTTTACCTACTTTCAATGTGAAATTTTCTAAAGGCAACACAATTTCATGCACAAAAATAGCATAGCCTACTTTTAGGCTCATGTATACAATATATGATTTATTATTTAAAAGTACTCGTATATGTATTTGTTTTTCTGCTTTTTTACAATTTGTGTTGCCGGTATAAGTGTTCAAGTGTGTATTCCTTAAAGTCATTGACACTCTATATAGATGTTAACACGATTTTTTAATAGTATTTTTATATTTATTTTAAAATGTACATACATATTTACATATGTATGTACGAGTATATTTCTTTTAATAGCACTTTTTATTTAATACCAACTAATTACATATTAAAGACATTTATGCTCTCAACGGTAGTAACAAATTTTATAATTTTTACATGTTATTTTCTGTTGTCTATTTTTAGGCTCGTGGGGCAGCAAAATTAATATAAAAGAGAGAAGAGTAAATAATGGTAAGTTGTAGAAAATTAGATTTATATGTATTGATAAATTGGGAGCATGCAAAAGAATACTAAGAAAAGTATGTAAAATATTTTAAAATTACCACTCTTTTAGGGATTTTTTTTTTTTAATAACAAATTTCCAAGAAATTTGCTAATTAAATTTCGGCTTTTGCCTGTTTTTTAACATGAAGAGGCACAATAAGGACCAGAATATAATTTTCATATCATTTATAATTTAACTCTTGTTCTTTAAAGTTTTTTTTTTTTCATTTATGTTGCTGCTGCTTAATATGCCCCATTGAACCAATTTGATGTGGTGCAACATATGTTTTCACATTTCATTTACAAGTACTGCTCTCTTTTTTTGCCACCATAAAAAATAAATTCCGAAATATTCTAAAAGAGTATCATTTTTCTCGTTTTTATAGGGGGGATTTTAAATTGTCTTTTGGAATTATTTTTTATCGCTAACATAAAGCAAAAAGTCAACTTATGGGGTGTATTAAATTGCAAATAACCAGAGAATTTTATTTATTGTTTTTTCTTTTAATTTTTTACACGAATGAGTTATTTTGTTGATCCATATGTTCGACATGTGAAGTATAATGATTATGGGAACTTTTTAAAAAACGCTTAATAATATTTAGAGCCATATGTTACTCGATTTCCATATAAAAAGTATTATTATATTCGAAAAGAATTTAATTGAAATAAATTTTCAGTTTGAGTAGTATTTGATCGTAAACTACCAAATCTAAAAATTAATACCACTGCAAATGCAAATGGTCTTCAGTAAAACGTCATAGTCTTATTCAGTTGTTACTTCAATTAAAACTTATAATTATTGCTTTTAATATGCATTCAAAGACATTTAACAAAAATTGCCTAAATGTATGCAACATTTTTGAATTTTTTTATTTTTTTTTAGTTTTTATGTAATAAAATCATTTCTTACAACTTATCTCTTAATTCTTCTGTTGAATGTTTAATTCGAATTCAAAACAAATTTCGCATTCTTTAATAAATTGAATAGTCAATAGTTTACCTAAAAGTATGCACAAAATTTGTTCTTCAATTCAATTTTAAACAATGGTTTTAATTATATCTTGTAATTGATTTATTTTCTCTTTCTTTGTACAAATTATATAATAATTCTTACTTCAGCTGTCATCTCCATGAGATGGTGGATGTACTTCATTATTACACTTGGGTAACCATAACTCGTAAATAATGAAAGAAAACGATTTCATTTTCTTTTTTGGTTGTTATATTTCTTTCTTACGTTTATTATAGTTCATACCACGAATAATTAATACAGTTCGTTATTCTCATGCATTTTTTAAGATTTTTCCATTGCATGCAATTTCAGTCAATATTTTTTTTCATTCTCTGCTTGGCTGTCTCAAAAGAGATGAGGCACAATGGTATGATTTTTTTTTTTTTTTGTTGAATATACTTGCAACACAATTGCAATTCTCCCACACTTTAGTGGCATGAAAAACTGGAAAACAAGAATTCGTGAACAGCAGCAGTAGCCAATGAAACACAGAAGAAAACAAACACTTTCATTTTTTAATTTTTCTTTTTAAATCTGTTTACACTGGCAAAACTTAATAGAAATTGAAAATTTTAAAACTTTTTTATATGCTTCACTTAATACACTGCAAGTGAGGAGGAGGTTTCTTTAAAAAAAGCTCTTCAGCAAGCAGACCATTTATTCATTTGCAGTCATTATTAATAAAACCTTAATGAAATATTTTTAAAATAAAAAATAATAATAGAAAAACGAAGAAAAACTTCTCTTTTATTTTAAATTTTGTAAAGCCATGAACATATTTTTTTTTCCAAAAAAACTGTAACAATAAAGTTCAGGGACAAATGTAATGTGTATGTATAAGGAATAGTAAAACTCGTGAGTTTTGTCATACATAATGCAGTCTTACTAAAAAACGTCCCAATCAAACATCAAGTGCAATGTGAAGCAAGCTTTGTAAAAAGAAACAAATTTTAATAGGAAGCTGGCTGCTCATTGGCTCGTAGAATTTTAGATCACAGGACTTACAAGACATTTCACTTTCTTGCTGAGTCTGAGGAAGATAGCAAGAGATTAAAAGTAAGTTAAAGTAAACGTAAGGTTTAAGACGACTAAAAGAAGATCTTAAAACGTTTTAAGAGTACCGCATTAAAGGTGGCTACTCTTAACAAAATGCTTTTTCTTCTAAAACTTAAAACAAATCTCTCAACTTTTGTTTGTATTTTCCCTAGAAATGGACAAAATTCTCAGCTTGCTTGTCTTAACAACATTCCTTTATACAGATATTAACTTAAACCCTTAACAACCCCTACAGTTATAAAAACCCTTGTAATCCATAACGTCTGAAAAAAAAACGTTTGTAGTCTACAACAATTTTATTCAACACCCACTACATTCATTTATCACTTGCATATCTTTGCTAAGAGCAGAGATTTTTCGTCTAAGAGACCACACATTGAGTAAGTTTTGCCATCTCAACAAGTTACCCAAATAAAGTTTACCTTTTTCGAAAGTTTTTTATATTTAAGGGAACATTTTTAATACCATACACCTTCTCAAATACAGTAGTTGTTAAATGAAGAAAAAGTAGAAAAAGATGTGATCTCCTTTAACACTTGACTTGTCAAGGTCATTGTATCGTATCGCATGTTCAGGGTTATTCTCTTTTTGCTAAGATACTACTACTAAGTCGTTGTGTTTGCTGCTTTTTAATCCCATCACTAACCATTTAAGACGTTACGAAACAACAGAAGACAATTTTTTTTTGCTTTCTAGCTGCTTAACTTTAAAGTTTTCATTTTTTTACAAGAATCTCGTTTTAAGTAAGAAGTAATGATAAAACCAACAAAGTCAATGGCAAGAAGAATGGCATTTAAACTTTTTTAAGTGTGGAAAGAGAAGCAAAAACAGGGTTAAATAGAAAAGCCAATGAATTTTACTGCAAATAATCGTACAATGTATACATACATCTAAGAAATCCCAGCATGGCATTGCAATTTGACTTGTGGTGTATCTTCACTACCTGCGGTGGTTGTAGTTTTTGTATATAATTTTACGTAGAACTGGTTTATGTATTAAACAACAGGATGGTTATGTGAAAAGTTAGAAGTATTAACAGAACTAATTGTGAGACTGTAATAAATTTCTAATTTTTAAGAATCAAAAATCTTTCTCATCCTCAAACACATATGCTCTATTTTAAAACAGGACATTTCCCACATGTATTCTCGTTAAAGCATGTGTATGTATATCGATTCAGGATTCTATAAATAAAAATGTTGTTTTTTCTTCTGAAAGATCGTCTTTTTAGTCTGTGTGGTACCCAAATTGTTGCTTGACTTGCTCCTAGTGAATCTTCAAATAAGATTTCACTTTAAAATCAACTGAACCACTCACCATAAGCAATCTCAATCAATACTCCTCAGCTTTTTTCTTTGAAGAAAATGTTCATATTCAAGACTTCTAAACGTTTTTGTTGTTGACGTTTCAACAGAACGGCTTACATATTGTTACGTTTTAACCTTTTTAAAACGTTTGAGTTCGTTTATATTGCGCTAAAATAAAATAAAACACTACTTTGCCGTTGTTTTACAGTTTGTCTCTTTTTTCTATTTACTGCACTATACAACATACAACACTTTTATTTGCGCCTAAACAGACTTCACTTTGTGACAGCCAAATGAAAACTAACTAACTAACTAACTAACCATTATTAGTATCGAATGTTCTTGTAGTTTCTGCAAATTTCGATTTATTTACGATAAATTCAAACGGTGTAAAACCAAAATACCCCCAAAAAAAATCGAACTGGCAACACCGTTACGCATGCAGGCGGCAGTGCTCTTAAATTAGAAAAGGTATTAATGGCAACAATGGCAAGCCACGACACAAACCAATAAAGCCCATAGCTAAAATCCCACAATAAGTCCCTGATGTGGTGAATTTTCTCTTTAGCATTTTCCTTTGCGTAACAATATATTAAAAAATATTGACAAATATTTTCGTTTGGCTTGGTCGTCCAAATCTGTAGCAAAAAGATGAAACAGATTTCTGAGATGAACTATCAGAGTAGCGTTATTGCTTTTTGTAGCATTTTTTCTAAATTGATCGATTTTAAACCAAGCAATATTCAAAATTTTAAATTATTCCACCAAAAGCTTAAGGTGTTTACTCTAAACGCCTCATATTCCATATCAGTTCGCAATTATTTAATCGCTGGCAATGGTCTTGTGATTTTAATGCAATTATTTGTTAACAATTAAACGTTAAAAGCGTTCTGTTTTGTTTTGTTTGTTTTGCTATGTTAAGTTTACACAATTTATTTCTGTTCATTTGATTTTTTGCATTGCTGCCAAGTTGATGTCATATGTTATGCTTGAATAAACATAAAATAAGTGCAGAAAAAAAAAAGAAATATTACCAGAGAAAAATAGTGTACATGCACATTTATTTTTTAAATTTTGGTTTCTATTTTTCTTTCCGTATAATAATCATGACGTTGTTTTTGCGTTTCTAATTCGTGTTTTAACGGTCATGACGACACTGTTGCCATACGAACAACTAACTTACCATGCTGCTGTAATTGTTGTCTTACAACACCTGTGATTGGTTGAACGAAATCTAAGATGTGATTTTTTCTCAAAAGTAGTCTTTACGTGTATTTAAGTATTATGATTGTGGCAGTAAACCAAAATGCAATCGATTTTTGCGAGTAATTATCAAATACATTATTCCCTGAAAGATTGGTTCGAAAAGCTTTTTTTTAATAGTTACGATTATGACAGCACGTTTAATTGAGGCTTGGAGGTTGATTATGTCGCCAGCTACACAAGTTTAAATCATAGAAAAACAAAGAAACATAATTTGTATATCAACGAAACGAGCATTGTTGGATAGAAAATTTTATGACATTAATGTTTAAATATGGCCGATTGGCTTGTACAAGGCGCAATCTGAAACACCTATTTTCCAAATTTTTTCTCAGCATATGCGATCATATTTTGTTAATAACTTTTCGAATGTTTATTTCCAGGTGTTCAATTGCTTTTTTGCTCTGCTTTTTTTTTTTTTTGTTTGTTTTTTATATAAGACCAGCACCCAGGGGATGGCCCCTAACTCATGCAGTGCATTGTGCTGGTGCTAGGAAAATAGGTTATGGGAAGGAGGACAGAGGGAGTAGTGTTTAAATTTACTAATTTCGTAAGTGGCAGGAAATAATTCGCTGGAAGATTATTTCACAACCGAGCAGTGCGACCAAAGAACGAATTCTCCCTATAATGCGTTTTGCGATTTACTGGACAATCAACTACAAAAGGATGCGCTCTACGAGAAATACGAGTACTACGTAAAAATATATTATTTTTAGGAATTAATTCCTTAATTTCGTTAGAACACATTCCGTTATAGTACCTATAGAACAATGAAACACACGCCACATTGCGACGGTGCTCCAATGAATCGATAGAGTTAGCTACCCTACCGTCATTGATGAGCATCTTCGCCCTCTCCTGCACGCGGTCAATAAGCTCCAAAATGGACTTTTGAGCACCGGCCTATACATGAGAGTTGTATTCCATTTTGGGTGGGATATAGGTCTTGTAAATATTAAGGAGATCAGATGGAGTGAAGGCACTTGAATACTTCTTTCGACATTTTGATATATGTGATCATTCTAACGAACGTCTCAGTGAATTCTCGTGCCCAAAACATCAAGAGCATATGATTCCTAAATATTCACATTACCCATTGACTCAGATTTGTGTGTTAAAAAATATAATTGAGTCTGGCGTGCATTAAAATCGACCTTGGTCGCACCTTCACCAGGTCACTTGTGAGTGTGTCGTTCATATTCATCCTTCTCGCCCCAACCTCCAAAAGGCTCGGTCTACGATCAAAAGAATATGAGTCACAAATGTTGCTGTTATCCGCAAAAGAGTAGATAGGATTAGAATCTGGTTTATCGACGTAGACAAGTGACTGTACATAACCTCAAAGAAAACAATCCAATGTGTTTAAATCACACGATGTTGGTTTCCAATTAATTAGACCATTATGTGAAACTTCCTTTCCATCAAAAGTTTTTTTTTTTTTTTGAGTAAATCAACGCGTTGTATGGCATGTGGCTCCGTCTTCTTCAAACCACATGTCAGCAAGGTTAATGCAAGTAACATTCTAATCATCATCGTTTTTGAAGTCATATGAACCAATGAATCACCAAACAGTAATTTTTTGTTTTTTTAAACAAAAAGCAACTATTAGCTGTTAAATCGGTAGTTAAAGAAATCAGCGCCAACACAAAGTTATGAACCTCTAAACAAAAACACCCGATATATATAAAAATATAGGGTAAAACCGTATTTAGCGGTAATTTTTATAATACGCTTGTTTTGTTTGGTTTAAACCATTGTGATAAGTACTAGCATTCTCTGTAACACCATTCTTGGTTTAGTTGTTTTAATAAATGCAATCGGCCGTTGGTTTAGTACTCAGTGTATTTCGTTGATGCATTTCTGCTTCTCTTACGTACTCTATCGGCTGTCTGTGATTTTCTCTCTCTTTTAACGGATTTTATTACATTATTTATCAAAATTGAATTTCGTTTCTCGTTCAAGCTGCTTGAATTATTATTGTCTGTTTAATTTTTTCTGTTTTTATTATTACATTTTCAAACTTGTTTTCTACAATAATTTGTTATATGATTATAATAAAAAAATCAAATCTTAGTCAAGGTAAAGGTCAAGTTGACATAATCGCACATTTTCTTTGCTACCTTTAATTTTATTATTATTTTTTTTTTTTAATATATCACTTATTTATGTTTTATATCATTTCCACACTATGTTTTTCAATGTTCAATGCAAATTAATATTTGTATTTGTTTCTGGGTTCATTTAACGTTTAATGTGTTTAATATTTTCTTTTTTTTATTGCTTTTGCTGTTGTTCTAGAGTGTTTAATGTCAAATTAACGTCAAATTGTTAACACGTGTATTAGTAGAAGATAAAATACAAGCCCATCTGCATACTTAATGCATTTGATTGAAATCTTATTCCCAAGATAATTTTCAATTAGTCGTCTCTGATAATGACTCATTTATGTAGAGTATTATACAGCACACTGTTTAACGATAATCAGTCAAACGATTATTTAAAAACTTAAAACAAAAACAAATAATAATACTAATACGAGCCATGTGCTCGGAAAATCTTACAGCATCAAGACTAGTTTTTGTAAATTGTAAAAGTTTTGTTGATCGATGCAAGACATCGCCTTTATCATCTTGACAAAAAGAGCAACGTCCAATATAATTCATTGTTATGAACTCTACCATACAACTTTGCTGTTATCGGTTTTGTATCTCCTAATACAGACATATTGCTATTACTTACTACATAGCGAATACGAGTACAGCAAAATAACAAGGAGAGTTCAGTTTATACAGCTGTGGTTAAACTTATTTCTGAAAAACTTCAAAATATCAGGAAATCTGCTTATGTTACGCCCAAAAGTTCACGTTCGACAACATATAGCAAAAGATGTCGAGTATATTACAAAGGCATGTGATAAGAATATTTTAATATACTCTTTCGTCTAATGACAGGTTAGATCGATCTAAAAATAAGTCTTCATTTCTTGTGAAGAAACCAGAAATGTAGTTAACCCTTTCGCTACATTATATCCATATGGTCACATGCAATTTGTGAGCGTTTTACAACACTGCGAGCAAGGAAATGCTTGTCATTTTAACGCATTATAACATTAGTATGTCTTCTTTATCCGTTAAAATATTTTTACATTTTTTATTTGTTGTTTTTTAATTAAAAAGGTTCAGTTGAAAAAATATAATTTATTTTTAATTTTAATTTAAGAAAAAAAAAATTGGTTTTACAAACATTAACAAATATTTTCTACTAAAATCAACTGCAAAACTTAGAAAAGCCTTTAGTTTAATATTCGATATTAAAAATTTTTGATTTAATAGATTTACAGAGCCGTACGGGCTTGCCTTGTACCTGCAAGGGGCATCTAAAAACCCTATTTAGATTTTTTCCCTTTTGAGTCATTGATTATAAGTTCTAAGGTTAATAAGAGCAGGGTTGGCAAAAACCCGGGTTTTTTAGAAGAAACCTACACAACGGGTTTTATTGCGTTTTACGAAAGCTTCCAAATTTCGTTCAAGTCGACAATATTTTTGGTTTATTTATTCATCACGTTGTTTTAGTATTTATAGTGCAATTTTGCTCTCTTGGTAGGATCAAAGCGACATTGTGTACTATGAGCTGCTAAAATTGGTGATCGGATCAGACTCCAATTACTTCGTTTGAATCATGTATTATGAAGAAAATGGCCAGAATATAAAGTCAGATATGATTGAGTTATTCTTTTGCATGACAACACCTGACCTCATGTCGCAAAACTTTCAAAACAATTATTAGAAACTATCAAATACCGCATCCGTCGTATTCTCCGAACATTGCTCACACCTCTTTATATGGGCTTTCTTTACATGGCATTTCGCTATAACGGCCTTTATGAATTATTGAACACATTCGCTTTAAGTGCAAATTACCTCGTTCTACGTCAACAAAACCGTGGATTCTCCGTTTTTTTAAAAAGTGTAAGGAAAGCAAATGCAACACATTTGCGTCTCGTTTAAAGGTGTCTCGATTTACTATAAAGAGATATGTGTTTATCTTTTAACATGTCACCGAATCATTTCCTTTGGGGAAGTACAAAATCGGCTTCAAAGTTGAAGCGCCTTAAAAGCCAAGAAGTTTTTCTGAGACGAACGCTGTGGTGTGGTGGGTAAGACACCCGCCTACCAACCAATAGGTCCTCAGTTCAATACTAGACCAGACCCATCAGATAATTTTCGACAGCGACTGGTTATGAGTATTTGCGCTAAAAACTTAAAAACTTCTCTAACTAAAGCATATGCCGTTCGGAGCCGGCATTAAATTGTAGGTCTCTTTCAATTAGTCTAAAAATAGAATTTGGTCCCCCTTGTCTCAGTTGGGATGTGCCGGGAATTATGTATGAGTTGAAAATTGGCTCGGAGGTGGGGAAAAGATGTAAGTAGTGATTTGATAAATCTTTTATTTTATTACCTTTTTTTGAGCTCAAAAACTAAACAAATAAATTTTTAGTCGCAATTTTTTTGTAAATAAAGTACAAAAACCCGACCGTGTTTTTTAAATATAATATCCGAAAAACCCGGCTGGGTTTCAATTGGTTACCCAGTGAGTTGCCAACCCTGAATAAGAGTCTAAATATAAAAAATCAGAAGTTTTGGCCCATCTGTCAAAAACTTGTAGCGAAAGGGTTAATTTCTAAAAACTGCCTTCATAAGTAAGGTTTCTTATGCCCGGAATCTAGAAAAAAATCGAATAGGCTATTTCACGGAGTATTATTTAGCCATCGTTGGCAACTTCTCACTTCTAAGCGTGCGTGGTAAGAAATCCATTAATTGTGTTGCTATTCTCCACGACCAGTGAAAGCGAGTTGGCCTATGTTTTATTTTTTATTTTTTTTTTTTTATTCTACAGTTATGGAAATAACTTATTAAATACAATGTAAAGTTCAATAAAGTTTGTTGATATAAAAAATTGTCAAAAAGATTTTTTTTTTCAGCTGTTCTTGTTGAAAGATGACAGCATTTCAACCCAATTCTCTCGGTCTATACGTTTCTAACATCTCTATTTAAAAATGCCAAAAAAATTATGACGTACGTGTTAATCTGATGAAAGAATCCCCAGAAAATTATGTGTTAAAATTTCAAAAAAAAATATTTCAATGTATAAACAAAATATTTAAGAACATTCCTTGTTTTTTTTATTTCTTTTGCGCAAAATATTTAATTTAAAAATTTGTTTAGTAGATTAAAACATTTCATCGAAATTAATATACAAAATATTCAAATTAATATACAAACTTATAAAATATTTACAGAAATTGGCAAACATTTCGTATTGCATATGAAAAACAACAATCATTGACATTGAAAGTGAGTGTGAAATGTGAGTGAAGAATATGTAGAATGCAAATGTGAATGTGGGATTAACTGTGTTGAACGAACTTGATTGTTTTTAATAAAACGATGACGATTTTTATTTACATCAAACAATAATTAAAAATTCATAATTTTGTTTTTTTCATCTTGTTTTTCTTTCCAATTTCTTTTTTTTTATTATTATTTTGTCTTTAACTACTAATATTTTATTTCGAGTGTGCCTCTATTTGTATTATATTTTTACACACACCATCAGCTCTAAATTTATACTTAAATTATGCAAATTTTTGTTGTGTTTTTTGTAAAAAATATATACATATTTTTTCATTTCACCTAATTTCTTTAGATTTATTGACTACGTTTCTTTAGAGCGTTTGTGCTCGAATTCAAAATTGCCATTAAAATTTTAAATTAAATGCTGTGTTAATAAAAAAATTGTCAATTTAAATATTGTTGTTATTCAATTAAATTATTATTTTTTTTCTTTCAATTTAATTCACCATAGCGCAAAATATCATTACAAATCGTTCAATAAAACATACTCAGACACTGTCAGTAATATGGATTTTTTTCTTTTTTTTCGATCTAATGAAACAAACCTTTAATTGGTTTCAATTATTTAAAAAAAATAGATATGAAGGATTGAAATTTTTTTGCAATTGATTTCCAATCTTAAATTCTACTTACTTTCTTAACCCTTAAATACCCAAGACGCTTAACCCTTAAATATACAGACGCTCAATAGAAAAGCAGGTTTAAACAAATACAGCAAACTTTACTCTTTGGCAAGCTTAACAAAGAAGAAAAGGGGAAAAATTGCTTGTGAAAATTGCTAGTAAAGACAAAATTTGATAAATAATACGTTTTCTTTATTGGTTTGAATCTGTAATATTTTTGCTAAGAAGTTAAAATATTTGCTTTCATAATATGTAGATACAAAGGTTAATCAAGCAACGGTTAGGTTTTAATGAAGATTTGTCTGAACACCGTCTGTACCAATTTTTGTTTCTTGAACTTTTCAAGAGCATTTTTTTCAGAAAATATAGCTCGAAATCGTAATTTCAGCAGAACACTATACTACATCAATGATTGTTGCCGCAATTTAATAAGTATTTGAAATTCAGGTATTTAAGGGTTAAGTAGCTACATAAATACATATCTAGCTGGTATATATGAATTAGAATTGAATTCAAGAGCTTCTCATCCACATTATGATATATACACCGGT
Source organism: Wohlfahrtia magnifica (assembly GCA_023159175.1). Lineage (NCBI taxonomy): Eukaryota > Metazoa > Arthropoda > Insecta > Diptera > Sarcophagidae > Wohlfahrtia > Wohlfahrtia magnifica. The sequence goes on along the minus strand of JAKWBJ010000227.1, from coordinate 553,217 downwards.
GCTCTCATTTCTGAGTCTTCTCGGCTGCATATGGTACTCGAAAGATAGTTTTATTGTATTATTTATTATATAAAGAAGTAACCGAAAAAAATCGTTCAGTTTTATATATACAGTTAGTGCCATTAATAATCGGTTTTTAAGTTTATCGATAATAGCACCCTAGCATTAGCGAAATGGATAGGTAATGAGAAGAATAGCAAAAACTTAAATAAATGTTGTCAGTATGAGTATTCAAATATATGGAAAAAATGGCTCTATGGTAACCCTGCAACCGTGATAAATCGATCAAAGTTTATTAAACCTGTTTACTAAGCGCCATTAATATTCGGTTTTTCCCCTATTTATATGCTATTTGCAAAAAAAACATGTTATTCAGCTACTTTTCCAGCAATATAGAGATACGTTTTAATAAAAGTGCAAAAGTGCACTGCAAATTATACAAATGGGGCGCAAAGGTTAAAACACTCCTTTAGAACAGCGAAAACTTGTTAATTTCCATTATGAAAAAAGTAAAAAGTACAAAGAGATTGCTGAAATTCTGAATATGAAACCAAATACAGTTGGGGACATTGTCAGAAGGCACAAAAATGAAGGAAGAATACACTTCATAAAGCAGACAGGTCAGCCAAAAAAATTGACCGAGCCGGAAGAAAATTCAATTGTGCGAAAAATAAAATCTAACCCACGCTTAAGTGCTCCCAAATTAGTCACAGAGGTGCTCAATGAGTTAAAAAAGAAAATATCTGCATCTACTATACGAAGAACCATAAGGAAAAAAGGTTTTCATGGCCGAGTAGCATGTCGTAAGCCATTGGTTAATTTACGCAACCGAAAAGCTTGTTTGAATTTTGCCAGGGAGTACATTAAGAAGCCTGAAACTTGGTGGGATGACGTTATATTTACGGACGAGAGCAAGTATAACGTATTTGGATCCGATGGGCGTGTAATGGTGTGGCCGAAGCCAAATGAGGAGCTACAACCACAAAATTTAAAACCAACCGTAAAACATGGAAATGGACATGTTATGATGTGGGGCTGTATGGGAGCTAAAGGGACGGGAAAATTAGTTTTCATCAGTGGAATTATGAATAAGGAATCATATTTGAATATCCTCCGTCAAAATTTGACAGAAAGTGCAAATAAGCTGGGCGTTTTAGATTCTTTTAAATTCTACCAAGATAACGACCTAAAGCACAAGTCGCGTTTAATTCAAGAATGGTTGCTCTATAACTGCCCTAAAGTTCTCCATCCACCTGCACAATCCCCAGACCTCAATCCGATTGAGAATTTATGGCATGAGCTGGACCGGCGAATCCGCAACTACAAAATAACATCCATTGAAGACTTGAAATTGCGGCTTCAAGAAGAATGGGATCGTATTCCTGCAGCTTATACAGCTAAAATAGTAAAAAACATGTCAAACCGTCTAATTGAAGTTATAAAACAAAAGGGTTATCCAACAAAATACTGAATTTTATATAAAACCATTTTCCTAATGTATTATTTGTTACTTTTCAAAGAAAACCGAATATTATTGACGCGCAATATTTTATGCCACCTGAATTAATTTTTTTTTTTTTTTTTTCTAAATACAAATGTGAACTTTCAAGTGTCTAAATAAACTATTAATAAAAAGAAAAAAATTTTGAAAAAGATATACATTTAGCTTAAGACGAATCAGTTAAACATATCTCTTTAATAAAACCGAATATTAATGACATCAACTGTATGTTATATCCTTAGTCGGAATTGAATTTTGAACAAGAATGTACTTTAGTATTTTAATATCACCTTATTCTACGAATGTTCGTATCGTTGGTGTGAAGCGTACGTAGTAAAGAGTAAAGTATACAACACGACAACAGTACTGAAATTGAGTGTGAGTTGTACAACACCAGTGTTGCAGGGCTGCCATATCGCATCAGACGAGTGATGAAAAATTGTTGAAAATTAAATATACGATTTTTATGCATTTATGGATAGATTGTGTGCTAAAAATGACTATGAACACCTAACATCATGGTTCTTAAGGCATTTTTAGTGGAAAAAATTGACAAAAGGCAATGTCTTCGAACCCATACGCATTTGATCAGTTTCTACAGTGACAAAGCTGACAGAGAACCTCTGACAATGTGTTTTTTCAGTTCAATAGACTGAGAAAAGCGATAAGAACATGATTTTAGAAGAGATGGTACCTCAATAGAAGAGAATTAGGAGTATATTGGATAATTGTGGGGTTTGTCATTTTTGTCTATGGGACAACGCACTCTGTGCGACGTGCTCCCTCATTCTGCGTATTATTTTTATCTCAACATTTGATAAAGTTTTTGAGTTTCACTGTAGAAACCTCTTAGAATTTTGAAATTGTTATTTATTTTTACTACCGATTCCATTCATAGTCATAGTACATGTCCAAAGGAGTCTTGTATTAAAACGATTCGATTTCAAGTAGAAACTAAACCTAAACAAATATTTATAAAAACATTCAGGAGAGATACATAAGAACCATATCTTCGTTTGCGTCAGATATTTCAAATGTTTAGAAAAAAAACTGACCAATAATATAAAGGTCAATGTCAGTTTTATCATGTTTATGCACATGCAATAAACATCTCTTTACCATATACCATATTCGAAATAAAAAACCCCAAGTATGATGTTAAAATGAAATTAATTATTTATTAAAATGAAATTTACAGTTTAAAATATAGAGAAGAAAAAATGCAAAATCATAGAGATGAAATATTATTGACCTTTACACACATGCTCGCTTTATTTTTTACTATAATTGAGTGCAATAAATTATTTATAGTTAACAATTTAAAATGTGAATTCAACAGAGTCATCATCAATCAAGTAAATAAACGATGAAAAGAATAAGAAAATACAAAAAAATACAAATAAATTAAAAGGAATTGCAAGTTGTATTAGATGAACAATAATAATAAAAATTATAAAAAAAAAAAATTCCTTTAAATATGGAAAGAATTTTGAAAGGAATTGAATTAAAGATCTTACCTAATGCTTAAAAATATAATATAAAAATATAAATATTTTTTTTTAATATAATTTATTTTTGTTGTTTCAAATATTTTTCACTATAATTTAAGCTGCTCTTTTTTAAATAAAGTTTAGTTTTTGGTTCATTGAAATTCAAAAATTTGCATAATAATACATTTTAGGAAAACATAACTGAAATTATAAAAAAAAAATTATATAACAACTACACCATGCAACAATAAAATATATTCAAAATGTTATACATTTGTAAATAACAATAATACGTACATATGTACAATATTTGTAATGTTGATAAATGCATAACATAAATAGAAAAAAGAAGCAGCATCTCGAAAAAGTTAACCGTAGTGTTCCAAGCGCATCAATTTTTTCGAACGCTTTTAACTTTTCTAAGCATTTTTAAAAATTGAATAAAGAAAGTAAAAAACAATAATAAACTTAATATTTTTTATAAAACATGTTATATTTTTATTTATTGAACTAATTTTCATCGCTACAAAAAAAAAAATTTAATTTAATTTGTGTTGGCTGTTTCAAAGTCACCGTTCAATATTTTCTCGCGTAGAAATATTAATATGTACGAAGAAGTGGCTTAAAGAAGCAGTCGAGACTTTTTTTATGTAATAGGTCTTGATTATTTTCTTGCGTATATTGATAAAATCTTATACTTGTGCATCGCTATTGTTTTTAAATCAGTCATGAGTTTTTCATGGGACTTTTGTCCCCGATCAACTCACACGTATTCTTACGCTCTTGCTTTTCGTCGTCAATGAGACAGCGACGAATGCACTTGTATAGTGAATGTACGCAAATAATTTAAAAAATTCTCACGCTATTGCTTTTAGTTGTCACTGAAACAGCAACAAGTGCACATGTGCAGCGGATGTATGTTGATTTAAAATTTTTTTTTTTAATTTTGTTAAAAACTACTCTCTATGAGAGAGTAATTCCATGTTCTCACTAACACAACTATACTTTTACTTTAACACATCACTGTTTCTAAACCATTTCATCAAGGTATTGATGCTTTTAACTGCTTTCGAGTAACTGACTAGATTGTTGACTATCTTGCTAGATAATTGATCCGTCGTTATCATTATCATATACTTCGGAATCATCGTTATCTTCTAAAATTTGGTCATTGTTCCAATTTTCAATGTCATCTATGCTGATATTAACAACTGAACTTCTGGAAGTATATCGTTGTATGCACTATTTTATATCTTTACCATCGTACTGATCGTCATCCTACTTTTTTATCTTATTCCATGCTTGAGGCAGTTCATCCCACACTGACCTAATTGGCAAAATAACATCACGAATTAAATATGTCTTTAATTTGTTTTCAATCGAAATGTTTTCTTGTGCAACAATTTACTTCCATATCCTAACTTGACTAGTCTTATTGGATTTTGATCCATGGGTTGAAAACCGCTGTTACGTTAGGGGGTAAAAGCATTGCTGCAATATTTCCATTATGAGACTGTAACACGTCAATCACCATAAGTACAATTGTTAATTAGCAAATTGTGGTAAATTATTTCCAGCCAAAAATTGGTGGTAACAAAATTTGCATGCAATAATTTCAACAAATTTTTACGAAACTAAAAAAATAAGTTTAACTGTTTTATAAATGAATTATGGAAACAGTCAAATAATATCTCTGAATTCATCCACGACATCTTAGAATTTACATAGTCTAATAGGTTTTTAACTATCTTAAAACAAGATGGGTTTGCAGATTTCCCAACGACCAACGATTTTAACTTGTACGAATAATCTGCATTAGCACACAACAAAAATGTTGTCCTTTTTTAAATTTTTCGGCCCGGTGCGGTGCGATAAAATAGTCCAGATTCATCTGCGTTATAAAGCGAGTCGGAGGTGTTTATTTATTTAATTTTTGCTCGTAAATTATAATATATGAAGGGTGTAACACCCGACGTTTCGCATGAAGGAATTTCCCCACAAATTTTAAGATGGCGAACATTTTAACATTTGCTAGCCATCCAGCACTGGCATTAAAATTATTTGCAGTGTGCATTATGGCGAATTGTGTTTAGCTCCGGAAAATTGAAATTAAAATTGGACCAGTTACTGCACAATTACGCTGTTGTTGGTTCAAGAACCATTTGTACAAGCTTGCCTCAATATCAGTATATTCCAGCTTGTAAAGTATTTTCTTGTGTGATTTTTCATATGTGTTTGACACGTACACATATGTCATGTCACATGTTTTCATGTAATTTTTTCCTTATCATACGTTTTATGCAGTTCAAAACAAAATGAAGTACATGGAATACCATAATTCAACAAACAAAATTAAAGCTCAGCGTATTTCAAAAGTATCAAAATTGTCACATTCATGACCAGAAAAATTAACCGAAAGATTAATTTTTTAGAGTAGCAGCACGTTGATGCTGAAATACTGTTAACTTTTTTAAGTATTTAACTTTTTCGCGATTCTACTGTAGTATCAAATACAACGCAGTAGGTGTTAAAATATAGTAAAAAATTAAAATAATTTGTGCAAAAATGTAAATGTAGTGTACATGTCATATTCTTAATAATTTATAACAAAATATAAAATTAAGAAATTAAAATAAATAACATTCTTTATGCAATAATTCGTATTACTTTTTAACACTAGATTCCGCTACCATCCTACAACTTTCTCACATTGGTTTATTTTATTCGATTTGTCTCAAATTCTAGCAACGTAGATTTCAGAGTTATTGAAGCTTACTTACTTACTTTTAAGAAAACCGCTGTTAAAGGACACCGTATTTGGGTGGAAGCTTAAGAAAATGATGTTTAAAGTCTTATCATAGTGGAAGATAAAGAACCTATAGATTTCTTCCAGACTTATATCAAACAGAAAAAATGTTTGCAGCATCATTGCAAATAATTCGTATAACAATCAGCTAAGATTTTAAGTCTAAATAGTTGTGCAGTTGTTTCTGCATCAAATTGTTAAGGACTATAAAAAGTGAATTCATTATGAGCGTAAAAAATGTACGTAAATCTCTCGACCTACTACAGAAATTGAGAGTCAAACCAAATACCCAAAAAGTGAAGGTAACGCTTTGTGTTTGGAGAAATCAAAAGAGTGTTAACTATTATAAGCTGGTAAATCCACAAGAGATCTTTATTCACCATTTAGCAAAAAAAAAAAACGTTTAAAGTTTTCTATCAAAAGCCAAAACGTGATTTCGCATTATGATAATGCTTAGCTTTTTATTGCGCTAGCGATTAAAACTTATTTTAAAAAATTTTGTACTTATAAGTTTTGCAATTTTGCGATTTTGTTCGTACATTGCGACCAGGTTTCTTTATATTACAATCCATTTAAAATAATGTTATATCTTGAATCGTGTAAATCACACAAAATCACACTCGTTTTAGAATGACTTTCACTTAAATGGTTTTCAGTTAATTTTATTTTGGCAAAAATGCAATTTTCTTGTGGTGTGATTTTCCACTACTAATTACTTTGACTTAAACCCACCCTCGTTTTCTGTTGGCAGATGGGAAAGAGTAGATAAATGAAGGAAAATTAGAGCAGTGGGTTAAAACGTTTACTTCCGTTGAAATAAGAAAAAGTTACAAAGCTCTTTTTAGAGTAAGTCGCTGGCTTTCAAAATGGCACACCCTTGGGTTGTGTGTTGAAAGGAACTCAGCAAAAGTAGATTAAAAAAATGAAAGAGTATGACAAAGTAATCAAGGCAAAAGTGTTTATAGATAGATATCTAAAAAGGTAATTAAGAAAATTTTCATTTTATGATAATTACAAATCAGACTAAATGGATTTAAAATTTACCGAGATTCGCAGTTCAGCTTATTTTTATAGATAAATAATATTCTTTAAATATTATAAGGACTTTAATTAATCTCTTCTTTATTAAATCATTAAAATTTAAAGTTTAAAGTCGAAAAAAAGAAACAAACATTCTTAACAACTTCAGCGCTTTTTATATAAACCCCTTAGATATTTAAAAGATAATTTGTAAACTTTATATCACTGGCATGTCAAATGTTGCTGTTTTTAGAACATTGCATACCTTTAGGCGTTTGTGACGCATTTTAAGGAAAAATGCCTGTTTTACACTTACCGTCCTTGCGAGTGGGTCTGTGCGTGTATTGCTATTTATTCGTTTATTTTCCTTTAATGCCATAACCACAGTTAACCTTTGCGTGTTGATAGCACTTAAATTAATATATTTTTCACTATCTCTCTCGCTCTCTCTGCTTGTTGTTTTTTTTTTTTTTTTTTTTTTTTTTTTTTGTACAAGCAATCAAAAAAGTACAAATAAAGAAAAAAACAAATATTTTTTTTATTTTCATGTTTGTTTTTTTTTAGCGAAATAAAAGTAAATATTTCTACGAATTAAGGCCTTGTAAAAACGTTTTCTTTATAAAAACAATGCGAAAATAGGTGCATAATTTTGTTAAAGTATACTTTTAGTTATAATTTTATTAAAAGCCTACTTAAGGGTAATACCATATACTTTATATACGTATGTATGTGTGTGTGTGTATGTTTAAATTTAATATACATTTTCATGAGTCTGGAGAGAAACATAAGCAAAAAGAAATAATTAATTTTTATTTTGTTTCTTTAAAAAAAGGTGCGTAAATTCTCTGGAAATCAATTAAGTGCCCTAATACTTAAACAAAGACTGCAAATTTATTTCTAAAAACACATATCTACGAGTAGAACAAACAAAACCGTAACTTACATTAATCAATGTCATATTTGAAATAATAATAATAAAAAATCCAAGCTAAAGCTAAAACAATAGAACAACGCAAAAACGTTTAAGTTTCGATTTCAACTGAAAGATAAAACCCCGAATGCGAATATAATGAAAAAGAATTTATTTTTTACATTTCAAGAAGTAGTCAAAGTTACGAAGAAGAAAAAACCCAATAAATTATATTTTCCTTTTAGTATACAGTTTAAATTATATAAACTTATTTGAAAAGGACACCTAAATGGTAATGCCACAATTATAAAGCAACTTACAACCATGAGAGCTAATATACATTTACAGGTGCTCCATAAAGAGAGTGCACTCCCCTGCATAAAGTATTTGAATGCATTTTTGAATTAAATTTGATTTAACATATAGAAATAAGAATTTTATTTTAGATACTCGTTTAGTAGACTTAAAGATAACATTTCAGAAATATCAAGATATTGCCATATCATAAAAAACATATATAAATTTATAAATCACTTTATTTCGGAGGTGCAAGGTTAGTGCTCATTTGCAATTTTCTTCTAAAAAGGTTACTTAGAATAAAAATATTACTACTCTTCTCGGAATAGAATTTAATTTAAAAATTTTCGTAACGCCTTCACAATTCTAAATTACGGGTAAAAAAACCGATTTTTAGTACCTTCACGTACTTGTTAGTTAATAACTATGCTAAAGTTAACCGATTATAATATTCTTAGGAGATTTGGAAAGAAGAAGACATTAAATGATATATACTTTGCTTAAGTAAACTTGAGAAATCTGTATGTATTTCTTAAGCAAACACATTTTTTAACCAATTGGTTCTTAATTCTCCAAGAGTAGTGATGTTCTTACAGCTATTTTTTATAGGAATCATACTATTTTTGAATTTATTAAAAGAGTTCGTTAAGTTTTGAATAAAATGATACTACATTTTTTTAAAATCCCAGTCATGGATGGAATGCAATCTCGATTAATCTTTTTTGGAGATGCTCTAACCTTACAAAATGTATTTCTTGTCCGCTGTAACAATAAGTTGAGTCCATTGTTTAAGCCAATTTTCTTATCACTTTGCATTTCTTTAGATATTCAAACAGAAAACAGTTGCAAGGGAATGTATTTTGAATGGAGTAGCAGTACATAGGCCAATTCATAGATTTTCGTCATAGTATACATGCGAACATTGTTTTGATAGAGCAGCACTAAAGGTGGGGGGTTTACACGATAATACAAGTCATACGACATCTCAAGTTTTTGTGTAGAAGAGAGCGGATAGTGTCGTGTAAACTCAATATGTAATGAGTGCGGACGATATTGAGAGCAAATACGGATGAAAATTTGGCAGTCGTACGGCTCTCTTTGTTTTTTAAATTTTTTTTAAAAACCATCACACTTCATTAAATCAGGGGTGTATTTTTATGTTATAAACAAATAAAACAAATAAAATAAAAAAGCGAAATTTTTCGCTCGCGCTATTGGTCTCTTTTAAAATAGCTGCTTTCATTTTACTTTGTTTTGGTTGTTTACATATTGTGTAAACGTAAAAAAATCTGTCGTAAGAATTTTAGTCTCAATTTTAAAATACGGATGGAATTTTATAATATTTTGTCTCTGATTTTACGCACGTAAAGTATTATCGTGCAAACTAGCCTTAAATGATATCAAAAATGTAACTTTACTCTATTTTAAGTTTTATTTAAACGTCCTTTAATTAATTACTTTTTTTTCTATACTTCTATTAATTTCTTTGTAGTATATTGTGCAACATTAAATGCAGTTGACGGCGGCATGTCTTATCTATTAAATGTTTTAAGGACTTAAATTTTACGTTTTACGTTTGTATGGTAAACACAAATATTGCAGTTTTTTGTATTTTTAAATCGTAAAAATGTGGTGGCTTGAAAAGGTAAAGCCAACAGCAACTCCAACACAGCTTGAATTTACAAATTAAAGATCAACTGAAAACAAAGCAAAAACTAAAATAAATAAAAAGCTTAAAAAAAACAAAAAGAAAAAAATAAAAAATAAATTAAAGTTTTCCAAGTGTTGTGCAGCATAACTTCCTATTAGACATTAAATAGCTGAACAATAGGCTGAGAAGAAAACAGAACAGAGAAATTAAAATTACAAAGAAAACCATTTTTTAAAGAGATAACAACAAAGAAAAAGAAATAAAAAATAAGGCTAAAATAGAAAAAAAATCAATTTTAAATTTCAATAACTATTATAAAAGATTTTAAACAATTTATTTGTTTCAAATAACAACTTTGTTTTTTGAAAAAAAGGGCCTAAGTGCCCTTGGTTATGGCCTTTATGATGAAAAAGAAAAAGTATCGTTTTAATGTTGAAATAAAATTACAAGACTTAGAGAATGTGGCCCTGGTAAATGAGGTATTGTTTGCAAAAATACGTTTATTGGATGGTGGTTCCTTTCAAGAATATAGTAGCAGGTTAGTAATCTACGATTGGCTTTTTTCGATTTGAAAAATAAAAATAATTAATAAATGTTATTTTGCAATTACAGGGAAGAAGTACGCAATCATCGTGTGGAATGGAATCGAAATTTCGAATTTCCTTGCAAAATGTCAGCGAATGCATCAACAGGGGTATTGGATCCCTGTTATTTGCGCATATCAATACGCAAAGAAATGAAGGGTGGTCGTAGTTATTATAAATTAGGTTTTATAGATTTAAATCTTGCCGAATTTGCTGGCGCTGGTTTAACCTCGCGACGATTTCTCCTAGAGGGTTATGATTCGAGACATCGTTTAGATAATTCCATGTTAACATTATCAATAAAAATGCTAATGTTAAGTGGTGATATATTATTTAAGGCGTAAGTACCAACACAATGTTAATTAAAGAAATTTCACTTTTTTATCATCGTATTAATCGGTTTTATATTTGTTGCAGTCCTACACCAAATTTAAAAAATAAACAAAAAAGTCCCACAGATGATTTGGCCACAGCGGCTACAGGTGTGGGTCTACAATCTCCCACGTCATTAACTTCCTCCTCATTACCCACCATAGGGGTAACAACACGTCCTGTCTCAACAATAAGGGATGATGGTAAGTATTTAAAGATTTTAAATTGTTGGTCATCTATGCGATTACTCATTTTTTTGTTTGTTTTTTATTTTACAGAAATTTCTTCAGATCTTCAATATGCTATGTCCTCTATTGTTACCGATTCTGGTCATTCAGAATCTTCAGAATCGGCCATTACGTTAACTTCTGATGCTTTGCAACTGCAACAGCAACAATTACAACAGCAGCAGCAACAGCAACACCAGCAACAAACGCATTTGCCATCTTCCTACCCACCATCATCTGCTGCCACACTGGTACCAGGTGTTACGCTAACAAATGCACAACAAATGTTACCTTATGGTGGCATTGGTGGTACGGGTGGGAGTGGTGGCGGCGGTGGTGGTAGTGGCGGTAGTGTTAGCAGCAGTACTCTAGGTATTATTGGTAGCAGTAATTGTGGCACTACAGCATCAATAAGCGGTTTAACAACTTCCGGCGCCACTGTTCCAGGCCTCGAAATGGGTCATTCAAGAAATTCCAGTAATACTAGTCAAGTAAGTTTAATACTAAAGTAACATTTAAATCTTAAAGCGTTAAAAATTGATTGCTATTCTGTATTTCAAAATTCAAAATTTTTGAATTTTTTACTACATGTATTATGATGTATTATTTCATTTTCGAAATTTTAATACTTAAGCACAAAAAATATATTTCACAATGCATATTTTCTTTTATGTGTTCCAGATGTCTAAGGGTTCCGGTTATAGTAGTTTTTCGCACAGTCAACATTCTCGTCAAAGCTCTGAAGGTGATTCAGGTCATGCAAGGTAAGTTTTATCATTTTCATTTCAGAACATTGTTTTTTATTCTTAGTTTACTTTCTTAACTTCTTTAGTTTTAGTCACTTTGTATTTTTCTTATTTTAGTAAATTGTATAAATCTTCTTAGTTTTATTTATAATAAAAAATTGTTATTTTTTTCTTTTTTTGCTTAAAATTTTAAGAATTGAAAAAGCAAATTAAATAGACATTGATTGTTGAAGAAGAAACTGAACTCCTTTTCTATTAAACTTAACGTACTGAATTCGAAATTCATAAGGCAACATCTCACCCCATTCTTTCTATGAAACATATAAAACTTTAACAAAAACAACTAAAACAACTAAAACAACAATTAAATACTAATATAAATAAACGATAAAAATAAAAACGTACAAACTAATTTCAAAAAACACGTTAACTTTCATCAATTTCTAATTTCTTAACATTTCTTCGAATATTCTTTTAATTCTACTACTCTTGTTATGTTTTCTTGCAAGAAAAAAGTATGAAATAAAATAGCTGGGTAGTGATATATTTTTTCGATAGATCGAGTAAAATAAGAATCTGCTTATAAAATTTTTCACACACCACCAAAACCTTGAGTTACGGGTAAAAATCCGATTTTTCGCACTTACAAGAATATTAACCGATTTTAAGTTCCTTAGAGAATTTGGAAAGAAAAGGAACAATAGTATATATTTTGCTTAAGTAACCTTAATGAATAAATCTGTGTGTGTATCGCAAGATTTTGTAAAAAAAATTCCAGCTTAGACATTTTCACATGCGCAGAGGAACCTAAAATCAGTTAATGTCCAACTCAATTATTAGTTAATAAATGAAAAAACCGGTTTTTATCCATTACTTAAGATTTTGAAGGTGTTTGGAAAAATTCAAAAACAGATGCTTGTCGTACTCGATAGAACCTATCAGAAAAATAGTACCGCTTCCAAAGTTTCTTTTTTTTCGTCACATATAATAATTAAATCGAGAATAGGTGTGTAAAAAAATCATATTAAAATATCCTTTTCTTTTTGTCGTTACTGTTGAAATATTCAATATATTGCATTAACTTATTGTAAAATAAAACAAGAATTTAGTGATTTTATATTGCGTTAAAGAATTTTTAGGTTTGTGTTGAAAAAACATATTTGTAGAGCGTATTCAAAGAAAATTGAAATTTGTGTAAGTTGCTGCGTGTGTATTTTTTCTATTACATATTAGAAATTTGTTCTTTGTAAATTACTATACATATTAAATAAAATATTCGAATTTTAAATGTTTTATACTTTTCTTAATACTTATTTTCCTTAATCTATTACATTTCTATATATTTTTTAACTCTTACTTATTTATTGTTGATCCTTGTTCGTACTATTATATATCCTTAACCGTTAGTATTTAAATTATTACAAATTATCTAAAAAAGATAACTTAAACAAATATTCATGGTAAAGTTTAAGGTCGTATTTTTCGTATTTTTTGTTGAAATGCGTTCCCATTTATACAAGACGCCATCATACTTTTCTATTTTTTTTTTCTTTAGATATTTTAATTTTCGATTATATTTTTTTTTTCTCTTACAACGATGCACTTTTAATAATTTTTTGGCTTCAAGTCAAAAAAAAATGTAAAATATGCCACTACTTGCACACACATTTCTTGTTTCTTAAATGTAAATTCTTTAAAAAATATTTAAATTGTTTATATTTAAAAATATTTTTGTAAGTTTGCAGCTTTCGTCGCCAAAGTAAAAAAATAAAATAAAAATGCGTTTCAATTTCAATTTCGTTCGTTTTATTCAAATATTAACAATATGGCGCCTTTACCTCCTGCTGTTTCTTGCTGAAGTTTTAATGATGATTTTTAGACATTGTCATCATCTACACAATTTATCAAAGAATACTTTTATTATAAAAATTCTTACATAAACCAGGAACTGAATATTCAAATAAATAATAACTCAAAAATTAGAGATTCTTTGGAATGTATTAGATCATATAAAAAGTATTCACGTTTTTTTATATAAAATCGCAATTCATTTAAATCAATACATTTCTCTTCGGTATTATTATCCATGACCTTTTGAAAGTTTTGCAGACACCGAAACAAATGGTATGCCGATGGTGTAAGATCTGGGCTGTATGTATAAAAACTTCTCAATTATTTTCAGTACATTTTTGGCAGGTCATCAATGCTTAATGTTCTAATATTTATGTAACCTATTTTTCATCGCCCATAGTGATCCGCTTCAAAAATTAATTCGATTTCGCCTCGTTCCTATGACATTTCATTGACGGTATTACGGTAAATAAAATTTTTTCCGATTAATTCATATATAGTAAAACCTAAACTGTTACTTTTAAACACGTAATCGCTTGATACATTAGAATTTATCAAAACAATCTAGTGACAAAAAAGAATGGATATTTTTTATATGACCTAATAAATGAGTATTAATGGCACAATTTTAAAATAGAATTCTACTTAAAACAACAAAAGATTTTTGAATAGGAATTTGTTTTTAGGAATAGAAATAATATATGAGTAGGTAGGAATTGTTGCTGAAATATACGAAAGCAGGGATGAAAATATATTAGAAAGACTATCCTAAATGCTATTTTTAATTCTTTGTATTTTTAGTTTTCGCCGGGCTTAAAATAATTTAAAATATTTATTTGGCAATGGTATTTATAAAATAGTTGGCTACTTTATAATAATTAACATTATATTGTAGATTTTTATTTTATATCGTATTTACATATTTTCTTTTCAGTTTTATTATTTTATATTTTAATTTTTTATATTATGCTAATTTTAAATATATTTTCTTTTTATTTTTTATGTTGTTTACCTAAATAAATTGTGTTATTGCAAAAACAAATTTTGAAATACCCTCTTCTCACAATATGTATAATTAATAATAAAAAACACAATTCCCCCACAATGGTAAATGGTGTTGAAAAAATAAAACAAAAATCACCACTTCCCCCCTACATTGAGATATAAAAAAATTTCACTGAAATTGTTAAAATAACAAAAAAAAATCCTTTTAAACATAAACAAATATAACACAAAACAAATTAGATTTAGCAAATCCGTTTCTCTTCTGAATAGACTTAATCAAAGAGCTATAAATGCCATGAAATTGCATATACCCGCTTTATTACACCATAATCCGCCAATTGATAGAACTAATGCTTTGATATTGCATACGGACACCGCTATTTTATCGACAAATGTCATTAATATCGATGAGAACGAGGAATTGATGTTTCAAACACCCAACTCTTCGGTAAGAGAAGATATTGGTGTGGAAGAGTTTCGTACGCCTTTAAATGAAATGCCATCACCTCCGCCACTCTCCTCAAACTCTTTGTATAATATGAAATATTTAAATACACCCTCGCCTACTTACCGTAGTGTTAATAGTAATAGTCGGTCGTGTTCACGTGAATCGGATCTCTGTGAGGGCGTAGAACGCGATAGCGAAAGTGAGACTGCCGATGATTCAGGATTAGATGAAAATTTTCACACGCCTCGGGTAGCAAAAATTAAATCGATGGAGAATCTTTCCATATTAGAAATGGAATTTCATAAGGCTTCACAAGAATTGGATCGCAATTCACCGAGACGTTTAAAGTGGTTAGCCGAGCGGGAGAAAATACAAATGCCGAAAATGAAATCTTTAAATAATCTTTGTTTCGACGATTATTCAGAAGAACAAATGCGCGCAGAATTTCAAATGATACGAGAACAGAATTTAGAAGAGAAACATCGCTTTAATTTGCAACAAAGGAAAAACTCCACATCCTCCTCTAACTCCGGAAAGCTCTATATTAAGCATACCAAAGTGGGCAATGCTAAGTTCATAGGTAACGATGATAGTCCCTTGCCTCAGAATAACAATCATATCACCAGCCATATGCATTATCCTATACAAAAAATGAGATCAATGGGTACCATACCCGATGTAGTTACCGAACGCATAGAACCTGATCCATTTCTAACACCCACCTCGGCCAGAAAACCACAATTTCCTTTGATAACACAATCAGCCGAAAAGGCGACTACAGGTTCATCTTCTTATGCTGCAGCTAAATTACTTACGTACGACTGTGTGGATGGTGTGCAAAATCATCATTCACATAATTCTCTGAATGAACTCTACTCACAAGATCGTTTGGGTAAACTTATCTTGGCCAATGAAGCTTCTTTCATGTCGAGGACACCATTCGAAAGAGCCTATCGCCGTAGTCTCATGAAAAGCTCAACACCACTGCGTCAATCATTAGGTCTTATTCAACAGTACGGTAGCGGTAACACAGAGGAAAACACCGTAACGACGACACATATAAGACCACATTCCAATAATGCTGCCTATGATATAATGAGGTTCGTAGAGCAAACAAAAAATTCTATACATTTTATAAAACTTTTTTTTTGTTAAATCAAGACAAATCAAAATAATATTTAAATAATATTTCATCAACCAAACAACCAAATTTTAAACAAAGCGCCTCAAATGTTTTAAATGTGTTAGATAAAGCTTTTTGATATCGCTCATTATTGTCCTTCTACTGTTATACTACAATAAATAGAAACAAACAAACAAAG
The DNA here is from genome assembly GCA_023159175.1 of Wohlfahrtia magnifica. NCBI lineage: Eukaryota > Metazoa > Arthropoda > Insecta > Diptera > Sarcophagidae > Wohlfahrtia > Wohlfahrtia magnifica. Next base: position 536,987 of record JAKWBJ010000227.1, on the reverse strand, counting down.
CACTATTATTTTAACCATATTTGTCTCTGTCTAACACACGAAAACAAACACATTTTTATGCTGGTTTCTTTTTCTTTCTTGTAGTAACAAAGCAGTGTTCCTCTTTTTTGGGGAGGGCTATTAACCTTGTTTCCTTTTCACTTAAAATTAGTATTTTATTAACTAATTAATTTTGATATCATTCATTTATTTTCGAATTAGTCTAATTGCTCTATGTAGCGCACACATACAGAAAAAAAAAAATCCAGCACCACATTTATTAACGAAGCTAAGTGAAGTAGTTGAAGCTTAGTTTAAGCTTGTAGTTTAAGATGCATATTTATTTTATTACATTGTAACTCACTACTACTAAGTACAAAACAGGCATAAGGTATTATGTGCGTATGTATGGCTTGTTATCAATCGAGGTTATTCTTTAATTGGCATTTAGCTTTTTAACTCTAGAAAAATATCTGAAATCTGCTCTATCAATTAAAAAAAAAAAAATCTGTCTATATTACAAATTTCTGTGGATCAAAATAGGATTTCCAAATAGGATAGTCGTTAACCAAGCAATTCATATTCATTTTATTTAAATTTATTATATTTGGATTTAATTTCTTTTGTTTTTACTAATATTTTTACGTCTTTAAACTTTCAACTCAAAAGTGCCTTTTAAAGTGTGGAATTGATCTTGACTTTTTTATTATTGTTCACTAATTTTTGTCGATTGGCTTTGGTTTGCTTATTATTTACATATATCGTTTTTCTTTATTTTATTTTTATATTAAATATTTTTAATTTCATTATAAAATTGCATTTGTTTTAAAGTATGAATTAAGAAAAACCAACCTTGTGTATCAAATCAACATATTTGTACTGTTTTAATAAATAAATTTATAATTTATTGTGACTTTTTTTAAATTTGTAATCGTATTAATGAACATCCTTCTTTTTGAAGATTCAGTATCAATGACTTGTGCAAAAAGACAACAAATTATTCATTTTATCATATTCTGGCATCCTTGACATACTGATATCCTTGTGTGACGGCAGTCGTCTATCTTTACTGCATGCCTTAGACATATATATGACTTATGGTTACATAGGGGGCAATAACGACTTCTGATACCATACTGCTACATTTTTTATTATTTTTGTTATGAAAATCTTTACAATTCTTTTGTTTTGTTTAATTCTATCAACATTTTTTCTTATAATTCAATAAAGTTGTGTTATCTGTTTTTTATCTTAAAAAATTATCCTACAAATATTTATAGAGTTTAGGGACTTAGTGGCATTTTATGTAGCCTTCTTCTTCAATTATTATTTTCTATGTATCGCAGCAACAATATTTTATTTCATTACAAAAGAAAAAAAAAACAATTTATTATGTAAACTTTGTTGTGTCGTTCAACGGGTTTATGTAACAAGTTTACTGGTACTAATTCATATTGTTTTTGATTTTTTTTTTTTTTTTTCTTATAATGACCTTCCTTGTAATGTGATTTATATCCTGATTGCACTTGATTTAAAGTATGGCAATTGTCGTTGTCGTGTATTGTACACCGTGGCAGTATACACTTATGTATAAATAAGAAAAAGACTATGTGAGACAAAAATTGCTATTACTTTTAGGTTTTAACTTAGATCGAAACATTTCTAAGTGGACGGACGGACAGTACTAAATCAGTACGGAATTACATGTGATGGTAACCTTAAAAAAAATCAATTTGTAGTATGATTGTGGGATGAATTTTTATTATAAAACCGTAAAATGTATAAAAAAACTCTGGTAAACATAAATGCGAATGACTGTTTTTTTTTTTTTATAATAAATTTTGGATCAACAATTATTATATTTCGGGTTCAAAGACTAATAAACTAAAATCGTTAATATGTATATTAAAAAATCACTACTACAGGGCGAAACATAACATAAAATTATTGCTTAAATTGAAAGAAATTGATAAAACAAAAAAAGCTTCTTTCTTTAATTATTCAATCTTGTCTGATATTTTTAGTTTAAATTTTTGTTTTACTATTTCTATAATTTTGTTAAACTAGGATTTTGTTTTTGGTTATCAATTCTTTTGATATACATACATAAATAAGTCTGTGTCTACTCATTCATTGTTTTGCATATTTTTTTCAATTCATTTTTCTTTGGAAAACAATATTTTGCTTTTTCTTTATGCTTCATTAAATGGATTTCGATTAATTAAAAACCTTTTGAATAAAAACAATAAAACAATAACATCAATCAACAACAGTAGCCGAAATTTTAGTGGTGTCCCAAGACGTTTATTGGACGGCAGTAATCGTCAAATATCTTCGATAGCTTTGAATGCTTCATCGATGCCAGCAGCCAGCAATAATATTTTAATGAATTCATCTAGTTCACCATATGGAACATTGAGTAGTATAAAATCTACACATTCCTCATCATCGTCATCGAATGGTAGTCATAGCAGTAGTAGTGGTAGCAATAATGTTATAACATTTCAATGTACTTCAGTGGATACAGTGGATGGTCTACCACCAGCAGCCTCATCCTCATGCTCATCTGCAGCAGCTCAGCAACAAGTGCAGCAGCATCAGCAACAACAACAGCAACAATCGTTAGTAAGCTCACCTGCCAGTGGTGGCGGGTATTCAGTAGGAGTAATAACCGCTACTGCCGCAACAGCTGCTACAGGTGGCGGCAGTAGTGGTGGTATACTTGTTTTAAATAGCAATAGCGGTGGGAATAGCCCTCGTTTGGGTGATGCGGCTTTAAGTTCATTAGCAGCCAGTCCTACAGATGCCTGTAGCATGCGTTCCAATCCATCAGCCGCCAGTTTAATGGCTAATGATGTGGTGGGTGGTAGCGTTGCTTCAGGCATGTGTGGTGGTGGCGGTATTGGTAATACAGCTACACTTTCACCGCTTTCTTCTGCTGCTGCTCATCATCTTATGCGACGTCCCAGCATTACTATGTGCGTTTACATTCCATTTTGCATTAAATATTTATTCTTTTTGCAATATTCCCCCAATATTATAAAAAAATTAATTTATTGATTTTTATTTTTTCCTCAATTTACTTGCAATATTATTTTTAAACCTTAACTAGATGGATGGCAGTATTTATACTTTTGTTTGCATTATAATTCCTTAGGATTTTTTTTTTTTTTTTTTTTTTAGCGCATGTTGTCTATAATGGCTGTTATTTCTGCAATATATTTTGAAATTACGTTCTGTTGCATGATTTTTTCGAAGAATAGTTATCGTTCATTATCTTTAAATAGGACCATACTGTCGCAGTATTCATTCTCTAGGCAAAATTTTGAATTTTATTTTCATATTTGTTTTGTGACTGTCAAACTACCACTCAAATACTAATCATACTAATCTATGAATAGCACTAATTATTCATACAGTGTAAAAGTTTCATTATCCAGTTTTTCTTGTCCAAATTTGTGTTTTTTTCGGAAGATTTTATCTAATCACATTATATTTCACATGTTTTCTTTAAATCTCTGCACTTCATTACAAGTTAGTTTATGCTTCTAAAGTCAGCGCTTTTAAATGAATTATTTATTATTTCCCTTAAGTATCTCAATTTAGTGAATATGTCCTTTTAATTTTTTTTTCCTTCTTTTTAATTTATAAATTTTTCGTTCTTTCACAATTTTAATAATTTATTCGTTTTTTTACTTCTTCTTTTCAAACATATCATTTTCTTTGTTTTTATTGAATGTACCTCAACAACTTTGGATTTTTTTGTTATGAATGGTTGTTAAATTTTGTAATTTAACCAAACTATTGGAACTACAATCTATGCTAACTTTGCCTTAGGAATCCCAGTTCTGGCTCTTTAGTTATAAGTGAGACAGGTTCACTGGATCGCATGAAAAATACCGCCGAAAAACGTAAAAAAGGACCATTGGATGATGGGCCGCGAGTATCAGATCGTGTTGAAGAGACCCGAGTCAATCCGAATTCTTTGATTGATGAGATTTTAAAAGATACGAAATTGGATCAATTAGAGGAGACGGCGGAAAGTAAGTAAATATTATAATAATTGTTATATTTGTTAAAAGTAATTATAAACACATTTTCTGTTTCTTTCTATAGCTTCTGGCTTACAATTATATATAGGAAAAGATGGAACCACATCCTTTGGTAACCATGAGCTTAAATCTCGGGTCTCTGCTGGGGCTTTTAAACAGGTTGTTATGGAAAATCCAAGATAGTAGCATAAATTTTTAATTTAAAATAAGACTTTTTTCAATACAACAAACAAACCTAAACTACTATTACAAACTACAAAAACCAACCTATACTATATACATATATTGATTGCAGAGAGAATATTTAATTATTTATATTTAAAGCAAAAAAAAGAGTAAACATAAATTATTGAAATTGCAAAAAATATGAAAAATAAACCATAAATGTTATACTATAAAATTATATTATTAAAAAAGCAAAATATATTATTATATATTTAAAATAACAACAAGAAAACAAATTTCCATAGTATTTATAAAAAAAACAGATCTTTGACTATTTCTTAGTAAAAAAATTTAAATCCCTTTTAAAAAGAAAAAAATTAAAAACAAAACAAAGTATTGCAATTATGTTACAAAATCAATTCTAAGTGTTAAAAGATAAAACAGATTTTAAATAAAAAAATTATTGGAAGATTTCGAAAATATCTTTAGAAAATTATATATTCAAATCTCTATTTAAACCCCAACCTACCGTTATAAAAACAATAAATAACAAAACTTTTTAGACAATTTTGAGTATAAAAACCAAAAATAAAAAAACGCAATTCACTTATACAATATATATAACAATTAATAAATAACTAACGATTTATAATAATATGCATTTTTTTAAGTTAGTTTTTCCCATTAAAAAAAATATTTAAATCATAAAAGAAAAGAAGAAGAAGATAAAACTCTGCTGCCCATAAAAAGCACATCATAAAATTATTGCTTGTTTAAATACAAAAAATAATAATAATATTACTAGGCTTCCTTGTGAAAAATTAAAGCAACACAAAATAATGAATACTAATATAAAATAATTCGAAATTAGTCTTTTAACAAAAAAGGTCAACACTAACGAAAAACATTAAATGAGTATAAGTATTAAAGCAGTAAAATAATATAAACCAACCATCATATACCATATGCATTATTATAGTGTAACAAAAATCACCTAAAGCCGTAATACGATATTTTGTCTATAATTTGTATCCTTAAGTAAGAGGATTCTTTCTGTTTACAAATAACGAAAATGTTGAAAAACATTATTTTTATTTTGATATATTTTTTTTTTACTAATTTGTGTATATAATTTTTAAAAATTGTATTATACTCTGTTCCAAAATTGTATTAAATTTATATTTTTATAAAAAGAACATTTAATTTTTATTACCACAATAGTTATGCAATAAATTTTTTAATAGATAGATCAACGCTTCATAAATTACAAAATTGTATTTACATACATACATACGTACATAGTATCTATCACACACCATTTTTAAATACGAGAGACATTCAATAAGATTTAAATAATTCTATAAAACAAACAAAAAACAAATATATGGAAATGTTTATTTTGTGAAATATTAAATAAGTATAAATATATAAAAAATAAAGAAAATATTTAATTATAAAATCTGCTTAGTATGTAATATGTATTTGTGAGGATATATTTAAAAATTAATTAAAGAATAAATACATTTTATTTATCGTGTAAAAATATTCAAACAAAGAAATTAAATAAAAAATTGTGATTTCAAAAAGAAAAGTTTTAGCTTTGTTTTATTAAAGAAAAGTAACGAGAGAATAAAGAAAATACAAGGCTGCGAAACTACAGTGAGAAGCAAAAGCAAGTGTTTGTTTTAAATTTAAACTGAAAAGTTCCTGTAAAGATGTAAATACGCAATCAAATAAAACAAAACTTCACACATTTATTCATTAAGATCTTTCAAAAAGTATGATATTCAAATAATTGAATGAAAGGCAATTATATCAAAGAATCCGCATGCACATAGTTTTGCAGTTTCCGCCTAAACAGAGAAAGGGCTCATATTATTAACTCTCTTCTTTTTCCGTTACTCGTTTTGGGAGCATATAGCTTCCACAAATCATCTCCATCTTACACGGTTTGCTGCCGTTATCATTGCCTCTTCCCAAGTTAGATTGTTTTACCTTAGTTATTGGATAATTGTGCGCCGCCAGATGTTTCTTGGTCAATCGCGGTTCCTTAATCCTTGAGGATTCCATTCAAATATTATATTATCCTTGTAGTAATATGGGATTTTTTCCCTAAAGTATGGTCGATCTACCCACCACTTTCTTTGCCTTATCTGCTTCATTTTGGGCTCAGTGGTCAGTATGGGAAAGCTCACATATATCCAGGGAAACCAAGTTCAGAATATTCAACTCATGTATAAGATCAATTCTCTGTGTTGTATTTAACATCATCACGCAACGTTACAGGTATTCACCAACAAGTGCCTTAAAATCTCTTTTCTTAGTGTTCCTTATTTATTGTGGCATTTTAAAGCATTTAGACAATAACGTAGACAAAAAAGTAGAAAAAATATGGTTCTACTCGTATTATATTCGTTGCCATATCTCCAATATGTTTCTCGAAAAGCAATTATATTTTTTCAGGCTTTTTTAAACATTGTCCAGACATTCTTTCGCAATTTTAGCGGTAGATCTAGGATTACAATTTTACTGAAGGGTAAGGAATATAGCACCAAAGGCTATTTGAAGAAAATGTAGGTAATAATGAAAAAAAATTATTACTTTTAATAAATATCTATCTTAATTCTTTCTGACCTTAGATACGTTGACCACTGCACTTGTGGCAGGGAAATCCACACTATATATTTCTTCTAGTTGTAAGGCGCAATTCTATTATTCTTAATTTTTAAATTAATACCTGTTCAAAACAATGTTTGTCTTTTACACCAAAAATTTTATCCATAATATATCAAAACTGTTCAAATAAACTTTTACAACCATAAAAACACAACTACCTTCGCAATAACTAATACAGTAGTGCAAATAGTAATATTGAAATAAACTAAATTAGACAATGAAAAACAACTTTAATGATGAAAAAGCTTAAATAGCAAAAGTTAATGATTTGTTTTAAGACCAAAACTTATTTATGCGACTAGTGCTGACATTTTTTCAGTACGAATGACTTTTTTACCTATACCTTTTAGTGCAGAACTGTGCTTTCTTTAGCCTAACTCAAAGGCATGTAACAAGAAATGTATATGAAGCCATTGCAATGCAAATAAAAAAATCAATAAGTAAATTAAAATTAAAAAATGGAATATTTGAAAGAAGAGCAATGGATTTTTTTTTATAAATTTCTTATTCATTAAGCCATCAACATGGAACGTTGGCATAACAAGTTAGCCATTGTGACTGGAGCTAGTGGTGGCATTGGAGCTGCTTGTGCCCGGGCCTTAGTTGCAACAGGAATTCGAGTGGTAGGTCTGGCTCGAAGAGAGAATAAGCTTAAGGAACTACAAAGTACTTTGCCAGAAAATCAAAAATCATTATTTATACCACGAAAATGTGATGTTTCTAATGAAGACCAAGTAATGAAAACGTTTGAATGGACCGAAAAAGAGTTGGGTGGAGCTGATATACTATTGAATAATGCCGGTATAACACGAGAAACTGAGTTGGTAGCTCCGGGTAACACAGAAAAAATACAACAAGTTATCAATACAAATATTATGGGTGTGTTATGGTGTACTAGAGAAGCATTTCAGCGTATGCATAAGAGAGGAAATGAAAGTCATATTGTAATAATAAACAGTATTGCTGGTCAACAAGTTTTGAATTTTATTGATGTTTTACCCTCATTCAATATATATCCAGCAACTAAATTTGCCATAACTGCTATGACTGAAACATATCGGCAAGAATTTCAATTGTATAAGAGTAAAGTTAGAGTAACGGTAAGTAAAAAGAATAGAATATTTTTTAATACGTATTAATAACAAAAAATTTTTACAATGTAGGGTATTTGTCCCGGTGCAGTTAATACAAATATCTTTCCGAAAGAAATACACTTTTATGTCAAAGATATGGCACGTTTAGAACCAAAAAATATTGCAGATGCAGTATTGTATGCTTTAAAAGTACCACCACATGTACAGGTAGGTTTACTTATAGTAAAATTTAGCGTTTTATTTAAAAAATTTACTTTATTGTTTCGCAGATACATGAAATAACTGTCAAGCCAATGGGAGAAATGTTTTAACTGCTTAGAAATAGGATAATGAACTTGCCCAAATAAATATTTTATTGAGAAAAAGAATTGTTTGCTTGGCAGACATGAAAAATAATCTGCAAATAAATAAAAAAGATTTTTAACTTTAAAATCATTGTAACATTTGTTTTTTATTGTCCTTTTAATAAATTTAATTTTTGCCTTAGTAGCTTATGATTTAAACGGTGCATACAGAGAAATTGATTGTTTAAAAATACAACAGGTATATCCAGACGATATAAACGTAAATATCTAATATTTTCTTTAGTATCAATAAATACCTTTTCCAACTCATATTCACCAGAGAAATTAGATTCTAATTCTCCAACCAAAATATCACACAAAGGACAAGGATCTTTAGTATATAAAGTAAGTAGAGGTAAACGATGGGCATAAGAAAGCGAAGGCCTATGAAAACAGTAATAAAGAGTCGTATTATTACAATAGTAGATAACTAAAAATAAACAAATTTAAGCCTTACAATTTTTTTAATATCAAGCTAAATGTTCCTTGAGAGGTGGAAGAAACAACACAACCATACTGCTGAGGTCTAAGTGCGTGGGTCAAATGTGTTAGAAGTCTGGGCAAGGAAAGTGCTTGTGAATGCCCCATAACTGAAGAACTACCATGAGGGTTTACTATTTCCATATTAAGTGCAAAATGATGCTTTAGATATACAACTAATTCAGGTACGCAATCGTCTATTTCCCAGTGGTGAATGCTATTTATGGCGGTTTGACTTTTAACAAATAGATTTTCTAAACATTTTCGAGCTGTTTGTAAAATGGTTTCCACATTCGTTATATACTCATAGTCAATTATTTCCGCTAAAGGTGATAAATTTAACGCTTGTGCCTTGGACCAGGTGGTTAGTACCAAAGCCGAAGCACCATCACTATAGTCACTATACTGCAAAGTCAAATAGTCATGATGGGGTTGTAAAGATGTTTCATCTTGTTTAACTTCTCGTATTATTTTTCGTTTGCCATCTACTTGCTTTACATTTAGAGGAACTAGTTCTGCGTCGAATAGAGCCTCCCTTTCAGCTTTTGAAAACTTTACTTTGCTATTGATAAAATAGTTTTTTATATCATCGCTAGATATATCAGCGAAATTAATCGATGCTTTTAAAATATCACTTTGTTGGTCTATTAATAACCCCTGTTGCGTGATAGATTCCATACCGTCCATGACAAATTTTCCTTTTAAAATCTCCTGTTGTTCACCTATTAACGACCCCTGTTGTGTAGCAGACTCCATACCTCCAATAACCACAACGTTTTCCGACTTGGACTTGAGAATATCTAACGCTTTTACTAAAGAAATTGCTGACACACCATTTTCTGATTTTATGCCATAGTATTTGCTTCTCTTTAGAAAGTCTGAAAAAATAATTTCTTCTCTTCGTATTTGGCAATTATCAGCCATTATTATCTGTTTTACATCTTCCAAAGGTACAGCAGATTGTTTCACTGCTGCCTCTACAGCCGTCTTACCCAGTTGCCAAGCACTAACGGACGCCAGCTGACCTTTAAATTTCCCCCATGGTGTACGCACAGCTGAGGCTATAACAATAGCATCAGCATTATTGTGTAATAAACGTTTGAATGCACAATATAAAGGTAGACAGGGCGAAATATCATGGAGCGTATATTTAAACTATTAAAGAGCGGCGAAAATATGTAACTAACGGTAATTATTTTACTAAATCTAACCTTACTTTTTTACTTACCATTACGCAGTTGCGAAAAATTCACTTTGTTTTACGAAAATATACTTTATCGGCTTAGAATTTGAGCAAAGCTTGAATAAATTTTATATTCTGGTAATTTTTAAATCACAAAATCGCAATTAACACAGTAACTAAAATTCTATCACCCAGTCTCACCGGGTTTTGTTTACACTTTATTTTGAACAAATGTTGCCAACTAGACAAAGAAAATTAATCAAATAAGGTGAGTAGCCAGAAAATTAAAACAAATAAAGTGAGTAGCCAGATGTATGATGGAACATTTCAATTGATCTGTTTTTAGCGGGGACATGAACCCAATGGAGCCATCTACCAACAAGTAGTAGAAAAACCGTATGCACGCTAATGCAAACGGTCGCTAGTTTTTTTCGCTTGAATTACCAAAATAAATATTTAAGTTTAAAATTAGGCTAAAAAACATTTCAGTTAAACAAAAAAAAAATAAAATATGATACAAATAAATGATCATAAGATTTCACTCAAACTTAAAGCTTTTAGAAGATTTATCTTTTTACAATTCAAGAAAAGGCAAGGCGCTGATGTTTTTTTATAGTTTTTTTTTATTTGAGTATTAGTGCACCAAATATTTCATGTCTTCATCGGGACTATTATGAAATCGTACACTTTCAAAGCCATCCACCAATATCTGGCGATCTTCTGGCATACTAGTTTCAGGTCTTAAGTGCCTCCAGTCCAAATGCAGAGGTAAATAACGCCTTAGCTGAGGAATTTTACGCCAACATCGGCGTTTATAGCAAATCCACAATAATGTACCACCCGCTCCAATTAAAAAGAATACCAAGAATATATTCCATCCATGAGTACTACGACCCGCCAATTTAGTAGTGGGGCAAGTGGTTACATTGAACCAGCCTATGAAAGTATGATGACCTAAAGAGTGTACACGTACAGCTGCCTCATTAAAGGAGTAATTGAAACGAGCCTTGTAGACAAAATTACTGCGCTCATGTTCCAAGCGGGTTATGCAAACTAAATCATGATGTTCCCTGGAGCCATTAATACCGGTATGGTAACGAAAATGTAAAGCATAAGATGTTACATAGCCATTAGGTAGCTTCGGCTCAGAAAAATGTACCCGATACTCGTAATTATGAGGTATTTTGCACACAGAAAAGTCATACATTTTATCAGCCGCTATAGAATAATTGGTCCTAGAAGACAGCATACTATAGGTACTACAACCAGCATGATTACATGCCTGTACTTGTATTACATATAAATGGAAACGTTCCAAAGATCTTATAGTATAGTTTGTTTCCCAAGCTTCAATACGTTTGTTTAAAATGGCTTTACCTGCAGAGCTTGTAGCATTGCTTTCCATATCGTTTTTAACACAAAATTCTTGGTGATCTAGAGAACAGGAAAAATCCTTTTTCAATTGTTGTAAAAATGACTGGTCTTTTCTTTCCTCCTCACGGCGAGAACAGCAGTCATCATAGTCCTCGTGACCATAATCTTTGTAGTTCATAACGGGTTCATCACAGTAGTCACGAGTATCCAATTGTTCTTTGTTATCTGGCAAACCGTATACAGCTAAAATATAATAGTCCACTACTTCGTTACCCCCTAAATATTTATTTTGCTCAAATACTACTTGTAGTGCATCATACGATTTCGATATGATAGAAATTTTCGGTGGCATAGGTATATCGAATAGAGTGGTAGCATATTTTATTTCACTTCTAGCCTCCTGCATATCATCTTCTCCACTAAAGGTTTTCACTAGACACGCATACCTTGTATGAGGTTTTAAGTTTTGTACTATGTAACTGAAATGGGTGGAGTTATTCTCAAGTTCATGGGCAAATTTTAATTCACGCCTCCAATTTATTCTCTTACAAACTTCCGTATCCAATTCACTATTCTCAGTCACCAGCTGCTTATCATTCAATGGTCTAGAGATTATCTCTACCTCAGCTGATGTTTGTTCTATGGGCCAATATAATTTCAAGGAACGGTGACTTAAGACCTGTAAGAGAGTGATAAAGTTTTGGCAGTTTTTCTAATATATATATATACGAGTATATATATGGGAATAACCTACCTGTACGTATAAATTTAGTTTGGCAGGGGAGCACAATACCTCCTGATCACTGGTTTGAACTGAATCTTGACTGCGATCGTGCTTTACTTTCTCCCTAAATTGCCTAATACGCCTATTACACAGTTTGTCATTGGCATGTATATATATGCCACCATTTAATATTTCAAAGCCCGCTTTGGGAGTCCACAAATTTGAAAGATTCTTATTATTATACACAATCAAGGCATACAACTTGTTTTCTAATACCAATCCATGGATCTTATCCAGGTTTTGAAAGAATTGCAAAGAAGTAAGATAAGGGGATCTAAAATCGGTAATAGCATCTAAGATCATTGCTTTTCTGAAAATACTTTAACGAACCTATTTATTTTCAAATGACCCGTAATTTCTCGTACATCTTTTAAGAATTCCATAAGTTCCTCTTGATCAAAATACTCGTTGATATTCACCATAACAGTGCCATTCAGAATTTGACAACCTTTCAAGTTTTCGGCATGCATTAAATTTGATATATAGATAACTGTATCCCTTAACTTTGGATTGCATATCCTTGAACAGTTATTTATGCCACCGCAAGAATCGCATTCCTTGGTAGCGTTCTGTAATAATTCCAATTTTACAAGTTTTTATTTTTATTTTTCTGTTTAATTCGAATGCTTGCATGGATAACTCATAGGCTTACATTCAATTTATAACCACTGGGGCAAAAGTCCACACAGGTGTTTTTATAAATAAATTGTCTTTTCTTTATCACACACTCTTCTCGGGTATAACATCTAAAATAACGACTGGAGGCATATTTATGGCTGGGGCATTTATCCACGCATGTGCCATGATCCGACCAACCCTTGCATACTACACATCCTTGTGTCGTGTGGTTATAGCAGCCACCCAAGCATAAACGATGACATTCACTCGTGTCTCTAAACGGAAAGAAACACATTTTTATTGAGTACTTTTTCCCCGACGTCAAAAAGCTTACTGCATTAATGAGAGCACACTATCATTCTCTAACTTCTGGCAAACATCATTTGACCAACACGAATCTCTTTTACAGCCATTGCATTTGGCTTCCTCCTGACATTTCGCCTGTTTATCCAAAAATATGACGTTATTTCCGCGCCGTAAAGTCAAACGGGTCCAATTTATCTAGTAAAATCAGAATTTAATTTTTAGTATATACAAAACAACTATCTTTAGTGAATTTTGTTTTTTTTAATTTTACCTTTTCCATATAACAAAGTTTGGGATTGGCGTCAATTAAAACATGACCCCTCTGTATGGCTATTAGAGATTTAAACTCTATCTAAAATAAGCAAAGGAGAAACTGTGAAAATATGCTTTATTTTCATAGGTTATTTACTCACCTTTTCCAAATCATATGCTGACGTTATGACTAGAGCATAATTTAAAAACAGCTGTTGGCCACGTATCACAGTTAGATTCGGGAACATTGTTTTAATACTGGTTAAATTTCGTACTTCATTTATAATTAAGAAATCGGTTATTTCTCTTAGATTTTCAAATTGATAGGCGCTAAAATTACATTTGTCATTCTTGCGCGGTAATTGGGCTATATTGAGAAACCCCGTTATAACGGTACAATTTGTTAATTTCACAAAATCATCACAATCATTACGCAAATCCAAACTACCGCATTCATAGGGGGCTGATGGTGGTAATAATGGTGGCTTATAAACATCAACATTAAAAGCTGTCGCTGTGTCGAATGTTGCTAAACATTGTTGTACTACAACTGCTTGTAGAATAAGTAAGCAAGAAAACATGGTGAGTAACATGTTGTTGGTGTTTTTATTATTTTTGGAGCGTAATTTTATAGTATGTATGTGTTACAAAAAAGCCGGTCTCTTGGGAAGTATTACGATGATCGTCCTTCTCATTTAAAATGCGATAACAGCTGTTAAAGGCCCAGTTGTTGTTGCTAATTTTATTTAGTTTTCTGTGCGTTTTGCTTTTCTTATTCTTGCTTAAGTGGAGCAGCGAGCTTGTTGTTATCGTTGTTGTTGGTACTGATGACGATGTTGAAGATGTAGTTGTTGCTGTTGTTGTAGGTTGTGTTTGGCACGTGAGCTATCAATTTATTACACTTGTTATTTAATGCACGTTTGTATATACATATGTACATATGTATGTATTTATGTTACAATATTTGTTGTTGTTATTGGTAAGTTTATTAGCTAGTATGAGAGTAAATTATACAGTTTTTTCTGTTTTGTTTTGATTTTTTCGGGCTTGAGAGCGTTGCAGACAGTCATATATTTAGTTCCTGCTGAATTTAATATGATCTTTAAAAGTATGTAAGTGTATGTGTAAACTTGTTTATTTTAATATGCACGTGTATTTCTCACACTGGTGGAATTGTCACGTTACTTATACGTTACGCTGTTTTTTTTTTTTTCTTTTTTTTGTTTTGTGGGGGTTTTGCTTCGATTTTAGCAACTTTGTTGCAAATTGCTTCTTGTTTCACGCTTTATTTTGTTGTAGAGTACATACGAGTATATATTTTTGTGGAACAATATACAGTATTAAGTAAGTATTTATTTATTTTATTTGTTCATTTTCTTATAGAATGTCTTTTGTTTTTCTCGCAAAACGATCTTATCTGCACTATTTTGGTCAATATTTATGACTTTTTGTCATGTACTTGTGTATTCACACACCAAGAGTATACCACACCATCATTACATTCGATGTTTCATCGATCGTTCGCTCACTCGTATAGTTAAAACACATTCACGCGGGATTTCTTTCTTTGCATTTGCAGTCTTAAATGTTGTGTGTGTCTGTCTATATGTACGTCTGTCTGTCGTTTTGTTTTGGTTAAACTTGTTAAATTTTTAAAATTGTCTTCATAAATTTTTTGTAATTGAATTTTCACTATTTAAAAAAGGATTTTTAAGAATGAAATAATTACGAGAATGCATGCCACATGAAGATGATCTTGAAAATGGAATGATATCGAGTCTTTTGTTTTTTTTTTTTTTTTTTTTTGTTGTCAATTTATTCATTCCGATGCGAGAAAGAATGCATAAATTCACACTCCAGTACTGTCTAAAGGTGTTTTTTCGGAACACATTAGAGTTGGTTAAGTGACAGAACGTAACGAAATAGTTTGTTAACATGAAAGATGATCATCAGTGGTTAGTGAACGAATAATGGGTACCCTGCACTAACGGAATCGGTTTTTACGAACATACATAAGCCTTTGAAAGAGGTTATTTAATTGAATATGGCTTTTTTAACAAAAGGTTGATGTCATCGAAGTATAGCTCTTTTACTTTATATGTAGAAAAATAATACACAACCTGCACCAAATTAGGTGTTCAAATATTCAACTGGCAGGATGCTGCATATATAATTTTTAAAACATATAAAAATTTTTAACTCCAAACTAAATATAAAATTTAATTTAACACATTTTTTTTCAAATAAAAATTTAAAAAAAAAATACTTTCGGAAAAAAATTAATTTTGTGTTCGCTCAACAGCTTTTGTTACAAAAATTCATTTGTTCTCAACTGCACCTAATAATTTAATTAATTTTTTTAAATCTTTTTTTACTTCTTTTAGTTTGTATAGGTAATTAAATTTCACAAGTCATAAAAATAGTTTTTCTTCTTTTTTTTTGTAGGTACATAAATCGAAATTATTTTTTAATATTTTTTTTTCTCCTCAATTAAATTTTTTTATTATTTAAGTTTTATGAGTTATAATAACAATATTTTCTTTTTCTTTTTCAATTCTATTAATACTTGCAACAATTTAAGTTTTAACGTTTTATTTTTTTAATTTTTATTTTTTTAATGAACATTTACCGACCGTGTTCATTGAGTGACTGTGCCATAGAGTCTCTGAATGCTACAAATGATGCCTTAAGATTCTCACACAATCACAAGTAGTTCTCCATTCATGTATCAGTATTTACACGTATGTATGTGTTTATGTATGTGTTTATGTTGTATATGTGCTCGTTTATTGTGCGATTTACTTATTTGTATGTACTTTAACAAGTTTCTACCTTGTCCATATGCCATCTTAAGCTTCGATATCGAAATATTGGCCGTGTATGTAAAACGGAAAGTGATCTTTTTCAATCACAGAAAAATAGGAGCAATTATTTGCTGACTTAAATTATAAATTAATTAACAGAGAGCAAACAAAAAATGCCGTGAATTAAGAAAATATTACTTGCAACATATCTAGTTTCACGATGGGAAAATATTTTTTGTTTGTTCTTTTCTTGCTTTTGATCTGGTACCTCTATATAACTAAATTATGCTGTTATGATCACTTTTATTCGATGCAAGAAGCTTTCAATGTACCAGAACTTATTTATAGAATTTTATGTTTACAGTTATTGTTGTGATGTTTGTAAAAAAAATGTCTAAACCCTTTTTAACCCTTTAAGATCAGATAAGATGCAGCTTAATAGTGGCTTAAGCCAACTATCGAAGCTTTTTTCTGATTACCTAAAATCCTATAAGACTGAATGTCGATTATTTCAAGAGCTATTCAAAATTTCCCAAAATGTATAACAATTCGGCCAGTTTTAATGTTTGAAAAATATTATAAAGTGAGAGCAACAAATTTCTTTATCATTTAGGGAACCTAACACAGTTCAGATTCTATTTATTGAGTTTCTATAAAAAAAAATTATCATGTTTACTTCTCTTAAATGGAAAATATTCTCCGGAGGACATAATACTGTTTCCGTTCTGCTAATTTCATGATCCTTACTCAATCATCGTAAGGATGATGAAGTTAATGAAGTTTATCCGGCTTATTTTTGTAATATTTTTTGAAACACTCTATATAGGTTTTAACCTGACATTAGTCGAAATACAAATTAGTCGACTTCCAAATCGTGCACTAAGGATTTGAGAAAACACTCGAGAAAGAGGGTTATTTATATATGAAAAAACATTCGTCAATTCCGGTCAAAAAAAAAAAAAAAAAATTAATAAATAAATAAAATTTTGTTTTCTTTTCCTCAGCTAGGAAAAAATAAAATTGTGTCTATAAATATGTCCCAGTCTGAGTTGTATTTTGAGATTCCTCATTTCTTGGTCCGCCAAGAATTAATCTTAATTTTCCTTCGTGTTAATAAAAAATAAATATCTTTTTCTGATACGATTGTACATATTGTATATGTATATAGAGTTATTACAAAATACATATCGTCACCTTAAATGCAAGCGGATGTGACTATACAAAAGTTCAAAATCTAATTTTTGATTGATTATAATTCATTTTATCAGACTACATGCTTATGCAAAAATGCTGTGATCAAAATTGTAGCAGTAGCTGCATTAAATATCCGCTCTTTTTCATCTCACCATATTAAAATTTTGGTTCTGTATAAAATTTATTTATTTCTATATATTCATCTAAGAGAAGGCTTACAAAAAGGATACTGATTACTAACATTTATTGTTTCTCCTGTAAAAAATAAAAGTGAATTAACATCCGTTTGCATTTAAGGTTACGATATCTATGTCTGTATTTATATCGGGTGTCTTTTATAGAGATTCTCAAATTTGAGTTGGCAGCACTGCTTTATTTGACAACCGATTTAATAGCTGAAAGCGCAACACGTGCAAGTTGTTGACATTTTTATCAAAATAATGGTTCTGTTCGTCAAACTCATCGTGTACTTCAGTTGAATAAGCCGAATTGTAAATAAGTAGAATCCACTAGTTTTTGTCGAAACACCTTTACATCTGCAGAAAGGGTGAGTTCCAAAACGCCAAAATACTTGTTAGCTATGCGGTTTTATATTACTACTGTATCGATTCAAAACTAACTACACTGTTTTCTGCTTTGTAAAAAAAAACTTTGTAGTATATTTTTACATTTAGAAACTCTTTTCGTTTCAGTCAGCAACTTTCCCACAAAACAATATTTTTGAGGCAAAATCATCTTAATTTTGTAAACAATATCTGTTTCCATTTAAAAGTATATTATGATATTATTTCAATTCAAAACAACATTTCAAATTGTAAACAAAAAGCATTAAAAAAATGTATACTGCACAATTTGCTTTTGTTTGCGCAGTTAAAATTTTTAAAATAAATTTAGGAATGGTTGAGTTCGTAAACGTTTGCATGGTTGCGACAATATTTGGTTGCTTTGCAAACGACGTTTTAGAACTCAGCCGAAATTACTTTTTGAGTTGGCGTAGTGATGCTCAGAATGTTACTGTCATATGGCTGCCGCAGCTGGCCTCGCAGTACTGCATTCGATTGGACCAATTTTCGAAAACTTTTTCGAGTGTATAGGGTCGTATCTCGGCAATGTCATTACAAATGTTGGCCTTCAAATGCTCAATTATCACTGGTTTGTCGGCATAACATCTGTCCTTAGCGGCGCTCCACAGAAAATAGTCCAACAGTATCAAATCGCAACTTCTTGGCGCTCAACTGACATCACCATTTCGGCTAATTAAACGGCCATCAAACGTTTGATGCAATAAATCGATTGTGACATGCGATGTGTGCCAAGTTGCACCATTCTGTTGAAACCAAACATCGTTTACATCAACACCATGAAGAGCGGGCACGAAAAAATCGGTTATCATGGTGTCTCCATTGACCGTAATGGTTGCGAAATATAAACAATCACTCGTTATGGGTACAATGGCATCTGTAAGATCACGTTTGGGATTTCTAAGCCCCAAATACGGCCAACATGAAAATGAGCTTAATCCGAAAAGATAATTTTTGAAATGTTTTATTTTTTATTTTTGCAATTTCCGACCAATCGATTCATTTCGTTCAGTGGAGATAATATACTGAATTTTATGACAGAGTAGAATGACAATACATAAGCCAGATTCGAAATAACCGCTGGTTCAAATTTAAACCGATAGATGGCCCTACCGATATATGCCACACAGAGCGCTACAGTTGAGTTACTCAAAGAAATTTTTGATGAAAGAGTACTTTCACGTAATGGTCCAATTAATTGGCCACCAAGATCGTAGGATTAAACCCCATTGGATTATTTTCTTCGCGGCTATGTAAAATCACTTGTCTACGTCGATAATCAACATTGAAATTTGGTGTTACAGATCGTGTCATGTATGCTCCGGTCGTGGCTGCCATATGACCGTGGCAAGTCATCAGATTTTCTACCCAACAAAGCCCGTTTCTTTGTTTTATTATGATTTATACTTGTGTAACTGTAAAAAGAACTCCCAATATTTGTATCTAATTGAATATTTTGTCTTAATTTTTATGAATATGTTTATATATATATGAATATAGAAATGCATAAAATTAGTACATAACTCGTCGAAGTGAGAGGGCACATAAAAAAGTTTTTATGTCCTTTGCGGTTATCAGTAACAAGAATTGTTATTCGAAAAAAGCAACAATTTGCTCTTTTATTTTAAAATTGTGTTTTTTGTTTTTTAGACTCAACTGAGTACCAAATGATTCCATCATATGGTTGCTGTTCAAATCATACCGACTTTTTCTAAATGATATTATGAGCCAGCAACAAACAGCTGTTAAAAATGGTATTATTTTTTATTACTTATGCTCACATACCGACAATCGTCCATTCTTTAAAATAAACATTAATTGTATGACCATCACCAGCTTGACGAGCACATGTTGCCAAGACCATGTGTTGGCCAAACGGAGAGAGAGATCATATAATACGTTTTCCAGTTGGTAACAGTAACAAAACGAAATGTTTTGTGAATCAAAACTAAATGAAAACCAAAAGAAATACCAGAGAAAAATAAAAATAATTTTAAATCATTAAGTTTTTTCTTTTTTTTTTTTCTTTTCGAAGCAGAAATAATAGTAAAAGAATATAAAGGGACTTAAAATATTTTTAATACCTGCAGTTTATATACGTATATATGTACACATGTATATATCTAAACCTCTCTCTTTCTCTTTCTCTTATGCCCAAAAGGTAAATACTTACATATGTATATGCAGAGCTTCTCATTTTTTTAATTTAAACAGTTTAAAAGTAAAACGGAAATGCAATTACTTTTTAACCCGAAAAAAATGCAAAATTTTAATGAGTTTAAAAGCAAAAAAGAAAGAAGACTAAAATATATACGAGTATATGTAACGAAAAAAAGAACTTTACGCCTGTAAGCTTGCTTGTTCTATACGCTGCGACTCTTAATGCGTGACTTAGTAAAGGAAAAATATCCCTTCATCTATATCTTTTGCAAATATTCCACTAACTCCTAAGCCAATCCTAATGGTAAAACAAAGCACCTCAATCGGTATTGATTATCCATAAGCTTCTCAGCTATACTTTTCTGAGTTGCAACATTTTTACATTATATTTTTAGTTTTTTCTCAAACATATCGTCTACGGGGAGTTTTTATTAGCTATTTGGTCTTACAGTGTAAATGCTTAGTAAGGCTTGCCATTTCACCATGAATAGACTAACAAATGAACAACGCTTGGAAGTCATTAAGAGAAATGTGTGTTTCTGTATAAAAATTATCTTCAGCGACTAGGCCCACTTTTGACTCAATGCGTACGTCAATAAACAGAATTGCCAAGGGCTGTCAGTTCCGTTCTTCTTCCAGAACGATAAAAATCATAACATTACAGTCAATGGAGAAAAGTACAGTGCCATGATTACTGACTTTTTTTGCTCAAAATGAATTGGACTTGTGGTACATGCTACACAGCACGCAATGCCATGTACCCATTGAGACGAGGGTTTAGTGAGCATTTAACATCATGTTTTGGAACAGTCAGTCATTGGTAAAATATCAGCCGAAATGCTGAAAAAGTATGCGAAAATTAGAGCCGCACCCGCAGGCAATATTTACATGAAATGACACTGGTCTACAGCAAAAAACACTCTCAAATAAAACTATATGGCATATAATGATTTTGATGCGCTGAATTCAAATCCGTTTTCAGTTTTTTTTCCATCGGGCTCAATTTTTTTTTATGGGTGTGGCAAAATTTTTCGCGCAAAATATGGTAATTATGTTAATATTTTTTTCTCTTTTTTCTCCGTCACTCCTCTAGGGAGCATATTGGCTTTCTTTCTACAAAGCATCTCTGTTTCAGTTTCTTTAATCAATTTGATTTGGTATTTTAAGCTAAGTGGATGATTAATCCGCTGTAGCTTCCTCCATATATGGTGAAGATCCTTGCTAATTGGTGGTGATCTTTACTTTAGAATTGTAATTTTTTCCGGGTAGGTGGCGTGTTTTTCCTGATCATTCGTCAGATATTTGTCATCATCGCCAGAGGTATGCGAGAAGAAGGGTCAAGGGGGATTTTTTCTTAATTATAAATAAAATTTTTCTTCGTCATGTCCTCTGCTGTGGCTCGAACCAGGGTCATTTGTGTGGTCATTTGTTTGTGTTGTTATGCGTGAGGTCTAAACACTACACCACGCCCATATATTTCATCATAACTTGAAAACTATTTGACCGATTTTGATTTCTTTCATCGATAGGAAATCCAAAGTAATGTTTATAAGCATTCTTAATTTGGGAAGTTATTGTATGTCGTTGTGATCTAAAGTTA
Organism: Wohlfahrtia magnifica; assembly: GCA_023159175.1. Classification (NCBI taxonomy): domain Eukaryota; kingdom Metazoa; phylum Arthropoda; class Insecta; order Diptera; family Sarcophagidae; genus Wohlfahrtia; species Wohlfahrtia magnifica. Next base: position 515,341 of record JAKWBJ010000227.1, on the reverse strand, counting down.
ATTCTCCACAGATGTAGCAAAACAAATCTAGAGAACTTTTGCAAGTCAAATCCCTTGACATACTGTAATCTAAAACAAAAATCCATTATAAATAAGATAACTCTATGCTTTTTTTTTGCAGCTAAGTTGCGAATAATTCCGAAGCTGTTGAAAATACAAAAAAAGGACGTTCCAGTGATTTATAGGAAATTTTTTCCTAAACGTTTGGTTGTACTTGCATCAAAATCAGTCAAGTCGTTTTCAAGTTATGATGAAATATATTGACATAACTACCATATTTTGGGCGAAAAATTTGCCACGCCCATAAAAAACATTTGAGCCCAATGGAAAAAACTGAAAACGGATTTGAATCTTTTGTTTTTGTAGACCAGTGTTATCTTTAAAAAGTAAATGGAAGGTAGTCATTTGTCACCTCAAAAAATGTGCCACAGTTAAGCGTTAAGCTCAAAAAATTAGGTTAATTGATTCAAATTCAACTTGCTTGACCGCCAAAATTAAGCATTTAGCTGGAGTATATATGAGTAAATCATCATTTTGGTATACTATTTTAATCAGTGGACATCAAGATCATAGGACGTAGAATAACAAATGAATGATAATGAATGATTGAATGATAAGGATTGACGAAAAGTCGTTTATTCAAAAAAAAAAAAAAACAATTTAACTTCGATGGCAACGATGGCTATTACTTTTATTTTCATAGTATTCGTAAATAGGAACAATTTTAGAGCCGCCATTGCATGCCAAAAAAAATAACCTTCATGTCATATGATTTTTGACAACTTGAAGACGTTGTCATAGCGAGCTGTATTCAGTTTAGGCTTTTTGTTTAGTTTTCGTATTTGTAGATGTCCACTGAATAAATTAATACGTCGAAATGCTGAATAAAATAGTATGTCGAAATTGCTTCATCTTAGCGATCACATCAGTTGAATTTGAAGCAATTCACCTAATATTTTGTTTGTCCTGTACCGTTAAAGCTGATCAGGTACCTCTTTTGGATTTTTTTTTTTTTTTTTTTTTTTTGTAAAGGGTCCGCCAAACAAATTTTTTTTTGAAAATGCTATAAAAAAAACTTCTGAATATTTTCTCAAATTTCTTTTTTTATTTGAAATGAATAATGGAAAATAATGTCATTCAAATGGCTGCCTCGGCTGACCATGCAGTAGCCTACACGATCGGGTCAATTTTTAAGCACATTATCGATTGTGTGCAGCTGTATTTTTCCAATGGCTTCACGAATATTGTCCGTAACACTTATCTTTGACGGCACCCCACAAATAATCAAATCGCAGCTCCGAGGTGGCCAAACGACATCAGCTCTGCGGCTGATAATGCGATCTTCAAAAACAGGGCGGAAAACATCGAGTGTAGCTTCGGCTGTATGGCACGTAGCGCCGTCCTGTTGAAACCGAATGTTGCTAATATCCTCCTCTTCAATTTTTGTGAACAAAAATTCGTTCAACATGGCCCGATAACGATCGCCATTGACTGTAACGGCCACTACTTGCTCATTTTCGAAGAAAAATGGCACAATTATGCCTCTGGACCAAAATCCGCACCAAACAGTGACTCGTCTTGGGTGTATCGTCTTTTCAATGTATGCGTGCGGGTTTTCTGTGTCCCGAATGCGATAATTTTGCTTGTTTACATACCCGCCAAGATCAAAATGAGCTTCATCTGAAAAGATGATTTTTTGGCAAAATCGGCACCTTCTGTAAGTCGATCGCAGGCCCACATTCCCAGCGTTGTTCAACTATACAAAACCATATTCGTTCAGCCGAAGGATACAACTAATTATCTGTCAAATCAGACATGAGCTAAGTGTTACCATTCACGAAATAAGCACTAGTTGAAATAAAAACGTTAGATGGCGGAGCCTATATCTTCGTGCACTTATTTTTGCCCGTGAAAATTAATTCCGTAGGAAATAATTCATTTCGACTTCAATTTCGCTGTACAATCCAAAATACCTGGTGGTATTGGTTTCGTATAAGTCTTGATATTGTAACCATTGAAGATGTTGGGCGGGACGAAGTTCGTCGGGTCAGCTAGTTTTGTATAATAAAATACGTTTCAAACTTATTCAAAATTTATATGACTAAAAATAGTTGTTATAACAGTATTTTATGTTAGGTTAGGTTAGGTTGAAAAGGCAGTGCTTACGCATTTTAACCTCTCGGAAAAAACATAAAAATGACATATGTGAAAGAGGCAAGTAAAAGAAAAAGGAGAAAGAAGACAAAAATTTGAAAAGAAAAAGAGAAGAAAGAGATAAATAATTGGTTGCAATCGATCCTAAAAGGAGCATAGGACCTAAACAAATCCCTGAACAACTCTCTTTTTGTGCTAACGCCTTTACCTATCTATCGGCCTCCATATATTGGCTGGCCGTTCTCTTCTTCTGCTCCCCTGTGGATTACAATCTATGGTAATTCTGCTAATATCATTCGAATACCTTCTAAGACCGTGACCAATCAACCGCCATTTGCGCTTTTTTATCTCAATCGATAATGATTTTTGTTCTGTTCTGAGCCAAAACGTATGATTAGACACAATTATCGGCCAGAAAATACCCAAGAAGACAGCGGTTCACGAAAACTTTTTTGTGGATTTTACATTGGCATTGAATACTGAAAATTTTAAACGTAACCGTCTCCACCTATAATATAATTTTACTTACAAAAAAGACAATTTTCCGTAACGATTCTTATCGAGTTAATTCTTCATATTGAATAATATATTTTTCATTTTTTATACTGACTTTTACGTCGTATATATATAAACATATCTTTGAAAAAAGGTTATAAAAGATCAATTAATACAATTAAATTATTTATCGTTGACAAAAAAAAAAAAAAAAAACACAAAAGTTAAGCGAAGAAAAATTAAAAAAAAAAACTAAATAGTCCCACACATACCCCCTTCATAAAGAAAAAAAATTTTAAGAAACAAAAAAAAACTTTATTTTTTATGTGTTAAGTAAGAAAGAAGTCGTTTAAAAAATGAATAATAAAATTTTTTAAGAGAATTAAATTATTTGTTCATTAAAAAAATGGTAATTTAACCGAAAAAACAATAATTACTTTGTTGGACTACTTTGTAAGAAATTATCGTATGCATTGAGAAAATCATTTAATACGACTATAAAATTCTTACTTTTTTTGTAGCTATGATCCAGTCAGTATATTTTGAAATTTTTTATCAAATTCGAGTCAATTTTGACTCCTCTGCGCGATTTCTGATCAAAAAAGCTACTTTTTTCGGAAGAAAGTTGTCCCTAGCCGCTACTCTTCTTGATAAATCATTTATGAGTCTTTTTCGTTGTTAGTTTAGTCATTTTCGACCCATTTTCTAGTATCGGGTGGACCATCTGTCGGTTTAAATTTCAAACAGCGGCTATTTCGAATCTGGCAATACTTATGGCATAATATTCTGTCACACAATTCAGTATATTATCTTCACTGAACGAAATGAATCGATTTACGCTTGAGCAACGCTTTTTAAAACAAAGACAAAAAAAAACAAAAACTCATTTTCATCTTGGTGGATACGTTATTAAGCAAAATTGCTGTATTTGGGACTCAGAAAACCCAAACGTGATCTTACAGAATTCAATGCACCCATTACGAGCGACTGTTTGGTGCGGCATGTGGAGCGGAGGCATCATTGGCCCATTACGGTCAATGGAAACACCTATCGCACCATGATAACCGATTTTTTTGTGCCCGTTCTTCACGGTATTGTTGTGACAGATATTTTGTTTCAACAGGATGGTGCAACTTGCCACACATCTCATGCCACAATCGATTTATTGCGTCATACGTTTTATGGCCGTTTAATTAGCCGAAATGATGAGGTCAGTTGGCCGCCAAGAAGCTGCGACTTGACACCATTGGACTATTTTCAGAGACAATTGAGCATTTGAAGGCCAACATTCGCGATGCCATTCCGAAAGTTCTCGAAAATTGGTGCGATCGAATGGGGTACTAGCCGCGCCAGGCATATGAATGCAACAATATTTCATTTTTAACCGGAACAATTGTACTTTAGAACAAAAAATAAATTTGACAAACTTTCAAACCGTTTTTGTTTTATTGCATTTTTAAATTTAAATTAAATGGCCCACCCGATAGTCTTTAATGATGACTAATTAGCGATTGCTAAGCAATTTGTTATTGTATTTGAAATTTAACTCTTTTTAACCATCAGCGTGAATCTTTTTGAACCCTTTATTAATCGTGTAAGTGATTAGTCAGTTTTTAATCACCAACAGGACTCGAAAAAGACTCAGCAAGGTGATTTGTCAATATATAATAAAAAAACAATAGAAAATATGTATGTGTGTATGTATATTTTTTTTTATTTGTCATATAAAAATAATTATTTTTTTATTTTTTTAGAAAAGAAATTTTTTTCTAATTGAACAAAATTTTGTATAAAAAACTTGAAATCAAATTTTATATATATAGGTATTCATTTTAAAACACCAATTTTTATACATACATACATAATTAAAATAAATGTTAAATGCTAGAATGCGGCTGATTGTGTCAGCCGCTGAGTATACTAATTGAAATAATTTTCTTATGCAGAAATTTACATATATGTAAACAAACCTGCAAATACTTACTAAATTTTTTTTCGAGTCTTTACCCAAAGACTCCCCACAGATATTTCGAAGAGAAAGGAGAGAAGTATTTTCTTTTATTTTAAATCAATAAATCTTACTTTAATGCATTGTCTTAAACAAAAAAACATATCATAAATATTAGGAAAACTAATCACATTTTTTAGCTTTTAACGAAAGTAGATTCTTTGAAATACATACATACATACATAAGGATTATCAGACAAAACTACAGATACTTTCAAACAACAATGCTCTGCATTTTGCGGGCAATTTATCGAAAATAGAATACAGAATAGTTGCGTTACAAAAGTTGTTAACAATTAATACGAAACACAACTTATTCGGGTGGTGTATTATCATGTATCCATTCGGCAAAATGAGCCACTGAAGTGTATACACTGGGTATACGCAAGCCACCACAATTATCTGATCCAAAAGACATAATTCCAATCTAAAAGTTAAAAAAACCGGTTAAAAATGTTTACAAACAATTTCAATTGTAGTTGTTCCTATGTATAGTTTTTCACTCACCTGAGAAAATATACCGTTTTCTTGTATAAATAGAGGAGCACCGCCAAAGCCCTGACACACATCTTTACCTTCGCCACCAGCACACATCCATTGACCCTCTATTGAGTTGGGTGATTCCAAAGCTCCGGTTGAAGCATAATTTCGTAGACACAAGTCCCAACTGGTTAATGGTACATCCAAAAATGACATTTCTGGTTGACGGCTGCTAGATGTTGACATTTTACCCCAACCTGCTATGGTCGCCCTCTTACCCACTACCAAATTTGCTCTGGTCTTTTGCAAACATATAGGTTGTGTAGCCACTTTAACCACAAAGGAGAGCAGGATAAACAACAAATATTAAATTTTCATAATTAATAAATATTTGTTTTTACAGTCTATCTTAATACGGCCCTAATTGATCAATTTGTTTATTATTCCCTTAAAAAAATATAATGAAAAGCTTGAATGTAATCATAATGGCCATTTGATTAATGTCTTTTGATACGAAACAATAATGGTCATAATGGGTAATTTATGAAATGTGTGATCATTAAGATGTTAACGAAAAACCTATCTTCAACAGCCAACAACAACAGTCTATATTTAACATTCATTATAAATTTCTAAAGGTACACCAGTCACATAAAATTTTTATGAATGAAAATGATTTTGCAACATTGTTACGAACATATTAAATGCCCTATATTGGTAGCAATTTTATTTCAAATTTTTATGACTTTTTATTATACGTAATGTGTAATTATACTCTTTTTCTATTTTCCTTTTATCGAAATGTAGGGTATCCAGTAGCATTGACGAATAATCGGAGCTCATGATCTAGTTTTATTTTTTACTAAATAATAAGACATGTATCGCAAAGCTATCAAAATATATGTTTGGTTCACCAAAATCGTTTACCATCTAGTCATTTATTAAAATTTAGAAACGGAAAATAGTCTAATAGCTCACTTTCAATTGTTTTGATGGAATAGCACTTTTTTCTATGCTAGGTGAGATCATATTTGCTTCAAATAAATATTAAATCTTATCAAGAGCTCTGAATATTATTACCGAACACTTTCTATGTGGCATTCCAGCCCTTCTTAGCCTTCTCTATAGTGTCTTCAGTAGAAATTCTTTATGGGATGAGGTTACAAATATTGCGGTATTGCTTTAGAATCTAATTGACGCTCTTGTCGGGTCGGCACATGAGCTAAACAACCAATCAAAACCCGCTTACATCCAAGAAACTGAAGCCATGTGGTCTTATTGACCAACGGTCACACCTTAGCCATCTTTGGTGCAAGTTTACTCAAATAAACCCACTGTTATGATTGTTCTTTGTACGCTGATGTGTTGTAAAAAATCAACACGACTAAATCATTGTCAAACAATTCGTGCCATGTTAGAATAGTGTACTTTTACGATTTTCAGAATTATACAAAATTGAACTGAAGTTAATTCTATAATGCTTTGAATTTGCATAAAATATTCACAATCATGTTCGCCGCTGTGGTGTGCTAGGTAAGACACCCGCCTATCAACCAGAAGTTCTTTGCTTGAATACCAGGCCAGACCATCTTAAAAAAAAGTTTTTCTGAACAGCGGTATCAGCTCATAACATTAGCTAGTAACTCGTTATGAGTATTACTACTACTGAAAACTTCTCAAATGCAATTTGCCGTTCGGAGCTGGCGTTAAGCTGTACGTCCCTTTAAATGAGTCTGAAAATAGAATCTGGTGCAGCTCATTGATTGAGAGAAGTCCACGTGTTCCTTCAAGGAATGTTATGGGAATTAATGTATTCACAGTCATAAAAACTATACCTTGTTTTGATTTTATGCAAAGTCCAGGAATCAAAAATCTTCTTTATTTTATTGATTATCCTCGTAAGGGAGTCCCTTGTTAAAAAAGTATCATTAAATTTTTAAAACTCCAAACTCAACTCCTCATCTAATATACCTAACGTACACTAGGTAGCGTTCGCTTCAAGAAAAGAGTTACTTTTATAAGAAAAATGAAATCTATAACATAACAATTGGTACGTGCTAAAGATAATCAATTATTTACAGTATTTATGGGATCAAAGTAATAACAGAGCAACAAAAACCAAAACAGGGACACACAAATCAGCTGCACGCTTTAAGAAGCACGTATGTTACGAACATTTATTAAGAAGGAGTTCAATCAATCATATCCAAATAATAAGCGTATGAAAACTGTGACTCAAAGGAGTGTCTTCCTTAGGCACAAAACTTTAAAAAAATGAAATAATGAAAGAATCGTTCATATAAAATTTAATTAAACAACAATGTATACGAACAACCTGTTGTCTTGTCGTCTTGGCCGTATCATTCATACAACCAACCTTCTTTCATCCTTTTTGCTGCATACTACCGTCATGGTAGTCGCACCACCATTGTGGCATCATCAAATGAAACGCGATAATAAAATAAAAAACAAAAACGTTGCCGATCAATGAGTTTTGATAAACGTGAATCGATGAATAGCTGCTATCTCTTCCTACAACATTATTTATAATGTTGATACAACATCGTACAAATTTTTCTTTCAGTTTTTTAAGTTTTAAGTTTGTACGAATTGCAATAACTAAAAAGATGGCAGATGGTCGATTAGTCGATCGGTTAGTCGGTTGGACGGTTCTTATGGTCTCATGAATGCAAAATTTCAATTTCGACAAATTGCTGATATTATTCATGTTAACACAACGCCTTTATGATCAACTAATTGCTGTTGTTTATGCCATTTTAAATGATAACGACCAACATGAAAACAAAACAGTGTTTTTAATGGTCAATTCAGAATTGATAAATTAAATAAAAATACAAATTGAGAAATAAAATCAATTTCTTAATTATTAACCCTTTACGAAACGTGAACATAAGGCTAAAAAGACTTAATATGTCAGTTATTACGCAACCAACTAAGCTTATGGGCAACAACCATAACGACATAACAGACCAATTTGACTTTAGTTATCTTGACTATGGTCACGGTTATGACGTTATGTTAAGTCACGTCTAATTGAGCCTTTAAAAGGAATAAATTTTCTCCTAAATTGAGTCTTAAGCTGGGATCACACTATTGCCATAATGCATTAGTTATTGATACGGCAATCGTGTGACCGCCCAATAAGTCATAATGCGGCAATAAATTTATCAAAAATGCGCCAATATTTATTGTGTTCTTGCCCGACAATCGAAGCTGACAATACGTATCAATACTTAAATTTTGATATTTATTTTCGCAGGATAAATTGGGATAATTTTGATATTTTACGTCAATAAAGCACAATTGAAATTGTGTCATATTGGTACATTTGCGACAATCGTGTGATCCTAGCTTTACAATTCGATTGGTATTGGTGTTGTTTATCACTATGTTATAAAGAATACAAAATTGCATTAAAATATACTTTTAAAAGAAGATAATATACATACATACATACATATTATATTATCAGGTCACTCAATAAATCCATAGGATGACGCATACTCGTAGATGGCGTTACTAGAATTTTTTCCATATGATTTTTATTTAGCACTAACCTTTAAACGATACGTTTATAAATTTTACAGCAATCTGACTATTAATTCGTGAGTTATAGCATTTTGTGTGAAGCAACTTTTGTTATTGAAAAAAAAATGGATAAAAGTGAATTTCAAGTTTTGATAAAGCATTGCTTTTTGATGAAAAACAATACAGTGGAAGGCAAACATTAGCTTGATAAATATTATCCGAACTCTGTTCCATCGAGACAAATGGTAGAGAAATGGTTTGCTGAATTTAAACGTGGTCGTACCAGCACAAATGATGCAGAGCGCAGAGGACACCCAAATGAGGCTGTTATTCCAGAAAACATCGAAAAAGTCCACAAATTGATTATGAACGATCCCAAATTGATGCTGCACGAGCTAGCTGACATTGTAAAGATTTTAGATGCTAGTGTTTTTACCATTTTACACGAATATTTGGGTATGTGAGAGCTCTGTACAAAGTGAGTGCCGCGTTTGCTGACTGTTGACCAAAAACAAGAATGTGTTGATGTTTTTACATCCATCGTATTCTCCTGATTAAGCCCCCGGCGACTTTTGCCTCTTTTCAGATCTCAAGAGAATGCTTGCTGGAAAGAAATTTAAGTCAATGATAAAGTAATCGCTGAAACTGAGGCCAATTTTTGACGAGAAAGAGAAAAGTGGTGTAGAAAAATTGGAAAATCGCTATACTCGTTGTATATCCCTCGAAGCCAACTATGTTGAATAATAAAATAGATTTTTGTCAAAATTTTTTCTTACTTATCCTACGGATTTATTGAGTGACCTGTTATATTATGTCTTTAAAAGTTAAATAAGTTACCATATGCAAAATATGCAAAAACATGCAGAAATATGCTAACTTGCCTTTAAGATACATACATATGTATATGTGTGATATGCATATTTTTGCTAGTATTGATTATATACGTACATACATATGGACATATTGTAGTATTGTATTACAATCACTATAACTATATAATCTTTTAAATATCAGAAACAAAAAATTGTTTTTATTTCTAAAAATAACAAACGTGATCACTAATTACAATTGAACTTGACTCATGCCATATAATAAATACATATGTAGGTACTTCTTTACATATGTGTGTAGTTCATACTCATACGAATGGTCATCAATTAATTAATAATTATTATAGTTTTTCTTTTTTTATCACAACGCCCATTTCCGGTACACAATAATATTAACAACTAGAAAAAATAAAATAAAATATTTTTGTACTTACCAGAGTAATTTAGAGGAGTTTTCAATACCAATAAAGCAATGTCATGATGATATTGACCCTGTTTATAGTCTGGATGTACAATGACATGGCTTATGGCATGATTAACCGAACGGGGAGCACAAAATCCAGTACTGGCACAATCGGGATCAGAAGAGGTATCATATTCACCAACTCTTACTGAAGATCTGTAAATATTTTCAAATTAAATACTGCTCTATTGTTTCCTTTCACCCTTTCAAAATACTCACAATCTATGACCTTCAGCTTTAGCTAAAGCACAATGGGCTGCAGTTAATATAACTCTACGGGCTATCACAGAACCAGCACAGGGATAAGCAAAGGCACCAGTATTTATATCTGTTAATAAAAATAAAATAAATTTGTAGTAAAATGTTGATCTTATAAGCCATTAACTTACGTTTAAAACCAATTCTGGCCACAAATGGATAGGTACCTAGACCCCTATAGAAATGTCCTTGAACTAAAGATTTGCCGCATACTTGATTTTTTTCCAATGGACTACTGGGACAGCATACATACGGCATTTCTTCGCTGCCACCACAAAACAACGATTTATCACCATAATAACACATTTTTGCCACTTCATATATCAAGGCGGTACAATCGTGTAATGGCGTACATTCGGTGCCCACGCTACATTCTGTGTTCGCATCATAATAAGACCTTTGGCCATAGGAACGACCTTGTGGTGCAGAAGTTGATGGTCTGGCATAAGTGCCGGGTACAATAAGTTTTTCTTAAATGTTTAGTATGTTAAATTATAAGAAAATAAAAGAGAAAATTTTAGTTTTAATAAAGGTACTTTTGAAAATATATCGTAAAAAGTACCAACTATATTGAAAGTATTTTTGAATTTTCTTGTTTTGTATTTTAAAAATGATTTTTTTTTTTAAGGCTTTTTAATAGGGTAATAGAACTTTGTATAAATTTACGTAAAAGGTTTTCTTTTAAGGCTCTGCGATATTTCAATAAGTTTTTATAAATCCCCATGACATTCGATGAAAGAACATGGGGACTTCTCTCAATCAATGGGGTGCACCCGATTCTATTATTTTAGACTCATTGAAGGGTACCTTTAATGCCGGCTCCGAACGGCAAATGCATTAGAGAAGTAATACTCATAACCAGTTACTAGCTAATGTTATAGGTGATACCGCTGTTGAAAAACTTATTTTTTAGATGGTTTTGCCTGGTATTGAACCGAGGATCTTCTGATTGGTAGGTCCTCGTTTATACGGGGAAACAATTTGATGGGAAACATTTAGTTTGGTAGCAAATTACGGGTGGGGAAGAGAAAATCGTTTTTGTGTTCGGTACTCGGCGATCCGCTTCGCGGTCATATTTACATTGGTGATATTTGCTTAGCTTTACTTTTGTACAATCACAATAGTAATGGAATGTTGCCGACAAAATGTTCGCCGGTCTGAACGCGAATGAAAAAAACAAAAGAGAATTCAAAATGTTTCTCATCAAAATGTTTCCTAGTATAAACGAGGACTAGGCGGATGTCTTACCTAACATAGCACAGAGACACACAAATCGCCATGTAAATATATATTATAATGTTACACTCTAGCACCATTTTCGAATTGCAAGAAAATATTCTTAAATTAAATGCTCTGTTCGACGAACTTATGAACAAAATATTGTTTAAAGATGAGCAAGCAAAATTGCCTAAAATGCAGATAAAAAACAATGCAAGACAATTAAAAAATGTATTATTTAGTGTGCATAGTCAGCCAAGGTTATTATTGGTCCATATTCCATATTCAATTTTTTTTTTTTTTTTAGACCAGTACTCAGAGTATGACCCCTATTCATGTAGTTCATTGTGCTGGTATTAGAAAAATAGGTTGTGGGAAGGAGGAGAGAGGAAGTAGTGTTTATGAAAATTCAATTTTAATCTACTCATATCGTAAGTAGCAGGGAAGACTTGCGACTAAAGAACGAATTCTGCCTATTTGTTGTGCGATACGCTGGACAATCAACTACAAAGAGAGGAGCTCTATGAGAAATACGGATACTACGTAAAAATGTGTGATTATTAGGAATTAATCCTTTTATTTCGCCAGAACATACACCACATTGCGACAATGCTCTAATGAATCAAAAGAATTGTCTACCCTACCGTCTCTGCACTCGGCGAAAAGCTCCCAAATAGACTTTGAAACACCAGCCCAAGCATTAGAATTGTATTCCATTTTAGGTCCTAGACTTATATTGTAAATATTTAAGCGATCAGATGGGCTGAAGTATTTCTTGCATCGTCTTAAAAATCTAAGGCACTTGAATGCTTCTTTCGACACTTGAAGTATGTGATCATTCCAATGAACGTCGCAGTGAATTCTTATGCCCAGAACATCAATATCTACATTACTCATAGTCACATCTGACATCGCATCATCATGTCTGTGTGTCAAAAACAGATATTGAGTCTTGCGTACATTAAAATCAATTCTATTCGCAAGACCCTTATCCGAGATTTTCATCATCCTCCTTATAGCCCCAATCTCCAAGAGGCTCGGTCTACGGTCAAAAGAATATGAAGGAAAAATGTTGCTGTCATCTGTGAAATAGTAGATAGAACTGGAAGTGAGAAGAAGAAAGTCGTTAAGAAATATTAGAAATAGAGTGGGAGAACTCATCGGATGAAATCCTATCTATAACCACACTTATAGAGCGATCTCTGAGAAAGTTCGATATAACTAGAGAGAAGTGACTATCCACACCAAACCCAATAAGTTTCGAAATAAGAGCCTCGTGCCAGACCATATTAAACGCCTGCTCTGAGAGCAACTCCAGCAGGTCACTAGTAGAACGGAACTTGCGTAAACTGTATTGACTGTAGCTTAGCAAATCGTTGGACTGTAAATATTTCATAAGGTGGTGATTGATCATACTCTCCATAACTGTGAATAGTGCGGAACAAAACTAGCCTCACCTTTTTCGTGGATTGGCATCATATTGGCAATCTTTTAGCAAAATGGAAAAATACCGGCGCGATATGAAGCACTCAAAAGGTTAGCTAATAGACGCACAAATATCGAAGAGCTTCTGGACCAGTGTTGGTATGCCATCCAAACTTGTTTACGTTAAGATTTCTTGCCAATCACATGAATTAACAATAAAAAATTTAATGGACCGAATTTCCATTTCACTGCCCTAACGGAACGAAAGATTACGGGCGATGAAAAGAGGATCACGTACGAAAATAATGTGCGAAAAAGATCAAAGTAAAGCTTCGTAGACGATGGCTTAACCAGCACTTACATCAAGAATAGTAATGCTGTATATCTCGTGGGATTATTATGATCATCTGCAACCTGATCAAACGATTGATTCTGATTTCTGCTGTCTGCAATTAACGATATTGTAGAAAGCACTTTAATTAAAACGTTTAGAATTGACCAAAAGAAAAGATGCTGTATTCCATCATGTCAACGTCTGACTACACACAGTTTTGGTGATCCGGCAGAAACTGAGTGAGCTTGACTGGGAAATTTTGATGCCTACACCATATTGCCCGATCCTTGTACCTTCAGATTATTACGCAATTAAATCAGTTTTCCGCTAAGATAACCACGAAGTTCTACAGTGATGAAATAATGGCTTTAACTCAAAAATGGCTAAAGGTTATCCAACAAAACGGCATATATTTGATTAAATAAAACTCGTTTCAAATATAAAAAAGTGTTTTATTTGTGGTAGAATTTTTAACCCAACATAATCGACCACCCATTATATTGATTGCGATCCAGTATAACAATATTTTTGTTGAATCTTTAGCATGCAATATTGGTGGATCGCGATCCACATCTTAGAATAATCCAATATTTTGTGATCTGGATCACATGATAACCATTGAGCGTTTAACAATGTCCTTGCAAAATTGTTAAAAAAAAAACTCGTTTTGAATTCGAAAAAAAAACAAAAACTTACCAAATTCACCATATTCACAATTTACCACTTCAGCTAATAATCCCATTAAGGAAAAAGTGAAAATTTGCCATAAATGTCTCTGTCTCTGGCCATGAATTGTAACGAATTTTAAAATCATTTTACAAGAAGAACACGCAAGAACACACGCTAACTTCGCAACTTAAAAAATTATGAAAATTGTTTTTTTTCTTTTATTTAAATGCAACACTGGGTTAATACAGTAAACTTTGCTATGGATTGCAGTAACGCAACCTTTTACCGTAGAAGTTTTTTTACAATATAAAACGTCAAAGAGTTCTGAATAAATTCTTTTTCACTTTTTTCCGTAAAACGCGTCCGAAACCTTTGAATGCATTTAAACAACTATACCAAAGTAATGATGATGATTTTATTTTTTTAAATAATTTCCCTTCAGAATTATTCTAAAATTCATTAGACCAGTAAAATTGTGTTTTGGTTTATAATAAAACTGAAACTGAAACAAAAAAAAAACGGTTTTTAACCATTACTATTAGCTGTTGCTGTTTTAACTGCTTTCATTTTGAATCTGCGTGTACTTTTGTAAAAAAAAGACAACAACAACAACAACAAAAGACTCAGTTGTGGTTCATAAGCTTTAGTTTAAACTGTTTTTTAGTTCGAATTAATTTTATGAAAAACCAACAATTTAAATTGATGTTTTAGATGTTTTTATGATGATGATGATGATGATGATGATGATGATGGTGATCATGGCGATGATAAGTCGTTGTATTTAAATATTGCTGACAGTTTCTAGTGTTATTGGTGTTGGGAGTATTGTGGTAATTCAAACAATTTTTACTCATACACTATATAAGCTCGTATATTCCAACTCTAGAGTAACTGATTTGTTTACTACTGCTGTCTTTTGATTTTCATGTTCATACGCTTGTTTGTACTTAAGCATCTTTGATTAAATCAATGATTAAAAAATTCGAAAAAAATCATTCATTTTGGTAAAAGCGTTTGTATTTTTATTTTATTTTATTTTTTTTTTTTAATTCTGTGATTCTCATGTGTTGGGAGAAATGAAATTAAAAGTTTTAATGATTTTAACACAATTTTTTTTTTCTTCTTTTACAGCTTTAGAGAGAATTTCAACTTCTTTATGGGAATATTGGGCACTATTCGAGCTTGGTAACCGTTAAGGAAAAAACAAAATTTTAATAATAAAAACTTAAAAGTATGTAGGTAGGCTTAACCACCCGGCTTTGCCCAAGAATCTATATGTATTTGTACAGTAGTGGACAACAATTGTTTGAATCCTGTCTCAGTGATTATTTATTGATTTAAAGTCTTAATAAAAAACGACGACTTCTTACTATACATGAGAGACGCCACGCCCACTTTTTAAACTTATGATTTGTATTGACTGCCAAACATTTGCAACAGAAGCAGTATTTTAGCTCTTCAATTGCCCATTTCTTTCCGATTTGTTTTTAATCAATGATTTTTGGTATTTGAATAACTTTGTTGATTGCTTTTCTCTAATAGCAGGAAGAAATCATCTTCTGATTAAAGACAATAACTATTGCTGTTCAAAACATTTGCAACTCTCACCTCTTTTACTCTATATAAACTTTTTTACTTACTAACCTTTAAGAATAACTTTAATTATATTTTCTTTTCCTAATGCGAGTGTCCGGCATTTGTAATTTATTATAAAATCTAAAATTGGTTATTCAGCTTTTCAAGAAATAACATTTTTGCTAAAAGTGATGCACGTGCATTGAATTTTTGGAAAAATGGCCGGCAGCAAACACAATTCTGAATTAAAAATCAGAATTTTGCATGATTATCGTAGCGGAGTTTCACACAAAAATATGTCACTAAAGTATTCTATTCCAAAATCAACAAATTTTCGAAAACACAATAATGACAATATCCATATGTGCATGAGGTTGTAAGACCTCGTGCAACAACAGTACACGAAGACAGAAAAATCAAAAACTTTTTTGTGAAATATCATAAGGCAATACCAGGAGAAGTAAAAACTGAAACTCCCATTAATTTGGGTATTTCAACCATTAATAGAAGAGCCGGGAAATATGGTCTCAGAAACTATAAGGATGCAAAAAACTTCCTTAAGTCCGAAAGGAACATAGAAATTCGTCTGAACTTTGTACGAGCACATGCGAATTGCGTCTCCACAACAAATGAAAACAATACTGTGGTATGTCGAGTCTCCGGGGATTAAAAGGAAGAATTTGTGTCCGAAGACCGGCTGCAAATGTTTTGACCACCACTGTATATTTCTATAAGAGGTACCATGCCTTCTTATAGAGCTATTGGATGATGATTTGTATTAACTACGAAGTCATTTTTACCAAACTTCCACTTTAACCGTTCTCAAGTTACAAAAGAATCAATCTGTACTTTGTGTTGAAGGTACTATGTCTGCTAGTGCAATCCCGTTTGTATTTGCTGCAGAACTTATAATATGTGAACTGAATCGTCGTACCAAATCTTATTCAAATACCTTTAATAGGAGCAGAGATAAAATATTGGCCGCCTATAGCGTCACCTGTTGGAAAGTTTTCGACTTTTCTTTTTTCCTAAACTTTCGCGTAGCAATTACGAACAAAATCGCAGAAGAAAGTATGCAATTTGGTCCATCCGTTTTCAAGTTTCAAGCATCCAAAGAAACCACAATCCATAACATAAGAGTATTAAAACGAACTCATAAACGTCGATTTGATATCAGAAAGTCATGCCAGCTTACTTTGAGCTTAGAAGAAGACTTATATTTAATGATGCTGGAATTTGTCTCGAAGTCTACTGTAAGAAGCTAAATATATTCACCCAAAATAACGCTTATTGTGGTGTAATGGGTTATTAAGTTCATAGCAGATATACACAAAGACTAATGATTCCGAACAACGACTGAACATCTTCTCGATCGCTGCCGTACATTTGAAAATACAATTTTCGCGACAAGGGGATTCCTGCAATGAGAGATGCGAATAAGAATCTGTCCTTTATAGATCAACCTGAAGGCTAATGGAAAGTGACCAAAAGATTTACAATTGTTTCAGGATGGTAATGCAACAGGATCTACTCACTGAAACTAAGAAAACTGCCCACAATAGATTACCTAACTTGAAGTTTTTTGCATTTTCATATTTACCAGGTTTTCAAATAAAGTCCGAATATTATTTAATTCTATTTTTTTATATCATCTAATATTGTATACATACATATGTATAACCCAAATCATATACATACCATATGTATGTATTTCACTTTCATTTGAAATTGTTTGTATGTAAAGGGTATCCAAAATTAAGGTATCATTTTAATTTTGCCGCCATTTTTTTCTACTTGTAGTTTTTATTCTAATTTTTTTTTCCATATTCTAAATAAATATGCAATTTCGAAAAGGGCACATCTCGCACATTTTGGCAAATGCGTTTTTCTGTATCAATAAGTACCAAATGCTTCCCTGCATTTAGGCGTTATGGCAGATATATCACAACTCTAAGAGGTGTGCCCTTTTCGAAATTATTGTTTAATCAAAGAGTACAAAAAATGCAATATAGCATAACCGTTTTTTTCCCTTTTTTTAACGCCCAAATTCGTTATTTTTTCTTCGTCTTCCTTATCGAGTTTATAGAGACAAAGTGCCTATTAATTATCTGGAAATTGCAGTTTTTTGAAATACTGAAATGGCCAACTACAAACGAATAAGAGCTTCCTGAAGAAAATTTTTGATAAAAGTATTGCCTTTAATTTTTTAATACCCAAAATAAAATTTTCTACAAATAATATGGTTTTCTCGTTATCATAAGTTTCGAAAAGGGCACATCTCATTAATTTTAAATATATAAAGAAACATATATAATAAAGTCAATATCCAAATATTTCTATAATTTTAGGTTAAAAATTAGCCCCAAAATATAATCCGTATAAAATGTTTTAAGCGTTTATACATCATTAGAAAATAATAAGTTTCTTCATTTCCTGTAAACTTTAAATATTCCGACATGTGCCCTTTTCGAAATTGCACACTCAAATACATTCCGGTTAGTTAATACGGATCACTAAGTGAAGGAACAACGTGTTTTTATTATGAAAACATTTTTTGAAAATGACATAAGTTTTCAAGAGAAACGAGTTTCAGCAAGAGAAGCAATGGATCTTTTGAAAGAAAAGTTCGACAATTGCATTATTTACCGTAAAGGAATAGTAAATTGGCCACCAAGATCCTTAAGATCTTTTGTAAAGTTTTTTGAAATCGGAAGTGTACAGCAATTATCCCACAACAGTTCATGAACTTAAAACCAACATTATCAAGCAGATATTAACCAATGACAACAGTTTATTGAAAAACGTGATTGATAATTTTGGTAAAAGATTTGGAACCTGCCGAGCAAGTAGTGGGGCCGACATAATTTTTCATTTTTATCCAGAACCTATTTGTAATAAACTAATAAACTAATTAAAATTTAAATGATACCTCAATTTTGGACACCCTTTACATACGTATGTATACGAAATAAATTATTTGTGAAATTTTATGCAGTTTAATGGTCATTTAAGTATAAACGTTTAAATCATATTTTTAATGGCTTGTCTAACGGTATTTTAAACTATATAATATTTAAATTTATTTTATTTCATTTTGTTTTGTAAACAAACAAATTGAACAGTTTACATACATATTTTGTTAACATTTAGGAAAATAAATAAAAAACTAAATAAAAATGAATAATTTTTATGCCACATATCTGGTTCAATTGTCTGTAAAACATTCACTTTTACACAATATCCACTGATATATTTGAGTCTAAATAATAGAGGGGAGTAAGTATGTCATACAAAAGAGAGGTTAATGAATTAACTATGATTTTAGTGAATTAGTATATTTATTAACTAGTTTTAAATGAATGAATAAAAAAAAATGGAAACTTCCGCATTGACTAATTAAATATGAATTTTTATTTAATATTTTAAATAAAAGTTTTACTTGGCGGGTATGAAGTCCATCGCTGTAATTAATAGTGCAAAAATTGTTAAGCAGCCACAATTGTTAAAAGTGAACAATTGTATACAACACACATCTTCCATTTACATACATTCACATGCATGTGTTTTATTATACATATGTACTAAGTAAATAAATAATAACTTTATTTAGTTATAACTTTATTGCAATTTTTTATTATTTAAATAGATCTTTATGTTGCAAAATCATATATCCATTATCTAAGAGTGCAGTTTAATAATTTCGTCATAATTTTAATAAAAGGTACACATATTTCGGAAAAAAATTATTTTAGATTTCCTAACACATAATCCAACATTTCTCCTAGTTTTTATTTTCTCCAAATAAATAAGATTTCTTAAAATCCTTAAAATAATGTACTTGTTTGAATAAAATCCTTTACCATCCTGTTAGTTCTTCAAATTTGGAAACAGAAAATTTTCGCTGAGCCTTAGTCTGAAAAGTATGCTGGATACCGTAGCATTTTGTAACCCAATTCGTACTTTTTTGCCTTAATGTTGATCGAAAGATCCACCTTAGGTCTTTTCAGTGCATGTTCAATGATAGAAACCTACTATATTGATTGTTTGATGTTAATAAACACTTACGTATTGTATTTGAACGTCTCAAACACTCCTTTTGACACATGGTTGTGAATAATGTTTTCTTTTCTAAAAATTCATACAAAATGTGATATACCCGCTCGGTTGAGATGTCTGCAGCCACAGCCATCCTATTTTCCTATCGTCTAAGATCACTGTATAGATTTTAGGCAACCTAAAAGTCTAGTATTCGAAAGGAAATTTTGAATAGAAGTATATAATAACCATCCCATGAACTTGCCGTTTGTAAAGCTAGGTTGAGTTCCAAAACGTTGTTTGCAAAGCCACAGTACAATGTCATGCATTCTTAAGCGCAACAATTCTAACCTTTACAAAGCCAATCATTCCTAAATGTATTTTAAAAGTTTTAACTGCGCAAACAAAAGCAAATTATGCAGTATAAATTTTGTTAATGCTTTTTATAATTTGAAATTTTGTTTAAATTGAAGTAATCTATATATCGTCACCTAAAATGCAAACGGCCCTAACTAACAAAATATTCAAAATCGACTTTTTCATTAATTCTGAGGTATTTCATCAAAACAAAGGCCCACAAATAAATTTAGACTCTTCAGACTAAAATTAGCGATTTTTCTACCAAAAAACAAACGGCCCTATTTACAAAAGCGATTATATGATAAACGCAAAGACCTAACTAAACGTTTGTATAATACATAACATTGTCAATTGTCAAAACGCGATATTGATTTATAAGATAATGAAACAAAATATAAAAATTGTATCCCAAATATCGGTAAAAAACTCGCTGATTAAAACTTTACTTTTTATTTTAAATAGTTTTTTGCCTCTCCTGTAAAATTCTCAAAATGTTAGATAGGGCCGTTTACGTTTTAGGTGACGATATGTATATACAAATCGTTTGTGGTTTGTTCGGATGCTTGAAACTTGAAAACTTGCTGATTAAAACTATACTTTTTATTTTAAATAGTTTTTTGCCTCTCCTGTAAAATTTTCAAAATGTTAGATAGGGCCGTTTACGTCTTAGGTGACTATATGTATATACAAATCGTTTGTGGTTTGTTCGGATGCTTGAAACTTGAAAACGGCTGGACGGCTTTCTTCTGCGATTTTGTTCGTAATTGCTACGCCAAAGTTTAGAAAAAATGAAGTCGGAAAATTTTCAACATGTGGCGCCGTAAGCAGTCATTCCTTCATCTCTGCTCCTGTTAAGGGTATTTGATTCAGTGTACATATTCTTAGTTCTACAGCAATCCGGTTTGGACAAGTAGGCATGCTATTTTGCATATCTTGAGAACGGTTAAAGTGGAAGTTTTTTTTAAAAAGCAAAAAAGTGTGTAGTTTGCTTTATGTCGTTACAGTAGTAAAACCGAAACGTAGTGTTAAGTATTTTGACATTTTGGAATTCACCCTTAAAACTGAGAAATAGACGAAAATCGAAAAAATCATAGATTTGTTTTTAATTAACATGAGTAACGAATTCTTTGGGGTAAATTAAAAGAAACCGCAGAAGTTATATACATATTTTTTCCAAAGAAAGTCTTACAATTTTAAACAGATTATATCACGTAGTTCTTCGATTTATAAAGATTTATTTACGAATAATACGCTGAAACGTTCGTATATTATTCTAAAGGAAATTTGTAATTCTTATGAATTAGAGGAAGTAATAAATTAAATGAAAATGAAATGCAAGAAGGTTAAAAAAAGCAAATTGAAAACAATATATATCAGTTAACGCACATATTAAATGCGAACAAATATATTAAAATATCCGATTTTCCATTCAATGGATTCAAAACCGTCAGTCTGGCAAGGCTATAAGCTGTGAAATATCTGTGCTCTGAAGTGCCATTTACTTAGTGAAAGGTTTGCCATTTACGAACAAAGCGTAAAAATAGTTAAAACTTAATACAAAAGTGGTGATTCAAACATGGCCGAACTTTCGAACAAATTTTTCTTCAGCTATGAAGCTCATTTGCCACTCGGTGGTTACATCAACAAGCAAAATTGTTGGATATGTGGCTCAGAAGACCCAAAAGTGATTGTGGAAAGCCATTGAATCCGGAAAAACAGACTGTTTGGTGTGCATTATGGGCCGGACGTGTCATTGGGTCGCATTTTTTCGAAAATGACGCTAGAAGAATCGTTATCCAAATCATAGCTTTATGTGTCTTTTATTTAACTTTACTTTTGAAACCGAAACATGGATAACCCTATGAATAAAAAGTGAAAAGAAGAAAAGATTTCTCTTCCCAAAATTAAACTTAATGGGTTTTATTTTTAGATACATAATATTGTGTCTCTTTTATTATTTTAAACATATATAATAAATTAATTTATAAAATAAAAACATACTACATTACATATACATATCATATACATATAAAAAACACAATACGAATGTTTTTAGTTTTGTTGCAGTTTCTGAAAAGCAATTTTAAACCGTAAGAAATTTTTTTACATAAATTTTAAAAGCTAATACATTTAAAACAAAAGCTCACAAAAATAAAATTACGCATTAAATATAAACTAATACAAAATATGTTAACATTTGTTATTAATTTTATATCTTCTATGAATTTAATTGGAAAAATTTGTATTTAATTTATTTTAACTTAGCTATAGTTTAAATAGTATTATGAAGAGAGATTATTAGTTTTTAGTTTTATTTTTTCTTCTTTTTTTAATGGAACAAAAAGTGTTTGGGATGGTTATTAAAAACAAACAAAAATATGAACTGAAAATCTTGATTTAATAAAAAAAATTAATATGACACAAAAATGTGTCTTCATGGTTAAAAAAAGAAATAAAATATGAATTCGACTAACAAAAATATATCGTAAGCGATAATTTAAAAAAATTAATTGTACTATTGTAAAATAAACAACAAAAACTAACAAAAGAGAAACCAATTTAAAAAACCTATAAAACACTTAAAGCACTAGTAAATAATAATTATAAGAATAAGAATCATAGATAAAAATAAAAATTGTTTAAATATATTAAAATTATAATGAAATTCCTAAAAAAAGAAAAAGTTACAAGTGTTCATATCTACACTCGGACTTAAATATTGAGCTAGGTTTTATTAAAAATCTAGTTCCAATTACTGTTGTTACTTAATTTTTTGTTATTGAATTTAAACATAATTTATTTTAAAATTGCAGTTTTCTATAGTAAACAGTATTTAGGAGATTTGTATGTGGCGCGCGGGTTCTATTTATGTAATATTTTTAATATTAGCCTGCCTTTTGTGTTTGCTTAGCACGTTGCAAAGCCTCGAAGGCTTCTACTTCCTTCTTCTCTTTGGCTTTGTTACGTCTTTCGTATTCAAGACGATGATTAATGATACGCTCTACGATACGTTCGGTCGTCATATCGTTGCCGGAATCGATAAGAGTGAAAATACCTCTTGTCTTGGGTACGGCATAGGGATCAAGTTTACCATCTTCTAAAGCAATAGGTGTCTGGCCGTGACACACGACGTCAACTTTGAAATGATCCAGTAGATCTTCGGTAACACAGTAGGGAGCACCAATAACAACTTCGTTAACGTACTAAGGTAATATTAAAAAAATAAAAAATAAAAAGAAATTAATCGAAACACAAAGCGTTATATATAACGTAAGCACTTTGGCATTTGATTCTATCAGAGGTTGATTTTAATACTCACCTTACACGCTAACACGCTGAGTACACGTTCATGTAAATTCATAATGGGATAATTACTGCCTTTATACGAGTTGACAACAGGATCTGTATGTAAGCCAACAATAAGATAGTCTCCCAATTCTTTGGCCTTTTGTAGGAAATCTAAATGGCCAACATGAAACAAATCAAAGGCACCAGCTACGTATACCTATTCAAAGATACACAAAACAAAAATTATATTGAAAATTTTGAATATTAATAAATTCACAGGGAAAACTTACTATTTTATCTCCAGGTTGTGGGGATTTACCGTCACTGAACTGAATAATTTTTTGTGTAGTAGGCAGGAATTGACTGCAACCAGTCCACGGTGATTTAGCCGCTGAATCTTGACCCATATTGGAAGAACCTGATGATAATAATTTGGATTTTGGTATGCTTTTATTTAAGACCTTATCGATAATTAAACGTTTATCTTATGTATGAACAATTTGATTTGTTATTTCAGAAACAAATTAATAGAAAGAGAGCAAGATATATATAAAATGGGGACACAAGACCGCGAAAAATTATACATAAACAATAATAAAAAAAATGTACATAAAAAGTTATACCGACGTAGTCAACCAGTATACAACATAAATGTGTTAAATACGTACAAAATATGTATATAAAGCATATTTTAAGGCATTATATTTATAAACCAATATAGAGTTGAGATTTTTGCACATGATTTATGTTTTCAAGTAAATAGCATTGCATACGTTAAGGAGCAGCGTTAAATATTTTGCATTTGATTTGTGAGTTTTGATATATTTTTTCGATTTTTCAGTTGGATTAGGACAGTTAATTAGGTGGTTTTAAAAAGAGGTTAGACATAGAATAAAAAAAGAAAAGAAGAAAACATAAAAATTAAATTTAAAAAAAGTTGGATTTTCTTACGCAACAACAAATTAAAGCAGAAAGGTAGGGACTTATTTAAAAACATATTACATAAGAAATAAAACAAAGCTTAAGAACACAAAACACAAACAAGATTTCAAGAAACAAAAAAGAGTTTTATATTGAAAAATAATATCGAAATACTTATAACTGGAGATGATTGGCATGCATTAAAAAGAAACGTAGAAAAGTTAGTATTGTTATTATATGTACACAATATGAAAACAAAAACAGTTTTTATGCATTAAAAATTACAACAAAAAAATTTTCAAAAATAAAAGCCATAAATATAATAATTATATTATAATATTAGAAAAAATAATAGATTTACCTTCTTTTTCTATGTCATATTCAGCAGAACCTTGACGAAAATGATTTTTGGTTAATAATAACATACGGCCCACCAAATCAGTGGTTGACACACCAGCTGTGCGTTTTACTTCCCTAATAAGGATCATAAGAAAACCACATTAATTGGATTATAATTTAAAAATAATTGGAAAGTATTTCTTACTTATATCTATTGGCTTTTTTAACCAAATGGTATGTATCCACACCCTCCGCGGTCATTGTAATATCATCTAAAAATTTAAAAAGATAAATTAAATAAAAAACCAAATTGCATATGATATATGTATATAAAAACTCACCTCCATGTACACAAAAATCACAATTGTGTTCATCTAATACTTCCAAAGTGGTAACATAAGGAGCGCCCAGCACTACTTCATCCACCCACTTAATACCTTTAACCATTTTAACACGTTCCTCTTCGGTAAACACTGGAGGTCCTTTATGTTTGGTAATCTCTTCATCGGTATGTATGCCTACAATGACTTTATCGCCAAGAGCTTTGGCTTGTCTTAAAGAATTAGCATGGCCAAAGTGTACCATATCATAGCTAAAAGGAGAGTACACAAAAAAAAAAACAAATTTTAATAATAATACATTTACATATATTTTCATAATGAAGTTTTCCATTATCACTGTAAATACTAACAAAAACAAATTAATTTCAAAGACAAATTATTGTCAAGTTTTAATTAAAAAACGATGTTAATGAGATATTTTTTTGTTGTTGCTTTCTTTCATTTGTAAACAAAATGAAAAATAAATTTGATAACATTTGACTTGATATGATAAAAGCAATAGCTTTTCAATATTGTATACTTGTGACAGAAACAATATTTAACTTCCTTTTAATAAAAGAACGTGTTAATCAGTTTATTTCTTTGAAATTTAATAGCAATTTCATGACAAAAAATTTTATCAATTTTGCTATGGCATGTGTGTGTCAAGAAAAAAATCAATTCATAGTTGTTAGCATACTGTTTGCAATTTTGCAAAAACTTTATCATTTTTTAATGTGAAACACATAAAACCAATTATTTTAACCTTTTTTTTTGTCGTATTATATTTCAATCAAATTCTATCTATTGTTTGGATTAACATAGACAAGCTTCTCTATTTTGTAGCTGCTTTCTTTCGTCTTTTTCGTTAGTCTACTAGCTAGTAAATGTTAGCGTAGCCAATAGTTGCAATTTGAAAACTTGTTTTCACATTTTTATGGCACTTTATAAACTTGAAATTGAATTATTATTTTTGTTTTATTTTAACAAAGAAATTTCACTCTTTAATGAGTAAATTCATAAGTGCCTCCTCTATAAACATGTATTACCTCAATTTGGTTCAACGACACACCTGCCTGCCTGCCTGCCTACAGACCGATTTGAACTTGGCATCTACAAAGCAAAAACAACAAACAACTACTACTTATAACACTGCACCACAAAACGTCAGACAAAGTTCTTTTTAGTTAGTAATACAATATAAATAAAAGAAGAAACAAACAAGTAAATACCCACAGCAACAAGCATTTTTACTTTTCCATAATAAAATAAAAACAAATGCAAATATAAGACCTATTACATATGAAAAAATAAATAAATAAATAAATTGAGACAACATATGATGTGGTACAAAGTCCAATTTAATTTAAAATATCATTTAAATAAAACAAGTACTCAAATAATAAATTTAACGGACAAAAAATAAAAATAAAACTAATAAATTAATAGATGTTGATATGATTTTGATTTTGTTTTTTCTTTCTAGCAAAACGTGCTAAAGGCTTTTTATAAATTGACTAGCTTTACCCATCCGGCGTTGTATATATGTATGTACAGCTGTATATATGTATGTACATATGTATGTACATATATATACTGATTTTTGCCACCTACTTGTTATTATAAAAAAATGCTGAAGTTTTTTGACGTCTTTCCCTGTTATATTTATTGTGATGTACGATAATAAATATTTTTTATGGGAGGTGCCAAGCCTACTCTTCTCTCTTCTTAACATACAATTTAGCAGAATAAAACACATTTACTTTAAGAAGAAAAAATTCGTATATTTTCAGAAGAAAAGTAATTAATTTTGATCATTTCATCCGATTTTAACGTCCGAGATCCAATCGATTAGTCGATTACGCGTGATGGATTCATAAACAAACCGAATAAACAAATTTATTTCTTATACCTATTACCTAATTTGGCCAGTTTTTGCCCTATTTTAACCTCTACCAGATCTAATTTTGAAAAAAGACATAGCCTATAACACTTTTGTATACCACAACCGAACAGTGCTACCAAAGAACGAATTCTCCCTATAATGCGTTGTGCGATTTACTGGACAATCAACTACAAAGGTATGCGCTCTACGAGAAATACGAGTACTACGTAAAAATATATGATTTTTTGGAATTAATTCCTTAATTTCGTTAGAACACATTCCGTTATAGTACCGATAGAACAATGAAACACACGCCACATTGCGACGGTGCTCCTATGAATCGATAGAGTTGGCTACCCTACCGTCATTTATGAGCATCTTCGCCCTCTCCTATACGTGATCAAGAAGCTCCAAAATAGACTTTGAGAGTTGTATTCCATTTTGGGTCGGATATAGGTCTTGTAAATATTAAGGAGATCAGATGGAGTGAAGTATTTGTTGCACCGTCTCAAAAAACCAAGGCACTTGAATGCTTCTTTCGACACTTGAAATATGTGATCATTCCAACGAACGTCACAGTGAATTCTCATGCCCAGAACATCAAGAGAATCTGTTTCCTCAATATGCACATTACCCATTGACGCAGATGACAGCACACCACCACGCCTGTGTGTCAAAAAACAACATTGAGTCTTATGTGCATTAAAATTGACCCTGTCCGCACGACCACACTCGGAGACTTTCACCAAGTCACTTATGAGTGTGACGTTCACATTCATCCTTCTTACCCCAACCTCCAAAAGGCCCGGTCTACGATCAAAAGAATATGAGTGACAAATGTTGCTGTCATCCGCAAAAGAGTAAATAGGTTTAGAAGTGAGAAGAAGAAAGTCGTTAAGAAATATTAGAAAAAGAGTACGAGAAAGAACTCGTCGGATGAGACTCCATCTATAACCACTCTTATAGAGCGATCTCTGAGAAAACTCGATATAAATCGAGAGAAGTGACTACCGATACCAAAAGCATTAAGTTTCGAAACCGTACTGACGATCGCTAAGTAAATCGTTGGACTCCAGATATCCCACAAGCGGGTGATTAATCATACTCTCCATAACCTTGGAGAGTGCGGAACAAACTTCTATTGGACGGTAGTTCTCAGGGTTACTAGCCTCGCCCTTTTTGTGGATTGGCGTTACATTAGCAATCTTCCAGCAAGATGGAAAAATACCGGCGCGATATGACGCACTGAAAAGGTGAGCTAATCGAGGCGCAAGCGTCGAAGGGCACTGCTTCAGGACCAGTGCTGGTATGCCATCCGGCCCAGAAGACTTGTTAACGTTGAGATTTGCAAGGACCCTACTTACAGCACGAGCTCGAAATAATATACTAGGCATAGTTACTGATACTCTTTGAAGTTCGGGCAATGGTTGAACGCTCTCCGGCAAGTGAGAATTACTTGCAAACATTTCGGCGAAAAGCTTTGCCTTTTCAACCGGGTTCGTGAATGTGAGGTCATTCTTTAAGAGAGCAGGAACTGAACTAGCGTTGTTCCTCAGTCTTTTAACGAATGAGCTTTTACTTCCCCGCGGAAAAGTAAGAACTTTAGCACGAAGGCGCTGCTCGTATAAAGCCTTTTCGCGTTTAAGTGCTGCGGTTTGTAAAAGTTGGTCTATTATTTGTCTATTTCTTTTCTGTTGTTATCCATATCCATACCGTAGTACGTTTGTTGTTTGTTGCTTTACGTTACAAAATTACATACATATGTATATGCATATTTTCTTTTGTCGCAATTAAACAATGGATATAAAATTGTTGTATGAATAACACTTTCATTTATTACGTTTTTTTTTTTTTTGCTTTAATTAAAATAAATTTTAATACAACTTCCAATTGAATATATAATGTACATATGTTCTTATATAATGCATATAGATTTGTGATATACGAAACTGAAGGAGCAAATGTGGAAACAAGGCCTTGCATGGGTTAATCACTTACACAACTAGCCATACAGCGCGTTTAACAATCGATTTATTGCAAAATCAATTAAGTGACAACTTTCTAGAAGTGATCCTATTCACTGGCCTCCTCGTTCGTGCGATTTAACACCTCTGGATTACTTTTTATGGGGCTATGTTGTCATTAGATTATGCCGAAAAACCAGCAACTTATACTGCATTGGAAGGCAATATTCAAGCCACCATTGACGCCATACGGATTGATCGAATGAAGCATGTAACTCGTAGCCGCGGCCATGATGTCATGAAATTATCTACCAGATTGTAATAAAAAATCATATCAACAAGATTTCCGTCTTGTATTATCGTTTTAAGTTCTCAAGCGCTTAACAAAACACCCTATAGTTTTTATTTAAGTATATTAGTTGAAATTAATTTTTAGGAATTCTGTGAACTACCAACAAGCAAAAAGAGTAGTGTATGCAATGACCAGAGGAAACTCAAGTAAGAAATAATTCTAGCTTTAGTATGGAAAATAAACTGCGTTTTGGACAATCATCTTAACATTTTTTTCTTTTCAAACTAGTGCTTATTTTGATGATACAGCATAAGATATAATTTGAGGAACGACAGACATCGTTTAATTTTGAATTTAAAAATCACGGCAGCAAATTATAGTTACAAGCACTTATAGAATTCGTTTTACTCTTATCCCACTGTATTGGCATGTAGCCAAACTGACAACACTTTTTTCTAAACAACAAAATCCGCACGATTTGCAAATAACTGCAACGTATTCTCTCTATAATCAACATGTGCGCAAAGGCTTCCTGTTTTTAAACTTAATGGAAGAGAAGCATCTCAACTCTTAAGTTTTTGTTCATGAAAGAAGGGATGATTTAAATGTATGAAGGACTTTCAATTTAATGTTGGTGTGTTTAAATAAAATCACGTGATTTTCTACCAACAATTCGTCTCTAAATATGAACAATAGCAACAACAATTGTAATAAGATAATGGTAAATACTGAAGATGATGAAGCTGCTGATTGTGCTGATGGCATTGAACTTGCAAGTATAACAAATAAAAGTAGTAAACGAAAAACCGAAAAATAATAAAATAAGAGAAATTTCCAACTATAGAAATAAAAAAAAATTAAGTTTACAAAACAATTGTGTTTTAATTGAAAAATATACACAGAAATTAAAAAAGAAAGCAGTTTAATAAAAAAAAAATAAGAAAAAAAATTTTATTAAGTTATTTGTTTGATTATGTCTAAATGTGCGAGAAATAGTAACGGCTAATTTATTTTTTCTAGAAGTATTTGAAAAAAAAAACTTTTTATTTTAAAATGTTGATAACACATATACCATACATATACCATACATACACCATACATATATACCATACATATTGTATGCCCTAAATTCGTAATACATTATGAAATTACTATCAGCTGGCATAATTTTAAACTATAGAGGTAATAAGTTGAATACCGTTGAATAACGTAATGAGTTGAAGACCGAATACGACGCAGCTGTAATAACGTAATACATTTGCTGTTTAAAAACATTATCAAGGGACTATTAATAAAAAAATATATATTTTCATAATTATACTCAGGGCCAAAGAATTGGTCAATGAACTATTTACGTCATGGCAAAAATACCAGAAAACATTTTTTTAAATCGCCGGTTTTTTATTACCAAAAAAGTATTTCCAATAATTTTTATAACATACTAGCTGATACGACAATCTTCGTACCGCCCAAAATTGATCTTTTTATTACCCAAAACAGTTGTAATACGCATTATATATTTATTGTAATACTCTACGATAGACAATACCTTTTGTTTTTCCATTTTCTTGACAATAAAATAATAATACAGATGGTTTGCTGATTCGTGAACAAGCAACGTACAATTGTCCGTGAGAGAATACTGGAAACGAAGAAGGCTGACCTTGTGTCTTATTAATGGTCAATGGAAAAGCAGCACACACTGGAAATTGTACACTTTTGAACTCAACTGGCAAATACGATGATATTATTGGGATGCGTGGAATCAAAACGTTTTCACCTTTGAAGTTTCTAATAAAAATAGTGGCTACAATAACATTGCCCATTAACTTTTTTACAGTAAGTCTCGTACCATTACAAAAATTTGGTTGACTGATATTACGAAGCATAAAAACAGTCGCTTTCTATAAATGGGTGTAGAACACCAATTTTTAGAATAAATGTTGTTTATAGTACTCTGTACTATTATACCAAATTTCATTACTATAGCTTGGGTATTTTCAGAGTTGTAGATATCTCTGGAAGGGAGAGGGTTGCCACGCCCATTTTTGGTGAGATTGTCGACATCGATTCTACGTATGCGATCAATATGTCCATAAATATTCAATATTACCTGTTTGCTACACCCACTTTATGCTAAGCTTTCCAACAAAAAAGACTGGTTAAAATCAGTTCAGTAGGTTCCGAGTACACAAGAAATATGACATTTTTTATATACATACTATCTATATACATAGATTTTAAACAATATCATAGGTCATCATTGTAAAAAATCATTTATAAAAAATGAATAAATCTTTGCCAAAAATTTATATTATGGTTGTCTGTTAAAGAAATCTTATCATTTAAAATAATAAATTTTATACATATTGCTTTTTATTGGCGATAAGCTTATATGTATATTTTAAAAGCTCCGGGTCAGTTCGGTTTCCCCCTTAAATATTTTTTAGTGACGTTAAAAAAATAAATTTCGCAAATATGTTTAGCTTATCTTTAATATGTCTAGGATTTTTTATTGTTTTTCAAGATAATAATACTAATAATAATAATATAATATTAATAATTTTAATAATTAATTATAGAGACGCTTTTATCTAGGCTTGATTAGAACTATATGTATGTACATATATCATCTGCACATTTCTTGATTACCAAAAAAAGTATTTATATTTCCTTTTTAACTTAAAGCCCTGTATTTATATGAAAAATTTTAGTTTTCTAAGTTTAACAGTTTGTTATCAAAGTTAGTATCATAACATAAGGAATAGAAGAAAATCGTTTGACAATAAACGAGATTATTGAATTTTGTTTTATATGTAAACATTAAAAAAAGCGTTGCCGCATGCAGAAAAGGAATCAATATTCCCAGAAATTTTTCACAATTTTGGGTAAATTAATCAAAATTTTAAATTTAGAATATTATTCAGAAATTTGCAGCATAAGTACCAACGTTAATTTTGAATATATGATGTATGTTTGTCTTTCAACCCAGGCTATTTCAGAATAAATACTAAAAGATATGTATTGAAATGGGAAATTTGAAGGTTTTATTAAAGATTTGTTTTAAGTTGTTTCCTTTTTGATTTTTTTCTTTTAATCGAATTCGAAAAAAAACTTTATGTAAATAATGGGATTTTGTTAGCAATGTATGGTAGCACAAATTTGGAAATAAAGGTCAGTTCGCCTTTATTGTCAAATGGTAATATGTCAGAAAAAATGTGAGAGTGGTACTACCTTGTATTTTCTTATATCATGGTTAATATATTATCAAAACTGATAGGTGTATTTGACTTTAACCTCATCATAATATTAAAAGCAATCTTCAAAACAAATCTACTACTATTTACGTATACTAGAGTTATGACTTCTATACTAATTGATTCTGTAAATGATTCTAAAACCAAAATATTTTATAAAGTTTTCGTACAGACAAACAAGTTAATAGCCAACAGCCGTTTACAGACGGAAGTGTAAAGTGTAGATCTTAATTGCGTTTAGTTCAGTTTCCCCTGACATGTGTAGATAACCATACTGGAAGTGTACACATATTTTAAATATTTATATAAGTCCAGGCTTTAAGTACATCACTCTGCAGTAACTCAACGGCAGGTTTATTTTATTATAATCTTTAAATATGACTAACACATATATAAAGAAATAAGAATGCACACAATACAATACAATACAATATAGGTACATACATACATATGTATGTAATATTTAACCTTGACATTGATTTAGATATGCAAAGCAAATTACGTATAAAAACCCAAGTGCAAACTTAATTTTGATAAATATTTTTGCAATTAATTGCATATATATATATATATATATAATCGATAACTATTAAGAGGTTTTCTTTTATCATGAATATGTAATAAAAGTACAACATACATTTTTATATTTTGTATGTTAAGCATTATTATATGTACATACATAGAATATGTATGTTTGTATGTATGTATGTTTGTATATATGCATGATGTGTGCACATGTGCCTATAAAAACGTGCTTATTAAGTTTGTAATAAAATTTAAAAAATATGCAAATTTCCGTAGAAATTAATAAAGAAAAAAAAAAACATGAGAGAATAGCATATTGTACTTCTCTAAGATAATTTTACGTAAAACTGAGAATATTTTCTAGTCAATTATTAAAAACTAAAACTACATTTTGCAATCTTCGTGGTACAGCTATTTTTGCAATGTACGAAACATTCTTGGTCACTTTAGAATATTTGCATTTAAACGATGCCTTTTAGATCATGGCTTTATAAAAAGGTGATTCAATTAGTCTACCAATGACCTGCATAAAACAAAATATGTAAGACTGATAATGCAATACATATATCAATTTTTATATTCAGATGAAAATGGTACAGAAAAAATTTAAGTGAATGAATCTTTAAGAAAGGCAGTTGATTATCCCTTTTTGTTTGTCGGCGTACCCGTCTCAGTTTTGTAATAGATATGATTTTTGCGGCGACTTTGGGGAAGACGTTTAAATACTTATCGAGTATTTTGTGGGTCCTCAGATTTATGCCCGAAAAACGGGCTGCCTGGATCTCTTGAATACTTGTTTGTCGAGAACTTTTAGGGAACTAAAAATTAATGTCATAAAAAAAAAAAACAAATAAAAATTTATACCTCTAAAAATAGAACGAAAATGCTTCATTTTCAGGTTTTCGTTCTCAAACTATTGCTACTCTTACTGTTCTCATATTTTATGAATAACTCAAAAGTATGACGTCTTAGATTTTTATGTTTTAAACTGTAAACAAAAAACCTTATAAACAAGTGTATTTTGTATGAAATTTTTTTTAAATTCTTTACAATATATTTTTGAAACAATATTTCCAAAAGTGTTCTCTAATAAATTAAATTCCTATGTTGACTATATATAAAATTGTTTGAATTACAAATACGCCCTTTACACAAAAGTACTTCAGTAGTCTATTTGTATATTCATTATGACAATCAACACTCAACTCTATAAATTATTCTTATTAATAAAAATGTAGCTCAAGTAAGCAACAGTATTATTGCGATATAAAATCTATCTATACCACTGTAATGCCTACATACCAAACACAAACAGTAAACAAACCGATAATGTGATGTAACAACTGATTGACATTTAAAGAACAAAAACAAAAAGGGCCCAAAATTATAATTTGCAATAAAATGTGGCGCAAACAAAAGCACACCATAGAACAACAAAAAAGGGCGTCTTTAGAATAAATAAGATAGAATAAAAAAGAGAGGACAACATTTATACTAAAGAGAACACACAATTTACAGAGAGAGAATGACTAATAAAAATCAACAACAATACAATAATGAAATATCTTACATGACAGACAAGAGGTAGAATAATTTTAAGATTATATTATTGGAAAATTTCTAAAAAAAAAAAACTGATGACATTTTGTTAAAAAGTATTTTGAAATACAAAATTTGAATAATTAACACAATGACTCACCAGCCATCACACCAAACACGAATTTCCTTTTTAGATGTTGTATCCGCATTTTCACTGGTAGTTTTACCGTTACTTACTAAGTTATCACACATTTTAGAATTTTTTCTATTTTCTTTTTTTACAATTTTTCGCTTTTAATGATTTTGTTAAAAAAAAAAAAACTAACACTGACGTTGCAAAATGTTTAGAAAAGAGCAAAACGTACGTAACAAAATAAAATTGTTATTAAAGAAAAACACAAATTATTTCACGAACACACACGTCTGACAGCAAATTGGCTCTTTTCAATTTTTTGTTCTCTTTTGGTTTTAATTTATCAGTTAAAAAGTGCTATAAAAATTAGTTTGGCTAATTTATAGATTTTTCTTTTTCGTTAAAAAATATAAATTGTATATATTTTTTGTTTTATATTTTACTGTTTTCCTAGCACAAAATTAATCGCGTGCAGACGATTCAAGCGCTTTATGGGAATTGCTTAAAAAAATGATTAATACCAATAGTTTTATTTTGTTGGCTCGACTGGCCTAAGTGCACCATGAGTTTTTTTTTACGTTTCCTTTCATTTGCTTGCTTTTATTTAGAACATTTTTCTCTTTTTGATTTTATTTCTCTCTCAATTTGTCTCTCTCTTTGTTGAATGACGTATTTCAAAACAAATTAAGTTGCCAGAAGATTTTAACTAAAGACTGTAATTGTGAAGACATTTAGCAATAGTTTTATTAAAAAAAGGCTTTTTATTACATATTTTCTGATAATAATTCATGATTTTTATTTGATTAACTTTTACTAATTTTGTTGATGGTACATATAAAGTTGTAGTACATATGAATTGGATATATGCAATAATATTTGAAAACTTAAGTCCGGCAACTCTTTGCATTAATGTTCTAATAAAACACAACAACAACATTGTGTTTAAATTTATTTAAACTGAAAGAGCGCCTAATTTTCATTAAACATAGAGCGAAATAAAGGCAAAATGAAGACATTGTTACAGTGTTGCATATTACGAAATATAATTATAATGTCCCCCTTTGCAAAGTTCGGTTGTGTCATACATACAATATCAAGTCTTACAGTTTTACAAAATTGTACTTTATAAAAATTTCCATTTCTAGATTATATTAAAAATTAAAAAACAAAAACAAAAAATGTATATTAACACGAATTCAATGCATAAAAGTATATTAGAAAATAGGTCTCCGAACCCTTTATAAAATAAGGCGCACGCTTTACGACTTCATTCATATCTGGAAATATTTTCTATGCCCCTTACGTTTATTTTTATTTGTAAGCAAAATTTGTTTTCATTAATCAGTAATAATATACTGATAGTACCCCTTTCCTTTTGAAATCACCAATACTGTTCATGTTAACCAACCTATCACCTCTAAGTAAAAAGAATCCAGAGGTCCACCATACACTACTTGAAGTATTATCTGTATCAGTATTTTAAATTGGCGCGCGTAGTAACTTGTAAAAAATAAAATAAAATAAATAAATAAAGTATTCCTAGTAAAAAATATTTATATACACAAATAAGATTTAAATGTATGTATAAAGAAAAAGTGGCGTGACTTTTTTTTTTGGTCTTATCAATTTAATAAACATTTTTTTCTTCGCATACGGGTTATATGTTTTATTATACAACTAGAGTATAAATATATGATTATGTTCTCAAAACTGATATTTCTTGAATAACAACAACAAACCAATCAAACAAATTAAATGAAGGCTAAAGTGAATGAAATCTTTTCTGGCTGTAAGAGTATGTGTAGAGCAATTGTATACATACGTACAACGTAATCCAAACTGGTGTCAAATGATTTCATCGTATGGATGTGTTTTTAATTGTTGATTTATACTCAATGCATATATTAATCGATGTCATGTTATGGTCCATAGTCTATTTAAGAGGTTCGTGCTCTTAATTCAAAGAAAATATACTGTGCTGTTTTGTTAAAACTGATATGCATTTAATATTTATTTGAAATATTTTTTAAAAGTAACGGTTTATTTATTACCCAAGAAGAGCAAAATATTTACAAAATCATATGGCAGCACTAAAAAATTTTAAGTAGGGTATTCATACAATGAAATAAGTATGATTTTACAATCTATTATTTACTTACATATATGTATAAAAACTGAAAACAAACTTAATCGATTAAAGGCATATATTTAAAGATACATTTTACAACATTTACAGAGTTATACTCTGAGTTTCTTTAAATTATAATCGACTCAAAGTTAAGAAACAAAAAACATATATTTTATTTTAGGGCCATAAGGCACTTGGATATGACTGTAAAAGGTTTGTAAGAAAAATTTTCATAAAAATATATAAAATGCATATTTGTTAAATTAATCAAAACCATAAATCAGAAAGAAATAAACGATGTTTATAGGTTGTAGAGGAAACAACAAATTTTTATTAAAAAAAAGGATCGAATTGTATTGTTTCGAAAATATTTAGTTTTTAACTATGATAAAACAAACATAAATAGTAAGCCTGCAACATTTAAAACAACCTTCAATTCTATGTTTTATTCCTCTTCGTCACAGTGTATAAAGTGCCGATTCGACGATCATACTTGGCATGTGAGCATGACGTGATGAGGGAGAGTGTTTTGCCATAGTGTATACAGCAGGCTTGAAAAATTTGGTACAATTGTACTTTTAGCACTTTTTTCTTGCAATAGAAAATTATAATAGCACCACCATGACCAATTTAGCACTATTTAAAAATTTTCCATATTCGGCTAATGCGTTTACATTAGACTTTTTTGACATTTAAGAAGATTTCGTATTCACGTGGTTCAAATAAAAGAGAAAGAAATTACATTATCTGATTGCCTTTGATACCTATCTGTTAAATCATAAATTGTTAATCTGAAAAACCATAATTTTTTTAAATGAATTTTGTAATTTTAAAAACATATTTTTTATTTTTATTTTTAAAGTAATTTTTCTTGAACAAAGTTGTATTTTTAAGTATTTTTAATACAAAAAACAGAGTTGCATCAATAAATTTACTAGATTTCAACAAAATCTTGTGATGAAAGATTTTGATCGAAATATTGTAAGTAGTAGATTTCATTCAGGTGTAAATAGGTTATTACTTTTAATTTTATTTAATACATTCATTGTGAATTGTTTTGTACATTTTGCACAATGATCTGTTGCTTCGGGAAGAACTTAATATTAAAAGGTTTCCTAACTAGTTTCGCACGCAGGCGGATGTATAAGTTACTAAGTCCTTAAAAACGACAACATATCGCATACTGAATTATAAACAGCTAACTCAAAACTCACCTGTTCAGGAGAAGCGAAAAATTCTTTTTAGGAATATGGTTTAACAGGGATACAAACATAAAGCAGATAGTGAAGTAAATGAAATTCCCGTGATCCTTAAAGATATGACTTGCAAACTGGATTACAAAAACAATGACTTCGATCAAGTTTGAGTTGTGACTGTTTATGATTATGATTTATGCGATATGGAGCATTCACAAATTGATTTGTTTACGTTTTTCGTTAATTTTTTATATGGTAGAAAAAAATAAAATAAGATTAAAATCTTATTTTATGTCTTATATATATATATATATATATAAGATATATATATATATATATATATATATATATATATATATATATATATATATATATATATATATATATATATGTAAACATATATATATAATAAATTCCCATAACATTCCATGAAGGAACATTGGGACTTCTCTCAGGCAATGAGCTGTTGAATACTCAACCAGTTACTAGCTAATTTTATGAGGTGATACCCCTGTTGAAAAACTTTTTTTTTCAGATGGTCTTGCCTGGTATTTAACCGAGGTCCTTCTGGTTGGTAGGAGGGTATCTTGCCCACCATACCACAGCGGCTGTATTTATCAGAAATTTTACCGAATCTGCTCGAAAAACAGGAAGTTTAAAAGGTTTGAAGTAGAAGTGCATTTAAGAATTTTTATAACACATTCAGACGTTCTAACTGATTGATTTTTTAGATTAAATGTTTTTGAATTAAAGATGAGAGAAAAATAAACAAAATATTATACATATAGGACAAAAAAAGCTAGAAACATCTTTAACTTGTTTATAGAAGTACATATGCATGTATATTGTTTATATATTTTTTTTAGTAAAATCGCTACAAAAATGACTAAAACCTCATTCTTAAAATTAGAAAATCATCATTTGATATAAAAATAACATCAAAAATATGATAAAATCATCATTCTGGCAACGCTGATATTGTGTTTTTGTTTCGCATGCTTGTTTTTATTGTTGGCATTCTCTTCGAAAAAATGTACATACAAGCAAAATTAATACGCCAATATAATAATACTCTTCAATTGAATAGTTAAAGATAAACGACTCTTTATTCTTATCTCTCTCACTCTATCCTCTTCACTGTTGCATTTTATTAGAAAAATAATTACAGTCAAAGTACTATTTTACTATATCTATTAGGACTAGTAGTGTTCGATTTAACTTGTTGTTTAGTTTCCCTTTAGTTTTCCCTCGTTGAGGTTGTTCAGTTAGTAGGTGGATTTATCCAATGGAAGAGGAACGATAAAAAGAAGCAACAACCGCTGACATAGTAAATTTCATTTGTGTGGTTTTTGTTTTAGACTTATAAAAAGCCGGATTTTGTTTGTTTTTTAGCGGAAAAAGAAATCTAAAAAATTTAAATACAATATAAAAAAATTGTTAAAAGTTAGTGTAATAGAGAACAAATGTTCAAAGTTTAAAAAGAGAGTATTTATATAATTAACAAGAGTAAAAATAAATTAAATAATTTAAATAGTAAAACAACGACTACATCAAAAATAAAAACACATCATGACGAAGACAGACGTACGCAAACGTAGGGTGAGTAATTAATATCATAAAATTACACGCTATGGGTTTGTATTCAAAACTATATTGTAATGTGTAATTACACCAACAGGTAATAGAACAATAATGTAAAATACGCGTCTCAATAAACTTCTAAAAACGACGTAAGCCGATTAGCGTTAAACCTAGAAAAATTAAAAGAATCATCCAAGCATAACTTTTATTACGTTTTTTATTGAAATTACTAACTAAACTTGGTTTATCATTTCCCATCTATTTGGTCTTGTTTATTTCTTTCGATAATCAGTGTTGTGTGTTTATATAAACAAAGCGCTTAAATAAACGCTTTTGAGAAAAACGAATTAAGTAGTTGTTTTTGGCAATCATATGTTTTGCTTACATTTTACTCTGCCTGGTGATGCCATACAGCATAGATTTTTCTAAATCCTAGGATACACTTAAAGGATGATCGTATAAGTACGATAATGAAAGAAATCAAATTGATTCTGGTTTTATTCGGAAACAAAGTTTATACCATTTTTTGTAGAATAGCAAAGTAGCGTCAACTTCGATAGCAGTATTTTATTAAGTAGCATTCATATTCGCTTAAAGATTAGAATATTGAAAGTGTGTACAGTGTAAAGAATCCAGTCTGTTGCTTTACATATAAGTATATGCAAAGCATGAGATGTTAAAAACTTATACTAAACATGTTTGTCGGACATGTCTTTTTTGTTTGTCGGTGAAAGGAGTAGGGAAGAAAGATTTTTTGTTCATTTTCCTTTACGTTTATTTTTGTTTTTGTTATTGTGCTTTGTTCTTCAATGTAAAAGCAATTATATGTAAAAAATCAACCCTGCAGAAAATCATAATTTTACAATCATGGTATAAATGCAAGAGGTTTTTGTAAGCAGATTTAAAACAGAATTGTAAAAACGGCATGCCTTTAAAGTCATAGTGTGAATTTGGTTTTAAATTATTATACCCGACCTAACTGTTGCGTTATTTCAAATCAAAATTTCGCAAACAGTACACGGAACTAATAGTATTTGATTTTTTGTGAAGGGTATATAAAAACAAAAGAAAAATAAAAAGGAAATTAATGTCACCCAGACAATCATTTCTAAATGAGGGTATAATAATAAAATTCGTGCTCAAATGTGTAATCAAATGAAATTCACATGAAAATAAATTTCACGATGTTCATTCATTTAATAGTAACAGAAAAACATTATTTTGTAATTTGCTTAATTTGCCAAATTTTTGCGTATTTCTCGATGTTCAAATCAACATTAACTTGATATTTTGAATTGTTTTTCTATCGATTTTATATTCACAAAAAAGTACACATGTTTTTTATTATTTATTTGAAATGTTTTACATTTGTTTGTTTTTTTTTTTATCAAATAAAATGAGATAATTTGTAGATTAGCCAAAAAGCATTTGGTGGAAAATATATAAAAAAATACATCAAAATGAAATGAATTGCATTTTTTGTGTTTTATAGAAAAAGTAATTTTTTTTAAATGTTATTTAGAACATTTGAAATAAATTAAATATCGAATTGAAAATATTCTATGTATACATAAGTATATTTAGTTAACTATGAACATTAATTTTATTACAAATATTTGAGCAGTTTATTTTGAAAATGTAATCGATATAGATATTTTAAATCGATATAGATATTGAGAGTTTTTTATAGTTGCTCATATCTCAGTAGTTTTCAATATTAGATTGTAAATTTTAATTTAAAAAGTGACTTATGCCACTTTTAAAAAATAAACGGCTCATGTCGTGATAAGAATATAAAAAAAAAATTATCCAATCAGTTACACCTTTTGTAAAACAGTCAGGTAAAGTGGCAAAATATTTACTTTATCTTATAAAAAAATATCTATATTATATACAGTGTTGGAATAAATAATAGGGACACATCAAAATTTTCTTAAATTACAACTTTCATAAATTTTTATCATTACAAAAATTATAATGCATTATTTATATAATTTCTGTAATGAGGAATAAAAATTTAAGAAATTTTTCAAGTGTCCCTAATTTATCTTCCACCACTGTATATACATACATACATATATAAACTGTGTATATATATATAAAAAAAACGAGAATAGCAATATAATTCTCGTATATCATGCTTACTTGACAATGTAAACCTCATTTTAAAAAACAAGATCTACAATGATTTGCAAATATAAAATAAATACTGACAGTGTAGATATCTA
This sequence comes from Wohlfahrtia magnifica, assembly GCA_023159175.1. Lineage (NCBI taxonomy): Eukaryota > Metazoa > Arthropoda > Insecta > Diptera > Sarcophagidae > Wohlfahrtia > Wohlfahrtia magnifica. Next base: position 473,892 of record JAKWBJ010000227.1, on the reverse strand, counting down.
ACACTATGAAATATTATTTTCTTTTTATTGCGAGTAGAAATAGCCTAATTATATAGATTTGCAAAAAAAAAAAAAAAAAAAAAAAACAGTACCCCATTATAAAATCTAAGATTCATGTGTTTTTTTCTTTTTTTTTTTTTGCTAACCTTATCAATTGAGTATGAAAATGTTCCAGCATGACGTACGAGTTTATAAAAGTGAAAAAAGCGATTTGGTGATTTTTTTTTTAATTGCCAAATGCACTTTTGCAACAAGGTTAGCGTATATGAACTGTCGACTCCAAAAGAGAGTGTGTGTATAATAAGGAGTGAGTCTATTAAAACTGTTATATACCTAAATAAAAATACAACTAACGATCCAGAAACATCCTCAAATTTAACTAGATCTTAGGGAAAATCATATGAAAAGTGAATCTGTTGGATCTGCAACACTGCGAAATCTCGTCAGGCTTTTGAATAATGCAAAGTTATTTCATTACACAGCTGTTTTGTTTATTTTTCGTCCATTTAGAAAAACTCTATATTAGCGATACGCTTTAGAGAGGGACAATAAGAAATACTGATTTTACTCCATATTTTTATACAAATAACATCTCTTTAAGCAAACTTTCTGATTTTTGTTGTTTAGTAAACTAAACTTCCTTTGAAGTTCGTTATAATTGCGTTTCGCTGTAATTTGTCATATAAGCGATTTTTTATGCCAAAATATATAACCTTTTAGATCGTAAAATTTTGTTGAAATTGTCTGGCATCTCTTATTTTATCGTACATATTATTCTATCTCACACTTTCACTCTCTTCTAACTCAGCATCCTATGAACTGTTCTCTTAAGATTTCTTATTTGCGAAACAAGACGAAACGTTTTGGTCATGGAACTAAAAGTGTCATAATTTTAAAGTAAAAAACTTAATAGGTAACAACAGCAACAATAAGAACACAAAAGTGGAAACGAAACTTTTAACACATGAACTCTGCAGAAAAAACGAGTATGATAAACAACAAAACAGAAGAATAAAAAAAAAAAAAACTAAAAGAATTTTTTAACGTGTTATATACACAACTAAAGAAATTTGTATTTAATTAAACTAAAGAATAAATACGTTTCTTTTGTTTTGTTTTTTCTTCGTCTAAAGAAAATATGGTTTTATCAACATATTAAATACAATTTGTGTTCAGACGAAAGTGTGGAACGTCGTTGGTCGTTGAGTGTTTATATTTCCCTATCGCTGTTGTTGTAACTTCAATTGGAATATGAAATTTGATTACGTTTTGGTAGGAAGATAAAAAAAGAAATATTTTATAGTACCTTATAAAAGTTATACATATATATGTAGTATAAGGATTATTTTTTATTATTTACAGTTAAGCACTAGTGATGACAAAACAAATACCTCCAGACGCAAACAGCAGGGTAGCACATCCGTTTCCGGTGGCTTGCCCCGAGGTCTGAAAATTTCCTTCTTATGCTTAATCATATCAGTAGTTTTATTATTAGTAGGATTTGGTAAGTGCATTGAATTATTTTATAAGAAATCACATTTATTATAAATTGTTCCTTTTTATTTATTTATTTATTTTTAAAGGCTTATATATTGATACAACCAGTCCATTTTTAGTGCAATTAGCGTCCAAATTGGGTTATAACAAAAATCAATATGCTGTAATTATAGATGCTGGCTCCACTGGTAGTCGTGTATTGGCCTATAAATTTGATCGTAGTTTTATAGGTAAGTTTAGAAAAATCATTGGTAAAAAATGGTCTCCTCTCGAGAAAAAGACTGCTTAATCCAGACAAACAAGAACTTAAAGTACTATTATTTTAGAACTTTTAACCTTTTTTCTATATTATTATTATTCTTCGCATATCACTCAAGCCCTAACTGAACCTCTCTTTTTCTGTTTTACAGACAATAAATTAGTTTTATCTGATGAACTTTTCAAAGAACGAAAACCTGGCCTCTCTTCGTTTGCTGATGCTCCAGAAAAAGGTGCCCACTCTATTAAGCTACTATTAGACGAAGCTCGTGCTTTTATACCCAAAGATAAATGGTCCTCCACACCGTTGGTTTTGAAAGCGACTGCCGGTCTACGTTTATTGCCTCACAGCAAGGCTGAAAATATTTTAAATGCTGTGCGGGATCTATTTGCTAAATCTGAATTTAGTGTTGAAATGGATGCTGTAGAAATAATGGATGGCACAGATGAGGGAATATTTTCTTGGTTTACTGTCAATTTCCTTTTGGGACGTTTATCAAAATCCAATCAGGCTGCTGCTTTAGATTTGGGTGGCGGCAGTACCCAGGTGACCTTTTCGCCCACAGATCCTGAACAAGTACCCGTCTATGATAAATACATGCATGAAGTTAATACCTTGCATAAGAAAATTAATGTTTTCACCCATTCCTATTTGGGTTTGGGTTTAATGGCTGCCAGACATGCTGTCTTTACCAAAGGCTATAAAGAGGATGAAACCAATATAGAATCGATCTGCGTTAATCCTATAATCAGTAATAGAACTTGGATCTATAGCAATGTGAATTACAAAATTTCTGGCAAAAATCATGCAAAATCTACACAAGAAAATCCTATAGTAGATTTTGAAAGTTGTTTGGATTTGGTTAAAAGTAAAGTAATGCCTTTGGTAAAACCCAAACCATTCACTTTGAAACAACATACAATATCGGCTTTTAGTTATTACTTCGAAAGGGCTACAGAATCAGGTCTAATAGATCCATTTGCCGGTGGTGAAATAACTGTAGAAGCCTTCCGTAAAAAGGCTCAAGAAGTATGTGCTATACCCAATGATGAACAGCCATTTATGTGTTTCGATCTCACCTATATATCGGTACTATTGCATGAAGGTTTTGGTTTGGGTGAAGGCAAAAAGATAAAAGTAAGTCTTATTAAAAGTGTGCATAATTCAAAAACAAAAACTTACAAAAATTTTTTAAAATTTTTTTTCTTCTATTTTGTGTAGCTGTACAAAAAAATAGATGGCCATGAAATCTCTTGGGCTTTAGGCTGTGCTTACAACGTTTTAACTAGTGACGATAAATACAATTCTTAATTAGACACTGTATTTTAGTTTTTATTATTTGTTTTGCTAACCCATTTTTATTTTTAATTAACTTTGCAAATTATCTAATAATAGTGCCTTAGGAATTTAGCGTTTTCCCTTTTTAATTTTTAATTTTTGTGGGACAGTTATATATAGAATATGTTTTTCAAAATTAGGTTCTGTTTTTCCAGTATGTAATAAAAAAAACTATGTTGTATATAGTTTCCTTTACTCATATTTTGTTGTAGATTAATTACATATTTTTTATTCATTCATACATATGTGTGCATATGTACGTATATTCTGTTATTAGTAGAATGATTTAATAAAACAACAAAAATTGAAAAAAATATAAACTTTGCTAAAAGACAACCAAAGAAAATATTCTATTAAACTTTAAAGAATAATAAACAAATCAAAAACATTTCTTTGTAAAAGAAAATTTTTCGATTATAGAAGATATTATAACGATATATTAGACGGGGCGACAAAAATGAATTAAGTTTAAATACCTGGGAAATGATACTACTTTTCTGATGGGCCCTGTCGAGTAGAACAAGGATCTGTTTTTGGAATTTTCAAAAAACCTTCAAAATCTTGACTTACATGCACCTATAAGCTAATAACTAAGCTGAATATTACCCGATTTTAAGTTTCTTTTCGGATTTGGAAAGAAGATAAACAAAATGGTATATTTGCTGCTTAAATAGCCTTCAAGAATACGTGTGTATTTCTCAAGCATACAAATACATTTTTCATCTAATTTTTTCACATGTTTCAAGTTTAGATGTATTTTTGTGCGCTATTTTATATAGGAACCGCACTATCGATGAATCAATTTTCAACGGATTTCTAAACCATACGTCTTAGTTTATTCATATCTCAATATAATTCCTTAATTAATAGAACGTTTCCTATATAAAATTTCTCTTCTTTCCAAATACGAAAAGAAACTTAAAATAGGGTAATATTCAGCTAAGTTATTAGCTTATAAGTGCATGAAGGTCCGAAAAACCGGTTATTGACCCGTAACTCGAGATTTTGGAGGTGTTTAGAAAATTTCAAAAACACATCCTTGTTATGCTTGGCAGAGTCTATCAGAAAAATAGTATCAATTGCCAGGTATTTTTTTTATCGCATCGTGTTAAAATTACTTTTTATAGTAAATAAACTGTGGTTTGGTATGGATCGCTGCTGTTCGAAAAGAATTCTGACAGCCTTAGCATAGCCAAATGCTTAAAACGTAATAATAAAAAACAGAAGAAATGTGTTTGGTAAGCAAATACATATGTATTAACTGTGATACGAATGATATGAATGACACCTGATGTAGTAGCAAATGAAGCTCCTAGGAAATACCAGTAATAGTTTTAGTAGGAAAAATGTATATGCAAAGAAGACGAATGAAAAGAAGAATAGTGTAGGAGACAAAGAACTGCACCTAAGATTTAATGAGCTATGGGTAAATAAAACTGTTATGAAATAAAAAATATTAGAATGGCCGAAGAACAGATCAAGTGTTAAAATTTTTAGAAAAAGGCGCTATAACTGACCATTAAGCACAAGCTGTAATTATAGAGTATGATCTTGTATGGTCATAGGGAATTCTACAATAAGAACTATCTTGCAATGGTTGCCAAACGAACCCAACCTAATCATAGGAAACAAAGAAGATAAGCGTCGTATGTGAGTAGTCTATGTCTATCAATAAAAGGCCACTGATGTATTTTTTAGCTAGAAAGCAAAAACATTACTTTTTCATTGCAGGACAATAGCATAGCAGATGAAACATTGTGTCTATCTCCTCTTCATTCTGGTAGCTATGGTAGTAGTTAACATTATTTCTATAACTGAGTGACGTCCCTATGACAAGCAATCTTTACTAATCTAATGATAATTGAAATGGGATTATTAAAATGTATTTTATGACAGTCAATTGCAGTTTTTCAAAATTTAATTAAAAGAAAAATAATATAAGAACATGAATATTTTTTTATTGTAATTCTATTTTGCGGCTTTAAACCGTTACATTTTAATACTACAGTGTTGTATTATACAATTAATATTTTGAAAGGCATTCTGCATAGTTGCAGAAAATAGTAGTTTAGTTTTGATAAACCAAACACCTTAACTTCACACTCTTCACATATAGATGACGCTGTTATCTTAGTTATTATCGTACATTAACGGTTGTAGAGTTTAAATACAAAATATGAATTAAAAATGTGTCCACTAACTATAACGTGAAATTCATAAAAACGCGTTGCATTTTAAAATTCGTTTTTGTATTTTTATTTGTTTTTTCAATTTAACATTTAATGTCGCCAACAAAAGAAACAAAGGAAACTTTTTTCTTAATAATAATAATAGAAGGAGCTTAAAACTAATGAGCATAAGTATGACAAGGTGGACCAGTAGCCATTAAACTAGAACTACGTGAATTCAACTGATCATAACCGTATGTTGAGGCATAAGATGATGATGTCGCACTGTTGTAGTCATATGCAGGCGTGTGACTCTGTGACCCATGTAAGCTGGTGTGTGGTGTACCGGTATCATAGTAGTTGCTTATGCCGGCATAATTGGCATTGTTGCTATGGCTGGAGGTCATATTTGGGAAGTAATTTGCATTTATGGAACCACTGTACTGATGATGGTGTTCATATTCATATGCTCCCGTTGGATTTGTGGATGTATCCATTAAACACTTCTCTTTTGTCTTTTCTAATTTGGTGGCAGATGATCGTATACTGGTGTTGGCATAATAACAGTTGGTCTCATAACTGTTAGCACTTTCTGGATTCCTTGCCGAGGTTTCTGTGTAAAGAAGAGCTGCAGTTTCTGCATCCGTGAGCAGTTTCGAAGGTTTTGTTTCCTGTTGCACTGCTGTGGCAGCGGTGGATTCCATAATATGTGGATAGTGCTTAAGTTCGGAATAATTTATAAATTCAGGTTCGATGTTGGCGGTTTCATGGGCTGCACTATGGGTTGGTAATGCTCGCGTAGAGTACTTCAAATCAGAATAATTTATAAATTCAGCTGGTTCACTGCTACTGGATTGATGAAGATGTTGGGCGTGACTTGTGAGATCGTGATGACTACCTTCTGCTACATGTCTTAACTGGTTTAGGTCATAATCATACGAACCCGTTAAATTGCTATTAAAGTTAGTAAGAGTATCACAATTGTTGTTGTAGCATAAAGAAGTTTCAGAGCTATAGCCTGGTGGTGGCATATGTGTGCTATGATAGTGATGTGAATGATATGGCGTCTTGGTATGTTCTTGCGCGCTATGACCTTCCGCCGCATAATGGTTTGAAGCACTATGAATTGCTGTGTTAGCTAAGCTTTCACAAACATGTTGTGCTTGGGCTGGTTCCGTGGTCGTTTTATTAGAAGACGTCAAGGCTGAGTTGCTAGTGGGTATAACTGTTGTTGCTGGGGTATGGTATATAGGATAATTGTATGTTATATGCTGATGATTGACCGTTAATAGGGCTGTAGCTGCCTCACATTTATTATTTGTAATTGAAGGTTCGCCAGCATTGTAGATGTTGTGGGTATGTGTGTGTGTAAAATTTTGATGAGGCATCGTGCCAGTCAATGGCTCATAATGGTGGTGTAAGGGAGTTGTTGTATAATTTAGACTGGAAGTATTTGTAATGGGTTCAATAACACAAGTGCATTGGGTTCTTGTCGCACATTTGCTGCAGGCTATAATATAAACGAATAAAGTTAAAAGCTGAATTTCAAATAAATATTAAAGAGACAAAAAACTTACTATTGAATTGATAAATCTCCAAAGCGGTGGTATGTGCCACAGTATTTGAGGTTTTTGAGGAGCGTTTTAGCACTTTATTAATAAAGCTGTTGTGTGTTTTTATTTGCCTCAGACTAGTGGTCAAACCGTTTAAGAGATTCGTTGAGTTTTTACTTGCTTTTCTGCCCGCTGTTGTTGCTGCTGCCGCTGAATTTCTGCTAACCAATGACACACGTCCGAAGGCTCTTTTGGAAACACTTGAATTTTTTGGCTCCGGTCGGGGGTGATCATGTACACCTTTGGCTTGAAAGAATATCGCATTGTTTGAGTGACGCCAGAAATGCGTTACCGGATAGCCACAGTGGCCACGACAAGGTTTAATTTCCAAACGGCCTCCTCTGCAAGTTTTATTAGGACAGGCTTTGCCCTCCTGCTTACGTCGTGCTTTGTCACATATAGCTGGTCTCAAGTTGATTTTGTTGCCATTCGAGAGCGTACAATTCTGTGAACATACCAAAACGCCCAAACAACTCTTTTTCAAAATATTCACGTTATGATTATTGGTATTGCGCATGGCCCAACCGGAAATATGCTTTTTCGCTTCTTCATTGTTGATGGGGTAAATGAGACGTATATGGCCGTCGGTCCATTCGCTGAACTCATCGAAATCACCTTCATTAACTTGCGGCACTACAGCATCATTAATGTCCCAGTCACGTTTCGTCCGATGACTCATATTCATTTGTTGCTGTTTGCGTGTATTGAGGCAGTAGGCATTTCTAGAAGAAAAAAAATGAAAAAATTCTGTTGATTGAACTCTAAATGTTATCTGATATTGAGAGAAACACTTAGAATATTTTCCGTAATACGATATCTTGCATTTTAAGCAGTTTAATTTCCGTTTGACATTATTTTTCTTTACATAACCTACAAAACCTACAATATTGTCTACAAAAAGTATTCCAATGATATTTTCTTGAATTAAATTGTTTCGATTAACATTTATTAAGGCCATAACACTAAGTATCGAATTTACTTTCAACATTACTGGTTAATCACATTATGGAAGTGATTCAAAAAGTTTTTTCTTAATCGTACTCTCCGGTAACAAATATCGACTTGAATTACATAGAACCGATAGGAAAAAAATATATTTCTTTGGAATTCAAATACAAACTGATTAATTTATATATTTTATGGCTCAATTAAGATTTTCCATAACAACGATTTATGCGAGAACCCAAAAGCTGGCACACTTTTAAGACAATTTTAAAATTGATTTTTTTTTCTGTCCCATAAAAATTATTGGCAATAAAACCGTTAAATAATAGTATTGACTTTTAAATCACAACAACAATACAAAACAAACAACGATCAAAACTGTTAAGCCACTAATGAAATTGAATTCTTTTATAACTCAGAATAAACAAAACTAATAAAACACCTAAAACAACACCTAAAAATTGTTAAAAAAAAAGTATAGAATATCCCAGTGTGAGAAGGTTGCTTAGCCTAGTTATTAAAGAATGATGATGATCTTTATAGAATAGAAAAGAGCACAATACTCACACTCGTAGAAAAAAATCAATTTTATTATTGATACTTGGAAGTCAGCAGGTTATTATTTTATTATATGTACTCGTAGTCGTCTTTTGTTGTTGTTGTTGTTATTGTTGCTGTTGTTGTTGTTGTTGTTTATGGTTTTAAAAGGTGGTGGTCCACAAAACAAAACATTTCAACTATAAATCCAACACTAATCAAAACCATAAAATAACAAAAAGATGTGATTTAATGCCTATTTTCCCAGTTTGACAAGCTAAAGGAAGAGCAGTTACAATATTGGAGGTGGTAAAGGGTTACCACAGAATCTTTTGTACTATATTTGAAAAAAAAAACCGTTATTTAAATAAGACAACTATTTTGCGTTATTTTAGCTTATGTTCGAATATTCGAACTTAAGTTCAGAAATGTTTATTCACCTATAAATAATATAATAAATAATACTGTACTTAGCGGCTGACACAATCAGCCGAATTTTAGTATCTAACATTTATTACAATTATGTATGTAAAGGGTGGGCAAATTTGAGGTTAGGTAGTAAATTGTCTTAAAGACACAAATTTTTTTTGACAAATTCAGTTTTATTCATCTATATATATAAGAGAAGACCGATTTTATTTTGTAAGCCATTAAGCGAAAGGTGAAGTCAATACCAAGGTATTTACGTATATGCTGTTTTTGTAGGTCCATTGGTTCGCGAGTTATTGACGTTATAGTGAAACCATTTGTATAGCATAAGTTTGACTTAAAAACGAAATTTGTTACAGCATTTAAACTTTGTGTGAAGAAAATATTTTTAAAACTGGTGTTTGGTGTTTGGCTTTACTATTGTTCAACTGGGCGGTGCCACGCAGATATAAAATTTCTATTTATGTACGAGTATATGTCTATATCTTTAAAACGGTAATAGTAAGAGAGTCTAAATTTGGCCCAAATAACTTAGTGGTCAGTACAAGTCATCGCTAAAAAAATTGGTTCGAATTGGATAAGGGGGAGTAGTACCTCCCAAACAAAGTAAATATTTATGTTTGTATATCTGTGGAACGGTAATAGTGGAAGGTTCTGAATTTGGTCTAAATAACTTAGTAGTTAATACACATCATCAGTCGAAATATGGGCGAAATTAAGTAAGTGAGTGTGGCATTTGTCATACAAATTATATGTTGATTTTTATGTATCTATAGAACGATTAGAATGGAAGGTTTTGAATTTGATCTTAATGACTTCTTAGATAGTACAAACCATCAGTAAAAAAGTGAGCGGAATCGGATATTGGGCATGGGACCTCCCATACAAATTAAATAATGATTCTGTATATCTTGAGAATGGTTAGAGTTGAAGTTTCTAAATTTGGTTTAAATATCTTGGTAGTCAACACAAACCATAAGTTAAATAAAATATGGAATTTTATAAGCGTAGAGAACGGTAACAGTTAAAGCTTTCTAAGTTTATCCACATCAGTCAAAGGCTCCCAGCAAGGCGGGAGGGCTTACTCTACTACCAATATAAAATAGAAATATGGGAATTAATAATGGAATATGATGTCGGGCTAATGTCTACCTCTAGCACGTCGGCAGACGTTCGCTCTTTTCACAAAGTTTTAAACCACATTTGGAACAAAGCTTCGCTTATCTCGTCAATGCAGCGCCGAATTTCATCTTTCAGAGTGTAAGTTGTTTGTGGTTAGTTCACATAAACCCGGTCTTTCAAATGGCCCCAGAGAAAATAATCAAACGGCGTTAAAGTACCAGAACGAGGCGGCCAATTGACATCATTATCATGGTTTTGTAGCGTAGAGAATTCACGATGACGGTGTTTCCTTGCTCATTTTCAAAAAAGTACGGGCCGATGATGCCGTCTAACCACAAATTACACCATACGGTCACTTTTTTTGGATGTAATGCTATTTGGAGGACTGTTTGTGAATTTTGTGAGCCCCATATGCGACAAATTTGTTTGCTTATATAACCGCCTAATTGAAAATAGGCCTCACCACTAAAGATGGTTTTGTTGAAAAATGCATTGTTTTCGTTCAGTTTTACAAACAGCAAATTCACAAACGTTCGATGCAAACAATGGTCGGCTGGATTTAATTATTGAACGAGTTAAACTTTATAAGCGTAAAGATGAAGATCTTAATGCAAAATGTTGCTCAAAGTTCATTTGGTGATGCCCAATTGTAGCGAACGTCGACGAGTTGTTATTTCAGGCTCATTCTCAACACTTTGCTGTACAGCGGTTATGTTTTCATCACTACGGCCACTACGAGCGTATTGTTTTGATCTATTGTCAGCAATAGTATGAGCACGAGCCTGGAATTTAGCGATTAAATTACGCACAGCGGTCTCAGTAGGAGCGTGATTACGAGAAAAAGCTGCTCGAATTTTACGAAGTGATACAGTAAAATTTTCACCACCTTGATAGTAAATTTTCACAATTAAAATTCTTTGTTCAAGGGTGTAGTGTTCTATAGTTAACATTTCCCAATTTTTTACTAAATAAATGTAAAGATTAACAGCTCATTTCGTGACATTTCATCAACTGACAGCCAATTTACTTACCAACCTCAAATTTGCCCACCCTGTATAATTGAATTTTAAAGAATTCAACGACGAACATGATTTTTCTTAACGATTTACAAGAATACAGATATGGCATCATTATATTGTTTTACTCTTAACACGATAGTCTTTTGCACAAGTACATTGGTGTATATGTGGTTTAATGAGAGTCTTTAATAATTTTAGTGTGTGTGTTTGTTTTTCTTACGGTGGCGTTAAATACCTTTTGTTTGTCATAATCTTTTTATATTCTTTGCCTTTGCTGTTGCTTATTTAATTGATGTTTCTATCTTCTCAATACTGATGCATGTTTTTTTTACACATAAATACATGCATACATAACTATACGTTAGAATGTGTTCTGTGATCTCTGGTTTTATTAATCTTCTTTAAAACCTTAATGAGGTTTGCTTAGTCTCTTAGTTTCTCTTTATATTAAATGATAATGTAAATGCTGTGCTTGTGTGTGTGTTTTTTTCTCACTTCTTATTTGATGTTTTTGTATTGTGTTATGGTCATTGATTAAAAAACATTGATAGTGTCAAAGTTTAATAGTCGCTGGTTATGTTTTTTTTTTGTTTTCTTTTCTTGACTCTAAAAACTCTATAAGTCAAACATAATAAGTTTGTCACCTACAACATAATTATCATCGTCATCATTATCGGTCCTTTCTTGTTTTGTCTTAATTTTTGGTATCTTCTCTTGTTGTTATTGTTGTTTATTTATATTCCTTGAGGGCATTTGTTTGACAAGGTATTCCATTTGTTTGGTTGTAGTTTTTTGTCTGTTTTGACATTATAATGTGTTGTTTTTGTTATCGATAAGTAAATTATGTTTTCATGTTTTATTTTCTTTTTTTGTTTTTGCTGTCTTTCTTTTTTTTAGTTCAATTTTGTTATTCTCTATTTTGTTGTTGTGATAGAGTTTAAATAGCCGTAGTTCCATTATTCGTTTTTGTTGCTGTTGTTGATCTTTTGTAAAAATCAATTCTTTAACTGTTTTTTAAAGCGACTGTGTGTGGTCTGTCTCTGTTATTATTACTCTCTTCCATATATTTATGTACGCATGTGTGTGGACTTGATTAGGCGATTTTTGTTTTTTTTTGTTTTTGTTATAAATTGTAGGTGCTGGGTAATGATGTCAAAAGAAATTATTGTTTTTTGTTACAACAAAAAAGTGTGGCAATAATTTAAATGAAAAAAGAGTTCAATTTAGTGATCAAACCTTAAACCCTTTTATACAAATGAGCAGAGACAGCTAACATGGCACAAATTTATGTCGACGGAGACACGAAGGAGGAAGTTAAGGGTCCGCCAAATCAATTTTTTTTTTTTTAAATGCTATAAAAAAAATTACTGAGTATTTTCTCAAATTTATCCTTTTTTATTTGAAAGTACAATCCTTCCGGTTAATAATGGAAAATAATTTTATTCAAATGGCTGCCTCGGCTGGCCATGCAGTAGCCTACACGATCGGTCCAATTTTTAAGCACATTATCGATAGTGTGCAGCTGTATTTCACCAATGGCTTCACGAATATTGTCTTTAAAGCTTCAATTGTCGGCACCCCACAAATAATAGTCCAACGATGTAAAATCGCAGCTCCGAGGTGGCCAAACGACATCAGCTCTGCGGCTGATAATGCGATCTTCAAAAACAGCGCGCAAAACATCGAGTGTAGCTTCGGCTGTGTGGCACGTAGCGCCGTCCTGTTGAAACCCAAATGTTGCTAATATCCTCCTCTTCAATTTTAGTGAACAAAAATTCGTTCAACATGGCCCGATAACGATCGCCATTGACTGTAACGGCCACTTCTTGCTCATTTTCGAAGAAAAATGACCCAATTATGCCTCTGGACCAAAATCCGCACCAAACAGTGACTCGTCTTGGGTGTATCGGCTTTTCAATGTATGCGTGCGGGTTTTCTGTGCCACAAATGCGACAATTTTGCTTGCTTACATACTCGCCAAGATCAAATGAGCTTCATCTGAAAAGATGATTTTTTTTGGCAAAATCGGCATCTTCTATAAGTCGATCGATCAAAGTAATGTCGCAATATTTCCCAGCGTTGTTCAAGCGTATACACAACCATATTCGTTCAGCGGAAGGATAAAACTAATTATCTGTCAAATCAGACATGAGCTAAGTGTTACCATTCACGAAATGCGCACTAGTTGAAAGAAAACGTTAGATGGCGGAACCGATAGCTTTATCTAAGGGAGTTAGATAAGGCTAAATATTATCTCCACTCTTATTTAATATCTACTCTGAAATAATATTCTAAAGGGTCTTACAAAATTAACGCGAGATTTTTATTGTTATTTTTTTATTGAATCATAAAGTACACAGGATAACCCTGCATTTTTACTAACCCTAAACTGTTAGCTTTCGAATTGTCTTTTTTAGGGTTGCCAACACTTTACTGCATTCTAAAGAGTAGTTTAAGCGATAATACTTTACGTACGTAAAATCAGAGAGAAAATATTATAAGATTCCATTCGGATTTTAAAAATGAGCGTAAAAACCTTACGACAGATGTTTTTAAGTCTACACGATACGTAAAAAACCAAGGCAAAGTAAAATGAAAGCAGCCGTTTTAAAAGAGACCAATAGTGCGAGCGAAAACATTTGCTTTTTTCTTTGTTTATTTTTTATTTTTTTGTTACGTAAAAATACATCCCTGATCCAATGAAGTTTGATGGTTTTTAAAAAATTTTAAAAAACAAAGAGCCGTACGACTGCCAAATTTTTATGCGTATTTTCTCTCAATGTTGTACGCTCTCATTTCACATCATGTTTACACGATACTATTCGTTCTTTGCTATACAAAAACTTGACATGTCGTACGACTTGTATTATCGTGTAAACCACTCTTAAGAGGATATAAAGCTAGACGATAAATTTGTTAATAAACAACAGCCGATACACTGATGACACTACTTTATTGTCCGCCTGCATATTATATATATTAATTCCGATTGAAAGGGACCTACAGTTTAACACCGGCTACGAACAAATGCATTAGAGAAGTAATACTCATAACCAGCTACTAGCTAATGTTATGAGGTGATACCGCTGTTGAAAAACTTTTTTTCTCTTTTTCAGATGGTCTGGCCTGATATTGAACCGAGTACCTTCTGGTTGGTAGGCAGGTGTCTTATCTACCCTACCACAGCGGCACACGCATGCATATTAGGCCTTCAAAATATAGTCACAAGGTTCACTGCATGTAGTGAATCATATGGGCGAAATATTAACACTCAAAAAGCAAAATATATGATAATTGGTAGTACGAATACATACACCGGGACAGTTTTGAAATTACACAACTCTTGTGCACAGTTTCAAATATCTTGGCATTCTACTAAATGTGGAACGGCTCGATGACAAGAGATACTTCTCCTAAATACAAAAAGTTCTAGTCGGTCATGATATAAATATTGAAACATAGTCAAGATTCATTAGAGCCTACATACAACATCCTTGTGGAAGTATGGACTTTAAAAAAGCTGCGTATGTTAAGCGACTAGGAGCATTTGAAATGTGAATCTACCGACGAGTGCTTAAAATACCGTGGAAACCATGAAACGCAAAACTTCATATCTTTCTGCGACATATCTATAATGCGAAACCGAATATGTCGAATATAGCAGACAATTCTTCAAGCCAATATTGAAGGGAAACGCAACAAAAGAAGAAGGAAGATGTCTTGGCTTCAAAATACCTAACAATGGATACAATTTCAGGGTGTAGAGATTGTAGTCGTTTACGTTTGTAAACCGGATAAGCAGTAAAAAATAGTACGCTGCACCTTTTTTTTGGAAATGCACTAAAAGAGGAAATTCTACTGAAATTCAGTCACAATTGCAAATATGTATGTAACTGTTAAATAGTACAGCGACATCATTAGAGCTTACCATCTTGAACAAAAAGTTCCCGCAATTTATTCAGTAAAAGTACAAGTAAAAATACAAGTTTTTATTCATCTAAACCTATATTGTCCACATCAAAGTAATCCCCAGCGACTGCAACACACTTATGCCAGCGCTTGATGCAATCCTCAAAGCATTTTTCATATTTGGTTTTCGGTTTATCCATCAGTGCTTTCTGTGATTTTTGCTTATCAGTGCAAATCCGTTTCCGGAATAACCACCGTGTGGCTGTCTCATCGTTCTTCTTTGAGTTGTTAAGTTACTACATCTGTTGTTAGCATTCCCGCTAACTTTTAGCGTCATAGCTTGATATTTGCATTTTTCATATTCGGTTTTCGGTATATCCATCAGTGCTTTCAGCGATTTTTCCTTTATCTGCTGTCGGCTGCTGAAACGCGTTCCCCCTAATGGTTTTTTCATTCGATTGAATAGAAAGAAAACACGGGGAGCCAAGTCAGGTGAATTTGGTGGCTGCTGGATGGTATTTGTTGCATTTTGCATCAAAATATTTCAAATAATGATGACACTGTGCGTTATTGTGGTGCAAAAGCCACGAGTTTTCTGCCCACAATTCTGATCTCTTTCGGCAAATTGCTTTTCTAAAAACTCTCATAATAATACTCTTTGATTACTGTCTGGCCTTCTGGCAAAAATTCATGATGCACTACACCGTTGTAATCCATGAAAACCGAGGGCATTGCCTTTTTTATATCAGACCAGCAGCCAGGGGATGGCCCCTATTCATGAAGTGCATTGTGCTGGTACTGGGAAAATAGGTTATTGGAAGGAGGACAGAGGGAGTAGTGTTTATGGACGTTAGATTCAAAATTACTCATGTCGTAAGTGGCAGGATATGCTTTCGCCGGAAGATTATTCCACAACCGAACAGTGCGACCAAAGAACGAATAATGCGTTGCGCGATTCACTGGACAATCAACTACAAAGGGATGCGCTCTACGAGAAATACGAGTACGACGTAAAAATATAAGATTTTTGGGAATTAATTCCTTAATTTCGTTAGAGCACATTCCGTTACAGTACCGATAGAACAATGAAACACACGTCACATTGCGACGGTGCTACAATGAATCGATAGAGTTGGCTACCCTACCGTCATTGATGAGCATCTTCGCGCTCTCCTGTACGCGGTCGAGAAGCTCCAAAATAGACTTTGGACCACCGGCCCATACATGAGAGTTGTATTCCATTTTGGGTCGGATATAGGTCTTGTAAATATTAAGGAGATCACCGTCTCAAAAAACCAAGGCACTTAAATGCTTCTTTCGACACCTGAAATATGTGAACATTCCAACGAACCTCACAGTGAATTCTCTTATCCAGAACATCAAGAGCATCTGACACCTCAATATCGACATTACCCATTGACACAGATGACAAAACACCATTACGTCTGTGTGTTAAAAAACAACATTGAGTCTTGCGTGCATTAAAATCGACCCTATTCGCACGACCCCACTCGGAGATTTTCACCAGGTCACTTGTGAGTGTGACGTTCATATTCATCCTTCTTACCCCAACCTCCAAAAGGCTCGGTCTACGATCAAAAAAATATGAGTGACAAATGTTGCTGTCATCCGCAAAAGAGTAGATAGGATTAGAAGTGAGAAGAAGAAAGTCGTTAAGAAATAGTAGAAAAAGAGTAGGAGAAAGAACAGAGCCTTGCGGTACCCCTGAGTTTACCCTGAACTCGTCAGAGTTCAAGCTCGACGTAGTTTTTTTGGTCTCGGTTCATTTGGTGAACACCATTTACTTGCCTGATGTCTGGATTGCGTGTCGTACCCTTAAACCCACGTTTCGTCTTCAGTAATGATCCTTTTGATGAAAGTGGTATTGGATTCAGTCTGGCAAATCATGTCTTTTGCGACCTCAATACGGTATCTTTTTTGCATGAATTTGAGGTAATTTAGCACCAACTTTGCCACAACACGACGGTAACCCAAATCATGAACAAAAATATCTTGGCCGGATTCTTAGGAAATGTTCAAGTCTTCCGTCATTTCTCTGATGGTTAATTTGCGCTTATTGACCAACATTTCTTTTACTTTATCAATGTTTTCATGGGTTTTTGATGTCAATGGTCTGCCACTGTGTTCAACATCTTCGATCGACTCACGACCAGCTTTTAACCGCTCGTGCCACTGGTAAACGACTGTTTTCTTTAGAGAATCGCTCACCATAAAATCCGCTTTTTATGTAAAATTCAATACAAGTTCGTTGTTGCAAATTTCAATTCATTTCTAAAATTGTAAAAAATCCAAAATCCGCCAACACAAAAGCCACGCAGCTTTTGTAAATGTCAAGCTATGACGCTAACATTTAGCGCGAATATTAGTTGAAATGGCATATAACAAAATGTTAGCATTAACGATCTTCGATACAGAGAGTTCAGAAACGACTTTTTCATTAATAAATCAGAGCTGGCGTTTTTAACATACAGGCACTACATATACCATAGAAGCGACGCAAAGCTTGAGATTTTGAGCAAAACATTCAGCGACTTGCAAAACCCATGGCGAACATTTATCAATTGTCATTACCTTGATTACATGAAAACACTGATGACCCCCGATTATACACTGACAAGCTAAGAACTGTGAAAGAGTTTAGAGCGAATTCATTTAGAATTGGATCGACCACTTATCAAGCATTATAGGAAGGCGCTTTCAGAAGACTTAAAGGATTGAAAATTATAAAGGGTCCGCCATCTAACGTTTTTTTTTCTACTAATGCTTATTTCGTGAATGGCAACACTTAGCTCATGTCTGATTTGACAGATAATTAGTTTTATCCTTCCGCTGAACGAATATGGTTGTGTATACGCTTGAACAACACTGGGAAATATTGCGACATTACTTTGAAAATTTTGATGAAGATGAAGCTCATTTTGATCTTGGCGGGTATGTAAACAAGCAAAATTGTCGCATTTGGGGCACAGAAAACTCGCACGCATACATTGAAAAGCCGATACACCCCAGACGAGTCACTGTTTGGTGCGGATTTTGGTCCAGAGGCATAATTGGGCCAGTTTTCTTCGAAAATGAGCAAGGAGTGGCCGTTACAGTCAATGGCGATCGCTATCGGGCCATGTTGAACGAGTTTTTGAAGAGGAGGATATTAGTAACATTTGGTTTCAACAGGACGGCGGTGCCACACAGCCGAAGCTACACTTGATGTTTTGCGCCCTGTTTTTGAAGATCGCATTATCAGCCGCAGAGCTGATGTCATTTGGCCACCTCGGAGCTGCGATTTGAGACCGTTGGACTATTATTTGTGGGGTGCGTCAAAGATAAGTGTTACGCCAACAAGCCAGCGACAATTGACGCTTTAAAGGGCAATATTCGTGAAGCCATTGGTGAAATACAGCTGCACACAATCGATAATGTGCTTAAAAATTGGACTGATCGTGTAGGCTACTGCATGGCCAGCCGAGGCAGCCATTTGAATGAAATTATTTTCCATTATTAACCGGAAGGGCTGTACTTTCAAATAAAAAAAGAAATTTGAGAAAATATTCAGTAGTTTTTTTTATCACATTTTCAAAAAAAAAAAAAAAACAATAATATTTGGCGGACCCTTTACATATGGTATGTGTATCGCTTTTTTCGTAAATTCAACAATAAAATTGAAGTATCGTAGGTAGTATTCTTAGCAACGTTTTTATTTTTCATTTTCTATAGTAATTTGAAGTCAACTACGTAAATTTGTAATTATTTTCTTAATTACTTACAATATGACCATATTTATGCTGAAAAACCGATCACCGCTGTTAAATCCATTCAAATTGATTTCTAGAGAGATTTCTAGGTTTTTGAAAAGGTTTTTTATTTTTGAAATTTCCTTTAATTTTATCTCATAAACACAGCACATATGTATGTGCATACATATATCTTAATATACACACACACATACACACATACACACGCATACATACATACATATAATCAGGTTTTTAGTGAATAAATAATTTTTATCAATTAAAATTGTTGTAAAATTATGAAATTTTTCTTTTAATATTTTATGGGTTTAGTTCTTTTATTTTTATGACAATTGCCAGACACAACGCCGTTATATACCGTTATATACATCGTTATTCGTTACATTAAATATCTTAAAATTCTTTTCATTTTCTTTGAAATTTTTATTATCGCAAATCTTTAAATTTTCTTTATATGTATTAGTCAGTCTGTTGATGGTTAATTTTAAATTTTTTACAATTTTTGATTCAATGAATTATAACATTTGCAGTTAAATGAGAATAATCCGTTGCGCACGGGTTAAAACTTATACAGCTTTTGTAATACTAATACGTAAATCTCATAAACAAACTTAACGGTTACATTTGCAGTCTAACTAAACAACATTAACAACAATGAGAACAATAGGAACTAAAAACAATAGGGAGACTCCACCTACAAAAATGAGAAATTATTTTAAAAAAAGAAATGGTTTAAAATCGCAAAAAAACAAAACAAAACAAAACAAAAAGTACTAAAAAACATACCAACAAACTAAGAAAAAAAGGGATACCCATAAAACAACAGCAACAACAATGAAAATATTGAAAAATTTTTTTTATTTTCATGCTAAAGCCACCCGCATAAATACTAAACAACGGAGAGCAGCAGTGTTAAAGAGAATCCAAAGCACACTGCAAACTCCAATTCCGCTACACTACTACTCCAATGCCATCTCTACATACTCCAGCAACAACTACTTGATAAATAAGAAATCTATCTATATAAACAAGAAGCATGCACTCTCATGCCTAAACACCAATACTAAACACTCACACACAAGCAAATTCTTATAAATTTTTATATACATTCGTTTGAGCACATAAAGAGCTACTGCTGTTAACAGTGTTGGCTGTAAAACGGTTTTGTGATTGGTCGGATAAAATTGAAAATGCATGTATGTGTTGTGTATGCATGAATTTGCTTGCTTGCGTATTAGCGTATGCATGTGAAAATTGGAGAGAGAGATAATACAATTTCTTGTTCCTTGAATGGAAAAGAGAGTAATTAGTTTATTTGGTGGTGGCTGTTTACTTATTCATGCCTTATTATACTGTATTGTTGTTTAATATTTCAATTTTATTGCTTTGTTGTTGTAATTGTTACTTTAATTTTAATTAAATCAAAAATAAACACATTTTTTAGTTCCATTGAAAAATGGGATAAGAAAAAAATTGAAAACTCCTGCTCCGTTATATTATTGGATTTTTCTCTCTTACTCTGTGTTGATTAGTGCTGTTGCTATTTTCATTTATTTGTAAGTATTTGCTTGTGCGTGTGTATGTGTAAATAATGATAATTACGTGTACGAGTATGTCTAGTTTTTATTGATTAATTTTTGGTTTTTTACAATTTTTGGTATCCCTTAAATGGTAAAATGTGTTCAAGATATGAAAGTACATGGAGAAAAATTATTAAAACAGCTAACATGTTAAAAAAAAGCCAAATTATTAGAAATATTTAAACAAAGTTAATCCATACTAACGATAGGTATGCTGAGTTCAACATAACGTCAGTAACAAATCGCAGTAACGCTGTAATGCTGTCTTTTTCTAAAAGCACATGAAAAGCATTTCAGTGTTGTCGGCTACATTCGTATTCTAAGCGCTAGTAAGGCATACTAAGTAATATTGAGTTATTGGGGCAGTCTAGCCTTGCTAAGTCTGCTAAGTTCAGACTGACCGGAACAGAAGATTAGTTAGCATCTGACCAGATACATTATCCTGTTGGTAATGTCTATGGAAGTCTTCGTTTCTGCCCGGCAATTGGTTAAGAACAATCTGACTTTGTATGGAATTGCAATGATACCAATCCTGAGAATGATGTTTAGAAATTTTTTAACTTCTAATCAATAAGGGGCCATAACGTTCAGATGGTATGGATCTAAATTGTTAAATGTCTTTCGTGGTAAAGATTCCGTTGTGCGTTGGAAGATGCACTGTGCTAGTGCTTCGTGTTAAGAACACACTGCCACAAAGTATACAAAAACAAATGAGCACTGAAAACACATGACGAACTTTACGCTGATTTTGGCTGTCACTTTTGACACTTACTTAGCAAACAATTGGGAAATTTTAACTATGGAACGCTACACTCTTGAACAAAGAATTTTAATTTGAGCATCTTTTCCTCATCTAATCAGGCTCCTTCTGAGACCGCAGTGCCTAATGTAATCGCTAAATTCGAGAGTAAGGTTGTGGCTTTGGATATCTCAAAGGCGTTTGATAGAGTTTGGCACGAGGCTCTCATTTCGAAAGTTAATGCTTCTGGTGTCGGTAGTCACTTCTCTCGATTTATATCGAGTTTTCTCAGAGATCGCTCTATAAGAGTGGTTATAGATGGGGTCTCATCCGACGAGTTCAGGCTAAACTCAAGGCTCTGTTCTTTCTCCTACGCTTTTTCTAATATTTCTTAACGACTTTCTTCTTCTCACTTCTAATCCTCTCTACTCTTTTGCAGATGACAGCAACATTTGTCATTTATATGCTGATCGTAGACCGAACGTTTTGGAGGTTGGGGCAAGAAGGATGAATATGAACGACACACTTAACAGGGGCGACACACGAACAGGGTCGATTTTAATGCTCGTAAGACTCAATGTTGTTTTTTAACACAAAGACGTGGTGGTGTGCTGCCATCTGTGTCAATGGGTAATGTGGATATTGAAGAATCACATTCTCTTGATGTTCTGGGCATCAGAATTCACTGTGACGTTCGTTGGAAGGATCACCTATATCAAGTCTCGAAAGAAGCATTCAAGTGCCTTGGTTTTTTAAGACGGTGCAAGAAATACTTCGCTCCATCTGATCTCCTTAATATTTACAAGACCTATATCCGACCCAAAATGGAATACAACTCTCATGTATGGGCCGGTGCTTCAAAGTCTATTTTGGAGCTTCTCGACCGCGTACAGAAGATAGCGAAGATGCTCATCAATGACGGTAGAATAGCCAACTCTATCGATTCATTGGAGCATGCAATGTGGCGTGTGTTTCATTGTTCTATCGGTACTATAACGGAATGTGTTCTAACGAAATTAAGGAATTAATTCCCAAAACTCATATATTTTTACGTAGTACTCGTATTTCTCGTAGAGCGCATCCCTTTGTATTTAATTGTCCAGTAAATCGCACAATGCATTAGAGGAAGAATTCGTTCTTTAGTCGCACTGTTCGTTTGTAGAAAAATCTTCCAGCGAAAGTATTTCCTGCCACTTACGACATAAGTAAATTTAAATCTAACGTCCATAAGCACTACTCCCTCTGTCCTTCTTCCAATAACCTATTTCCCTAGTACCGGCACAATGCACTGCATTAGTGCGGGCCATCCCCTGGGTGCTGGTCTTATATGTAAAAAAAAAAAAAATTCGAGGCTCACGTTACTGTTGCTGACAATAGATCAAAACAATACACTCGTAGTGACCGTAGTGATGAAAATCAAGCCGCTGTACAGCGAAGTGTTGATATTGAGCCTGGAACATCAACTTGTCGACGTTCGTAGCAATTGGAAATCACCGGAGGAAGTTTGCGCTACATTTTGCATAAAGATCTTCATCTTCACGCTTATAAAATTCGACTCGTTCAAGAATTAAAGCCAGCCATCATCTTTAGTGATGAGGCCCATTTTCAATCAGGCGGTTATGTACAGAATCCACAAACAGTCGTCGAAAAACCATTAAATCCAAAGAAAGTGTGCGAATGGTGTGGTATGTGGTAAGGCGGCATCATCAACACGTATTTTTTTGAAAATCAGCAAGGAAATGTCGTCACCGTGAATTCTCTGCGCTACCAAACCATGGTAATCAATTTTTTGTGGCCACAATTGGCTAATGTTGACATCACAGACCTTTGGTTTCAGCAGGACAGCGCCACAAACTACACATTCAGCCAAACTATTCAGTTATTGCATGAAAATTTTCTCGATTTCGCGTTATTGCTCGATTTGGCGATGTCAATTGGCCGCCTCGTTCTTGTGACTTAACGCCGTTGGATTATTTTCTCCGGCACCATTTGAAAGACTGGGCTTACGTGAACAAATAACAAACACAAACTGACACTCTGTAAGATGAAATTCGGCGCTGCATTGACGAGATAAGCGAAGCTTTGTTGCAAAATGTGGTTCAAAATTTTGTGAAAAGAACGGACTTCTGCCGACGTGCTAGAGGTAGACATTTGCCCGACATCATACTCCATTATTAGTTCCCATATTTCTATTTTGAATTGGTACTCGTATGAATAAAACTGAATTTGTCAAAATGAGTGTTTTTAAGCCTGTTTACTTCCTAACCTTAAATTTGCCCAACATTTAGATTCTTAGACCTTCAGAGATCATAGTCGAATGCCAATGGGGTTGATAACTGGTTATTGCCTACTAGTAACTCATGCAATAGGCACAGACGGTTGTTAGACTTCTGTATAGACTTACAAAGCAACAAAATGATTATTGAACAGCATTTAACTTAGTTGTTCACAGAAAATTGGGACCATTTTTGTCAAAATGAGTGTTTTTAAGCCTGTTTACTTCCTAACCTTAAATTTGCCCACCATTTAGATTCTTAGACCTTCAGAGATCATAGTCGAATGCCAATGGGGTTGATAACTGGTTATTGCCTACTAGTAACTCATGCAATAGGCACAGACGGTTGTTAGACTGCTGTATAGACTTACAAAGCAACAAAATGATTATTGAACAGCATTTAACTTAGTTGTTCACAGAAAATGGGGACCATGTTTTGAACTTCGGAAGAGAGACGAATTAAAAGTTCATAGAGCATTTTGGCTGTCAGTTTAACACTGTTAGCAGTCAATGTGATCTTTCGGAAAATATTGAATTTGACGTGTCCGTGCACAGTGTATTTGTGTAGGGTACTTTTCAAAATTGTTTTACTTGTGGTGCTCCATTCGTTTAACAAGTATTTCTATTTTGGCTCGTTAGCTTTATTAGAAACCCCCCTAAAACATGAAAAAAAGCAAAGAAACTAAAAAAAAGAAGATAAAAGCTGTTAATCTTTACGACCGCCCAGTGCGAAGACCAATTAATTGCGTAAATTACCAGAGATTATGACGATGCCACAAGTCACACTTTGTTTTACAAAAAACCCCAACAAAAACAACAAATTTAGTTTTGATTTTTGGATAATTTATTTGAACAAAAAAAGCACTCAAACTAATATTTGAGAGAAAAAAAAAAGAATTCATTTGAATTTGATTAATTTATGGCGTCAGTATCATTGACAGGCATTAGTCATGTTAAAGCTTCACAAAAAATAAAAGAAAAAAAAAATAATAGAAAAAATAGACCAGTCTAGACCACACGTAGAGGCCACCCTAGTAATGAATGATACGAATACTCGTAGTATCTATTTAAGAAAAAAAGAGAAAAAAAAAGGAAAAATAATTTTAATATTTTTTTTATTGGCAAACACATAAGAAATAATTTTGCAATAAATTATTGAAAAAAAAGAAGAAGAAAGTATTACAGCTGCCTGTAAAATAAAAAATAGAAAAAAATAGAAAAAAATATTTTTTAAAGTTTTTCTTTCGATTTTTCTAATCAATTTTCTACTCAGATCCCTATCACGATGATGATCACAGTCAAACGTACGTTATTTTGCGTCCTCACTAACGTTTTAATGTTTTCCAAAGTATTTGTTGTTGTTTGTAATTGTTGTTATTGCTGTTGTTGTCATTAATTCCATTTCTACACATTTTGTCACCCGTATAATAAACAATTTCGTAACTTAAGTTTCTATTTTAATGCTATTATTGTTGTTGTTTCTATATTTTTATTTATTTTTTTTTAATTTAATTTCTTTGTTTTTGCTTAGAAGTACCTTTTGAAATATTATGCCTCTATACTGTGCAGGAAAGATGATTTCAAAATAAGACAGTTAAACGTTACAAAATATGCAGAGAACGCGCGCGCGCATGCTTAGTATTTATGGTAAATAGGCCTGTACCGTCAAGTGTAAACTTGTGAAAAAGAAGAAAAACATTTTTTTTAAAATGGAGTTGAATTTAGAAAAAAATTATCAAATTCACAGGAAGTTGTGGTACCATCTTAATTTGGATGAGAAACCATCAAAGGGTAACAGAAACATGCCTTTGTCATTGTCTCCAGCCATTTGTAAATGAAATATTCCGTTGCATACCTCATTCCACTTATGATGGTGTTCTGCTCCATAGTTAATGAGAACAATTGTATGTAAAACGCGTTTATTTTTTTTTTCTTCAAATTATTTGTTAAATTACAAGAACAACTACAACAACAAGAAAAAGTAAAATTTTGTTCTAAATTATGTTTTCATTAGCATTTGACGAGTGCGTTTGTGTGTTTGATCCAACGTTGGTTGTTGGTTGGTTGCTTGGCAAGTCATAAACTTCTTTTATTTTTTTATTTTCTTCCATTTAATGCGGGCTGATCAGGTGAAAACTTTTGCTTCATCGTCATCATCAACAAACATCGTTATTGCAATCGCCATCGTTGTCATTAACATTTAGAGCAACATTTTGCTATACTTTTCAACAATTGCCGTTGCTGTCTGCCGCTTTTTCCCTCCTGCTTGCTTATCATCATTCAATGACGATCAGAGTCGGTTTGCAATTTATAATTATAACTGAGTTCTGATTGCTTTTCAATTATTTATTTATTTTATGTTAAAAAGTACCAATAGTGGGGGAGGAGACTCCTTAATGGGCTACTCATTAAGATGTATTTCTTTATTGCCGAACTATAACCTAAGGCAAGAAGAAAGATTGTAGTTTAAAAGAATGTTTAAGTTGAAGAAACCGAAAACGGTTAATGTCCACTGCACTGTTATTCTTCGAACAATGAAGTGTGAAAGAAAAAATTGTCACAATTGCCACATTCTCACATTGGTGGCATGTATTTCACTGTTCTATCGGTACTATAACGGAATGTGTTCTGACGAAATTAAAGAATTTATTCCTAAATATCATATATTTTCACGTATACTCGTATTTCTCGTAGAGCGTATCCCTTTGTAGTTAATTGTCCAGTAAATCGCACAATGCATTAGAGGAAGAATTCGTTCTTTAGTCGCACTGTTCGTCTGTAGAACAATATTCCAGCGAAAGTATTTCCTACCACTTACGACATAAGTAATTTTGAATCTAACGTCCATAAGCACTACTCTCTCTTTCGTCCTTCCAATAACCTCTTATCCTAGTACCCGCACAAGGCACTGCATGAGTGGGGGTCATCCCCTGGGTGCTGGTCTTATAAAAAAAAAAAAATAACATTCGAGGTTCACGTTCCTGTTGCTGACAATAGATCAAAACAATACGCTCGTAGTGAACGTAGTGATGCAAACAAAGCCGCTGTACAGCGAAGTGTTGATAATGAGCCTGGAACATCAACTTGTCGACGTTCGCAGCAATTGAAAATCCCGGAGGAAGTTTGCATAACATTTTGCATAAAGATCTTCATCTTCACGCTTATAAAATTCGACTCGTTCAAGAATTAAAGCCAGCCATCATTTTTAGTGATGAGGCCCATTTTCAATTAGGCGGTTATGTAAGCAAACAAAATTTTCGCATATGGGGCTCACCTAATCCACAAACAGTCCTCGAAAAACCATTAAATCCAAAGAAAGTCTGCGAATGGTGTGGTATGTGGTAAGGCGGCGTCATCGACACGTATTTTTTCAAAAATCAGCAAGGAAATGTCGTCACCGTGAATTCTCTGCGCTACCAAACCATGATAATTAATTTTTTGTGGCCACAATTGGCTAATGTCGACATCAGTGACCTTTAATTTCAGCAGGATGACGCCACAAGCCACACAGCCAGTTAAACAATTCAGTTATTGAATGAGAAATTTCCCGATCGCGTAATTTCTCGATTTTACGATGTCATTTGGCCGCCTCGTTCTTGTGATATAACGCCGTTGGATTAATTTCTCTGGGACCATTTGATAGACCGGCTTTACGTGAACAACCCACAAACACAAACTGACACACTGAAAGATGAAATTCAGCGCTTCATTGACGAGATAAGCGAAGCTTTGTTGCAAAATGTGGTTCACAATTTTGTGAAAAAAGCGGACTTCTGCCGACGTGCTAGAGGTAGACATTTGCCCGACATCATACTCATTAACATTTAGAGCAACATTTTGCTATACTTTTCAACAATTGCCGTTGCTGTCTGCCGCTTTTTCCCTCCTGCTTGCTCATCATCATTTAGTGACGATCAGAGTCGGTTTTCAATTTGTAATTATAACTGAGTCCCGATTGCTTTTCAATTATTTGTTTTGTTAAAAAGTACAAATAGTGGGGGAGGAGATTCCTTAATAGGCTACTCATTATGATGTATTTCTTTATTGCCGAACTATAACCTAAGGAAAGAATAAGGATCGTAGTTTAAAAGAATGTTTAAGTTGAAGAAACCGAAAACGGTTAATGTCCAGTGCACTGTTATTCTTCGAACAATGAAGTGTGAAAGAAAAAATTGCCACAATTGCCACATTCTGACATTTCATTACCGATCATTGCTTTTATTGGGTATACAAGTTAATAATGTCGATTTTTGTTTGCCTGAAAAACGCATGTATCATAATAACAAAATGATTTGGTATTGTCCACCGTTGGCCACTAATTTTTCCCGTCTTTCTGGTAGCATATGGATTCCGCGCCTAAAGAACTGCTCCTGTTTTAAGGTAAAGAATGAATCAAGTCATTTTCTGATACCCTGTTCTGAACTGAAGCGTATTTCAGTAAGGGCGTTCTGCATCGATTGAAACAGGTGGTAGTCAGAAGTGGCAAGGTTCACTGTTTTCCATGTGAGCGAGCGTTGTCATGATGGAAGATTATAACCTCGTGTGGTGGAATATTCTGGTTGTTTTGCGTTGATTGCTCTATTCAAACGAATCAGGTATAGGTTCTCTGTGATCGTCTAACCAGATTTCAACAGCTCATAATACAAAACACCCTTCTGATCCCAACAAATACAGATCATTACCTTGGCGTCATGGATATTCGGCTTCGGTTTTGATTTGGCTGGTTGGCCAGGCTTCACATACGACTTTTTGCGCTTGGTAACCTCAATGTAATGTATCCATTTTTCATCAGCAGTAACAAAAATGACTTCTTTTTGTAGCGTTCAAGCATCATTTCCGACATGCAAAATCACTTTTCCCCAATTTCCTTGCTTTTGAATGAATCCCAATGCTTTTAAACGTAGGGAAATTACTTGTTGTGTGACTCCCAAGGATAATGCAAGTTCTTCTTGCGTTTGATAATAATCTTCGTCGAGTACTGATTCCAATTCTTCATCTTCAAACTTTTTCGGCTGACCACACCTCTACTTGTCTTTGGTGTCGAAATCACTGCTTTTGAATCGTACAAACCATCGTTCATAAGTTTTTTGAGTAGGTTCATATTGACCGTAAGCTGCTTCCAATAATCGATAACCTTCAGCAACCGTTTTTTTCAAATGAAGGAAGGTTATCTTCTTTTTTAGGCACATAATTCGACATTATTATAGCGATTGAAAAATATGTGTGTTTACACTTTGGCATCTATTGAATACTGAATTATAATGACAGATGTTTACCTTACAAAACCATATGTGATAGTTATGCCATATGTTGTCCAAATTGACATTATTAATTCGTATACCCAATATAACACTATGATCCTCACTTCGTTATAGTGGATCAAGATTAGTTAGGTTAGGTTAGCTTAAGTTAGGTAACAGATCTTGACAATAGTGTTCCATTTTGATTCCCGAAATTAAAATAAAAATGACATGATGACAAAGACAAGGGATTAAGTGAAACTACGAATAGAAGGCTACCCATTTGTAGCAAGAAAGCGTAGATGGTACCGCTTGAGATTTCTACTCCTATAACATATGGTTATGAGAAAAATAATAAGGACACTTACATATACCAAAATAGTTTTTATATTCAAACATTGATCAAAATGATTTTATAAATTGTCTGCTTGAATTTCGGCGACGTAAAGAATCGTTATTTGGCAAAGAAATTTTGTATTGGTTCTCAGTTGTAGTAAATTTTTCTCTTAAGGAAAACCGCAATGTGTCCCTATTATTTTTCACTTGACTATATATCACAAAATGACTACAGTAATCAATAAATTGAAGAATCATACTCTTAGCACGAGTTCCAAGCTTGTACTGTTCAGTGGCAGTCGCTAGTAGCGCATTTGTTTGCCCTCTAGGAGAAATCAGATTATTTTCATCAAGGAAATGATAGACTTAGTGTGCCAACTGCTGTGAGCCTTAAGGTTGGGATCGGTAGGGTTCCAGCATTAGGAAGGCAGCACGCCATAAATTCAGTAAATGTGAGAATTTTCTGGACGTATACCAGTCCTTTTACACAATCACTTTGGAAATGACAAAATCTATGTTTTAACAAGGAGTTCAGATGGATTATTGAATAAATAATAACGAAAATGTTTTACTACCGGTGCAGAACTACGGAATAAAAGACAAAATATTGTCTCTTTCCCTTCTGTACAATCCGATAGCTGAGTCAGCCCCATTTTTCGGCATAGCTTACAGAGTCACAATGCACAATTGCCACGATATGATAATAATTGCGCGGCTCTAATCTAGAAAATTTGGCTGTTAAGAAATCAAAGTAATGGTTGTGTGGTCGATGCGACAAAAACGGTCGAAGTTAAAATACCTGGGAAAGGATACTACTGTTCTGATAGACGCTGCTGAGTAGAACAAAGATCTTTTTTTGGAATTTTCAAAAGTGTTCCAAAATCTCGAGTTATAGGTAAAAAACCGATTTTTCTGACCTTCATGCACTTATAAGCTAATAACTGAAGCTAATAAGCTGAATATTACCCGATTTTAAGTTTATTTATTATAACTCCGTCAATTTCCAACGGATTTCGAAACCGTAAGTCTCATTCTATTCATAACTTAATATAATTCCGTTATTAATTCATAAATAGTATGATTCCTATATAAAATAGTGCGCAGAAACGTATATAAACTTGAAAAAGGTAGGAAAAATTGGATGAAAAATTGTTTGCTGGAGAAATACACACAGATTCTTCAAGGCTACTTAAACGACGTATATTCTTTTAAAAGATCTGTTTCTCTTCTTTCCATATCCGAAAGGAAACTCGAATTTAGAATCGGGTAATATTCAGCTAAATTATTAGCTTATAAGTCCATGAAGGTTCGAAAAAGCAGTTTTTTACTCGTAACTCGAGATTTTGGAGGTGTTTCTTAAATTTCAAAAGCGAATTCTTATTCTGCTCGGCAGCGCCTATCAGAAAAATAGTATGACTTGTCAGGTATTTTTTTTGTCGTACCATGTAATTGTATGTTCGGCAAGCCGAAATCGAGTGAAATTAAAAACAAATTGAATTGAAATTTAAAATTATTATAATTCTCAAATCTGACAAGATTTTGATACTGTGTTTTATGAAATCGGTTAATTGCCTTTAAAATAACATTTTTGATTAACAAAACTCTGAAAAAATTCTCACATTTAGGTTGTATTTGTTTTTGAAATTTTACTCGATTTAAATTTTACTCGTTTTCGGTTTACAGAATGAAATAAAAAGCCATTCGAAATTTGGAGAAACACCTATTTTAGTTTTCATAACTGAAAGATATGTTTTTAGCAATCAACGTCATGGATTTAGATTAAATCCTTCAAGAAAGCAAACATTTACAATTTTCGTAGGTTCTTACCAATAATTTTATTTATTTTTCGTTAAAACATAAAAATCTTGGCTTAATAATTCAGGGCACGTGGCCATGTAACAAACTCCTGTAACTTACATACTATTTTGCGGTTGTTGTATGCCAGCCACGTACTTTCTGTAAGTCAGGCTTAAACTCATAATGACTACAACGCAGCGCATAGTTACAAGACCGTTGTTTTACAGCCTCTTTTTTCAATTCATGATTCACAAACCAGCAGCAAAAAATCATATGCGACACTCAGCACATCTGCTCCTATGCAACTGTTAAACGAAATACAAGAACAGGAGAAGTGATAAAAGAGGTAAGTAAAGGAAAAAATTAATTGTTGTTTTGGAGTGTGCTTCCTTCCACCTGTTGGCCCAGAGTGTAGAAGTGAAGAAGCCTTTTGCAGAATATTAAATGGCAGACATGTCAACCAAGCTCACAGACGCACACGCGCTATTTGAAATGAAATCAAAAGTGTTATTTGCCCCGAGTCAGCGCAAGTGACTAAGTGAGTTGGCAAATGTTTTGTAAAAACTGATAAAAATAGATTTCAGTTCAGTTGTTTGAAAACTATTTTCTGTTCCGTTTGAGTAAATAAGTTGCTTAATAACAGTTTGTTTAACTCGAATCAATGATTATTAATTTTAAACCAATATGATTACCAGTAGCCGGGTTAAGAAGGTATCTTTCAACAGTAGCCATTCCATTTCATTTCATTTGTTATCTGTTTTCTTGATTATATACTGGAATCCTTTATAATCGTGTGTTGCCAACTCCAAGGTGGTCCAATTTAATAGACGACTTATTTGTTTATAGACCAGTTAACAAAATGATAACATATTGAGCCATGATATAGAGATAGTCTAGAGATAATGGCTTGGCCCCTTGATGATTACAATGGCAATGATGTGCAATAAAGACTATTGAAAATAATTAAATTCATAAGAAGCCATCATCTGATTATTAAAAAATATATTTTTTGTTTTTATTTTGATTTTTTTTCATTTCCATTTGATTACAGGCTCCTTTAAGAAATTAACCAGAATAACCATAAGGAACACAAGATGAAAATGAAATTATTTTTTATTGAAATTGAAACTTAAACTGATCATTTTATTTATTTATTTCTGATGGGCTTATCTAAAGGCCACTAACAATTAAGAAAATTTATAAATTAAACCTTTTAAAAGATAAAATATCTCTGGGATGTTGTTCTCTTATTGCCTTAAGAACTTCTTACTTTTTGTCGGTTTTTTGGATTTTTTTTCTTAACAAAAAGCAAATAATGGGTTCGCATTGGTTTTGAATTTTTCATTCAAATAAACATTGTTTCTTGGCAGAAAAGAAATCGATTGATTGCGATTTTCCTGTTTAACAGTGCTTGGTACATGACAAAGAATGATTATTCGGTTTTAGGGTTTAGTTTGTAACAAACAATCGTACGCAAACGTATATGTACGCAGTGAGTACCAACTATAATCCTAAATTCGGCAAGCGTTGTAGCGGAAAACTTTTCTTTTGATTAGCGGTAAAGAAATTCTCAGAGCTATAGATCTTGAGCACATTTGTTTTCATCATCTTAAAAATGTGAGTGAGAAAACAGTAAGGAAGTATTTTTTGTTTTGAACTTGAGACCAGCACTCAGGGGATAACCCCTACTTATGCAGTGCATTGCGCTGGTAGTAGGGAAATAGGTTATGGGGAGGAGAGGATAGAGGGAGTAGTGTTTAGGTACGTTTGATTTGAATTTATCCATATCGTAAGTGACAGGAAAAACTTTCTCTGGAAAACTATTCCACAACCGAACTGTGCGACTGAAGAACGAATTGCCCCTATAAAGTGATGTACTTTGCGGGAAAAACGAGTATTACAAGAACATATGTGATTATCAAAAATTAAATCCCTTATTTCCTCAGAACACATTCCGTTATAGTACCCATAGAACAATGAAACACACGCCATATTGAGACGATGCTCTAACAAATCAATAGAGTCGGCTATCCTACCGTCATAAATAAGCATCTTCGCCCTCTCCTGTACACGGAAGAAGAAGCTCCAAAATAGACTTTGAAGCACCGCCCCATACATAAGTTTTGTATTCCATCTTGAGTCAGATATAGTCTTGTAAATATTGAGAAGGTCAGATGGAGTGAAGTATTTCTTGCACCGTCTTAAAAAGCCGAGGCACTTGAATGCTTCTTTCGACACTCGGAAAATGTGATCGTTCCAACGGACATCATAATGAAGACTCATGTTCAGAACATTAAGAGCATCTGACTCCTCAATATCTACATTACCCATAGTTACAGAGGATAACACACCACCACGTCTGTGTGTTAGAAAACAACATTGGGTCTTGCGCGCGTTAAAATTGACGCGATTCGCATGACCCCACTCGGAGATTTTTGCCAAGTCTCCAGAAGGCTCGGCTTACGATGAAATACGAATAGGAATGACAAATGTTGCTGCAAAAGAGTAGATAGGATTGGAAGTGAGAAGAAGAGAAGGTACCCCTAAATTTAACCTGAACTCGTCGGATGAGAACCCATCTATAACCACTCTTATAGAACGATTCATGAAAAACTGCTATTAAATACAGACCCTAGAAAGGACTAACATGTTGCTGAAGCTTAGAAAGCAAAGTTCAGCATAGTGCATGGAAATTTTAAGGTATAACTTCTTTAGAATCTGCTAAGATGAGGAGAAAAAGGAAACGATGCATTCTTTTAAGGAGAATGTAGTATGTGTAGGGTGGACAATTTAAAAGTTTAAATTTAAAAATGCAATAAAACAAAAACGGTTTGAAATTTTGCTAAATTTATATTTTTGTTGTGAAATACATTTGTTTCGGCTGCCATGGCTGGCCTCACAGTAGCCCATTCGACCGGATCAAATTTCAAGAACTTTTACGAGTGTATGGGATCGTATCTTGGCAATGGCATCACAAATGTTGGCTTTCAAATGCTCAAGTGTCTCTGGTTTGTAGGAATAACACTTGTATTTAACGGCGCCTCACAGAAAATAGTCCAACGGTGTCAAATCACAGCTTCTTGGCGGCCAGCTGACATTATCATTTCGGCTAATTAAACGGCCATCTAACATTTGACGCAATAAATCGATTGTGGCATGAGATGTGTGGTAAGTTGCAACATCCTGTTGAAACCAAACATCGTTCACATCAATACCATGCATAGCGGGTACAAAAAAATCGGTTATCATGGTACGATAGGTGTCTTCATTGACCGTAATGGTTGCTCCGTCCTCATTTTCAAAAATATAGGCCAATGATGCCTCCGCTCCACAAGTCGCACTAAACAGTCACTCGTAATTGGCTTCTGTAAGACCACGTTTGGGTTTTCTGAGCCCCAAATGCGGTAATTTGTCTTATTAACTTACCCACCAAGATGAAAATGAGCTTCATCCGAAAAGATGACTTGAAATGATGATAAATTTCCAATAAAACCCAACGTTGCTCAAGTGTAAATAGATGAATTTCGTTCATTAGAGATAATATACTGAATTTTGTGATAGAATAGAATAACATAAGTATTGCCAGATTCAAAATAGCCGCTGGTTCAAATTTAAACTCTGAAATTGCCCACTTTGTAGTAATCACTAACTCTAGGATCTAGTGAATTTTGCAGGTCATACATGAGTAAGCCCAAGTAATTATATTAAATGGGAGAAATAATCCAAATATTATCTGAAAAAGTAAATAAATAAAAATGTGTAGCGTGCTCTGAAATTCAACTTTAACTAACATTTGTGTGGCAACTGCTTAAGGTTTAATGCCTTGATGATGTTCACAAATGATGATCGATTGCGTTTGATGAATTTGATTTTGGTTTGTTTAAATAGCCTCGAGCTTTTAACTGCATCTCATAAATTAGTTGTCAGCAGTATCATTGATAGGTAAAGTTCGCCTTCTTCCTCTCTGCATCAAAATGAGCTTTTTAGTGTATTGTTAACTGTGGTGTTGTGTCTGTGGCAGTCACAAATTCCAAACACGTATCGAAGGCACTCTTGGCTCTTTATTTAAAACATATTCGGTTTTTCTTTTTTGTTTCTTGTTGGCAAATTTAATTTTTGGTGTTGCAAGCAGTCAAAAAAAGAAGAAAAAAACAACAGTTGCATAAAAGTCAATTTTATTTTGTGGCAAGTGTTCGTTGGTTTTTGTGTGTTGTGTTGATTTTTTAACAGCTTGAGGGCATTAAAGTGTTGTTCAAACAAGCCACTCGCTTCTGCTCTGTTATTATTGTCACCAATGGCGACAAAAATCGATTTCGAAGATCACGTCCCTTTACATTAAATGGCCACGAAGGATGCTGATCGAATTTAATCACAACCAGTAGAGGTGTGTGATATTTAATGTCTCGTTGTTGTAGTTGAGTTGGCCAAACATCATTGCGTGTCATAATGTCTAAGAACGTGTGTTTGAAATCGATGAGAAGAGCAGTTAATTTTATAGCTGCAGGCATATTTACACACCAAAATTTCTAGTTGCAGTGCGCATTGGTTGTATGTTTTTCATTATTTTTTTCTTTTCAGATGTTTTTTTGTAAATTATCTCGAACTTTTTTCGCATCATCTGATATTACCGCATTTTAAAGTACAAATTTCGATCAATTTGTTTTAAATGTTTGCATTTCACAATACACACTCCTTTGATTTAACAAATATTTGTTTGGACGTTCCTTCGTTTCTGCGTTCCTGCGTTCACTCATTGCATTCATTTCACAGAAACTCATTTATTTTAAAATGAATTTTACGCACAGCTAGTCATCATTCGTATAATAAACACGTCTCTGGCACATAATTCCTTAAAGGATAAGAACAGGCGGCCGGCTGTCCACCTCTCATATAACTTTCCTTGGCGAAAATCATTAATATTGATGGGCTGCTGCTGCTGCTGCTGCTGCTGCTGTTGCACTTCTCCAAGGCTGTCATCATCATAATGTTATGTGTCAGCATTAACTTGAAAGAATATTTAAGAACCAAAAAAAAGAGAACAAAATTATTATTAAAATAATGTGTCAAAATATTATTATTTTTATTATAATGACGATGATTATGATTATGATTATGATTTGGTGGCAACAAGAAATATATTTCATTTTAGTGGCTGTAAATAAACAACATTTGCTTGTTTTCTTACGTTGAGGTGCTAATAACGACATTCAATTTTTGATTTTGACATTCGCCCGAGGGTCATTTTTGGACTTTATAATGGTGTACATGATTGATGACATTTAAATATTTGTCCAAAAGAACTCTTTGGCGCTTTTAGTTAATATGACATACAGGGTGTAAGGGTAATAAAAGCCTTAAATGAGATGTTAAATGTCGTACAACCTAAAGCCTTGTTCAAAAATAAGTTTTTGTAAACTCTAGAAGCAAGATTTCAGAGAGTTTGGTCAAGTTCTAGACAGATTTGTGTTTGTGCCGAATAAGAAAGTCCTTTGGTGAAAGCTTAATTAGTTTGCAATATACATACATATTTAAACTTGTATAGCTTATTCCAATTAGCTTTAGTTCAATTAGACACGACTTAACGTAGCGTCATAGCCATAGTCGTAAAATGCTGTTCGAAACCAACCAATTGAGGGGAGAGCAGCAATGTATTTAATTAGTGGTGGCTTATCGTAACGCCATAGCCGTAAGCGTAACTGTAGACATCGGTTGAATTTTGATTCACTTTCACCGCGTGAGAAATGAGCTGCATCGAGAAAGAAAATTTTGTTCGAAAGCTTGGCCACTACTACTTTTCTGTTTGTAATATGTAGTACTTTGTGTTTGTAGTATGTTTTAAATATTCTTACGCGATTCATATTCTTAAATGGCCAATCTTTCAATAAATAAATGCCACTTTAGATCAGTCATGAGCTTGTCATGGATCTTTTGTACCCGATCAACTCACACGTATTCTTACGCTCTTGCTTTTAGTTGCAAAAGAGAAAGTGACAAATGCACACGTATGGTAAATGTAAGCAAATTTTTTTAAGTCACAGGCAAATAAGAGATGAAACTTAATTGGCGCTTGACGATTTTTTCCATACAAAATGACATAAAAAATCGTCGACAAGAGCAGTCATGAGATCATGAGAATCTATTTTATTTTGACACCGTTTTTTCTTACTCTCCCAATTGTGCTCTCACAATCTCTATGTGGTGTTGCCGTACTATCACTGAACTTGATACAGTTTATAAACAAAAAACATATATTTTTTGGTTTGGAGCGAAACAAATAAAAACAAAAAGCAAAACAAACATAAAAACAAAAAGGGCAATTGACAGTATTTGAAGTTGCGGCTGTCGATTTTATTATGGGCATTTTTGCTTGAAGTTCGCATTCTGTTTCATCACTTACTGTTTCTAAAAGAGTATTTTCCATGTTCTCACTAACACAACTACACTTTTACTTTTGATCAAAACTGTTTTAAATGACAGATATTTAGCAGCTGATAGCCTTGCCAGATCGACGGTTTTGAAATCACTAACTGGATAAGCTAATATTTACATCTGGGGTATGAGCTAAGAACATAGTAACAACGTGTATTTTCTGAAGGACAGCATTTAACATAATTACCTACGTAAATTCCAGAGGTTGCCGGTCTCTTGAAAGATGTTTTCTGTCCTCTTTCACTTCCTCTTTATCCTGGGTTTCAGTAGCAAGATATTAAAAAAAGGTGAAGAAAGGAATATATGGGATGTTTTGGCATAAACTGTGTTAAGGAATTTCGATAGAAAAGAGACATGTTTCGACCAAAATAATTATTGCATCAGCAAGTTGAAAGACGTCAATTAAGATTCTGATTCGTTAGAAGGAATCACAACTGAAAACAAGTCATTGCTATATTTTCTTGGGTATACAAGTTAATAATGTCAATATTTTTGCTTGAAAAATGCATGTATTATAATAACAAAATGAATTGATAACATTATTCAAAGTTAGCCACTACTTTTTCCCATATTTCTGGTAGCATATGTATTCCGCTCCAAAAGAACTGCTTCGGTTTTGAAGTAAAGAATGAACCAAACGAATTTCTTATACCTGGTTTTGAAGTAAGGCGTATTCCAGTAAGGGCGTTCTGCATCGATCGAAACAAATGGTAGTCAGAAGGGGCAACGTCTGGGCTATAAAGCGGGTGAGCCGAAACTACCCATCCACTGTTTTCCAAATAGTTTTTGACCGGTCTTGCAACATGTGTCCGAGCGTTGTCATGATGGAAGATTATGGCCTCGTGTCTGGGCGAATATTCTGGTTGTTTTTCGTTGATTGCTCTCTTCAGACGATCAGTTGGGTTCGGTACAGGTCTCCTATGATCGTCTGACCCGATTTCAACATCCTTCTTATTCCACCAAATGCATAACCTTGGCGTCATGGATATTCAGCTTTGGCGTTGATTTGGCTGGTTGGCCGGGCTTTACATATGACTTTTTGCGCTTGGGGTTATCGTAATGTGTACATTTTGCATTACCAGTAACAATACGATGCAAATATATCTTCTTTTTGTAGCGTTCAATTTCCTTGCTTTTAAATGAATCCCAACGCTTTTAAACGTAGTGAAATGGATTGTTGTATGTCCCAATAATAGTGCAAGTTCTCCTTGCGTTTGACAACAATCTTCTTCGAGTAATGTTTCCAATTCCTGACTTCAAACTTTTTCGGCTGACCAGGCCTCTCCTTGTCTTCTGTGTCGAAATAACCACTTTTGAATCGCGCAAACCATCGTTCACAAGTTTTTTTAGTTGGTGCTTCTACCACCAGTCGATAACTTTCTTCAAAGGAATGAAGGTTATCAGACTTGCCTGCAAAACATCTTTTTAGGCACAAAATTCGACATTATTATAGCGATTGGAAAAAATATGTTTTTACACTTTGGCGTCTATCGAATACTGAATTATAATGACAGATGCTTATCCTCCAAAATACAATATTTGTTATTTTTGACACAAACCATATGTGATAGTTATGCCATATGTTTAACATCGACATTATTAACTTGTATACCCAATAATAGCATCAAAAGTTAAGCTTAATCTAATCACTGAGTCAAATTGAAAATAGTACGACAATTTTGACAAAAATTTCAATGTATTGGTTTTGCTGTTCGTCACTTGACTTGGCCTAGAGTAACTTTTCTCCTTTGCCAAAGGAGGCAATATCAGAAGTTGATTATCTTATAAATTTTACTCCCACAACACCAAATTCTATAAGTGGCAGCTAATCTTTGAAATCTCTGTGGTTGAAACTAATTTTTCTGTACAATAGTTCGACTAAATAAAATTTTAGAATTAGTTAAGGCCCTCATATTGCCTTGCATGTGTAATTATTATTTTAATAGCCGCGGGTGTATTATTTGTATTGATTAGTAATATTAAAATTAGCATAACTGACCAGTTTTGTGGTTATTTTGATTAGTTACTAATAAAATGAACACCTTTAAGTTGATCCTTTTATTTTCCAATACTTTTTAACAGATATTTTGCTATTTTCCTTTCAAAATACTCATAAATTACTCATGTTAGTTGGCCCTTAACGACCTTATTTTGGGTCGATTGTTTCTACATATTGTGGGTATTCGTTCGTATTAATACAACAAAGAAATAAATGAACGGTAAAAACCTCTTACCAACACAAAATCAATTTGCAATGCAATGCCACAATTTGTTTTAAATATTTTTCGTATTTTAAGAGTTTTTCACCCAAAAAGTGAAAATAAAAAAAAAAAAAATAAAAAAAAAATATTTTTTGTTTCGATATTTATTTATTGTTTTGAGAAGTCAACGTTTTATAATACAATAGCATTGAAGTTGGACGTACGTTTGTCCTTTTTTTCGGCGTTTGTAAACGCCTTTTATTTGGGGGATGCTGCAATCTACACATGAATACTCATATGCCTATAAAAGTGCAACGTATCTGTATCCGTGTCTACGAGTATAACTGTGTATTGTTTACCTTTTTATTAATGATTGTGTATGCTCGTATGTTGCAAGTTTGTTTATTTGTTTTTGTTTTTTTGTTTCATTGTGTATTTAAAATTATTATTTTTTTAAGTGTAATTTGTATTGAGTTCGTTATATCAGTGATTTTAATGGCTGGTTTTAGACGGTTGGTTGGTTGCTTGGTTGCTTGGTTGTCTATAATAATAGAATGCTAATTTTTGGTTGTTGTTATCGCTCTACGGCTTATAATTATACACTCGACAACAGCAAATCCAATACAAACAATGACAACAAATGTAATAGAAATTCGAAAAAAAACAGAATTGCAATTGCCAATCATCCATAAATAGTTGATAGACAATGAAACGAATATAGAAAGAAGTAAAGTGGTTGTTGGTGGCAATAGTTGTGAAAATCATCTCTAATGATTCCGCTAATAAATTAAACATTTTGACACTTAGTTTTTGTTTTTGTTTTTGCTTTTGATTTGTTAAATAAAAAATAGTTGATTTGTATACACATTTAGATTTATATTTAAAGATACGGGGATTTTTAATTTTATAAAACTCTAGGCGGACAATTTTTGCTTGCTTTTCGGTCATAAAACAACAACCACTATTGGAAATCAAGTGATTGAAAGTTTTAGTCAATTTTGATCAGTTTTGCATTTAAATGTTTGATTATAATTAAAAAGAAGAAGAAGAAGAAGAAGAAGAAGGAGAAGAAGAAGAAAAGAGAAACGAAATTAATTTAAAATGTCTTAAGTGTAAAAATAATTAATGGTTGTACGCTAGTAATCCCGGATTTTTCATTAAGTGATCTATTACATCTTTAAGAAAATATATTCAATTTGTTAAACAAATATATAAAAGCAAGATAATATAAGTAAAGACCTGATGGAGACAGCAAAACAATGGTATTACGAAAGAAATCAATGAGTCTGTTCCGTTTTCTTTCGCTAAAAGGCTGTTATGCTATACGGCATTTTTAATATTTTAAAGAAGTACTAAAGCTTTTCATTTTTACCCAGAAAGTTTACAAAACCAGGCAAAACAAACTTTATAAAGTACTAGGTAACCCTTCCCGCGTTGCTGGGAGCCTCGTGTTGTATACCTATAAAATATACTCCTCAAAGGAAAAATACAAAGGAATTTAC
The DNA here is from genome assembly GCA_023159175.1 of Wohlfahrtia magnifica. NCBI lineage: Eukaryota > Metazoa > Arthropoda > Insecta > Diptera > Sarcophagidae > Wohlfahrtia > Wohlfahrtia magnifica. Next base: position 433,187 of record JAKWBJ010000227.1, on the reverse strand, counting down.
ACGTTTAATACAGAAAAAGCACATCATAACTAAAGGACAACTTATTTGTATTTATAGATATACAGTAGCGAGCATAAAAATGCAACTCTGCGTTTCGTGTTCTGAAATTGCATTCTATCACTAACAACGGTATCCAATTTAAATTCTCTTGATTATCTTTTTGAATTTGATCACAATGTTTTATTAATTATAAGACGTGATGTTAAACTAAACAAATCATATCATTCATTAAAAAAAGTTTCAATTAAAAATTTTTTGTATTTTTCAAGAAACAGTTATCAAAGTGGCAATACTAAAGGGTCCGCCAAATAATTTTTTTTTCGAAAATGCTATAAAAAAAAACTACCGAATAATTTCTTAAATTTCTTTTTTTATTTGAAAGTACAACCATTCCGGTTAATAATGAAAATAATTTCATTCAAATGGCTGCCTCGGCTGGCCATGCAGTAGCCTACACGATCGGTCCAATTTTTAAGCACATTATCGATTGTGTGCAGCTGTATTTTTCCAATGGCTTCACGAATATTGTCCTTTAAAGCGTCAATTGTCTCTGGCTTTGACGGCACCCCACAAATAATAGTCCAACGGTGTCAAATCGCAACTCCGAGGTGGCCAAACGACATCAGCTCTGCGGCTGATAATGCGATCTTCAAAAACAGGGCGCAAAACATCGAGTGTAGCTTCGGCTGTGTGGCACGTAGCGCCGTCCTGTTGAAACCGAATGTTGCTAATATCCTCCTCTTCAATTTTTATGAACAAAAATTCGTTCAACATGGCCCGATAACGATCGCCATTGACTGTAACGGCCACTCCTTGCTCATCTTCGAAGAAAAATGGCCCATCATGCAGTGACTCGTCTTGGGTGTATCGGCTTTTCAATGTATGCGTGCAAGTTTTCTGTGCCCCAAATGCGACAATTTTGCTTGTTTACATACCCGCCAAGATCAAAATGAGCTTCATCTGAACACATCGCACACATTCTGCAACATTACCATGATTTTCCAAATAATGTCGCAATATTTTCCAGCGTTGTTCAAGCGCATACACAACCATATTCGTTCAGCGGAAGGATAAAACTAATTATCTGTCAAATCAGACATGAGCTAAGTGTTACCATTCACGAAATAAGCACTAGTTGAAAAAAAAAACGTTAGATGGCGGACCCTTTAAAAGCTTTGGAGGAAGGAATGTAGATGAACGAAGTTGAACTCCTATTCGGAGCTCACAAAACAACGAATTTTTTCAAAACTGCACTCTTCTGGAAGCGTAGACAGAAAACCAGGAAGTTGTCGCCAACGAATTAATACTGCTCGTCAGCACCGAGCAATGCTAAGGCCAATAAAAATTGATCTATGAAAGAGCACAGTAGATGTTGCTAATTACGCAAAAACATAAATGGGCGTTCCATTTCGTGCACATACCGCTAGACGCAGATTAAATGAAGTCAACTTATTTGCCGGACCTCTCTGTAAAAAGCCACTACTAAGCAGAGTTAATAAGAGAAGGCGTGTTGACTTTGTGAAAGTATACCTTCCCAATGCTTGTATTGGTTTGTAAATCGGTTTAGTTGTTCTCGAGTTATAAAATTACGAATATATGACAACATATTTTTATATCCTATACATACAGATTAAGTAAATCGAAACAATGCCGTAAAAATAGTCATAGAAATAGTCGGTTTTTGTAACGATCACCTCTTCAGGAAATATTTTTGTGAAGTTATACGAGTTAGTAGTTCGTAGTCTTTTTAATAGATTTTTGCATTGTGACTAGAAACGTGTGCTTCCCCGTAATATTTTGCTGGACAAATATAAATATCGGTCCAAATGAACCGAATAATATAAAATGGTAATATAAGTAAAACCGATGCGAATAACATTGCGTGGGTGACCTACCGACTCCTCTAAAAAACATTCCTTTGTGAACGATTATCTGAAGAATTGCATTTTTTATTATATTTTGTGCTTTGGTGTACTGTGATAGATTTATGTTTCATTCACATTTTTAATATACAAAACGGCGTATTAAGTCTGAACATTGGCGAAAATACCTTCATAGCGGTTACAGGGTTGTAAGCAATCGCAGCACCCATAGCGTGTATTGATTTTCTATAGCCCAATACTCGTATTTATTGAAAATTTACTGTTTTTGCTTGGTTGAGATACCTACAGTCTCAGCCACTTCGCACACTTTCATTCATCGATCGTCCAATATCATTTCATCGATTGTTTCTGACGTGATGGCCTCTTTTGGTTCACCAGATTCATTAATATAATCTGTTTACCATTTAAACTGATGGTATCTTTTCTTTTTCCTGTCATCGACAGTTTTTTTTTTCTATTCCGTTAAAACTAACGCTACTAGTTCAAAACTAGACAGAAGTCTAGGAACAGATAATAGTTACTGGGAGCAGTATTGCTTTAAAATTTACTGCACTTGAAATACAAAAAGTTTTGAAATTATTTTTTTGTGGTAGAGGCCTATTTATGAAATGGTTTTTCTTACAAGTCAAGAGGAGGTCTATTTAACAAACTCCTATTTCTTTGATTGCATTAACGTTCCATTCAAACACAAACGATGACGAGTAAGGGAAAACACTCCCACGAAAACAAAAGGCGTTAATACGATATCCAGCTTTAAATCTCATCTATTTTTAAATGATCGATTGGGACAGGGCAAAACTCTTAGAAGAAAATTGAAAAAAGAAAAAATTCCCGTTAAGAGTTCACACCATATTTAAATTCCTACTCTCGCATGTACACTCATAACCCTCAAATTATAATACTCGTTGTTGTCATACATATGTAGGTACTCATCATTGTTTTCAATTGACATTTTCAACATGATCGATAGTAATGATGATCGATAAATGAAAGAGATAAAAAAGATAGAATTTGAAAAGCACATTCCATATTGCAATTGTCATTAGAATTTAAATGTGAAGTGAAGTGATATTGAAATGTTCGTTTTTTGAAACGATGTTAATGAGAGAAACTCCTTTTTTTCACATTTTTTGCAGCGCTGCACCAAAGGCTATGTGCCTTTTATGAGCAATTAAAATGGGCAGATGTTGGGATTCCAAGCAAGTACGTGTCCTTGTTTTGTACAATAAATTCATTAGTAGTGAAGTGAAGTGACTCGTATGCCGTGCATACTAAAAAAGGTGTGCAAGCGCATTTTGTGTTTTTGTTTTGTTTGTGTTACACTGTTGAAATTATTTTAAAGCTATTAAGACTAGTGGGTGAGTAACGCTTTAAAAAAATGAAATGTTCTTTACTTTTTCTCCAAGTGCATATTGGTTTGTATGTATGTATGTCTGTTAACCTATTCGACATTATGGTTTTGCTTGGCATTTATTAATATTCTTGTGGAGACTACGCACATTAAATCTATAAAACTCTAGAGATGATGACTTTGTAGTCAACCAAAAGCAATATTTTATTAAATATTTTCTTGTGGTAAAAACGTAAATGACTAACATCCTAAGAATTGTTAAAGGCTGGCATACATACTTATACACATACATACATACATATATACATGCATACATATTTAACTTTAAAGGCTTACAAGCGCACGAATGTTCCTTAAGACTGGCACGAGTTTAAAAGAGCCTGCAACGGCAGGTGGCATACGTTTTGTGTCAGCCAACCGAACAGTCAACCAGTCACTAGCACGAGTTTATTTTTAGTGCTACGAGTAGAGTATTCCTTGATTTCTTTTCCACATTTGTTGCTTCTGCTGTGTTTCTTTAGTACACCACAGGATTTTTTTTTACTTTGTCGCCTTCGCCTTTGTCTTCGTCTGTCTTGCTCAAGGTACGAGCAAAAGAAGTGCGAATTAAATCGTTTGTAGTTGGCACTTCAGTTTTTAGTTTTCAGTTAAGAAAAAATTGTATATTTGCCAGGCATTTTTATGAGTTACAAATGTAATTGTGGCATAAATGTAACTGAGGTTGCATATAAACACACGCTCACACATAAAATAAATGATTTTATTATACAAAGTAATGTTGAAACTGAGGCAGCTGAGGTTTCCTAAGGTGTTATTGTCGACAGTGTCTGTCCTTTACTCCCAACACACTGAGAACCTATAAAAATCCTAATGAGATTTTGTTGGAAAAAGAAAAACTCCACATTTAATTGACTCTGTGCGTTGACATATTGAAGAGTCTTGCCAAGTGTGCTACAAAATGTCAAAGTGGTTTCGAATGTGAGTCTGGTAATGTGTGTGTGGTCAAAACAATAATTCTAAAAATTTTTTTTCATTCTCTAATGGTACTGAAGAACTCTTGTGAATTATCTTGAAATTCCCATAATTAAACTAAGCAAACGGCTAAAAAATAAATTTGGTAACTTGTTAAGGGTGTGTTAACATGACTGCAATGAAATGATATGACCATTATTACGAGTATCAATTATGATCCGCTACACCACACCATTTCCCTTTAGATTATTAATATTCTATATTACATGGTAAATAAAGCCTTCATTTTTATTTCCTACTTGGCGTAACTGAATTAAACTTTTCTTATAATGATGGATTGAGACACTATGTGACTAGATTTCAAACCTACTACTGATTTTGTTGGAATTTTTTTTTTTTTTTGAACTTCTTGGCTTATATTCATAGAAATCTGAACAATGTGAGGCTGAATCATATACACTCCTTATCCGTGAGACTTTTAAGATTTAAAAGAATATGACACCACGTGTTTCTTACTATTTACAGCGCTTATATACGGCCAGAAATGAAGACTTGAAGATTAGTTTGTAGAGTCCTTCACTTTATACACACAGAAGAAAGCAAAAGTACTTATTATAGATAATGGAGTATGCAAGGCTTTGCAGTGTAGCTTGTTCACTGCAGCATTATTATTATTATCATTGAGGTACTGCGTACTTCTCGATCTATTGCACAACCCTCTATCCATATAGGGTTTTCCTAGAATATCTCCCTAAACTTCGTATACCTCACGAAATTCAGCATGTTGGTAGGTAGCAATCGCGATAACTTCTTACCCATATAGTATCATCAGGTAATACGATTTCCTCATTCCGAATCTGCACATCGAGCTTGAGACTAATTCCGTTTTACACAGATGTCCACTTAGCTTGCAATGACCGGTCAAATGCCCGGTTAGTATCCTGGACATTTTTATGCAGAATTCAAATTTTCTCCCGTTATAATTACCAAACAAAAGTTTAGATTGTCTCAGACCCGTGCGGCTAAAAAAGAGTACCTGCCTCTCATTATTCTAATTTTTGTTGAGTATGCCCTTCCAGGCCCCACTTTCCGGTTTAAAAGAGGGTTCTGGTCCTACCAGTGAAGTGAAAGCTCCCTTTCTGGTCAGTTCATCGGTTCTTTCATTCTCCGGAATTCCTATATGATCTGGGACCCAGCATAAGCTAATCCTAGTGTCTCTGCCCAGCTGCTTCAGTTTACCCAGACATTTACAAACTAGCCTTGAGTCAACCTCATAAGAGCCAAGTGCTAGAATGGCGGCCTGATTATGTCCTGTCCTCTATATTTTTTCTCCAGGTTAAATTGAGCACATCTCTCAATTGCATAAACTTTCGCCTGGAATATGCTGGCGAGTTTTCCCATTGGTTCCGAATATTCCCTCCCAGGGACGAACACTCCCGCGTCTGTACAACTTTCTCTAAAGGAGTATGTAGTATATAAACCTTCCCACTTACTCCTACTACTCAGTCTTGCCCTGAAGCATTTGCCAAACTCATGGAGTTTCATGATATCGTCCACAGCCTTGGTTGTTCCAAAACTTCTACTTACTGCCAATGCAACGCACCAATATGTTACAATCGGTCTGACCATTATGGTATGCATCCAGTATACTATTGGGTTACAGCTCCAATATCTACCTGCAAGACTTCTGCAGACCATAAGCGCATACGTGGCTTTTCTTGAGACAGAATGCACTTGAGCTTTCCAGGTAAGTTTACTATCAAGTATAATTCCTAGACATTTAACCTCCTTCCTTGGTGGTATATCCTCACACAGGAGTTGAATATTTCCACACTTAAGAAGTTTTCTTTTTCTAGTGAATGGTACTATCATGGTTTTGCTAGGGTTAATGTTTAACCCCGTCGTCCCACACCATCGATTCACTATTCTCGTATTCTCGAATTTACCCCTTGCTATCAGAATAACGTCGTTTGCATCGCTATGGCTGTCAATGACTGCCATAGATGGTGTTTTCAAAAATTCATTAACAACTAGACTCCACCATTGTAGTAATAACGGCTAGGGCTTCGACACCACTCGCAGAGCTTCTTTTCCTAATACAGCAAATTGATGCCTATATCCAAGAACACTATTTCCTCTTGTAACCATTTATAAAGATGTTTGATTACCAGAGAAAAACTGAGGTACTGAATCCTTCTTTATTTTCCAAAAGGGAATATATTTTGATTGTATTAAATTTTGCTATGGTAAGCTAGGTAGTAATGGGTATACGAGGGTTGTGGAATCTAATCTTACCAAAGACTCTCTTTTGTTACAGTACTCGCTCATTTGGTCCTTAGATAGGCACTTTGCAGAAAATATATACTTTTACGAATTCAGAATAGAAGGAAACTTATAGTTCAACATTCTATTCTTACCAAAGACTCTCTTTTGTTACAGTACTCGATCATTTGGTCCTTAGATAGGCACTTTGCAGAAAATTTATACTTTTACGAATTCAGAATAGAAGGAGTCATAGTTAAACAAGTACATCCTTTTGTTGTTTATCGAAAAGTCTTACTTAAAAACATATTTTCTTGCCTAAAAAAAAAAAAAAAACATTTATGGAAATGGTGTATCATTTAACCATTTCTGATCGTTTTTCCCAATTAAAAGCATGCAGTATATACTTGTAATTATCAGTACTTACGCGTTTTTTTATTTCACATTAAAACTCGCTCAAGTTTTTTAGCCCCATCTGTGTTATTTACAATTTAGGGGTTAACGTGTGAAAAGAAGAACACAACTAAACCATTTTAACAGTTTAGCAGTCTGTTCAATATATTTTTTTCACTATCTTAAGGTACGACGACTGTCTGCCTTATCCGTGTTTTAATTTTGTTTTTTTTTCTTTGGTGTGTGCCTTTCTTTTGTATCAATTTGTTTGCATTTAAGAGCCATTAGTGTATCATTTAACAGCATTTAGCTGCCATTCATATTTCTTTCTCTCTTCCCATTTTTTTTTTTTTTTTGGTTGAGTATTAACACCATTTTAGCTTATTGGCTCAAGACATGCAATTGTATTCGCGTTCTTTACGTGGGAAAACTAGTGCGGCTTCTCGATTTTGATTGTATCCTGGCAAAAGTGATCCTCTTCTTTCTTCACACCTTAAAGTTGGCTTTTGTACGTACATAAGTATTTGCCATATTAGTAGTTTAACACCTTCGGGGTGTGTGTGGGAAGTCGTTTTTGATCAACACATTTTTGCACTTTAATTTGATTATTTATGACCGTTGATTGCATTTGTTGGGTTTTAAGATTAAATTGAAGAACTTTAATCCTGGGAAAAGTAAAGAATTTCATTAGATTGCAGTTAAAAAACCAGGGGTTTCCATAGTGGCGTTAAAAAAATAGATAAATTTTGATAATTACGCTTTAATTAAAGGATTTAATAAAATGAATATGATGCCCGAATTAACTTTATTTTCCATGGGATAATTTTGCCTTTATTCTACACGAATATTGGTAAATATAATGATAACGGTAATCGGTATCAATTTAAATTTTCTAGCATCATATGATTTGAGGGTTATGCTTATTCTAGTATATTTATTATCTTGCGTAAATCGTGTATGAATTCATCAAATAACTAAAAATGTATCAATTTTATATATAAAAATAAATGTGTGCTTATGTATTTGTTGGTTTGTGCCTTGTGAAATTTTTACTGTATGAGTTTTATGAGTCGATGCCACGCCCATACAAAATATACTACCTTGATTGAAAACTTTTCAGAATAACCCCCGTGTGGCGGTCCCATTGTTCCGTATTTTTGTTTTTATTTTTTTAAGTTGATACATCTGTTGTTGATATTCCCGCTAATCTTAGCGTCATAGCTTGATATTTGCAGAAGCTACGTAGCCTAGAGTACATCTATACCTAAGTGAGTTGGCTATTTTTTACAATTTTGACGGTGTTGAGGTCGCATAAGACATGATTTGCCAGGCTGAATCTGATTCCACATTCATCAAAAGGATCATTACTGGAGACGAGACGTGGGTTTTTGAGTATGACACGGCAAGTGAACAACAAATGAGCCGAGACCATTTTCAGTCAAAAAATAAGGTAATATTCACGGTTTTCATGGATTACAACGGTGTAGTGCATCATGAATTTTTGTCAGAAGGCCCGACAGTAAACAAAGAGTATTATTTGGGCATTATGAGACGTTTACGTAAAGCAATTCGCCGACCAGAATTGTGGGCAGAAAACTCGTTGATTTTACACCATGATAACACACCGTCGCACAGTGCCATCATTATGCGAAATTTATTGACGCAAAATGCAACAAATACCATCCAACAACCACCGAATTTACCTGAATTAGCTTCCTGTGACTTCTTTCTGTTCAATCGAGTTAAAAAACTATTACGGGAAACGCGTTTCAGCAGCCGAGAATAAATAATGGAAAAATCGCAGGTAGCACTGATGGACATACCGAAAACACAATATAAAAAATGCAAATGTCAAGCTATGACGCTAAGATTTAGCGGGAATATCAGCAACAGACGTACGAACTTAACAAAAAAAAAAAAAAAAAACACAAATCGGAATGATGGGACAGTCACACGGGGGTTGTTCCGGGAACTTTCTGGTCAAGATATGTATTGCGTTCTTAAAACGCCTATTTCATGCATCTTATTGTATTAACAGCACTAAAATGTTTGCTGTCGCCAAGAAAAATAGAAAAATAGTTTAAGTTGGCTACGGGCTACAACGGTAGTAGTGTAGCCGGTAGCCGGTAGCCGGTTTGCCGCTAAAATAATTATTCGCATATGCACACACATGTATTCTATTTTTGACAGCTTGTAGCCGATTATCAGTAGTCTTGAATGTATTTATAGCTTTAGCCTTAGGTGTACTTTGTGTCCTAGTTGGGGACATCGGAAACATGGGACAGGCACATGTGGGTTATTCCGGGTACTTTCGATCAATATATTTGTCTATAATTTCAAAATTGTAACAGAAGGATTCTCAACTCAAACTATCAGTAAAAAAGTTGGCGGGATTAGACAAGTATATATTGATTTTAGTATATCTTGAGAACGTTTAAAAGCTAAAGATTCAGTATTTGGTCTGAATGACTTCATAGTCAATGCAAATCAGTGAAAAAGTGGAGGAATTGAACAAGTGGACTTGGCACCTCCCATATATTATATTAATCCCATAACATTCCATGAAGGAACATGGGTACTTCTGTCAGTCAATGAGCTGCACCCGATTCTATTTTAAACTCTTTGAAAGGGACCTACAATTTAATGCCGGTTTCGAACGGCAAATGCATTTAGAGAAGTTTTCAGCAGTCGAAAAACATTTTCTTTTAAGATGGTCTGGCCTGGAATTGAACCGACGACTTTCTGGTTGGTAGGCGGGTGACTTACCTACTATACAACAGCGGCACACACCTCCCATATAAATTAAATATTAATTTTTGTATATCTTGAGAATGGCAATAGTAGAAGTTTCTAAATTAGATATAACTAACCGAAGCTCACCGGGTTTTAGCTAGTTTAGGTTTTAGTTATAAAAATGTGTTGGAAAACGAAATGTTACTCTATGCAGAAGAAAATATCCCTTTTGTTTGGGTTTTCCGATGTGGTCGCCAGCTATTGAAAATCTATGCAGCATCATAGGTGGCGAGAAAAAAAATGGATTCTAAGATGAACACACACCATATTTAATTGTGTCCAAAAGGCAAGGTACACCATTTCCAAACACTCGAAATTGAGGAATTTATCGATGCATTGCCCCGCAGATGTCGGCCAGATTAAAAATAAAGATAACGCCTACGACTACAAATTTTATTTTGAAGTTCTGTGACAGAAATACAAAGACTTGTTTTGTTATATTATATCTGTTAGATATGCTTTTTTGTGGAAAATATATCCTTAAATCCAATATTTTCTCTTAATTGTTACGACCTCAACTATGAAAATAGCAATTGAAGACTATTTTATCTTGTTCACAAGCATTTCTTAACGAACTTCGGACTCTTTCCCTTCTTTGCTACAATGCTATTGAAAAACACTTCCATTTCAGACATGATGCAAACGTCTTTAATAGGAATTTAGGAATTCTGGAATACAATTGCGTATGGCATACCCTGATAAAAAAAAAATCAGAAAATTCTTTGGCAAAAGGGTAACGGGCTAGAAATGAAAAGAATCTAAATGAATCAGCTCATTTACGAGTATTTCAAATCAAAGACTGCATAGTGAAGTGAAAACAGTCATTAATTTAGTCTGTTTTATTATTTTTCTTTTTTTTTCTTTTGCATATAAAAAATGCATTCCTTTAAGCCTGGCTGTGAGTATAAAAGCTTCATTCTTGGCTTAATTTGCCAACAGTTGTTACGTGGCTATCGCAGATCATGTTAAAACGCGTGTGTTTAAAAATAGTGTGTTTTTCTTTGGTGTTTTTCGTGACGGAGGGTGACGATAATAACAAGGTTGGAGCAAAAACGGATAACATACCTATAGGCAGTGATAAAGAACTTTCGGATTTGGTTCTAACCACTGCCTTGGGAAAAATACGTGGAACGCTATTGACTTCACAGGCGGGAAGGAATTTTTATGCTTTTCGCGGTATACGTTATGCTAAAGCACCCATAGGTGATTTACGTTTTAAGCCTGCAGAACCTGTAGAGCAGTGGTTTGATATATTCGATGCTACCATAGATGGGCCCATGTGTCCACAGCCAGGCTTAAATAGTATGGATGTATCGGAAGATTGTCTGCGTGTTAATATCTTCACTAGAGAACTGCCCTCGGAAAATAGTCCGAATGTTAAGAAACCGGTTATAGTGTTTATACATCCAGGAGGATTTTATTCCTTGTCAGGTCAAAGTAAAAACTTTGCTGGACCCCAATATTTTATGGATCGTAACATTGTTTTGGTCACGTTTAATTATCGTTTGGGTGCTTTGGGTTTTCTGAGTACAGGTACTCGAGAGGCGCCAGGTAATTTGGGTTTAAAAGATCAGGTTTTACTACTACGCTGGTTAAAACTGCATATTTCACGTTTCGGTGGAGACTCATCGTCAATAACTCTGCTTGGCTATGGTGCTGGTGCCATAGGTATTACTTTGCACATGATATCACCCATGTCTCGTAATCTTTTCCATAAAGCCATTATAATGAGTGGGTCGGCTACTGGACAATGGGAAGTACCAGAAGAGCAGTTGTATTTGGCTCAAAGGCAGGCTAAGCTTATGAGATGTCCCTCGGAAAATATCGACGAAATGATGGAGTGCCTACAGGGAGTACGTTTTTAAAGCCTTTATAGATTCCGTAAAAAAATTATAAAAAATTTTTCTTTGCTAAAGAAACATTACCTGGAATATGCCAATACCTTAACAGGTATGTTTGAATTTGGACGACAAAATCCTTTGATTTTATGGAAACCAGTAGTTGAAAGAGATTTCGGACAAGAGCGATTTCTTATCGAAGATCCTGTTAAATCCTATCAAAATGGTGAATTTATGAAAATACCCATTATAACGGGTATGACAAAAGATGAATTTGTGGGACCAGCTCTATGTAAGTAAAGGTCTAATGTTGTTATACGTGGCATAATAACGCTTAGTGCTTATTGATTTTAGCCATTTTAGAAAACGAACAGCTGTTGCGTTCTTTTGAATACCATTTCGATCAAGTTGCACCCATATGTTTTCTATACAATAGCAGCAATGCTAAGGCAGCCAATATAAGCCGTGAACTATGGAACTTTTATATCGGCGATAGGTCTTTAAGTTTACACGATTCTTTGGAAAATCTAACAAAATTATATTCTGATGCTTTAACTGGCTTTGCTGTACATCGTTTTGTCCACTTGGCAGCCCGTGCTACAAAAGTATATTATTATCGGTTTTCATATCAGGGCCAGAAAAGTCATATTTATTATCCGGAAAATGGACCATACGGTAGGGATATTTTTATTTTATTAGCTATCAAAAGAGGTCCTGAATACAAGTTTAGCACTGGAACGACTTTTGATCTTTAAAACGGCTTAAGAATATAGCTTATGCTTGATTTGCTTCTCTAATGTTATTTGAATTCTTTGTAGGTGTGGTCCATCATGACGATCTTATGTATTTATTTGTGGAACCATCTGTCAGTCGCATGTTTAGTGAGGATGAAGATGAGTTTACGATGGTTAATATATTGACAAGAATGTTTAGTTCATTTGCATATAAAGGGTAACAAATATAAAAATTTATTGGGAATTTTCTCGTAAACATGTTTTATTTCTTTAGCGATCCCAATAAGCCCAGCGATGAGCAGTTAAGAAATATACGCTGGCGCCCCTTCAGCTATAAGAAACAATACTATCTGGATATTGGCGATGAACTGACTATGCGTGGTGGTCTTAATACGGAACGTTATGAGTTATGGAAGCGTTTATTCCCTTTGAATTGGAGGCGTCAAAGCAAGCATGACGTTAATTCACTAAGTGCAGGAAATGATTATGAATAGGATTGAAATTAAGTTTATTTTGGAAAGAAAAAAATTTTAATAAAAAATAACTTTTTATTTATACATTTTAATATGGTTTTCAATATTAACTACTTATTTAGACCAGTTTACTACTAAAATGTCATCAATTATGATGATGATACATTATCGTTATTATTAAACAAAAAATAAAAATTAAAAAACAAATAAAACATCTGATAAAAATTAATTGCGTTGAAATTTTAGTGGTAGAAAATTGTTTTACAGTCTTCAGTCCTTTATTTATGGGTTCATTGCTAGCATTCTATTTGCAGGCAATTTAGAATTTTATTTATTCATATCCGTATTGCTTCTACTAACCAAACGATGAATAAATTTAACGAAATAAGAAAATGCAATTGGAATTGAAATATGCAAGTTCGAGTATATGCTGCGTCATTACAGTGTAGCAGAGAAAACCAATTGGCGGTGGCACGAAAACTGTAGTTCATTCATTAGTTAGTCGATTGTTGGGTGATGGGTGATGGGTGAATATTAATGAAGGAATATCAGAACTAAATACGTTGTTTTTGTGGTAGAAAGTACACAGAGAGAAAGAGAGAAACTTTTTTCAATAAAAGATATTTTCTTTTTTCAGCAAATAAAGTCTCTCTTATCAATGCCCTGAAAATAGAGCAAGAAGCTAAATCTGAAATATATGCTGGATGGGATAGCAGTTTGTATCTCAATTTAATAATTTAATTTAAAACTATCAACGATAAACCGTCACAATTCAATGAACACTTTTGTAGGTTAAGCAAATCAATCAGCTGTTTTTTGTTTACTGTGTCGTGTACTGAGTGTGTGATTAAAACTTTTGTGTGATGCAATAGTTTGTAATTGTTTCAAAATTAGTAATCTTTGTGTTGTTGTGTTAATACCATTATTTTTGGTGGTAAATATACATACATACACGTGTGTATTTTACTTTTTGACTAATGTGAATAGACAAAATAGCTTTAACTGTTACCGTTCTCTGCACATGCAAAATTCCATATTTTTATTGACTGCAAAGTTATTAAAACAAAACTTAGAAAAAAACTTCAACTCTAACCATTCTCTAGATAAAAAAATCATTATTTAATTTGTATAGGAGGTACCCACTTTTTAACTGATGGTTTGTACTATCTAAGAAGTCGTTTAGACCAAATTCAGAACCTTCCATTCTAATCGTTCTCTAGATATACAAAAACCAATATTTAAAAATGTAAAGTGGTTATTTGTATACTTATACTGGTCCATTATTCAATAAATAAACACCAGCTGACCAGGGTCCGCTGCTGACATACAGCACCGTATTCTTTATTTGGTTTTATACAAACATATGACTGCCCATCTGAGCGGAAGACATTACATAATGTACGTCTGTAACAGTACATGATGTTCTAAGCTCATATGGCCCGTCACATGTCTGGAGAAAACCAAATGAAGAATTAAGATCGTGCAATTATCGCCATACAATAAATTGTGCTGGAAGTGAAGTGGTTGGTAGCAGGTTTTCATTGATAGAATAAAGGACCAGTAAAAGTATATAATTTGGCTGTCAGTGCACTAAAGTTGTGAATTTCGAAAAATTTTAAATTTTTATTATTTTTATTAATGACCTGAAGCACAAAGCACATAATATGTTGATGTGGTTATTGTAAAACTGTCCTCATGTCATGGAAACGCCGCCAAAGTCACCTGTTGTCAACGTTATAGAGAATTTGGAAGCAGATCTCGAAAATACATTCAATTTCGGTGTATATCTAAACTCAGGGGTTCCGCAAGCCTTTGTTTTTTCTCCTACTCTTTCTCTAATATTTCTTAAAGACTTTCTTTTTCTCACTTCTAATCCTATCTACTCTTTTGCGGATTGCAGCAACATTTGTCACTCATATTCTTTTGATCGCAGACCGAGCCTTTTGGAGGTTGGGGCAAGAAGGATGAATATGAACGTCACATTCACAAGTGACCTGGTGAAGGTCTCTGAGGGGTGTCGTGCGAACAGGGTCGATTTTAATGCACGTAAGACTCAATGTTGTTTTTTAACACACAAACGTGGTGGTTTGCTGTCACCTGTGTCAACATACACCACGTCAGCCTTTAGAACTGTTTTGTGGGATTTTGGTAACACTGGGTTGTGTCAAGATTGTTAATGTGTCACTCTGGCAGTGCTGTACTTATTTGTGTACTTGGTAGCATTGCCAATTCGAATCGGAAATCGAATGTTGTATTAAGAACAAGAACATTCGGAAGTAATGTCAATTGTATATAAAAGGCGGCGCCTTTTGCAATAGTGGAATAGTTATCGTTTTACAGTCATCAAGTAAAGTCGTGTTTAGGCGTAAGTAAAAGTGTTATATAAACGAATATCCAGTGCAAGCTAAATAAATTGCTGTATTAAGAAAAACTGTATAAAGATAAAGTGAAGGAATAAAAACTATAAAACAACAACCACGTAGTGTTTATTTTATTTTGACGCAAATAAAAAGAACTCAATCGTTTTTAAAAGGTTAGAACGTAACAATTTTATGGATTTTAATAGAAAAATTAAAAAAAATTTGGTCAGTTTATTATTTAATAGGGCCAACTCTATTTGTTATAACTCCTTTAAGTCGTTTTTTTTTCTCCGTCACTCCTCCAGGGAGCATATTAACTTTCCACAAAGCATCTATCGCTTTGTTTCAGTTTCTTTAATCTATTTGATTAAGTAGATGATTAATCCGCTGTAGCTTCCTCCATATGATTTTTTTTGCATAGTGGTGAAGATCCTTGCTAATTGGTGGTGATTTTTACTTTAGCATTGTAATTTTTCCCCGGTAGGTGGCATGTTTTTCCTGATCATTCGTCTGATGTTTGTCATCATCGCCAGAGGTATGCGAGAAGGGTCACGGGGTCTTTTTTCTTTATTTATTTTTTTTAGATGGAGTTGTCTGGAGGGAAGAAGTTGAAGCCTTTTTTATTATTAAACATTCGAAACCACAATTAAATGTTTTCTTCGTCATGTCCTCTGTTGGGGTTTGAACCACTACACCACGCCACACCAGTTTAAGTAGTAACTGCATCGAATACACTAAATTTTACATCACAGAACTGGGAGGTTTTAACCGTTCTTCCACTTTAATATAACAGATCTATATCTGTTCTCCCTCTTACCCCTAGTTTTCGTATTTGGCGGTCTAGATGGTCACAAAAATGTTCTACTGTGTTAAGAACAGGTGACTAAGAAGGAGTTTTCAGTTTCGCAGTGTAATACTGCAGCCATTCCTTGACAATAAGAACCGTATTTTTCGGTACATTAATCTGTTTATGTAAATATAAAGGAGCCATTTAACACCTACTGCATGGCTCTCTCTTTTAAATTATTGTATGTAGTCAGTTTCGTCATGGTTTGGAGTTGCTTATCGGCAACTGTGGTTGTCATTTTACTTGAAGATAATTCGAGGCAATCTATGAACCAAAAGGGTCTTTTTGGAAGCTGGTACTTCCAACAACACAATAACCCAAAGCATACAGTAAGTTTTGTAAAGGAGTAGAGTGGAGGAGAAGTTATACAACATTCCCAAACAGTCTCATTCCTCTTTCCCAATCACCTGAAATAGGCGCCATTGAAAATTTATTAAATTAATTGAACTGACGAGTACCACACAAGTATGAAAAGCTCTTTCTGAAGAATGGCACAATATTTCTAGTGAAACTCCAAAAACAAACAAAAAATTACTTTCAATGAGATGTTATTTAAATGAGCAAAATTGGGTCTTTAAAGTATAGGTTATCAATATAAATTTATTAACAATTTTCTTGTCTGAAATTAGTTACCAAATACTGCAGAGTATGTAGACTTTTCTGTGTCCTGATATTTCATACAAAAGTTGGTATATTTCCTTTTTATTTTTCGCATAGATTCTAATTATAAAATTTTTGAATGTGAGAAACCTATAGTACTGTGTAAAGTCCAGTTTTAGGGGTATATGTAGACTTTTATGTGCCACTGTACTTTCTTAATGATTTCTTGTATTTTACAAATTTTTCGAAAAATAGAAATGTTGTGAAATGGGGGTCTGCTAAATTTTGCCGACTGCTAAAAGGTTACGAAAAGCTGGACTTAAATTAATACGGAATTTCGAAATAAATATTTGTTACAAATGAAATGGAAACTTAGTTTGATTACACGGCCACATTTATGGTCGAGTGCGACACTCATGTCTGGATAATATTCAAATATTCATGTATATTAAAAAGCGATGTGGCCTCTCGTTTAAGTTGCTCACGGCCTCAGCCACTTTACGCACTTAAATCTTTCGATCAACTTGTGTAATTACACCGAAACTCTGTTATCAACTTGTTAATCAAGACATTTCGCGCTAAAAATTCGAATTTGCGTTATGATGACAACTAATAAGGATCTGATAAACAAATTTAACACCAATATTTTTTCTCAGTGTATTTGTTAACTTTTGTTTTTGTATTTGAAACATCAATTGACCACAGATGTTATTTTGAAAAGTTATTTAAAGGCTCAAAGTGCCGCTGTTAAATAAGTGTTTCCGAGCTTCAACAATTGTTCTTATCGGACTTAAGTCACGCTTCAAGGCTTTTTGGAAGCAGCAATGGGAAAAAGTAGGTGCATTTTCACTGATGCTATTTCCAATTAGCGTGCCGTGCCATTTCGACTTTTTTGTGAAAAGTGAATAAATTAATAAAGTGACTCATCCAGAATTCCCAACTGATGATAGTTTTCATTTATACACACACTTCACTACATACATACACTACATACGTGGCATAGACTGAGTGAGGGTGGTGGTTTAAAAAAAAGTGGAAAGATGTTAATAACTAGGAGCGTTGTTGTTTTTGTTGTAATTTATGCAAATAATTTTAAAGGTTTAAAATGCTTGTATGTCCTTTAGTGTTTTTGTTTTGGTGGTTTTGTGAATACAATTTTCTGAAATTTTTATCGTTTCCACTTAAATTTAATTGTTTTTTGTCACATGCCATAGACACAGAAAGAGAGACTCGAGTGGAGAGTAATTTGTTTAGTTTAAGCGATAAGCGTGTTATTCGAGTTGTATTAATGCACATAAGTATGTATGTGGCAATGTTTTAAATGAAAAAAAGGGTGATTCCATTTCCATGCAACAAGACACTATAACTTAACATATGTTGCATAATCAAAATGACCAGATAGAGATGGACCACAACAATAATTGCAACAACAATAATAATAAAACATTAACAACATGTAACATTGAAGAGTTAATTCTTGGCATTCTATTCTAATGAATTTCGTCTATTCAAAACATTTGTCCAAAGATGCAACATTGATGATACACAAAAATGTTGCACAAGCTCTTAAAAAAAAAAACAAAAAAAAAATAAAAAAAAAAAAAATCAAATTTTAGCCATAAAATGAGAACATTGTTTTGATGGTGTTGCTGTGGTTGTTGCCATAAAAATAAGTCCCAAAAAATAGAAAAAAGAAAAACGTGTTAAATTTTCCAATGAATTTTCATTTACTCGTATATTGATTTCTTAAGAAACAATCGTCTATCAAATGGCTGTTGTTGGAATAGGAAAATACAAAAAATACAATGCAAAAGTTTACTATTGAATTGCTGTTGCTGCTGCTGCTGCTGCTGCTGCTGTTGTTGTTGCAAACAAAACAATTGACATATACACCTATTGGGTCATCATGGGTTGGTTAGTTGGTTGTTTGGTTGGACAAACGCGCTATAAAGTGAATGTGAACTGAGTGCTTGCTTAAATAGAGTTGTTTTTCCAGCCTATAAAAACACCAGAATCTGATAGTGTGTGCCTCTCAGTCAATAGCAGAGTCAAGTTAAGCAATTCAATTCCATTTAGGTTTTTGTTTTTATTCTACACTCGCATATTGCAACATGTTTGGCATTTTTGCCAAGAAAATTTATATGTGAGTCGTGCTAGAAAAGCCTAAAATTTCACGCTGTTTCTGTTGCGATATTGGCTGATTGAAATCGCCACTCCAACCAACTCTCATACACTTCAAGTGATCATTTTTTTAGCCCAAAAAAATAAAAGAGTATTTGAAGAAGCTTCAATATAAAACATACTCGTACAATATGAAATCAAATAAATTCAATTTGTTGCATGAAGTAAGACACACAAAATCACATATAGAGTATAAGAGAAAAACATTTAACAATGACGACTCCATACAGTCTGGTCGCTTCTAAAGTAATGAACTAAAATCTTGATACACTTGTGACATGCGGAAGGAAGGCTTTTTTTATTTTTTATTTTTTTTTTGTATGATCAGCACTGTTTTATTAAGAAAAATAGCTGGAAAGACTGAAACTCAAACAGACAAACTGTTACTCACTCAGCTTAAGACATCATAATGCCCATCAGTTTTTTTTTTTATAAAGAAAATCACTATTACCGACTGGTGGTTTGATGTCCCCAAAAGCAATTGAATTTCTCTGCTTAAGCTTTAGAAATTAAATTGAGTTGTCGACACAATCGTTCGTTAGTATTCACCGAGTAGTTTGTGATCATCAGCGCTATCCGCCGTATCATTGACGGGCAGTTGCTTAGCCTTTATTTTCGTTTACGAATTCATCACTTCGGTTCTTTTTTATGTTATTGTTTTAAGCGTAAAGTGTAAGGTTTATGCAATGGAAAATAGGGTGACCAGATTCAATTAACTCTGGCTTTGTTTAAAACAATAATAATGCGAAAAGTTCATTTCTCGATGACTCAGTTCAAAATGTGCGGCATTATATCAGCAAAAAGTCTTTAATATTTAAAAGAAATGGGCAAAAAGGCGTATTGAGTTACAGTCAAATTTTAAAAGCTCACCGTGAGATAATGCCATCACAAAATGATTTTTTACAATTTCGGGCGTTGCATCTGTTGTAAGACATTGTTAGCAACAGAAAGTTGCAGAAATTTCGCCACAGAAAGTCGTCGCTAACGATGTAACAGACTCTCTGATGAGCATCCAACTCAACACTTTCACTTTAATAAACTAGTATTCTTCCTCTTTTGAAGGTTTTATGAGTTGATTAAAAGCTTTTCTATCGAATTTTGTATTAACTGTTTAATACGAGGGAATAGCAAATTATAACAAATATTTTTAAATAAAAATGTTTTTACTGTTTTTCAAAATATTCACCTTAATGATCAATACACTTTTGCATTCTTTCAAACCATTTCTGAAAGCAATTTTTCCATTTCTCTTGAGACACCTACAAAACATGGTTTTTGAACGCTTTAATTGCTTCTTTGGCGCTCGTAAATCGTTAATCACGCATTTTACCTTTAATTTTCGCGACAAGAAGAAGTCATCGAGAATGAGACAACAATTCGATGTTTTGATTGCTCAAAAATTCACCTGTTTGACGAGATGTGTGAGAACACCCATTGTCATGATGGAAAATGATTCGACTTCGGCGGTTGGTTTTACGAATTTCTCTGAAGACTTTCGGCAAACAAATGGTCGTGTACCATTTAGAATTGATCGTCCTACGTTGCTCAAGCGGAACAGTGACCACATGAGCCATTCGGTTGAAGAAACAGGCGACCATTTGCTTCGCTGTGCTTTTTTCCCCGAACAACTTTTGTTGGATTAAGCTCGTCTTGGAATACCCACACGCTGGATAGCTGTTTTGTATCCGGCTGATACGCACATATCCATGACATGTCACCTGTCACGATCTTATACACGTTTTTTGAAGCCCCACGGTCGAACTTTTCAATCATTTCCTTACAACAATCGACGCGAACCTTTTTTTTAAGCAATTGATAAATTATGAGGTATCCAAGAACAAATTTTTTTACAACTAAGTGTTCATGCAAAATTGTATGTATTAAAGTGGAACTAATGTGCAAGGATGCCTTTCTCTCTCACAATATGTTACATGACGATCTTGCATTATCAGTTCACCCACTGCATCGATGTTTTGTGGCACGGAATTTGTCAGCGACCGAACTACGATCACGATTGAATTCACTATACCAGCGCTATACTTTGATTTTTGATGGTGCTTTTTCGCCATTACAAAAAACTGAGTTCATCGACACATTCTAGTCGACATAATTCACGTCGAAAGTTGTGAAAAATAAGCCAACAAAATACTTTTTACTGAAATTTTAATTTTTTTGGCCAAATTGATTTTCTTAACTCACTGTAAACAAAACAAATAGCACTTGTACATCAAAACATTGTGAGTACGCTTAAGGTCCAATAAGTCTAGAAGTAACGTAGACGGGACGTTAAACAAACGTGATCAAAACGTCAAGTGTGGTTAGTTGGTGAAGTAAAACCGTGTCGTTTACAGCTGTGTGTGTGTAAACAACAAAAGAAAAAAGAAACAGAAAATAAATGAAAAATTAATTCATGTTCTTGCACCAACAACATTAATTTTTCATCATCCATTTTATTATTTAATAATTATATTTTAAAACAAACACTTTAAAATTTTCTTTATTTATTTCATTTAAGTGCGAATTCTTTGTTTACAATTTTATGTCAGCTGATGTTGTGTGTGAAGTAAAAACGTAGAAAAATTCTGCTGAAAACAGAAACACCAAGTCTATGTTATTCTACGTATTCCCCATTTAGTTATCGTATCAGCTAATACGACACGCTTAGGTTATTTCTAGACAAATTGGGTCTTTATGCTAAAAAATGTTAAACTTTATTATAGTGTTGCCAGATTTTAGATATTGACATTAGTGTTGCCAGTTCCCAAAATATAAATAGTACCCCTCGTACGCTTTTACTGCTTTTTTTACTTTTGTTGGAAATTATTGCTGTTTCTTATTGAATGTACTTGTGGCGAATGTGTTTACCTTGGAAAGAATTAACACAAAACAGTGACAAAGAATATAAAATAAAACCCTTTCTTTTAGAAGTCAACTTAATCATCAAGTCATTGGGGTATGGTCGGATGGATGGACAAAGAGAGCAAAATTATATTTTTTACATGTTATGTCTATACAATATTATCATTAAAATTTTTAATTTGTTTACTCGTTTGTATAATTTCCACCATAAAGTCACTTATGTATGTCAACCAAACCATACCACCGTAACCGCTGCTATTAAAATATCCTCTGCAAATGAAAAACCGGAAGAAAAACTAAATGTCGTAATGTCATCAACATTTCAGGGAAATAACAAAATTAAAGAATAGAATTAAAAATTAACTTGTTAACAAACAAAAGGATACAAAAACGTTGTATACAAACATATTTACTCTTCTACACATACATACTCGTACATTTGTAAAGTAAACATTAATTCTGTTTTGGGATACAAGATACATAGATAGATAGTAGATAGAGTGTGGCTCCTGAGGCCACTGTTGAAGAAGAAGAAGAAAAAAAAAATACCTTAACCACAATGAATGGGCATGAAAAAAAGGTGTGTCTTCTTTATCATCTAACTTAAGTAAATATGTATGTACGTATGTACATAGTGTTCTGTTAAATGATGTTGCACATGTTTATGGTTTAAAACCACTCAATGTGGAGAACTCCTCTTCGAAAGGGTTACTATGTACTTACAAAACCCACAACATTAACAATTATCGCTTCTCTTCTGTTTGGCCATAATTTCTTTTAACAGGGTTTTGTTTTGTGGGAATTTTTCTTTAATTTGATACTTTTATTACGATTTTTTGTATTTTTTTTCTGTGCAGATTTTTGACACATGTAGACAAGATTGATGGTTTTAAGCCTTCTGCAGCAGAGCAGAGGGAGTGATGCACCTTTTTTTTTCTTCTTTAACATATTGATTGCAATTCATTGTTCATTCATATGAAATCAAAAGTAAATTTTAGTTGAATTTCTAGTAATGAAGTTACTCAATTATTTTGCTATTATTTCAAGAGCCCCGTTAAGTCTATTAACACTTTCATAGACATTACAATTGATAGACTCCCTATTTGATGTTTAAAGAGGATTTGTATTGAATTTGATTGAGAACAGCGGAGAGTAAATAAAAGAACAAGAGTTGAAATGTGTTGTTCGAAGTAAAGGGATACACAACAAGCACGAGCCTTTTGACTTTCAATCATGTGAATGTCTGGGGATGTCGGCGTCTAACTCATAAACCTTTTCTTGGGCAACATAGCATTGCCAGTGGTAACGAGTACTCATATGAATAGTACCAGGAGGTTTCTCTAGACTACCAACAATACTTTTGCTTTGACAGTTACAGCTGCTTCTTGATAAAAGGCGTTTATTTTGTTGTTCTCTTGTTCTTTTAGGAGTATATTAAAGTCTCATTCAAATCCCTGTCATCATCATTGTGATCATCTTAAACGTTATTGAGTCCTATGAATTGAATCATATGAATTCGTTTGTAGTTTCGATTTGATTTGATTTCATTTGATTTGGTTGGTTTTATTTGTTGGCGGGTATTATTGATATCACAATCGTCATCATCATCATCATCATCGGTGGTTTTGATTACGTTTTTCTAGAAAATCCTTTCATTGTACTCACACACAGCACAGCGAATCAATATTACACAACAAAGCCAGATGAAATTTGTTTGAAGAGCAAAAGGAGTAAAAAAAATTAATAATAAACAGATAGACGCAGACACAACACACCAATCGAAACCAGAACTATTTTGGTTCCAATAAATTTCTCTGTTTAACTGTTTGTTTTACTTATTTTTGTTTTTTGTTTTTTTCTGAAAAGAACAAAAAATATTTGCCCGTTTAGTCGTTCCCAGCTTGTTGTTCTTTTTATTTCAGTTGTTTTTTTCTGCTTTTAAATTCATTAATATTTCGTAAATATATCAGATTTCACACAAAAACACACACACGCTCTCTTCTTTAGTAGAGTACTCGTGGCCTCAGTCATCATCGCATCACATTTTTACTAATGACAATACAAATTGATGCATTTTGGTACCAGAAACCTTTCTTTTTTTTAATACCAATAAACAGACGGACAGACAGACAGACAGACAGATATTCAAACTAAATGCTTTTGTTAATTCAATTTCAATCGTATTTACTTGGGTTTCGATTTCTGAGAACATCTTGTACGAAAAAGCAAAAAAAAAAACAAAAACAAAACGAGTATTTGTTTAACAATTTATAGGATTAAATGTACCACAACATATCGACAACAAGAATAGCAACAACAACAGCCACAAAATATTTGAAAAACCCTATAAAATATTTTAACAATAAACTGACAAAACTTACCACCTTAAAGTCTGGTTTTATTTGATTTCAATATGAAAATAATGGAAATATTTAGAAGAGTCTCTCTCTCTCTCTCTCTCTCTCTCTCTCTAAACAAATAAATTCAGAGGAAATCCCTTAAAAAAATTTAATAAAATTTAACCCAAAATCTTATTCTCTAGTTCATTGTGGCTTTGGATAAATTGGCGATTGTTCTTAGAGCTTTCGGATTTGGTTAAAAAAAAAAACATAAAATTTAGTGAAATGTATGAAATCTGTGTTGTGTCGATAGAACGATGCGCCAATGTAAGTGAACTTTGTGCTTGTTTTACAAGAAGAAAACTTTTTGAATTTTTTATTCAATCATTCATTGTTCCATTTTTGCACCACAGTGTATATAATTCAATGTTTCAAGATGATTTCATGTAAATTTTGACCGCGGCTACGCCTCAAATGATTCATACACTGGGTCACATTTTGACATACTCTTTCCAGAATCTCGGCCGGTATTTAACGAATACATTCTACAATATTGGCTTCCAGTGTATCAACCGGACCGGGCTTGTGCCTATAGACAAGAGCCTTAAAATAGCCCCACAAAAAATCGTCTAAAAGCGTTAAATTGCACGATCTAGGTTGCCAATTGACTGGCCCCAAACGTGAAATAAGCTGTTCACCGAACTCACCTCTCAATTGGGCCATTGTTTTGCGTGCTGTGTGGCATGTGGCACCGTCTTGTTGAAACTACATGTTAGCCAAGTCAAGCTCTTTCATTTTGGGCATTTTGGGCGGTAGCACTCGCCACTCACAGTAAAGTTCCTGCCTTCGTCGTCTTTGAAAAAGTACGGTTCAATGATGCCACTGGCCAATAATGCACACCAAACAGTGCGTTTTTCGATATGAATTGCCAGTTCTTGCAATGCTTCTGGCTGCTCTTCACACCAAATATGTCAATTTTGCTTGTTTACGTATCCATTCAACCAGAAATGAGCTGCGCCACTGAACAAAATTTTTCGATAAAAAAGCTTGAGTTTTGAGCATGAATTTCGATAATAAAAACCAATAATCTGCAAATGTTGTTCGTTTGTACAACAAACAGCAGTGCTGCTAAAAACTTTATACAGTATTCTAGTCGATTTCTTTCTTTTTCAAGGTCTTTTCTTCCATCAAATATGCACCTTTATTTCATAGCTTTAAGGGAGCACATCATCCCATGGGCCACAGTACCTCTTTCAAAATAAAAAGGGACACTTTTGATTCTTCTGCATACATTTTGAAGATATATAAGTATACAAGCTTGATAAAAATTGAAAGATCTTTTTGAACGAGCTTTATTAAACCAAACCTTTCATAAACTTTCGCCATGTTTATGGTTCACCCATTATTACATCAGTGTAGAGCTTCTGGATTTTCAGAGCGAAAAACAGAATCCAATTGCGTCTGGCAAGCATCTACGGATTTTAAATTTACACCATTAAGACAGTTCTGCAAATGATAATTTGAACGTGCGAGGTTCGGGCTATATTGTGGATACTTTAATACTTCTCTTTCTGACGGCTCATCAATGATGTGTGTGGTCTGCCGTTGTAATGATGGTCCGCAACACTGTTTTTGTTGATCAATTCTGCTTGCTTCAGTCAGTTAGTTATTAATAGTAGAACCTTATAATGTATAATTTCCTTCTAATCCTACCACACAAACAGCATTTCCTTTCTTGGTGTCAATCCTAGCGTGGCCACCGTCGGTGAAGCTTCACCTTTCTTCTTCATGATTTTTTTGCACATTATTTCCGTATGTAAATTTTCACTGTTAAGTTATGTGGCACATAAACATCGGTCTTCTTTGTGCATCCAGGCTTTTTCAAACTATTGATAAGTGTTTGGTGATGAATGCCAAGTTCCCTAACTACACCCACGCTGCTTTCGCTCTCTCAATTTTTTCCAGAGCATCTTTAACATCAAAATTATCAGATTGAAAATGAGCAAAATTATCAGATTGAAAATGAAAGCTGCTGTTTTTCTAGTTGAAGCATTGTCTCAGGAAACTTCACAATTTTTTTTTAGCCGTTTACGATGTATGAATGTCACCATAATAAAAAAGCTGAAATTAAGCGACAGTGTCTGTTATGACTAGACTTAATGCTAAAATTCAAGGACAGTGTCTGTTTTGAGTCGACTTCATTTTTAACGATGACAGATGTTGTCTGCTGCACCTCCCTGTCAACGAATAAAGCACAATGATTTTTGATGGTATTGTCTGTAAGGACTCACAAATAAACGGACGCTTGCAAGACAAAATCAACTTCTGTCATCTATGAAATTGTAGACAATTTATATATAAGGTCATATATGACACCAAATCGTTAGTCATCAATGCTTTAGCATTGACACATTTGTCACAATTTTGGTTTTCCCAGCACTCAGGTGATAACCCCTGCTAATGCTGTGCATTGTGCTAGCACTAGGAAAATAGGTTGTGGGAAGGAAGGATGGCTAGAGTAGTGTCTATGGACGTTCGCTTTAAATTTGCTCATGTCGTAAGTGGCAGGGAAGACATTTGCAGAAAGATTGATCCACAAACGAACATTGCGACCAAAGAACGAATTCTCCCTATAATACGTTGTGCGATTTACTGGACAATCAACTACAAAGAGATGTGCTCTACGAGAAATACGAGTACTATGTAAGGATATATTATTACTGGGCATTAGTTCCTTAACTTCGTCAGAATATATTTCGTTATAATACCGATAGAACAATGAAACACACGTCACTTGGCGACGATGCCCTAATGAATCGATAAGGTTGGCTACCTACCGTCATTAATAAGAGCCTTCGGCCTCTCCCGTACGCGGTCGAGAAGTTCCAAAACACACTTTGAAGCAGCGGCCCATATATGAGAGTTGTATTGCAATTTGGGTCTGATATAGATCTTGTAAATGTTAAGGAGATTAGATGGAGTGAAGTAATTCTTTCATCGTCTTAAAAAACCGAGACACTTAAATGCTTTTTTCGACACATTTGAAATGTGTGATCGTTCCAACGAACCTAACAATGAATTCTCAAGTCCAGAACATCTAGAGCATATGATTCCTCAATATCTATATTACCCATGGACACAGATGACAACACACCACCATGTCTGTGTGTCAGAAAACAACATTGGGTCTTGCGCGCATTAAAGTCGATCCTGATCGCGCGATCCCACAGAGAGATTTTCGGCAGGTCGGTTGTAAGCGTGTTGTTCATATTCTGCCTTTTCGCCCCAATCTTTAAAAAGCGCAGCCTACGATCATAAGAATACGAATTAAAAATGTTGCTGTCATCTGCAAAAGAGTAAATAGGATTGGAAGTAAGAAAAAGAAAGATTTTAAGAAATATTTCCTCTGAATTTATCCTAAACTCATCGGATGAAATCCCATCTATAACCAACCACTATTATAGAGCGATTTCTGAGAAAGCTCTATACGAATCGAAAGAAGTGACTACCGATACCAAAAGCAATAAGTTTGGTATGAGAGTCTCATGCCGGATTCCGTCAAACGCCTTGAAAATAGCAAAATCTCGAACAAACTGCTATTGGGCGGTAGTTTTCAGGGTTACTAGCCTCAACCTTTTTAGGGATTGGCGTTACATTGGCAACCTTCCGGTAAGATCATAAAACACCCGCACTATAAGACGCACTAAAAATTAATTAATTAAACTGCTTAGCCCATGAATGCGCAAGCGTCGAAGAGCACTTTTTCAAGACCTGCGCTGAAATGCCATCCGGCTCGACTTATTAACGTCAAGATTTTGCAGGAACAATGATTCACCATGACGTTCGAAACCGGTATAATTCGATTGAAACAAATTTTCTAACAAAATTTTACCTTTTTGAACAAGCTATAGTGTTGCCAGATGCAATTCATATTACCAGAGATATAACATTTTAAGAAAATCTACTGGCAATTTGTAAACGAAGCTTTTCAAACACCCAACATCCATTGAAGTACAGGCTTTTAAATTAGAGGAAAAATACTAAAATGCCAAGTGTTGCTGCCTAATTATTTTTTGTTTTTAATATCTCAACCTATAAAAATGTCATTTTTGTTCTCACGTCTGCGCCTGGGGTTAATATTATACAATTTCATTTAATCTCACAAGGAACTTTTAAAAAAAATTGAACATTTTTTCTTTCAGTAAAATAATTTATCAGCTTTTAGCTCGTGCTACAACACTATCATACGAATATTTAAACAGCCAACGAGCCAGTCAGCCAGTCAGTCATTCCTTTATTCGTTAGCCCGTATATTAAGCACACAGTTGTGTGCAATCGAATGTGTTCAAAACAGTTGAACTATAATTAGAATTATTATCAGTTTTAAAAAAGCATGGGCTTCAATAGGTAGTGTAGTGTGCTATACTACTATATACTCATTTAGGAGTAAAACCCAATATTTACAACCAAACAAAAAAAAGGAGAAGAAGAAGAAATTTGCATAGATAAACAGTAGTGAACACGTACATACTAATTATTAGCTAGACAGACACTTTCTTTTTCATAAAAAATGAAACAATAATTTGCTTGAACTGTTTGTTATTAGAATTTATGATGCATGATAATGACGAAGATGATAAGAATAAAAATTAAATTGTTTCTCTTGTTGTTGTTTTTGGTTTGGTTTTGTTTGAAACATGAAATTAATTTCTAATTGGAGCATGCGATCACATTATCCACAATATCCTTCGTATTGTATGAAATAAAAAAAAAAAAAAAAACAAGAAAACTGAGTGATAAAACAATTAACACCAGCCCATCAAACCATCATCCATTTAAAGTGCCACTCAATCTAACCATATGGTAATAAGTTGAGGTCATTTGCTTTCCTTTTGGGCCATAAATAATTTTAATTATAATGTTTGTGATGACACCCTGGAAAAATTTAAATTTTCCTTTTAAAGTTAACACTCCTATTGGGATGAAGAATTTTTATTTTACTCTCTTGCTAGTGTGTTATGTATGACCATTTGCCTATACACTCTCTATCGAGTTGGATTTTCATTTTCAAAAATATTTGAAATATGAGCCTTAAAAGGTCTTGTTTTTTTTTCTGGAATTTATATCTGAATATCACATTTTGTTTGGCACGCGACATTCTTGTGTTGTAACATTCACTTCACTCATCACATATCGATAAGTCATCATCACGATTATTTGTAACAATATTTTCATCTGTTTATTTGAAACGATGCTTGTCTAAGTTTACTATTACAATAGATCACATCCGTGTTAACATC
Organism: Wohlfahrtia magnifica; assembly: GCA_023159175.1. Classification (NCBI taxonomy): domain Eukaryota; kingdom Metazoa; phylum Arthropoda; class Insecta; order Diptera; family Sarcophagidae; genus Wohlfahrtia; species Wohlfahrtia magnifica. The sequence goes on along the minus strand of JAKWBJ010000227.1, from coordinate 404,002 downwards.
ACAACATCAGCTTCAATGTGATCATATTACATGTCGTTAGTCACTTCGAAGAGAGGGAATAGAATGAATGCCCTGAATGATGTTTGTTTTTTAAAAATTAATAATTTCCAAAGGTGGACTAAAACTTTGAATATTTGTTAAAGAAATATGTTTTCTGTTTCTTAATTTATGATATGATGTATCATTTTGGATATTTATATTCTGTATATTAGGCCTTTATTCCGAACCATAGCTATATATTCATGATTCGTCACTAATTATGAACCTTCTGAGCAAATCAAGAATATCATGAAGTTTTTCAAGAGCTCTGCAGCCAGAGTGTTGCTTTATTTGTCGGATTAAAGTTAAGTCTGCTATAATATATGGCTGATAAAAGCCACAGGCTCTAAGCATTTAAACAAATTACAAAACACGGGCCAACGAATTCTCAATATTTTCAGAGCTTGTACTCATTATACAAATTTATGTTTTTTTTTTTTTTTTGTCAAATTCAAGGTTCAATTACATGTGGCTTAACATAACGCCATAACCGTAAACATAGTCAAAACCACCAAAATTCAAATGATCGGCTGCCGCTTCATGTTAGGTCACCACTAATCGAACACAGTATTGCCCTTAAGGCTGGTTATTTACGTCCCAACTGTGACGTTACGTAAAGCCACGTGCAATTTGAGCACTATTCATAGTTGAGGTATTTCTAAACCTAATATCGATAGATATTTATATAGATTTAAAGAATTTCAGCCATATGCAAAAAAAATAGCAAAGCTTGTTAAACCTTGGTAAAGCAAAATTCCTCAATGTTGTATACAAAAACGATTATTAGCTTAAAATACTTTTGTTAAGTCTACGTTAATTTAAAAAATTTTAAAGTAGGAAAGCTACGAGGGCGGATTGATATTGAAGCTAACTAAGCAGGAAAAAAACATTTTTTTTTTCCAAAAACCATTCATTTCTCAATATAGTCTCCTTTTAGCTCAATACACTTAGTACGATGATTTTCCAACTTTTTTATACCACATGCATAATACGATTTTGGGAACTTCTCAAAATACGCATTAGTTTCAGTCTGAGATGAATCGTTTGAGATGAATCTTTTTCCTGCGAGCCATTTTTTCAAGTTTGGAAACAGGAAAAAGTCACTAGGGGCTAAATCTGCACTATAAGGTGGACGATCAACCAATTCGAAGTGGATTTCTCGTAGTTTTAGCATCGTATCTAATGCTGTGTGAACCGGTGCGTTGTCTTGAAGAAAGAGCACTCTTTTCTTGTTTAAATGTGGTCGTTTTTCCTTGATTGCATCAACCAATTGATCCAATAATGCACGATAATACTCCTCTGTGATTGTGGATCCCTTTCCAAGATAATCGATGAGCAATATTCCGTGTGTATCCCAAAATACAGTGGCCATAACCTTGCCAGCCGATTTCGTATCGTATCTAATGCTGTGTGAACCGGTGCGTTGTCTTGAAGAAAGAGCACTTTTTTCTTGTTTAAATGCGGTCGTTTTTCCTTGATTGCATCAACCAATTGATCTAATAATGCACGATAATACTCCCCTGTGATTGTGGATTCCTTTCCAAGATAATCGATGAACGATATTCCGTGTGTATCCCAAAATACAGTGGCCATATCCTTGCCAGCCGATTTCGCTGTCTTCGCCTTCTTCGGAGCACTTCCACCAGCTTCCACCCATTGCTTCGATTGCTTTTTGGTTTCAGGTGTGAAGTGGTGGACCCACGTTTCATCAACAGTTATTAATTTACGCCAAAAATCAGCAGGATTATGCTTTATCATGTCCAAACACCGCTCTGAAGTGATCTGTCGAACTCGTTTTTGTTCAACACTGAGCAAACGCGGCACCCATCTTGCCGATAGCTTTTTCATATGCAAATGTTCATGCAAAATGTTGAACACACGTTCATATGATATGTTTACCATTTCAGCAATCTCACGGATTTTGACCCGGCGATCATTCATAACGATATCGAGAATTTTCTTGATATTTTCTTCAGTAACCACCTCTTTTGGCCTTCCTGTTGATGGTATTGTTGTAGTGCTTGTTCGGCCCCGTTTTAATCAGCAATCCAATATATAATATATCGCCGTAATGTTTATCAAGCTTTCCTTTTGTCTCTTTCGCCGTTTTGCCTTTCAAATAAGTGTTTAATCACTACACGAAATTCACTTTTTGCCATTTTCCAAGAAACACAAAAGTTGCTTACTTCAAATGACTACAACAAATAAACTAATCGATAGATTTGGCTAAAATTTTAACAACTGAGGTATGACAGATCGTAATTTCTAAGAAAGAAAAAGTTTTTGTGTTTGTGCTGCCATCTAGCGCTAGGTAGCTTCAATGTCAATCCGCCCTCGTACCTGCTTTAAGAGCACTTTAAAATTACATTTATTTTATAAATATTTAATATAAAAATAAAAGAGCATGTTTTGGAGGCATAAAACTTTACCCAAAAGAAAAAGTCATCTTTTAGTCAGATGGTAGTTTATGCCAGAATGCTTTAATTGTAAAAGAATGGCTTTCGCTGCAGAAATTCTAGGTAAATTATTGAGCACCGTAAAGCCCTAATTCCAATCCAATGGAGAATTTTTGGGCAACACCTAGAAAAATATAATCGGACTTCGTGGATCATGTTGAAACTATGGCAATGAATATAATATGAAAGGGACCAAATTTCTTTTTCGTTTTGGGGCAATATTGTAGAGAGTACATCTAAATTCTTTGAAAACGCCACAAAGAAAGTGTTCTAAGAATAGTGTTAAAAAATAAAAGTTCATCTCTAAGCGAAGAAGTTCATCTCTATATCATTGCCTTTCTCCCCTTCCAGTGTTTGAAAGGATTTAATAATGAATAAATGTATGAAGTTTTGATTTATTTGATTGAGTATTTAAGTTTTAGCAGGAACTTTTCTGTTTAACTTCAAAACCTGTAATTTGTTTTGCCCCCCACTGTATGTATATACATTTTTACACTCATTTTATCATCCTCGTCATTATTTTCGAACGTTTTTCTTTTAAAACTAATTTGCTCATTTAAGCCCAATAAAAACATTTTTCCTTTAGTGATGAAACTTAAAATTTGGTAAAGCAATCATTATCTGATGTAGGCTTTTCGCATACGTTTTTTTTAATAATTGTTTATTACGCTTAAAGTGTGTGGTAACTAAAGTGCACTATAAGTATACTTTTAGATTTTTTTGCATATGGCCGTTTAATTTTAAAAGTAATTATACGTTAAATATTGAAAAATCAGATTGGTGATTCAGAGTTCTTATAGAACTCTATGCTACATTTCTAAGAAAAAATTTAAAGAAAAGTAAATATTTATTTTGCTTTAAGGCATATCCATTGTTCTATTTGGTTCAATTTTAAGAGAAAAATTAAATAAGTTTTGGCTTCATATATAGACGCCAGTATAGTTGGCGTCTCAAAGACTTCAAATATTACCAAAAATTGAAAACAAGTGCATTTTGTAAGCCTTAAGGCTTTTGAAAATTAGAGTTTTCTGTTCGAATTACTGTTTAGGCTGAACATAATTAATCAATTTGTGAAAAATAGTTTGTTTGGTTTTTTTAAAAATCAAATCTGTATGTTCCCAGGTTGTTGGAATTACTACTGAATGTATGAATGTATGTTAACAATTAAAACATAAAAATATGTAAAAAACCAACCTCAGCCTCATTTTCTCTAATTGTTTTAGAGTCAATTTAAAGCAGAAATTAATAAATGAAAATATGATGTTTTTTGTTTTTTAATAAAATTTATAGAAAAACAAACCAACTCCACACCCGCATGCCACTTTTGAGAAATTCCCACGAAGCAATAACAACAACTACATCAGCAACAATATTATCAAGCTGTTGTTGATAATAATGATCAACAAGAATGTTAACGGGTAAGTCAGCTAAACTATTTATTATTAACGCTTGTGCTGTTATTACTCCCTTAGCTTAAATGATTCTTTTTTGTTTTGTTTTGTTTTAATATCCGAGCCCAACTCTTAAGACATCATTATCAACTGCCGACGCTGTTTCATGTTATAATGTTTTAATGTTACAAAACGGAAATGGTTCTTTAAATATTTCTTAAAACATTATTAGCCTTTCTAAGCACGTAATTATATTTCAGTTTTAGTACAAGGTGTTTACTAAACTCGGTTTTGCTGCAATACAAATAATAGTCAAATACAACAAAACTTGTGTGAATTTCTTAAACCATAAAACAGCTGCTCGATATTATAATTTAAAAACTTACACAAAATTGTCAACTTCAAAGTCTCTTAAAACAAAATCCACCACTTATAGTTTCAATTATTTCTCAAATGCAAAGACCAACAATGTTGAGTTGCCAGGTTTAATTATTACTCTCCCTTTTTTTGTTATAACAAAACTTTGCTTGTTTTTGTAACAAAAAATAAAAACTTTGTCATTTTCATCAATAAAATAGTCACAAAGGATTCAATAGAAAATAAAAACTGAAAGACACTGAGTATCTCTATCTGTGTATTGTGCAAGAGTTCAATTGCGTCTCACTCCCCTTGTAGGGTAGCAAATACTCGTACTTTAGAAATGATTGTCTGACGGGTAACATACGTTTTTCTCTTTTATCGTTTTTTTTTTTTAATTTCATTTTTTCCTCTCAAGTCCTTTTTGACGTTATTAAAAGCCCATTATTAATCTAATGTGACAAGAAAGTGTTGCGATTTTTAAAATTTAAGCCACCACCACCACCACCTCTAATAACACCACTATTACGAGTGGTGGTGTTTCATTAACTACAGAAATGATGCTGCTGCTGCTGCTGCTGCTACTGTTTCCAAAATTAACGTTTTACTGGTTGCTGTTTTCATTGCTGTTGTTGTTGTTGTTATTAATACTGTAATTTATTTTTGAACAAATAAAAAAAACAAAATTTTTGATAAAAGTGTGGCATCATCCCATCAAAAGTCATCAAGATTTTGTGGCATGTAGCGTTATTGCTGTAACGCGACATGTAGTTAATGTTCTAGTGGTTTATTAAAAAAGTAAAGATTCATGGCATGCTTAGGCTAGAGGATATACTCGTATTCTCAATTGGAAAGGATTAATTGTTTCAAAAAAACGACTGCCAAAAAATTTCAACCTTAACGGTTTTTTTACCCACTAATCATTAGTAAAGTTTTAAAATTAAATAAAAACTATAAAATTTTAAACCCTTGACCAGAGTTTAACAATATGCGCGCGGCAAGGGAAGTAGTGATCAGACTAGCCCGTCAGCATACAGACCTCTTTGTATGCTGGACTGTGCCGTAAAACTTTTGGAGAGGCTACTGCAGCGCAGACTGGCAGAATCCGACGTATTGGCTGGAGGACTATCGGGTACGGTTTTCGACCTCAGAAGTCGACTGCGGGTGCTATAGCAGATGTGGTGGAGTCTGTCGAGCTGTAGTTTAAACAAGTTGTGCTACATTAAGTAAATAGTCGACTACTGAGTCATTTCACGTCGTGGGGTTATCAGTTAACCTCAGGGATCATGCGACTAAACTCATCGTTCCACTCGGCCGTGGAATGATAAATAACCTTGTTTTTGGCTTGTATGTGAACTTACTTGTTGTCTTTATCTTACAAACTTCAAAATCAAACACCTCACTCACCTCAGGCTTAATAGTATAAGAAAGGGGAGAGTCTAGGGCCTAGACTCCAGGCCTAAATATCGAACTATTTTTATTAAATCAGGCACGTAAGTGCGTACAGTTTCCTAGGACTGGTACACAGTTCTTAAGGAATTAAATAAACGTCAACACTTATTAATCTCGGCCCAATAGTACTAAATGTATGTAAAATTGTCATTATTCCTTGAATTCAAAATATTAAATTACGAGTAGTATGTGGTATATAGACCTGAGAATGGTTTATGTGTATCATTTTATTGCTTTGAATACGTTCACAAAAAAAAATGAATACATTGTTGCCAATTCATTATATTTAATGTAGACAACATGAGAAGAGTGAATGTAATGAAATTCATGCACTGAATTGAGTCTTAAAGTCATCTACCAGTCATAAAAAGCAGCGAATACTTAACGAATGGTGTGTTTTGAGTGTGCCAATTTACCAAACCGTAGCAAGTGAATTTCTATGTGTTTTGTTAGTGTGTGGTAAAAATTAAATTAAGTAAAATACATATTAAAATAAGGAGTGTGGCCATGATGCCAGACCATTTGCCCAAGATTGTAAGCAGAAGAAGATTCGTCTATTAAAAAGTCTTTAAAACATTTTTGTAAGCTGCCCTGAGACATATTTTACTTTTTTTAAATTAAAAGTAAATAATTTTCTATTTTTGTTATTTACAATCAGCTGTTAGTTTAGCATTTTGCAATAAGTTGCAACACTTAAACAAAAAAGCCGCTAAAGGGGGGCTACGACATTGCAAGTTTTAGTGTTGAAGAGAGCGGATAGTATTGTGTGAACTTAATATGTAATGAGAGCGTACGACATTGAGAGAAATTACGAATGGATGCATGTAAAGAAATCAAATAAACAAGGAAAAAAGCAAACTTATTCGCTCGCACTATTGGTCTCTTTTAAAACAGCTGCTTTCATTTTACTTAGTATTGGTTTTTTACGTACCGTGTAAACGTAAGAAATCTGTCTTAAGATATTTACTTTCATTTTTAAAATACGAATGGAATTTTATAATATTTTCTCCCTGATTTTACGTACGTAAAGTATCATCGTGTTAACTAGCCTTAACAGTTAATGGCAACGATGGTATTAATTTCCCATCTAAATACCCAAGAACTATAGGGAAATAGTATTCAGTTGGCAATTAAACTAAAACAGCGAATACGAACCTCTCAATATCACTAGAGATTGTTGTCCAATGAGTGCATGGCAAAAACAACGAATGCATGAATACTTAGCAAACGCGAATATACTTATTTCGTTCTCTGATATAGACTATTCTTAACTTATATTGCTGCTTATTGTTAAGCGGTTAGGTCACGTGAAAGCCAAGAATAAAAGTTAAAGTTTCACTCGAATATAGAAGACGACAGAAGCGAAAAAGGTGTAAAGATACGAAAAAAACTAAAAATTTCTTGGAAATTTGTGTAGATATTCATGAAATGCCTCTTGAGAAGTTTTTATTATTCGAGCATATCTTAACATCTCATTTAAAATGTTCACATACTCTCTCTTTCTCTCACTTTCGTTTGCATGATTAATTATTTTCCGATTTTATCTAAACAATTGACATTTAAACCAAGAAAAACATTTTTTTAAAACAAATCAGAACGATTATTAATGAAGTTTATTCTCAAAAAAAAAAAAAAAAAATCATTTCGAAATTATCACAGGCTACAAACAACATTCAAATACAAATACGAGCAGAAGAGTAAACACAACATCAAATAGAATCTCTAGTCTCTCTTTAATGACTGATAACACACACAAGCATTGTCCTTTTGTGTGTGTATTTACAGGATAATGAACAGCCGTTTTAAGGCTAAACAAAAGGATAATCACAAACTAAAATATAAACAAGAAAACAGCTACAGAGAAAGACCAAAAACAAAAAAAAGGTAGTCAGAGTTCAAACAGAGATGTAGTATGGAAGCCAATGTTATAAGTGTTCATATGCTTACATATGAGTGGAGAAGTTTTGGTCTATGATTATAATGAATTGTTTTTCTTTATTTCTTAACTAATTATTCCCATCTAAAGTCAACAAAAAACAACAACAACAAAAAGATATTTCAAAAATTTTTTTAAAAATTTATTTGTTTTATATTTGGTTGGTTGGTTGGTTGGGTGGTCGACTATTATCTCTTCCAATAAAGCCTCACTGATTTTTGGTCTGTTTTCCCTCTTCTTCGTAGAGATAATATATTTTTGGGGGGTAACGTTTAAGTAATCCTTTTATAAAGTGTTTACACAAGCAGTGTAATGCGATGTTAATCTGAAATGTCAATAACACTACAGCATCAACATCAACATCATCGTCATCATCATTATCATCATTGCCAACGTACTTGTTTATCCTTGCCAGTCTTAAGCGCTATTGTTTAGCTGTTCCTTTTACCAACACAAACACTTACAAAGGCTTTGATATTTGGGGTACAACAAAGGCAATTAGGGAAGCAATTATATCAACGCACAAAAACAAACAAATCTGTGTGTAAATAACAACAGCAGCAGTTGCAGAAGCAAAAATATCCTTGCAAGGATAACAAACGCAAGAGTACTATTAAAAGATAAAGACATACAAAGAGAGCATAAAATAAGTTTCAAATTTTACCTATAAAATTAAGCTCGTAAATGCTGTAAAACAGGGTGAGAAAAAAATTAAGTAGCAGTTAATCCTTTAAGACTAATTACAGGATGTTTTTCGTAGTTTTTGCTTATTTAGCGTTTTAACAAACACCTTTTGATTAATTGAAGAACAATAAACATTTTTTTCTTTTATTTATTTTAAGCTTAATGTTCACAATTAATTGTGTAGGTATTGGGTAATAAATGTCATTGTAAACACTACCAGCCACTTGAAATGGTGTAAAGTATAGGCTACTGCATAGGGAATAAATTGTTCGATAGCTCATAGCCTTCCAAAAAGAAGATAGCAAGAAAGTGTGCCCATGTAGTCTTCTTTCATTTGGCTCGCTCTTTTTCGATCGGTAAACAGAGCTATCACACCATGACATCGGTTTTCAGTGCAACTAAGAGGAGTTGTAATTTTAAACGATGCTTCTGGACAGATTGTCGAGACTAATGAATCCGTGCCCGTTAGACTTATCTGAGGCATCGTCTTATGTGGTATCACAAGGAGCCGCTATGTGTGCTCACGTGACTTAACAAAGCTACCACTCATTCTTCCATCCAACGCTGGATATGATTTAAGGCCAGCTGTATGATGTTTTGAAAGTCAAATACTACCTTGAACAAAAAGTTCCCGGAATTTATTCATCTAAATCTATAATGGCCCCTTCAAAGTAATTTTCATCGACTGCAAAACACTTATGCCAGCGCGTGATCCAATCCTCGAAGCTTTTTTTATATTCGTTTTTCGGTATGTCCATCAGTGCTTCCTGAAAGGCGTTCCCCGTAATGGTTTTTGAACTCGATTGAGTAGAAAAAAGTCACAGGGTGCCAAATCAGGAGAATCCGGAGGCTGTTGGATGGTTTTTGTTGCTTTTTTCGTCAAATTTCGAATAATGATGGCACTGTGCAACGGTTCGTTATCATGGTGCAAAATCCACGAGTTTTCTGCCCACAATTCTGGTCTCTTTCGGCGAATTGCATCACGCCCAAATAATACACTTTGCTTAATGCCTGACCATCTGGCAAAAATTCATGATGCACTACACCGTTGTAATTCATGAAAACCGTGAGCATTGCCTTCCTTTCCAACTGAATACCACATGGTTTTTTGTCTCGGCTCATTTGGTGAACGCCATTCACTTGCCTGATGTTTGGATTGCGTGTCGTACTCATAAACCCACGTCTCGTCTCCAGTAATGATCCTTTTGATAAATGTGGGGTCGGATGCAGTCTCGCAAATCATATCTTTTGCGACTTCAACACGGTCTCCTTTTTGTATGAAATGATAGGTTTTTTGGCACCAACTTTGCTACTTTTGCGACGGAAACCCAAATCATTAACCAAAATATCTTGGACCGACCCATAGGCAATATTCAAGTCTTCCGCTATCTCTTGGATGGTTAATTTGCCGTTATTGACCAACATTTCTTCTACATTATCAATGTTTTCGTCGGTTTTCGATTGACTCACGACCACTTTTGAACCGCTACTGCCACTTGTAAGCGACCGACGACCGACTTTAGAGTGTCGCAGCTGAAACACTTTTCCATTTCCAATGTTCGCGCACTATTAAATTCGTTATTTACGCAAAATTTAATACAAGTCCGTTGTTGCAAATTTAAATCCATTTCTAAAATTGTAAAAAATTGCAGAGATAGATGTACTCTTAGCTACGTAGCTTTTGCAAATGACACTATGACACTAAGATTTAGTAGAAATATCAACAGATGTACTAACTTAAAAATTAAAATTCAAATCGATACGATGGGACCACCACTCGGAGGTTATTCCGGGAACTTTTTGATCTCTTTTTGATCTCTTTATATATGAAAATGACGTGTATCTTCGTGATCGCTAAACTCAAAAACTACTGGAGCGATTTTGTCCAAACTTAATATACATGTTCTATGGGGCGTGGGGAGTATTCCTGTGTAGTTTGAAGTTCCTCCCACAGATGGCACAATATTTTTTTTGTGTTTTTGCACCGTAACTCAAGAACTACTGCACCGATTTCGACCAAACTGTAAATATATACATGCTCTATGGGGCGTGAGGAGTGTTTCTGTGTAGTTTGCAGTTCGTCCGACAGATGGCGCAATATTTAGTTTTTGTGTTTTTGCACCGTAACTCAAGAACTACTGCACCGATTTCGACCAAACTGCAAATCTATACATGCTCTATGGGGCGTGAGGAGTGTTTCTGTGTAGTTTGCAGTTCGTCCGACAGATGGCACAATATTTTTTTTTGTGTTTTTGCACCATAACTCAAGAACTACTGCACTATGCTGTGTTTCGTTGAAGGCTTTGGTTCGATAATCAGCGTGTAGTGGCGTTAATTAGCCTGATACCGACTGAAACCTAACATCTTTTTGTGAAAAAATTATATTAAAGAAAAAGTAAATAAATACGAGTATCTATCACTCTTTTTTAAACTCTATTTGCGCAATAAGCCTATTTAATGTTTTGCTGAAGGCGTTAGGTGCTTGATCGGCGTGTGGCGGCGTGTGGCGGCGTGTAGCGGCGTTAAAAATCCCGACACCGACTCATACATGCCAACCAGACTTACAGTGAAAATAAAATTCGAAGGCAAAACAACGTTTGCCCGGGTCTGCTAGTTTAATATATTTTTGCTCAGTTTAAATACTGTGCACTATAAATATAAACCGAAAAATAGTAGTTGACAGTATTTTGTACATGATGCTTCCTATGCAGTCTTTGAACAAACGCTGCAAGTTAAATAAGATGCATCATGTATCGCACACTGTACTAGAGCATATGTATAGTCAATACGCAAATTAAATCACTGATCTCGAACAGAACCACTAGTGAATCCTAATTTAAGCCAATTTGAGCAGACTATCGAACAAGCCCGTTTTCGAATTAACTAAATTTACAAACATTTTTATAAATTTTTATAAAATTTTAAATCTATTTTTAAATGTTCATTTTTTCTCCCTAAAGTTTTCCAGAAATTTTTTTTTGGTCTTAATACAGTAAGTGTTCACACCTTCAAATCTTCAATTAATTTGTTACAGGCAATAAAAGGCAATTAGCAATTTTGTTTGTATTTTTGTTTGTTTTTTGCAACTTTTCCTTCTTTAATATAAAAAATAAAAAATTTCATTTTTTTTATAGCCCTTAATAATCAATTATAAAACCTTTTATCTTTTAAAAATCCCATACAAATAGAAAAGAGGACATGAAATACTCGTATCATCACCCCTTACTTTTATTTTATTTTTTTTTAATACAAAAAAAAAAAATCTCAGACACCCAAAAATGCAATCAAGCGCGAAAAGTTTAAAATTCCAAACAATAGTTTTATTTTTTTTTTTTAATATTTTTTTTTTTTTTTAATGAAATGAATTATTAAAAAGTAAAAACGCTCGCAATTGTCATTTAAAAGTGTGCAACGAATTGTAAGCGCTCGCAAAAGTACCAAAAACCATAACTAATGTTTTACGCATGTTTTTTATCTTATTCGCTTGTGTATCCCAATCAATATCAACACTTTAATGATTTTAAAAACCGTGTGATTGGGAAGGAAAGTCACAATTGCTAGTGAGCAGGAGACAATCATTATTATTGGAATCGAAAGATCGCTTTGTTTAAATGTTACGCAGATAATTTGCGCTTTTGTAATACTTAAAAAACAGCAGCAATACGAGTATTAGGGGGAGAAAAAGAAGTGACGTGAAAAATGTGTATCTTTAAATAGACCTTCTGCTGAGACAAACAAAGGCAAAATTTAAACTCAAATTGACAATAAGATAGATTAACTCTATAACACTTCAAAACACTATTATTGTCACGCATACATGGATATTGGTGTGTGCTGCTGTGATATGGTAGGTAAGACACCCGCCTACCAACAAGGTAGAAGAAGGTCCTCGGTTCAATACCAGGCCAGAACATCTGCAAAAAGAAAAAGTTTTTGAACAGCGGTATCAGCTCATAACATTAGCTATTAACTGGTTATGAGTATTACTACTACTGAAAACTTCTCTAATTCATTTGCCGTTCGAAGCCAACGTTAAACTGTAGGTGCCTTTCACTGAGTTTAAAAATAGAATCGGGTGCAGCTCATTGACTGATAGAAGTCCCCGTGGTCCTTCATGAAACGTTATGGGAATTAATATATCTAAACATGGTCATTGGTACGTACGGTTCTTAAGGTTGCAATAGTACTTTTAGTAAATATGCAGGTAAAACAAGTTTGACACGCTTTCTAATTTCAAAAGCGTTTAATAATTCTTTTGGTTCTTTGTCTATGAAAAATCCAAATTAGGCAACCAATTATTTATTATGTTTTTTCTTCTACAAAATTCATAAGTTCTTTGACATATTTATCTTCATTTGTAATAACCAGAGAAACTAGAAACATGCTTTTAAAAAGTGATTTATGCACATAAAATATGCAGTAAAAATCCGAAAATATAATCTAAAAATTTAAAAATATGCCCTTCTTCTTTGTTAATATGAGGGGTACTATTTATATTTCGGGAATAGCAAATAATAGCAAATATTTTTAAATGAAAATGGCTTTATTTTTATTTTACACACTTTTGCTTTCGTTCAGACTATTTCTCAAAGCAGTTTTTCCATTCCAATTCGATGTTTTGACTGCTTAAAAGTTCACCTGTTTGACGAGATGTCTAAGAGCTCGCTTTGTCATAATGGAGAATGATTCGTCTTCGGCGGTTGGTTTTACATATTTCTCAGAAGACTTCCCACAAACAAATTGTCGTGTACTACTCAGAACTGACCGTCCTACATTGCTCAAGCGTAACTCATTCGTCCGAAGAAATAGGCGACCATTGGCTTAGCTGTGCTTTTTTCACGTACGACTTTTGTCGGATTTAGCTCGTCTTGGAATACCCACACGGTCGATTGATGTTTTGTTTCCGGCTCATACGCATATATGGATGATTCGTCACCTGTCACGATTTTCGAACTTTTCAATCATTTCCTTACAACAATCGACATGACCCTTTTTTTGAGCGATTGACAAATTATGGGGCAACAATTTTTTTTACAACTAAGTTATTGAAGTGGAACTAATGTGGACAGATGCCTCTATTTCACAATATGTCACATGACGATCTTGCATTATCAGTTTACTCACAACAACCGATCTTGGACGACAATCACGGAATTTGTCGGCGACCGAACTAGGACCACAATTGAGTTGACTATACCAGCGGCATACGGTGGTTTTTGATGGTGCTTTTGCGCCATACAAAGAACTGAGTTCATCGACACATGCTTGTTGAGATAATCCACGCCGAAATTTGTGAAAAATAATCCAACAAAACAAATAGCACTTGTACATTTAAACGTTGTGAGTACGTTTATGCTAGAAAATGTCAAACTTTATTATGGTGTTACCAGATTTTAGCTATTGACATTAGTATTGCCAGTTCCCGAAATATAAATAATACCCCTCGCAGAAAAAAAATTCTACTTAAATTTTTAAGGAGATCTGAATAATAAACAACAAAATATTGACTTGAATTCTTAAATGCAAAGCGTTGTCTATTACATCTTAGCAAACTTTTAAAGGAACATATTTCAAGGATAACATTTACTCAAGATCGTGTTTTAAAACTAGATTTGAAGAAGATGCTTTAAGTTCATTTGTTAGATATTGTTGGCATATACACTTCACTGCATTAAATAGTTGGTTAATGCATAATATGTTTCGGCTTAGTTTTAATATTTAATTTTGTATTACCATCTTCCATCTGGTCAATATTCTGAAGCGTCTCAGTTAATAGTATAGGTGCTCAACTAATAGTATAGGTAGTTTAGCAGTTTTTTATATAACTTTTCAACGTAACCGAAATTTGCAGTAATAAAAAAATCAGTTTACTTTTTAGATTTACATTTTTTAGTTCATTTATTTGCCATTTGCGTACTATTTAATGCGCTTAAAACTTCTAAGATCTCTTCATAATTGTAAACGTCCTTAATGAGCTAGAACTGGTTCGAGGCCTGGATAAATTAATAATTATTTCTAATTGTTGCTTTCAAGAACTTTTTGCTTTCAAGAATATTTGCAATTGCCTTGTTTACAGTTTCGAGTTAATCTTCAAGACGTTCGCATAAGCAATGCAGTACATGATCGTTAGTTTATGGCTTTGGCAACTTTTATTATATACGGAGCAGTGTCTGTGGCAAAAAGCAAAATCATGTTTAAACTTACGTCCAATATCTTTAACGAATCGGCAATTGTGCAATTGTAAAGTGATTGGTCTTGTCAAATTAAGAATTTTTGCTTAATGCTTCTTTGTCACAGTGTAAAAAAGGGTTGGGAATAGGGAATAGGGTATATTCAATTTCAGTAGTATTTGGTTTACAGAATATACTCGCCTGTTAAGCGGTAATAAACGTAATTGAGGCGCAAAAAATTTAATTCACAAATAATTAAAAATGACTTGGTCAGAACTTAAAATAAAAAATATTTAAGAGCACAATTATCCAAATATGCACTAAATTGGTTTAAAGTGATCTTTAAATACAAAAAAAAAGACGAAAACATGCTGTTAAAACTGAAATATGCAAACAAATGCTGTAATAAGCGAAATATGCAAAAGTGTGTACTAACAAATCAATGCCAAAATTCATAAAAATGTATGAAACGGATAAATATCTTACATCCGACGTGAATGGTTGCATGAAGAAAAACGATGCAATTGCATATTTTTGGTTTCCCTGGTAATAACAAAACAAATAATTTGTAACATTTCGATTCGGTTTTTTTCACAAAAAAATTATTGAAAATATTTATTAAAAAGTGCATTGAACTTGACTACTATTGTTGGGTGATTAGCATTCAACACAAAATGATCGAAAAATATGAAACGAGAAGAAGAAAAAACTGTGAAAATCTATTACAATTTTTAACAATCACTCCGTTAATCATCTCCCTACATATTGCACTTCCTATCTCTCATCCGCCCCTTAAACTTTGTTTCGTTTAATAGTTCTATTATTATTATTACTGTTATATTTCCATTTTATTTTATTTTTTCTTTATTAAATTTAATTAAAGATTTCAACTCATGTTTTTCAGGGTGTCTTCTATTCAGTACTCAGATCTCTGTTTTTCAATTTTAACACAATAGCCTCTGATACAAATATTTTGTTTCTATTAAGTTCTTAGTATTTTTTGTTTTGGAAGTGTAAAAATTTATTAATGCAGTTTCCAAAAAAATAAAACAGAAAAATGTAATAATTTTTTGTTAAACATAAAGATATGCGTTCTTTTTCAATTAATTTCAATTAAGCAGCTACTGCACACACTCAATTCATTACTTGTATGTTAATACTCGTATATATCAACCATTCACTTATTCATTCATTTACTTATTCATCCATCGAAGCGACCGACTCTGACTATCCAGCCATGTATGTACGTACACTCCGGTTCAACAGGATAGAACCTCTAAATTATTTTTTTAAGTACCATAAATCGCGAATACGGAAACAATAAGTGAAAATTTTTTAGCAAATACTTTAAATGATAAATTAAACTCAAAAATTAAACCAAAGCTCATTGTATTAGTACGTTTTTTCATCTTTCTAGTCAAGCAAAAAATTTTTAGCTAATTTTTTGGTTCAACAGTATTGAACCACTTTCAGAATAAAATTCAAGCTAAAGTAAGTGGCTACAGCTTGCTATTGTTACGTTTTAACATTTTTTTAAAACGTTTGAGTTCTTTTTAAAAGCGTCAAAATAAAATAAACACCACGTTGTTGTAGATTTACAGTTTTTATTTTCTCACTTTCTTACAGTATACAATTACAACTATACAGTCACCAACTTTATTTATCTTGCACTTAATATTCGTTTATACAACACTTTTATTTACGCCTAAACACGACTTTGTTTTATGACAGTAAACCAATAACTATCTCGACGTAGGCAACTGCCTAACTGCCTACATCTTGGAAATTACGGAAATGTCTCAAACGCTCTCATATCCTCTATTTTATATTCGTTAATTTTAAACATGTAAGATTGATTGTCAATCCCGATAAATACACATATCAGTACGGCAATACCAGAGTAACACATTATCGACCTTGACACAAATCAATAGACAAAAATCCCACAATACAGTCCCAAAGGCGCTAATATGGTGTATTTTTTTTTTGGTCATTTTTATTTTAGTAACACTATATTAAAGCAGGGGGAAAAGGTCATAAAGCTCCTCCGAAGTGATAAAAATTGATGTTTACCACTTTGAAGTATATTTTCATCCTAAAATCGCTAAAAAAAATCGCATAGAGCAATAAAGTGGTAATGAATTATTTCAAAAATCGTGAAACCCAAAACAAAATCCAAGAGAAGTACCTTTTAGCTTTAACGGTACAGAACAAACAAGAAATTAGGTGAACTGCTTAAAATTCAACTCACTTGATCCCTAAAATAAAGCATTTAGCTTGAGTAAATGCTAGTAAATCAGCATTTCGACATGCTATCTAAATCGGCGGATATTTACAATTCCGAAACCTAAAAAAAGCTCCAAATGAATACAACTCTCTAAGAACAACGGCTTCAATTTATCAAAGACCATATGACATGGAAAGTTTTCTTATTTTGGCATGCAATGGCGGCTCTAAAATTGTTTCTATTTACTAGACTAGAAAAATATGAAAAAGTGCTAATACACTGATCTTGGGCTTAATTTTTGAGCTCGGGTTTATCATTCACTTATTATATTCGTATTCGCGATTTATGGTACATTAAAAAAGTGCTTCTATCATGTTGAACCGGAGTGTATATCATCTACTCATCTATGAATTTATTAAAATTTTCCTTTTTTATCCCTCTCTCTTTCTCTGTTGTTTTTGGAAATATTTAAAAAATTTAACGAGTATCTGAAGTTAGAATTTAAGAAGTTTTTATTGGAGGTACTTTTTCTGCTTTATTTATGTTTATTGATTTAATAGTTAAATTAGGGTTCAAATGCCTTGAGGGATAATATTTTTAAAAACACATTTATTAACTTTGCGATCTATAGTATTTATTAAATAAAACTTATTATTTTATTAACAAAGGGACCAAATTAAACACGTGTTTTGCGACTTATAATATCTCAAAATTTGATAAAAATATCCAGAGAAACACTCCGTTTCGTCGTAAGTAAATTCGGTTTAAGTTCAACGTCTTCCATTACATTAGACCGAATTATATTGGTATGCCTATGGATAAAGCAAGGCATTCGCATTGAAAGTGTTAGTTGCGTTCAATTGCTTCCTTAGATCATCTTTATCTTACATTAACAACAATTCTCAGTTATTTTTAAAGTTTCTTAGTGGGCTTGTAATTACTAATTACCGAATCTAGTTCAAAATGCTAGCCGCTTCTGGTAGCAAATCTGCTCTTTAATTCTTCTCGTAGTTAGTTTAGATACCTAAGATAAATATTATGCTGCTCACAAAGAGCTTTCCAAGTTCCTTTTCGAAGCTAAATAGTAGCGATATTGTTATTTGCCTTGTCGCTATGGCTATTGGGTGAATCTCCGTTTCAAAAATGTATACTAAGATCTCAAGCAGAAAGCTTTTTACAGTTTCTACTCATTTATAATTCTTTGCTTTCGATATTCACAATCATGGCCCACTTCTTATCCACAACATTGTTACCTGTTTCATTGTTAGTTGTGTAAACTGTTTGCACGCTATTCTCATTATTAAAGATCGCAACAAGCCGGATAACAAGACAATTCACAACCATCTACAATATCATTTTTATAAATTCACGTTATAGCGAATGCTCTGTATATGTAATTATAAATATTAGGTGTTCGAAAAAGTTTGGTTATAAATTTGACAAAAATGAAACACTTTTTTTATATTCGAAATGATTTTGATTAAACCAAATATGTACTGTATTGATCGATAACCTTTTGCCATTTTTGGGCTAAAGTCATTATTCCATCAGTGTAGAACTTCTTGGTTTTCTGAGCGAAAAACTGATCCAATTGCGTTTTGCAAACCTCTAGAGAATATGAATTTACACCATTAAGAGAGTTCTGCAGACATCAAAACAAATGATAATCTGAAGGCACAAGGGCGAGGCTATGTTTAAAACTTCCCAATCAAACGGCGGTGTGGTCTGGCATTGTCATGATAGAAGGCTGTCACCAAAGGCTGAAAATCTCATAATGATTTCTTCAGAAACTGCAATGATGAGAAGAAGCAGTCTACAGGATATATGTTTTACCATTGCCTGGAATTTGATCAGTTAATGCTGTCTCTGTTTGGTTGGAGTATATTCTACGACAAAAATATTCTTACAATTTGCGATTTAGACAAAATCCATTTTATTTCATTAAGTGATTTATGAAAACTGGCCAGGAGTTAAGTGGACCGTGGTATTATAGTAGATATGTGGTAGCACAACAGAAACTACCTTTTAGATTTAAGTGAACTGTGTCGCGTACAACTAAGGATGTCAGATTGATTGGATGTCAATTCTGACCTTTTTAGTTGAATTGCTTGCTCAAACTAGTTAATTATTGATAGTAGAGATCAGAATCAATCGTTTTATCAAATAGTAGAAGCTCATAACAAACAATTCCCTTACAATCCCACCAGACACACAGCTTTACCTTTCTTAGTGTCATTTTTAGCTTGCCACCGTATATCAAGCTTCACCTTACTTCGTTCGTGATCTTTTTCGCACATTATTCTCGTACACGTTCCACTTTTCATTGACCGTAATCATTCGCTTAAGAAATGTTTCGATTTCGTTCCGTTTGAGCAGCAAATTCACAGTTAATTCATATGGTACCCAACATCGAGCTTCTTAATATATCCAGCTTTCTTCAGATGGACCACGCTGCTTATGTGCCGGAAATTCTCAATTTTTTCCACGATTTCATCGACATTTTTGTAATTGGTCAGTCGACCAAATTGAGATGCATTTCAGATCGAAAACAAGGAAACCACTTCGCTGCCGTTTTTCTAGTTACAGTCTCTGTAAACTTCACAAGTTTTTTCAACAGCCTGCGATACGTTATTACCTTTTCTATAATAGATCTGTATAAAAAGGTACTATAAAAGTATTTATTTGGGTATTAACATATGAAGTCAAAGAAAATCTAAGAACAGGGTGACTGAGAAAATTTCAAAATTATTTGTAAATTTTCGTATTGATCGAAATAATTAAAAAGTTTTGAATATACGTACAGTAAATAGTACGAACATATTCGTGGGACACAAATTAAGCAACAATATGTTGTTGGGCATATATTAAAAAAAAAAAAAATACTTTCACTGGTAGCACTTGAGATGTAACCACTTTTAGAAGAGCTTCTACGTTGTTAAAAGCTTGTTGCTGTTGCAGCCACAGACGCTCTCCTCTTATGAGGACGATGTTGATGCTACCATGTTGCAAATTTATAGAAGAGACCACTTGACAGATACATATATTCCCGGTTGTAAAAACATCCCTTTCTTTAGAAAACAATGAAAGACTCAATTGCAATTGTGTTCAGTCACACAAACTTGGACGGGACCTCAAAACACTTGAAACTCGGCATGAACAAAGATTCCTATGGTTAGGAGAAGTGGCAGTAAAATGTAAGAAATGAAATAAAATATAATAATTTTATTAATATTTGAATAAATTAATAGTTTAGGGGTTGAAAAATTATTTTAATACTGTAGCTTTTCTCTTATGTTTATACACCATACATTAGATGAGCTTCAGTAGCGTTTCTATACAATCAACGATAAAGTAACACTTTAAAAGCGTTTTTTTTTTTTTGTTTAACAAAAAACGGAGTTCTCACGCATCATTGAATGTTTAATATGAAGAAAAAATAAAAATAAAAAAATAGATGTCATGAGTACAACATATTTTGATTTAAATAGTAAATACAAGCAGCAGAACTTTTAACACTTAAACGGTTATATATTGTTACGAAAATAAAACTGCCCAAATGGAAAATACACCATATCAGGGACTGTATTGTGGGATTTTTGTCTATAGGTTTGTGTCAAAGTTGATAATGTGTTACCCTGGTATTGCCGTACTGATTTGTGTATTTGACCGCATTGCCAATTCGACCATCTTTGGGTAACACAATCTCACATGTTTAAAATAAACGGATATAAAATAAAGAAGATGAGAGCATTTGAAACATTTCCGGAATTTCCAAGCTGTAGGCATTTAGGAATATATGTAAAGATTCTGCTTTGCCTACGTCATAAAATAAAGTCGTGTTTAGGCGTAAATAAAAGTGTTTTAAAAACGAATATTAAGTTGCTGTATTAAGATAAAGTGAGAAAATAAGGCTGTAAAACAACAACAAGTTAGCGTTCATTTCATTTTGACGTAAAAGAAAACAAGTACAACAAATACAGTAACGATAGTCTTGTCCATGAAAATCGGATATGATTTTAAAAAAATCTATATTATTTTTAGTTCCTCTTGCCCTATAAAGAGCATAGGGCCTCAACAAAATTTCTCCAGTCATCTCTTCTTGATGCTATGTCCTTAATTTCATTCCAGCTCTTTAACGCTGGCGAAGTCTCTAAGTCTATCATATTTGCCTGCATCAGGTGTGGACGAGACGGCCTCTCCTTCTGCTACCTTGCGACATAACTAGGTGGTCTTTGTAACGCATATCCAATCCATCACCATTTCCTCTTTCGTTTTTTCAAGTGGATTTCATTTTGATGAGTACGTGCCCATAGTCGTTCGTTCGATAATCTATAAGGTCAGAACATTTTCAGAAGTCGTCTCAAGAAGTTATTGATGAAAACTTGCGATGTGATTACGTCTCCAGCGTAACCCGGCGTTTACACATGAAAGTGCCAGTTCGAAAACCCGCACTTGCTGCTCAACTTGCGAGAGAATTTGCTTGCAAGTGAATTTTTGGCACTTGCGGCAAGTAAAATGACAAATGAAAAAACTGTGTTACCGAGGTTGAGTTTTGTATAAATTTATAGCTGTGTTTCACTGTATTTATAAAAAATTATAAATAAAAAACAACAATACTGTTCAATTACGCATAAAGGTACATATTTCATGCATTATGCTTAGCAAAGTATTTTGCCAGTAACTTTATGAAATTAGAGACACGGCAATACTGGATGCAAAAAATATTACCCTGTCGTAAAGCTATTTGCATTAGATGCTTGCGCTTCGTGAACATTTAGAAAGTGAGCTTGCAACTGGCTGTGTAAATACTCAAGTTAGTTGCAAGATTTTTGGTTATTTTTTCGCCACTTGCATGTGTAAAGGCAGGGTAGAGTTTCACACCCATATAAAAAAAACGGATATCACACATGAGAATGTTAGTTTTAGTCCGAGTGGGGAGAGATGGTGATTTCCATATTGTTTTGAGTTGTCCGAAAGCCTGGCGAGCTTTCATGACTCCATTTGAGACATCATCAGACGAGCCTCCAGTCGATGTTATTATGCTTCCCAAATAGCTAAAGTGGTTCACTTCCTGGAGATGGATGTTTTGAATAGAGAATGTTCACTCTCATTAATTTCGTCTTGTTCACGTTTCTGCAACCTCATTCTCCAACATTCCAAGGCTTGCCGCTATAGTATATTGGGCAGACTGTGAATCAGAAGGCATATGTCGTTTGCATAGTCAAGATCAGCCAGATATCCACCTAGTCTCCATGTTATGCCTCTGTAGTTGCTCGTTGCATTTCTCATAACGATGTCTAATACCACGTTAAGGCGTAACGGCTATAAAATGCAGCCCTGTCGCACATCAGATTCAACGGAGATCTTGTCGCTCACACAGTTTCGTTCTTGTACGGGCGAGTGCTTTCCATATAGTGGGGTAAACAAGTTTATCAAAAGCTTTTTCGAAGTTGATGAAGACTAAGTAAAGGGGATCTCTATTTCACTGATTGCTCAATTATATTGTGGAGGCAGTAATTTAGATCTAAAAATCTCTATTGATGATATTTGCAATCACTTTATTAACCATGCTTAGTAGTGTGATCTTCTATAGTGCACTTTAATGTATCCATTTGGTTACACGTTATATTATAGGGTTAAATATACAGAAGAAAAAGTGCAATCATTTGAGAAACCACAGAAATAGCAAAATAAATACAATTTTCTTAAGTCCCAATTAAAGCCAGAAAATATTAATTTTTATCAAAAACTCAAAAAAAAAAAAATCTTTTCACTCATTGATTATTTAAGTGGTTTTTCTTCTTGCCTCTTGCTTGAATCACATTCAATTTCGCGGAATTAGCATTCACTGTAAATCCAAACAAAAGAAGGTTATACAAATTCAGGCCTGTGAGGTCTGTATTTTTATTTTTTTTTTTATTTTTTGGGCAGAATTGTTAGACCTAAATGTCAGTTATTGCGACATTTGAGAATTTCATTTTAGTTTTTCGTCCTATTTTTTATTTGTTTACAGAGTATAACAGACCATGTTCGTGTTGCGTGCAACATAAAGAAGTTTGGTTTTTAAACAAAGACTGTATTTAGGGTCATTTAAGGGGATTTACAAGCAAACACAATTGTGGTCGCATTAGCACACTTTAAGGGGCGATATTATATTCTTATTTCTGCTTGTGCATCCTTGCCTTTGATTGAGATGGCAAATAATAGGACTTTGTAATCGATTGGTATACAAAACACTATATATGTGATATGTCTTTATATGTGGTTCGTATGATAAGTTAATAAAAGGGTTTGTAAGACGATAATGCCTGGCATTATGCGCTTGTAGTTGTGATAAAGAAATTATTTTTTATCGATTGGCTTTTTAAGGACTTCTTAAACCAGCCTCGCATTTATATCGCATGTACATACATAGCTGTTCTGTATAGCTGTTATGGTAGGTTCTGTGTCCATTATCAGGCCTTGAAAATTGTGCATACGCATGTAAGAGTACATACTCGTATGCATAAATGTTAAATATTTTTTTTTTATCGTTTTTATGTTTCCTTATAACAATTTTCTTGTGAATTGATAAAAATATTAAATGATTATGGAAAACAATATGTGTAGTAGACCCATATGAATAATATCTTTAAGGGCATGTCTTAAAATTGTAAAATCTGTCTGTTTTTATTTTTGGGTTATTTAATATCAAAAATTTCTATGGATTTTCTCTAGGGTATAGATTACAAAATTGAAAAATTTCATATTGAAACTTATACTCTATCTACCAGCTACACTAAGTAAGGCATTTCATTCATTTGTTACATTCTTTTCAACAAAAAAAGTCTTTTGTTCTGCAAATTTTCGTTTTATCGACAAAACAAATACTCGTACAATATATCCTCTCTCTCTCTCTCTCTTTCACTCTCTACAGTACAGTTACTGTATCATAAGGCTATCTTATCCAGACTTAGTGTGTGTATGTGTATCAAAGTGCAAGCGATACGTTTTGTTTCGAATGCAAATTTGTGGATTTTAAAAACATTTCTATTGTTATCGAATCGATATCGAATATGTCCTTTTTTCGTTATTTTTTTTTCTTTCTTTCTTTTCTTACTCGCCTGAATTTTGAAGTATTTTCGCATTGTTTCTTGTGATTGAATAATTTCGTTTTCTTTCTTTTCTTAAGATTCAATTATAAAGTGGTTACTCGAAATAATACAAAAATGAAATATCGTTTTGATCGATTACATTATTTAGAGCTGTTGAGTATGTCAAATATCCTTTTATACCATTGCCATTATTATTCGTTGCATTTAAACGCCTTAAGGCGTTCTCTGATTTGCTTACCTTAACTGTTTGGAATGGAAATTGTATCGATTTGAGTGATTGAATGAATACTTCATGGCGGTCACTTGAAAAATATGTACATACATATGTAGTTTCAATAAAAGTAGAATATTTAAATGATTGAATAAATAATTGGCATACGCAGCTGCTTTCCATAATGTCAAAAATAACATGTAGTTTTAGAGAAACAATTTTAAATGCATATGATAAAAGTCCTTCATGGTTTTTATGTATCTGCGACAAGGAACCGGAACCGGCATTTTGGGTAAGTAAAATACACTGTGAAACTGTGCAAAAATGAGGCAATGTTAGTAAAATTTGTGTAAATGTTCGCATATTTTTCTACCTGTTTTACAAAAAGAAAACTTTTTGCATTTTTTTGATTCAATATTTTGTCATCTCTTAAAAAATTAAAAAGCATTACTTTATAAGGTTCTCTTATTCAGAATATATCGAGCTCTTTAACTTAATTGCATTGCCTCATTTTTGCACCAGCCAAAAAATACCGAATTAACTGTGTAACAGTAGAAAAATGTTTGCATTTATTATTATAAGTTTGGAAAAGATTGTATTCTTGCTAAAGTGAAAAATAAAAAGTTAAATGAAGCCCTTATTTATTGATCTAAAAGACACAGTTCCAAAAAAGGCTAAAACTGGTGATTTAATTCGAAAAATCGCAAACTTTTTTAATATAGGACAGCGATCAGTGGCTAGAATAATTGAGAATTACAAAAATTCTATTCCGGATAACAGTTTTCGAGCAAAAAATTGTAGTCCGAAAACAATTACTGACACTGAAGTCAGACCCATTGGAAGTTCTTTCTGATCTATCTGGCATTTTCCTTTCTGAGTAAGAGAACCAAATAAAGTAATCACAATGTGATTAAAAAATATTTTTTACTAATTCACTATATCTTTTTTCAATTGTTTCTTTTAAGTGAAAATAAGTCGACGCTTTATTAACTTTAAATCAAAGTGATGTGCAAAAGTAAAAATGTAGTTGTGTTAGTGAGAACATGGAAATTATTCTCTCAGAGAGAGAAAAGTTGATGTGTTAAAAAAAATACAACCGCTGCACATGTGCACTTTTCGCTAATTCAGTGACAACTAAAAGCAAGAGCGTAAGAAACTTTTTAAATCATTTGTTTGTGCCTTAAAAAAATTTGCGTACTTTCATTCATACATGTGCATTCGTCATTGTCTCATTGCCTACTAAAAGCAAGAGCGTAAGAATACGTGGGAGTTGATCGAGGACAAAAGTCCCATGAAAAGCTCATGACTGCTTTAAATTAGAAAAATGTCCTGAGAAAT
The DNA here is from genome assembly GCA_023159175.1 of Wohlfahrtia magnifica. Lineage (NCBI taxonomy): Eukaryota > Metazoa > Arthropoda > Insecta > Diptera > Sarcophagidae > Wohlfahrtia > Wohlfahrtia magnifica. The sequence continues at coordinate 378,647 of JAKWBJ010000227.1, read as the reverse complement.
AATTTATTTACATATATACCATACATACACAGTTCCCGCAACATCACAAGTGAAACAAGGTAAACTTATCTCAATCAAAGTGCTACACTCGGTTCTAAATGGTCCGCCATCTAATGTTTTTTTTTCAACTAATGCTTATTTCATGAATGGTAACACTTAGCTCATGCCTGATTTGACAGATAATTAATTTTATCCTACCGCTGAACGAATATGAACGCTGGGAAATATTGCGACATTACTTTGAAAATCATGGTAATGTTGCAGAATGAAAAAAGAGAAAAATCATCTTTTCAGATGAAGCTCATTTTGATCTTGGCGGGCATGTAAACAAGCAAAATTGTCGCATGTGGGGCACAGAAAACCCGCACGCATACATTGAAAAGCCGATACACCCAAGACAAGTCACTGTTTGGTGCGGATTTTGGTCCAGAGGCATAATTTGGCCATTTTTCTTCGAAAATGAGCAAGGAGTGGCCGTCACAGTCAATGGCGATCGTTATCGGGCCATGTTGAACAAATTTTTGTTCAAAAAAATTGAAGAGGAGGATATTAACAACATTTGGTTTCAACAGGACGGCGCTATGTGCCACACAGCCGAAGCTACACTCGATGTTTTGCGCCCTGTTTTTGAAGATCGCATATCAGCCGCAGAGCTGATGTCATTTGGCCAACTCGGAGCTGCGATTTGACACCATTGGACTATTATTTGTGGGGTGCCGTCAAAGATAAGTGTTACGCCAACAAGCCAGAGACAATTGACGCTTTAAAGGACAATATTTGTGAAGCCATTAGTGAAATACAGCTGCACACAATCGATATTGTGCTTAAAAATTGGACCGATCGTGTAGGCTACTGCATGGCCAGCCGAGGCAGCCATTTGAATGAAATTATTTTTCGTTATTAACCGGAAGGATTGTACTTTCAAATAAAAAAATAAAAAATTTATTTGACGGACCCTATATTTTATAAAATGTCAGATGCCTTAACTAGATAAGTTATTAAGGCGCAATACTCATAACCAGTCGCTAGCAAAGTTGTGAGGTGATACCGCTGATTGAAACTGTCAGATAGTCTGGCTTGGGATTGAACTGAGGACATACTAAGAGATAATTTCATAATTTTATTACATTTAAATATAAAATCAAAAAAAGTAAAAGTTTATTGCTAAATGTTTGTATAATGCAACATTAGTATTTTACTCTAATCTGCTGCTTTTTCACATGTCAATACAATTTAATACAAAACCCGCATTATAAAATTCCCACTAAAATTATTGTCTAAAAATTACATAACAAAAAAAAAATATTTAAAAAAATTTTCTTTTATGCGGAAAATTTTCACAAAAATTTTTTGAAACTTTATATGGTAAAATAACCCTTAAGGGTTGAAGTTCATAGGAAGTATTGTTTTTAAATTCAAAAATGGAACTCTTTAAAGAAAAGAAGAAAAAACTCCACAAATCTTAATGAAAATTGAAAAATTGTTTTGTAAGTAACGATTTAATTAGAAAATACGAAAAGTATTATGAACGAAGTTCAACGCCATCATAATTACGTTTACAATTATAATTACGATTATTCATTGCATATATATTATGTATGTGAGAGAAAAAAAAAATTAAATTTATTCTCACAATACAGACAAACATATGCACACACGAATATAAAGTACTGCGCCAAGAACGAAAAATAATCGTATTTTTTAAAATCCAATGCGCAGGCGCAAATAAAAGAAAATATGAATATTTGACACTTTATGAGCAGCTCAGCCTGGCTCTCTTTCTCCCTCTCGTTTTTTTTTTTTTTTTTTTGCAATAAAACCATTTTTGATCCTACGCCCGCAGCTTTTTTTTTCGAAAAATATCTTTTTTTTTTGGTTCTCATTGCTGTAAATGAGTGTTGGTTGGTTGATTGTTGGTTGTTGGTTGCTGTGATTTTAAATTAATTTCCTTATTAATGTCTACGAGCGATAGGCATTCGTAATAAAATTAAATAAAAAGAAAAGTAATAATAATGAGAAGAATGTGAATGTGAGACTCGCTACATAATGTCATACAATATACATACATACACATATAGTTTTAATATTATGGTCAAAAGATCTATTTCTCTCAGTTCACAGAGATTAAAACTTCCCTCTTATTGTGATTAATAGAGAAACAATTTAAATTCTTTTAATACTTTGCCCTACTGGAAGAGCAAAGGTTATATTGGCTTGTTAGTGACTTTGCCAGGGGTCATATTAAGACATACATATATAATTTTGAATACTAATGAAATGAGTTATCAAAAGAGTTACTATTATTGGAGTACTGGAGTACGAAATCATGTGAGGATCATGAGAGTTTGTTTTTAAATATTTTCATTTTTTACAAAGTCAAAGGGATGTTGCTCGTCTTAATGTAAATAATCCGTTTGGCCCTGATTGGATATCTGCAGTATTCTTAAAGCAATGGCTTTATACACTTCCACATTCATTAGCTGATATATTCAGTGCTTCCTATGGTGCCAGCTTATTCTATCGTAGTTATTAATCTGTATAAGCGATTAGGATTGTAACTCTAAAAACTACCGCTAAAGGCTGTTTGTTCCAAATTGTTGGTGTGTTTAATAGTACGGATTACATAGGCGGCTATCATATCTTAATTTTGCTCTTCACAGGATAAGTTTAGCAAAATTATTGATTTGTGTTACATTGTATTTTTGATGTCGGGGGTCACATCAATATTGTTATAGATAAGATTCAAGAAGAAAAACAAAATATTCCTTTTTAATGATCGATCGATTGAGAGTTAATAAAATAACTTTTTTTGTACATCTATTCGTATATCTAATTTGGGGGAAAACCCATAGTTCCATAGCAACTAAGAATCTTCTTATATAGGGAGCTTTGAAGAGCTTTCGAATTTGATTGAAAAAACACAAAATTTGGAGAAGTGTGTGAAATCTTCATTTGAGTCGATATATAGTATATTACATTAATTCCCATAACATTCCATGAAGGAACAAGCGGGCTTCTCTCAGTCAATGAACTGCACCAGATTCTATTTTTAAACTCATTGAAAGGAACCTACAGTTTAATGCCGGCTCCGAACGGCAAATGCATTTAGAAAAGTTTTCAATAGTATTCATACTCATAACCAGTTACTAGCTAATGTTATGAGGCGATACTGCTGTCGAAAAACTGGTATTGAACCGACGACCTTCTGGTTGGTAGGCGGGTGTCTTACCCCCCATACCACAGCGGCGCACAGGAGTGGATAAAACGGTCCATATAATTTAATGTCTAAAGTCGATTTAATATAAATAGTGATTGCAGCTACGCCTCCAATGGTTCATACCCTGTGTCCAAGTTTGGCATACCCTCTCCAACATGTCGGTCGATATCTCACGGATATATTCTTCAATATTGGCTTCCAGTGCGCCAACCGTTGTGGGCTTGACCCTATAGACATGAGCCTTAACACAGCTCCACAAAAAATGGTCTAAAGGTGTTAAATCGCACGGTTTAGGCAGCCGATAAACGCTAAATAAACTGTTCACCGAACTCGCCTCTCAATTAAGCCATAATTAGGCGTGCTGTGTGGCACGTGATACCGTCTTGTTGAAACCACATGTCAGCCAAGCCTAGCTCTTCCCTTTTGGGCAAAAAAAAATTATAATCATCGCACGGTGGTAGCGCTCGCCATTCACAGTAACGTTCCTGCCTTCGTTGTCTTTGAAAAACTACGGTCCAATGATGCCACCGACCAATAATCCACACTGAACAGTGCATTTTTTGGGAGGCATTGTTAGTTCTTGCAATGCTTCTGGCTGCTCCTCACACCATATACGGCAATTTGGCTTGTTCATGTATCCATTCAACCAGAAATGAGTTTCATCGCTTAACACTGTTTTCTGATAAAAAAGTATGAGTTTTGAACATGAATTTTGATAATAAAATTAAAAACATTTTTTCGCTAATTTTGGTCAAAGTTAGGTAGGTACCTGTATTTAATTTTGAGTAAAATCAGCAAATAGCTAACCGATCGATGATCATGATTTAAAGCTCTTTTTTTATTCTCAACATTTAAAGCTTTAATTTAAGTACTTAACCTCTAAAAAAGAAGTGCTCTAATTTTGCGCAAAAAAATTTTTTTTTCGCAGCTAAGTTGTGAACAACTCCGAAACTGCTGAAAATACTAAAATATTATATTCCAGTGATTTATAGGAAATTTTGATTTCATGATTTGATTTTATGGCAAAAAAACTGAAAGGGGTTTTTTGCTGTAGACCAGTGTAATCTGCAAGCGCTGTTAGTAACATGTTACACGAAAACAGCTGAGCTGCAAAACACAGTGTTACCAAAAAGAAAGTTGCTAAAAATCAGCTGTTTGTTGTTTGTTTATGCCTTATGAATAGCTAAATGGCTGAACCGATTTTCTTGCAATTTTTACAGTATCTCTCTGTATGTCTGGAAGAAACTATAGAACGTCCGCGATATCCGCAGCTGACAGCCAAAGAAAAAATTATTGGCGACGTTTTTAAAAGGATAATAAATGTAAATGCAAAATTAGGAGTGTTTTTTAAAAATTATTATTTTTTAATTGTTTTTCAATAATATTACCAATTTTGAATTAAAGATTAATGACGAACACATTACATTATTCATTGAAGCTTTTTAGTATTTGCTATACAATACAGTGTTTGCAAAAATTATCGAGTGATTTGAAATCAACACAAAAGAGTTGATTGAATTGAAATCATTTTTTGTGCACAGAACACCTTTTCGGTGATTTGAAGTCACTTCGATAAAAAGTAGTTTCTAGAACATACCTGTATATTTTGAGAGCGGTTACAGCTACATTTTCAGGAATTCCTCTGATTGAATTCATAGTCAAGATAAAGTAGGCGAAATTGGACAAGTGGTATACACACTAAGTATTGATTTCTATACCGCAAGGCTCTGTTCTTTCTCCTACTCTTTTTCTAATATTTCTTAACGACTTTCTTCTTCTCACTTCTAATCCTACCTACAGCAACATTTGTTACTCATATTCTTTTGATCGTAGACCGAGCCTTTGGAGATTGGGGCAAGAAAGATGAATATGAACGACACACTCACAAGTGACCTGGTGAAAATCTCCGATTGGGGTCGTGCGAACAGGGTCGATTTTAATGCACGCAAGACTCAATGTTGTTTTTTAACACACAGACGTGATTGTGTGTTTTCATCTGTGTCAACGGGTAATGTGGATTGAGGAATCAATCAATCTCTTGATATTCTGAGCATGAGAATTCACTGGAATGTTCGTTGGAATGTTCACACATTTCAAGTGTCAAAGGAAGCATTCATGTGCCTTGGTTTTTTAAGACGGTGCAAGAAATACTTCACTCCATCTGATCTCCTTAATATTTTCCAGACCTATATTCGGCCCAAGATGGAATACAACTCTCATGTATGGGCCGGTGCCTCAAAGTATATTTTGGAGCTTCTCGACCGTGTACAGGAGAAGGCGAAGATGCTCATTAATGACGGTAGAGTAGCCAGCTCTATCGATTCATTAGAGCATCCTGGCAATGTGGCGTGTGTTTCATTGTTCTATCGTTGCCATAACGGAATGTGTTCTGACGATATTAAGGAATTTATTCCTAAATATCATATATTTTCATGTAGTACTCGTATTTCTCGTAGAGCACATCCCTTTGTAGTGGATTGTCCAGTGAATCGCACAACGCATTATAGGTCGCACTGTGCGGTTGTAGAACAATTTTCCAGCGAAAGTATTTCCTGCCACTTACGACATGAGTAAATTTAAATCTAACGTCCATAAGCACTACTCCCTCTGTCCTCCTTCCCACAACCTATTTTCCTAGTACCAGTACAATGCACTGCATGAGTAGGGGCCATCCACTGGGTGCTGGTCTTAAGTAAAAAAAAAATGTCGGTTAAAGCAGAATATTTTGAATTTGGTCTAATAGACTTCATACTCAATTCAAATCATAAGCAAAAAGTGGGCGGAATTGGACAAATGGGCGTGGTACCTCCCATACAAACGCAATTTCGGCTGCATTATATTTTGAGAACAGTTAAAGCTAAAGTTTTAGTATTTGGTCTTATTGACTTCATGGTCAATGCAAATCATCAGTCAAAAAGTGGGCAGAATAGGACAAGTTGGGGTGGTACCTCCCATACAAACTATATAAAAATGAATGTGTTTTTGCTTGAAGACTGTATACAGCCGAAAAGCAGAACCAACAGTGCCTTTCTGGAAGAAAAAATGATTGGATTTTGATCAAAAGGGAACAAAATAGGAAAAAGGGTAAAAAGTGTAACTAGCATTTAAGATAATGATTAAGATGGCGGTAGCAAATCACACCGGGTTTTTGCTAGACTATATATATAAAAGAGGACTATAAAGTGCGTTGTAATTGATGTTTTATGAAATGCGCCAACCGATTTTAGTTATTGACGTTAGAGTTTGTATTGCATAGAGTTTGGCACGAGGCTCTCATTTCGAAACTTAATGCTTTTGGTGTCGGTAGTCACTTCTCTCGATTTATATCGAGTTTTCTCAGAGATCGCTATATAAGAGTGGTTATGGATGGGGTCTCATCCGACGAGTTCAGGGTAAACTCAGGGGTACCGCAAGGCTCTGTACTTTCTCCTACTCTTTTTCTAATATTTCTTAACGACTTTCTTCTTCTCACTTCTAATCCTATCTACTCTTTTGCGGATGACAGCAACATTTGTCACTCATATTCTTTTGATCGTGCCAAACTCTATCAAGCATATGTATTGCATATGCTTTAATTAAAAACGAAATTTGTTACATCATTAAAACTGTGTGTGAGTTAGACTAAACCGATTTACAAAGAAATACATACATTGGAAATGTGTCTTTCACTGATTGTTTTTATTCAACTGGGCTGTGCCACGCCCATATAAACTTTTTATTTTTATATATCTATACTTTTAAACGATAAGAGTAAGAGTTTCGGAATTTGGCTCAAATAATTAAACAAAAGTGGGCTGAATTGGATAAGTGGGAGTGGCACCACCCATACAAAATAAATATGCATTTTTGTGTTTTTTTTTTTGGAACGGTAATAGTGAAAAGTTTCGAATTTGGTCTAAATAATTTCGTAGTGAATCCAAATCTTCAGTAGAAATATGGGCGAAATTGAATAAGTTGGTGTGGCACCTAATTTTTGTATATCTAGGTAACAGTAATAGTAAAAGTTTCCAAATTTGGTCCAAATAATATTGTGGCCAATATAAATCATCACCCACAAATTGGGCAGAATTGGCTTAGTAGGAGTGGCACTTCCTGTACAAAGTAAATATTGATTTTATATATCTAGAGAATGACAGATTCTGAACTGAGTCTAAATGACTTGATAGTCAATACAATTCATTAGTTTTAATGCATTCTTTTAAATTTTTTAATGCGGGATACCTTATACTTATAGGTATACAACATCGGGGCTCCCAGCAATGCGTGATGGATTACTCTAGTTGTCTATAAAAATCGACTTGATTGACTTGATTGTTATTTTCCATGTATACTATACCTTCGTACATACATTACATCAGAGAAGAAAAGAGTCAAACTCAATATTATTGTTAAAAATTTAATTGAATTTAATAATTTCGTTCACATTTCGATATAAAAAAACATAAAAAATTAAATATAAATTTGTATTAGCAAAACCATGATAAGCAAGGAAATATAAAGGAATATTATAACAATCAGTACTTAGTAGCTACCCCTTAATAACTATAACCTCAGAATTGACGAAATTGCCCAACAACTACCATTTCCTCAGACATCTCCAAGGACATCAAAATGATGCCATTGTCCAATAATACTCGTATATGTAAACAGACGTTTTATAGGGAAGTTGTAAAATCGTATATGACTTACTACGAGTATATGCATATGAATATATTTTTTATTTATTTTTTTTTCATTTAAAATCAATTACATCCGTTTCCCTGTACTTACGAGTATAAATCTTCATATGAGTGTGTGCACATGTCTGTCTATCTCTCTGTATGGAAATTGATTGACAAAGAACTGTGATGATCATTGTTTTCCAATTTAAGTTTTATTTCCATTCAACATGTGCTGATCAATAGATCCTATTAAATGTCATTAATCTCTATAGACCATGATTGTTTCTTCATCTGTTTTTATATTAAAAAAAAAATAATAATAAAACCAGAACATCGTGAGAATCCTTTAAATCGTTTAAAAGGATTTTTCTAATAATTGCACAAATGAATACGCTTTTGTTATTGCAACAATTTAAATTATCTTGCAATAGGAACAGTAGTTATTAAGGCAGGTTTGTTAAATACATATTTATCTAAACGGCTTGATTATTGGGTTTCTTGTTAAAAACCTGTAAGCCTGTAAGCCTGGCTAAATCCGCTTATGAACGAACATTCCTGTTCTAGTTTCGAGTAATTTAAGGCCACTTTCATTTATTAGTCGATTTCAAAATTTGTTTTGTTCTCTTTTAAACAACATTTAAAACATCATGTTTTGGTTTTTTTGTTCTGTTTTTGTTTGAGTTATAGGACAAATACTGTTTTGGAAATTGAATGTCTTAACAAATGAATTTTTTATTTTTTATTTTTTTTGGTGTATTTTTACTTTTATGGCTGATATTGTCGTTGTTGTTCTTATTTCTGCTGTTGTTATAATCTGCCTTATGTTGAAAATGTTTTTGTTGGTTTTGTTTTATCTCCAACAAAACATCAGCTCAATAGTCGTCTCTTCGAGGTTTTTTCTCTTTTTTTTTGTTTTGTAAAACCCTGCAGGACATTCGGCTTTAAAATGACTTTGTTAGCTGGGAATTTCAAGTTGTACGACTATATGTGAATGGACAGACAGAAAATGTGCGATTGCGTACAAATATTTTGTTGTTGTTACTGTTTCTTCTTTTCGTTTGTATGTTCATTCGCTTTTATGTGTTTTGTAAAATCAGTTTTATATTAAGTTGTTATTTAACCCTCTAAAGGCAGACTACAATAGTTGACTTTTGACTATGGTTTTCCAAATACCAAAGTAAAGATAACCTAGAACGAAAAGTAACTTCGAAGTAGTTATCAAGTAACCAAGTACTTTTTTCTGTTATCAAGGGCATTAGAAACATATGTTTCTATCCAGCGTTTTTTGTTTGTGGTTCTAACCTAATTCACAGGTACAGGTTTGAAGAGGTAATAGCCAATACTCAGTCTTTAAGCAAGAAGGGAGTGCTACGTCTTAAGTGTTGCTATTAATTGTAATCAGAGCTGCCAGATTTGGGGTTCTAACTCCCAAATTAGGGGAAATTTCATTTCCAAAAGGGATGCAAATTTTCATTTAGGATTTGAGGTTTTCATTGGGAATAATAACCAAAAAAGGTGGTATTTTTTGTGGAAATTTGTTAAACATTTATTTTTCTTAATATTCTACAAAGTACAACATACATATAGTTTTTGTTATACCACAAAGTCCAAAAATCATTCTGTGCACTCGGGTACATGCTACATGGACATGATAACATTATGTTATCTTTGGGCAGTGAGTGAGTGATTTAAAGAGCACAAAAAACTGGGCAGTGAGTGATTTTAAAACAACAAAAAACCGGATAAACATTGATAATCTTTTTAATTCAAAGTTAAGTGGTTTTTCTAGTAAAAATACTAAAAATATGTCTTCTTCTATAGGTAAAAAATACTATCAGCGAAAGGAGAAACAAAGGATGAGCAAAAGGTAAATAGCAACAATAAGACTATAGAGTGTATAGCTACACATATGAAGATAACATTAAGTCATTCTAAGATTGACTGATTATGAGATCGATCATTACGTACACATCCCCCGTTTGGTGGGCTAAGGTTGCGTAGGTGGGCGGTCTTTAAAGACAGGCTTATCTGGCTGTAACTGGTGCCATGCTAAGCTGTTCGTGCGGCTCTGCACGTCTTTGTGAAGAAGCGTGATATAAGGAGTGCTTTGATCGTATATTTGATTAGAGAGGGTTCGAAATGTTCCCTAATCTCGGGAATTCGGCACCTTGTGTCAACGCCAGAAGTCTAATAGGGTTCACGGATGGATCGAGAACGGAAGCGGTTGTAGGAGTGGGGGCTACAGAAGGGCATCATAAGGGCACACATAATTATATTTTCGGAAAGTCAGCCAGCACTGAAGGCACCGGCTTTATGTTCGCTAAAATTGGGGTTAGTCGAAAAGTGTTTTGGCTGTCTTCAACCACTTTGTTGACTGACTCCCGAGGATAGGGCTGTCTGCCGCTATGCTATGTTAGGTAAGAGGTCCTCGGTTCAATACCTGTCCAGACCATCTGACAAATTTCAGCAGCGGTTTTAACTTATCAAATTGCTAGCGACAGGTTATGAGTATTTACTCGTACGTTATGAAAAGCATTTCTAATTAATGCATCTGCATTCGGAGCTGGCGTTAAACTGTAGGTCCCTTTCAGTGAGTCTAAAAGATAGAAACTGGTGTAGCTCATTGATTGAGAGAGGTCCGCGCGAATTATCTCTGTACATATTGTATGTACGGAAAGAGTTTCCGCCTTCAAATTCAGATGTCTCTGTAACCCTCAACGATTTTTTTTTTTTTTATATAAGACCAGCACCCAGGGGATGGCCCCTACTCATGCAGTGCATTGTGCTGGTACTAGGAAAATAGGTTATTGGAAGGAGGACAGAGGGAGTAGTGTTTATGGATGTTAGATTTAAATTTACTCATGTCGTAAGTGGCAGGAAATACTTTCGCTGGAAGATTATTCCACAACCGAACAGTGCGACCAAAGAACGAGTTCTCCCTATAATGCGTTGTGCGATTTACTGGACAATCAACTACAAAGGGATGCGCTCTCCGAGAAATACGAGTACTACGTAAAAATATATGATTTTTGGAAATTAATTCCTTAATTTCGTTAGAACACATTCCGTTATAGTACCGATAGAACAATGAAACACACGCCACATTGCGACGGTGCTCCAATGAATCGATAGAGTTGGCTACCCTACCGTCATTGATGAGCATCTTCGCCCTCTCTTGAAGCGAAAACAAACATTCTATTTAATTCAAGAAATTCATTTTCAAAACTTTTAAAGTACTTGTTTTAAATAGGTCATAGGTCAAAATTTAATATTTATTTTAGCGTCTATAATAGCTTGAAATCTTTGTCTCATAGAATGACAGAATTCTTGATAGTACTGAGTGGTGTATTTGCTCATATATTCAGGAGAAAAGTTTTTTTTCTCCTAATTTGGCGTTTGCATAATTTTGACTTAACATACGCCCATAAATTCTCTTTATGGACTAATGGGAAGTTAAATTATGTACAACACCAAAAATGGGAACTTACATATTATCTTCACTGTTACATAGTCAAAGATACATTAAAAATTAATTGTTTAAAAATACTATTTTGTTTAAAGGCATTTCTTTGGCGATTTTTTCTTTTTTGAGAGGATATTTTGGGAAAATGTATCTGGCAGCCATGATTATAACTCGTAGGCTGGCAGGCGTAATGTATCCATATCCGTTGTAAAGAACACTGCTTTATGTCCGAACGATGAGCACGTTAATAAAGGGTCCTCCAAATAAAATTTTTTTTTTTGAAAATGCTTTAAAAAAAAACTACTGAATATTTTCTCAAATTACTTTTTTTATTGGAAAGTACATTCCTTCCGGTTAATAATGGAAAATAATTTTATTCAAATGGCTGCCTCGGCTGGCCATGCAGTAGCCTACACGATCGGTCCAATTTTTAAGCACATTATCGATTGTGTGCAGCTGTATTTCACCAATGGCTTCACGAATATTGTCCTTTAAGGCATCAATTGTCTCTGAATTGTTGGCGTAACACTTATCTTTGACGGCACTCCACAAATAATAGTCCAACGGTGTCAAATCGCAGCTCCGAGGTGGCCAAACGACATCAGCTCTGCGGCTGATAATGCGATCTTCAAAACAGGGCGCAAAACATCGAGTGTAGCTTCGGCTGTGTGGCAGGGAGCGCCGTCCTGTTGAAACCAAATGTTGCTAATATCCTCCTCTTTCATTTTTGTGAACAAAAATTCGTTCAACATGGCCCGATAACGATCGCCATTGACTGTAACGACCACTCCTTGCTCATTTTCGAAGAAAAATGGCCCAATCCGCACCAAACAGTGACTCGTCTTGGGTGTATCGTATTTTCAATATATGCGTGCGGGTTTTCTGTGCCCCAAATTCGAAAATTTTGCTTGTTTACATACCCGCCAAGATCAAAATGAGCTTCGTCTGAAAAGATGATTTTTTTTTTCATTCTGCAACATTACCATGATTTTCAAGGTAATGTCGCAGTATTTTCCAGCGTTGTTCAAGCATATACACAACCATATTCGTTCAGCGGAAGGATAAAACTAATTATCTGTCAAATCAGATAAGAGCTAAGTGTTACCATTCACGAAATAAGCACTAGTTGAAAAAAAAACGTTAGATGGCGGACCCGTTATAATATTATTACTCATGCTTTCCTATTTCTGAATACATCTGAACTGAATACTTAACTGCCATGATATAATGCCTTTCTGTTTTTAGTACGTTAGCTTTTCCTTACTATATAAGATGTAATAAATTTGTTGTTTTGGCTGCTTAATGTTCGAAATCGTTTTCCCAGAATAGCGGATACCTCGACTGATATAAAAATAGTATTTCTATAATTTTCCGTTTGAGGGTTAAAGCTGGCTCACTGTTATATTGCTTGTTTGTACGCATACGTTCACTTGAAGAGTTGGTTGGTTTCTTTTCTGACTTACATACTTGCTGGCTTCCTTGCTGATTTTGTGGTTATCAGTTGGTGTAAATCTTTATGAGGTTGTTTGCGTCTATTGTTTTCTTGTGTAGAACAACACTTACTAACCAATCAACCTATCAACTAACCAACCAAACAACCAACCAACCAACCAACTAGTGAGTGAACCAGTCAACTGAACAAACGATTGAACCATTATTGCAACTATTTTGTTATTGTATTTTTTGAAAATTCTATTTGAAATTTTCAATATTTTTCAATACGAATACAAAAGACAATTATGAAAACGTTAAATGTTTTTTAAAGGCTATTTCGTAATATTATTAAGACAAACTAAACGAGGGGGGGATTTATAGGGTTGTTTGCTAAGCGAAAACAGAAAAAATGTTGACAAAACAGCGTATCTGTTTAGTGATGGTTCGATTAGCCTGGTCTCTTATCACTGATAGTCCATCAGCTCTTTAACATGATCGTTAATAATAATAAAATGAAAAGAAACGATATGAAATGAAAAGTGAAAATGGGAAATGGGAAATGGAGAATGGAAAATGGAAAATCCGTTTAGCAATTAATAAATGCTAAGGAATGTTATTCGCTTAGTAATGTGGTTTCTAACGATTGGGGTTGTGTGTGGAAATTGTTGTAACATTTTCACTTAAACAGTTAAAAGTTAACTAAACTCTCATACAAAATATGATGGTATTTAAGTAAACCTCTCTGTTGCTATTATGACGATATCACTTCACTGATTGATGCCAAAGATAAGGTCAGAGAAAAATGTTCCCTATTTTACACCACAGGATGTCAAATTTCTAGAGTTTGAAAATGAAACACTTGGTCGTTTGTGCTAAAAGTAAACACACACAAAATAATTTATTTAAAATTTTATGTATTTTAGTTCCAACCTTTAAAATGAGGCGGTTTTTACGTCTCATCAAAAACTCTTCAAATTTATGATGACATTTATGTTTAAAATTTTAATTTCATTTCCATTGTCTCTGTAACTAAATTTCAAAATATTTTCAACAGTTTTAAACCGCTACCACACTACCACTGACTGCTATTGTACTTTCACACTAGCAATGCCAATTATTATTATGACAATGATGAGAAGATAGATCCCTTTCATCATGAACTCGTTCATTAATTGCTTGTGATCCAATTATTGACTTTAGCACTGTTTGCAACATTCTGAAAAAATAAGTTTAACGATAATTGAGGTTGTCAGCTATTAATTGTGCGGCATAATTAAAATACCACACCTACTTTTTACCTTTTTTTTAATTTCCTTTCATTCTTCTCCTATGGCATTATAGACTTCAAGTCATTCTAATAGAGTTGATATACATACGAGTAAATGAATTTCAAGCAACCCGTTTAACTTCTTCTTTAGAAATTCTTTTTCAAATCTTCGGATTGTTTTGTTCTCTGTTTTCATAAAATAATCCTTTTCTCTCCTTTCTTTACTCCAACCCTGTCTTGTAAGAGCCAACCACCCTTTTCTTCTTTCTTTCTTCTTACACTTCATTTTTTTCATTTCATCACCTCTAATTGTAGAGTTACGTCAATTATAGACTTTAGACATCCCAAATTGTGTCCTTAAGTAACTGTAAATACTCGTACATTCATGCAGTTTTGATCATTTATACCAGATTGCGATCCTTCTTTGACGTCTTTGTCATTTTCGTATCACAAAATGATCTCTTTCATCATACGAGTGAGGAGTATTTATGAGTTACAACATAAATTTTAGTGACTGCGTGCAGTATTTTGGTGTTATTTTTAACACCTTTTGGGATATTTTTCATTTTCTTACTTTTGTTAGCGTTTTTTTCAGTTTGAAATGTCCTTGAAGGGGTTGTTACGTGCCATATCTGGTACGAGATCTTAGAAATTATTTATCTGATTGATGTTTAAAACGGATTTACGCAAATTTGACGGTTTATTGTTAACATGCGTGAGAAATTTTTATCGGGATAAAGCAGAACTATTCCAAGTTCAATAGAAACTAAGTGAACCTGAATTGAAAATTCGAAAATTTCTTTGAAAAAGAAAGAAAGAATTTTGCAACAAATATCTTTAGAAAGCCTATCTATATAAAACCTATAAGTTAGGTTAGATACGACAGACTGAGAATGTCTAAAATTATTTACTTTTCTTACATTCAAATATCCGTGTTAGACGATGACAAACGCTCAGCAAAAGTTGTAAGATGCAGAAAAAAAAGGTCCGTTACAATTGAAACTCTTAGTTTCGATCCTCTTAAATCAGTTAGTTGCCCATAACAATCTCTGTAGAGCAGCAGTGTGAAGTTAACCAACGTTAGTTCTGATATCCAAATCAATTTCCTAAGTTGACGATTCGGTATACCAATCAAAGTGATATAACCATTTAAACCACCGCTCACGCCAATCATTTCCACTATCTAAAGCTAGGATCAATCACACGATTGTCGCAAATGTACCAATATGACACAATTTCTATTGTGTTTTATTCCAATTTATCATGCGAAAATAATTTTCAAAATTTAATTTTTGGTACGTATTGCCAACTTCGTTTGTCTAAGTATATATTGGAGCATTTTTGATATTTTTGTTGCCGCATTATTACTTATTGGGCGGTCACACGATTGCGTACCAATAATTGATGCATTGCGACAATCGTGTAATTTCAGCCTAAGTCTCTTAGTTACGCTTAATGTATTACCAAATTAATTGAGAGCCAATTGGCCCATAAGAATAATAAATACCTACTTCTGTTTTTTACTAAAAACAAATCTTTACTTATCACAATGATATTTTTTTCTCCACATAGGGTATATACATATACTAACACGTGATTCCTACGACATCCCAATTGGAATAAGAAGAGCTGCACACGATTCTACTTTTAGACTCATTGGAGAAGTTTTTCATGACGTAAATACTCATAACGTGTTGGGAGCAATGTTATAAGGTGATACCGCCCTTGAAAATTGTCAGTTGGTCTGGCCAGGTATTGAACTGAGGACCTCTTGGTCAGGGTTGGCAAAAATCCAGGTTTTTTTAAACTCAACCCACCGGGTTTTATTGTGTTTTTTATGGTTTTTTTTTGGGATTACTAACTGCTTACAAATTTCATTCAATTCAACAAAAATTTTTTGTTTGTTAGTACGTTGCTTTAGTATTTCCAGTTATAATACAATTGTGCACTCCTGCTGAGGTCAAGGCGGTATTGTATACGATGATCTGATAAAATTTGGTAATCAGAGCAGATTGCAATTACTTCGTTTGAACCGTGCATTACAAGAAAAACAGCCGGCATATAAAAATAGACATGATTAAGTTATTCTTTTGCATTACAGCGCTCGGCCTCACATCGATAAAATCACCAAACAATTGTTAGAAACTATCAAATAAATTATTTCACCTCACCTGTCGTATATTCCAAACATTGCTGCTTTTAGCAATCACTTCTTCACTGTTTCGGCAATCACTTCTTTTGAAGACATATAAAATCGGCTTCAAGTTTGAATTGCCTCAAAAGAAAAACTTCCCTTTTCTTAGACCGGATTTGAAAAATGGCTCAGAGGTGGGGAAAAGATGTATGCAGTGATGTGTACAATTTTTATTATGATAAATTTGTTAATTTATCTCCCGATACATAAATTATACTTATTTTTGTTGTAAAAAAACTATGAAAACATTTAAATAAAGAAAAACCCACCCGGGTTTTTTTAAATATACCAACCCTGCTCTTGGTTGGTAGACGGGTGTCTTACTTACTATACCACAGTGGCACATATAGGGTATTTACTTTAGGAATATTGGGTATCTAAAATAATATTCCATATTGCTTTAGCCTGATTTAATAGTTTAATTTCATTGACTGATATGTTAAGCGTGTTGGTTTCCTCATTTTCTACTGCCATGAGGGTTTCATTCTAAGGCCTACCGATATCCAACATGTTTCATAAATCGGAATTTCTAAATTTGTTTACCCAAAAATGCACGCTTTATAGTTCGAAGTAATTGAAACCAATGTGTGCCACGTTTCATAAAAAAGCGTAGTTTTTACGAATGCATTAAATCTTCGTAACTTTGTGTGCATAATGGTGGATGCGTCATCCAATGAGATTCTATGTCTACCTAAAAATTTCCATCTAAACCTATCAAGTCTACAAATATCCACATTTTTAACCGCCATCCTCTTTAGATGCGTTCTCAGTCTACAATGGCCACCAAGAAACCCTGTTAAGAGTTTCAAGTTCGGTCTGCCAAACCTCAGAGCGAAGCCTAAATTTCGGACTGACCGCCGCTCTGGAGTAGCGTAGTTTCCTTTGAGCATTCCAGAAATTTCCCAATCCTTGATTAGATTGAGTTTGGTGGTAAGTGGTTCCAGACCACTTTGGGGTATCACGGAACGTCTTCTAGCCAATGCATACGAAGTTTCATTATCATCTATCTTACAGTATCCAGGTACCAAAAACAACTGCACCTTATTTCTAAGCCAAAGCCTTTACAACTTATCGTAGCAATATGTGACCAGTCTAGATGGAGCCTGGCTGTCAGAGAATACTACCTTGATCAAAAAGTTTCCGGTATAACCCCTGTGTGGCGATCCCATTGTTCCGATTTAAGTTTTTTTTTTTTTTTTTTTTTTGTTTGTTAGGTTGGTACCTTTGTTGTTGATATTCTTAGCGTCATAGCTTGACATTTGCAAAAGCTATGTAGCCTTCTATCTCTATATGTGTTTGCGATTTTTTACAATTTTGATCGTTTTAGGTCGCAATAGAATGATCTGCGAGACTGAATCTGATCTCACATTCATCAAAAGAAGCATTACTGCAGACAAAACGTGAGTTTATGAGTACAACACGTTATCCAGGCATCAGGCAAGTGAATGGCGTTCACCAAATGAGCTGAGATTATTTTCAGTCAAAAAGGAGACAATGCTCACAATTTTTACGGATTAA
Organism: Wohlfahrtia magnifica; assembly: GCA_023159175.1. Taxonomy (NCBI): domain Eukaryota; kingdom Metazoa; phylum Arthropoda; class Insecta; order Diptera; family Sarcophagidae; genus Wohlfahrtia; species Wohlfahrtia magnifica. The sequence continues at coordinate 360,893 of JAKWBJ010000227.1, read as the reverse complement.
AACGGTGTAGTGCATCATGAAGTTTTGCCAGAAGACCAGACAGTAAATAAAGAATATTATTTTAGCGTTATCAGACGTTTGCGTAAAGCAATTCGCCGAAAGAGACCAGAATTGTGGGCAGAAAACTCGTGGATTTTGTACCATGATAACGCACCATCTCACAACGCCATCATTATTCGAAATTTGTTGATGAAAAATGCAACAAATACCACCAAACAGTCATTGGATGCCTTACTCTAGTCGGCACCAGTAAGCGAGGTCCAACTGAACCTCCTATCCAGAATCACACCTAGATACTTAATCTCTTTAGAGAAGTCGAATCGAACTAGGCGACCGGGAAATTTCTCATACAATAACTGAATTGTTTGGCTGGCTGTGAGGCTTGTGGAGTCGTCCTGCTGAATCCAAAGGTCACTAATGTCAACATTAGCCTATTGTGGCCACAAAAAATGGTTATCATGGTTTGGTAGCGCAGAAAATTCACGTTGACGATGTTTCCTTGCTCATTTTTGAAAAAATACGGGCCGATGATGCTGCCAAACCACTAACCCATACGGTCACTTTTTTTTGGATGTAATGGTTTTTCGAGGACTTAAAAATGGGTCTCATCACTAAAGATGATTTTGTTGAAAAATGCGTTGTTTTCGTTACGTTTTTCTAACAGTAAATTTTCACAATTAAAATTCTTTGTTTCATAGTTAAAATTTCCCAATTTTTTACTAAATAAGTGTCAACGGTTGACAGCTCAATCATCATTTGACAGCCTATTTACTTCCTGACCTCAAACAACCGTATGTGAGGGAATCACCAGGAGCCCTTCCTGAGTGCATCAATTTGACACCCCGTCCTAAAGAGATCGCGGAACGTACTCTCAGCGTAGAATCGAAGCGGGTACAAAAATTAAAAAAAAATATTTTGTTGGACAGAACTTTACATTGTCTGTCTGTACACACATTGAGACAATCATGTGATCCCAGCGTTAGAAGTGCATACATACATTTGTAAAGGGTCCGCCATCTAAAGTTTTTTTTTCAACTATTGCTTATTTCGTGAATGGTAACACTTAGCTCATGTCTGATTTGACAGATAATTAGTTTTATCCTTCCGCTGAACGAATATGGTTGTGTATACGCTTGAACAACGCTGGGAAATATTGCGTGCGAACGACTTACAGAAGATGCCGATTTTGCCAAAAAAAAAATCATCTTTTCAGATGAAGCTCATTTTGATCTTGGCGGGTATGTAAACAAGCAAAATTGTCGCATTTGGGGCACAGAAAATCCGCACGCATACATTGAAAAGCCGATACACCCAAGACGAGTCACTGTTTGGTGCGGATTTTGGTCCAGAGGCATAATTGGGCCATTTTTCTTCGAAAATGAGCAAGGAGTGTCCGTTACAGTCAATGGCGATCGTTATCGGGCCATGTTGAACGAATTTTTGTTCAAAAAAACCACACAGCCGAAGCTACACTCGATGTTTTGCGCCCTGTTTTTGAAGATCGCATTATCAGCCGCAGAGCTGATGTCGTTTGGCTGCGATTTGACACCGTTGACCTATTATTTGTGGGGTGCCGTCAAAGATAAGTGTTATGCCAACAAGCCAGAGACAATTGACGCTCTAAAGGACATTATTCCTGAAGCCATTGGTGAAATACAGCTGCACACAATCGATAATGTGCTTAAAAATTAGAACGATCGTGTAGGCTAGTGCATGGCCAGCCGCGGCAGCCATTTGAATGAATTTATTTCCGTATTAGCCGGAAGCATTGTACTTTCAAACAAAAAAAAAAAAAAAAGAAATTTGAGAAAATATTCAGTAGTTTTTTTATAGCATTTATAGCATTTAAAAAAAAAAATTATTTGGCGGACCCTTTATATTGTTTTCTAACCAAAGCTCAACTCCCTCCTCAACACATCCCACTTATTCCACTCACCGTTATAAAGGTGAATAAAATTCTCAAGACAATTTGCACTTTTAAGCCATTTTGTAATTTTTAAAAAAGCAACAAAAAGAAAACATTAAAATTAATATCAAGGTATATAAAATGATAAACTGTGTAAATGTATGTATGTATGTGCTAGCATTAGTGTTTAATTGTATGATTGTTTGTTTAATTATTTTCCAATAGGCCTCTCACAGAGTATAATATATGTAACTGTGGTAACTGTAATTCTCTCTATCGCTCTCTGTCGGCCTCTTCGTTGAATACTTTTACAAAAAGAAAAACCCATCAGTTTAAAAAACAGCAACAATAAAAAGAACTACAAAAAGTAAATAACTAAACTACTACTTCTACCTTAACCATTTATTTGTTAAATAAACAAATACTCACTCTTATATTCGCACATACTCGTATACATACATACAGACATAAACATATACATACATATTAAGTTAAGTGCTAAAGTAAATACAGTTACTCTATGGAGTACCTAATAAATGCCATAACGGATAACATTGTTTGCTTTTAAGATAAAATGTATGTACAGATGTGTGTGTGTTGTTGTTGCTGGATAAGTGGATAATTGAATTTATCCATGGAGGAAACAGCCAATCAGCTTTGCTGTAACTATTTTAGTATAAGTGAGTTTTAGCGCATTGTCAACAAAAACAACCCCGTTTTGTTGGTTTCCATAAAACGAGATTCGGTCAAAAGGAACTTAGGCTGGTGGCATGAAAACGTGAAGTCAGTCAGCATTGCGCAGTCGTTTCGTTCAGACATGTTTTGTATGCGGTGAAGAAGTTATACATGAAAACGAAAAGAAAATGAAATGAGAAAGAATAGAAAAACGTGAAGACAATTTTTTATCATAGAAATACCATATGGAGAAATAAGAGACTTTAAGCGAAAATAGAAAAATTAAATTCGCAAAAGTGAAACAGTGTGTTTTAGTGTGAAAACTTAGCATTTAAGAGACTCACTCATAAAAATGGTTATTAATAATACACCTTTAAGTGTGGTGCCTTGTGGCGCCACCAGTCCTCCAGCTACCAGATCTCGTGTACAAATCGATTGGGATATAAATGATACCGTTATACCTATGGTTAATGAATTTGATGATTTCCACGATTGGGCTAATGGCCACTGCCGCTTGGTGTATTCGGCCAGCAATGAAGATGCCAAAAAGCATTCTTCTGGCTGGGCTATGAGAAACACCAACAACCACAATATAAATATTCTGAAAAAGAGCTGTCTTGGCGTTTTACTGTGCTCGGCGAATTGCAAATTGCCCAACGGCAATAGTGTGCATCTTCGACCAGCCATATGCGATAAGGCCAGACGCAAACAGCAGGGAAAACCTTGTCCAAATAGGTAAGCAGTGTAGTTCTTGAATTTATTACAAACATAGTGATCGCCTCTACTACAAAAAAAAAAAAAAAAAAATCTTTCTTCCGCAAAATTGCTTTTTTCTTATAGAAATTGCACTGGCCGATTGGAGATACAACCCTGCCGCGGCCACTGTGGCTATCCGGTAACCCATTTTTGGCGTCGTTCAGGCAATGCTATCTTTTTCCAGGCAAAGGGCACCCATGATCATCCTCGACCCGAAGCTAAAGGTTCATCAGAGGCACGTAGACTATTAGGTAGTGGTAGACGTGCACGCAGTTTAGCAGTAATCTTAGCCCGAGATGCTGCTCTCAATGATAAACTAAGCAGTTTGAGGGGAATCAAAAGACAAAATCACAAAATGCATACAAGTTCGCATACCTTAATAATGCAAACAGCGAAAAAGAAACGCCATCTACTTAAGGATATGAGCGCTACAAACACTAACTTAACAACTGCTTCAGTAGCTGAAAATACCAACCAATTTGAAAATGTCATGACAAATGCTCAATGGTTAGGCGATATGAGTGCACAGGCCTATACTTCGACATCGAATGAGTTCAACTATAATCATCAGCATAATGCGGCCTTAGAGCAAATGTCGTATAATATACCGTATGAAGCAGCAACTGGTGCGCAACAACCCCAACCTCACTTTGGTACTTACAATCAACATTACTCTCCCAACAACTCTTTAGTGGAAGACTCTTCAGTACTATGCCAACATAGTACGACTGGTCTTTATGACCCCCTACACACACAAATTTCAGCACCAGACTACCAAGTGCAAGAGGCCCAAAAATGGATGTATGAGAGTTGCGATGATACTTCCAGTCTAACCAGCAGTTCAGGTTATAATTCTGATGACTATTATCTGCCCAACTATTTATCCTCCACTCACAATGGTTACGACGTCAATAACGTCAGTGTTCCTTTAGTTAATGATTTGGCTCAAGAGACTCATGCCACCAATTCTTATTACGCTAATGCCTGTGCTGCCTCGCCTACTTCCTCTAATATATACACAGCAGTTTTCGATGTCGAAATGACGCCAAATACCACCAGTACGACCAGCAGTAGTTCATTATATGGAGCCAATGATAGTTATCTGACGTCAAACATTACACACTCGGCTTTTAATGATAACATGTTGAATCCAAGTCAACAACAACAACAGCAACAACAGCAGCAGCAGCAGCAGCAGCAACAACAACAACAACAACAATATCAAACCTTATCAAACTACACTTCCGATGCAGCAGGACCCGATTTCTATTACAGCAATTCAGCTACTGATAACGGTAATGAATGGAACATACAAATCGATTCATCATCCTCAACGTTGTACAGCTCAACACCAGCCACACTAACAGCAGAAGAACTACAAAATAATCATCACAATCAGGCAATGGGAGTTTTTTAATAACTTCTCCCATTTACTCACACACTCGCTAACTCGCCTTTATCACTAACATTTCCTTAAACTTATCTTTGATGCCAGTAAGAGTATTTATATCCTTGCATTCCACTTATACAACCCTAATCACGCCTCAGTTTAGGCAATTGTTTGTTATTTCAAACGGTTCATTGTTGTGTTCCGTTCTATACGTCTAGTCACACTCGTATTTCTATCCTCGTTTTGCCTCTATATTGCTCTCATTTAGAGTGCGATTTCTATGTTATGTTAACATGTTTCGTAAACATTTTCTTTGTAATAATGATCATAATCGTAATATAGTATATAAGAGTTTATGTTTATTATAAGTGAATAGTATAAGTATAAGAGTTTTATTTAAATATATATTTTCTTTTCTCACCGTATAAGAGTTAAAAGCACTTCAGGTTTAACGCTGTTTTTTCTATTCATTTTTTTTCTTCTCTGTAATGTAATGTAACTTTTAAAGATAGTTTTTAAGCCAAAGATTGAATAAAAAACGATAAAAATAAAATTCACTTTTAATCGAAATAAAATCAAAATAAATCGAGAATTTCGAATCATTTGAAGGTGTTGTTTAAATAAAGATAAGAGTAAGAGTTGATTTCCTGCCTAAAGACTTATGACGGTTTTTTAGAATGTTTTCGGCACTACGCTCACTTTCTCATTAAGCCTTATTAGTTGTCATCTCTATTTATACGGTTTTACCTTCTCTAGTTGGAACAAAACTATGTATGCATATTGTATGTATGTATGTATGTATGTATGTATGCATGCATGATAGAATAACTATACACTGGTGCAAATTCCTATAAACGCACTTAATTTTTTTCTGTATTTTTGTTATATTTTTGTTGTTCTCATCCAAAAGCAAAATTTAACTATTTTAATGAGAGACAACTTAACGGTACTTTTTAAAAGTAAACAATTTTTTTTTCTTATTTTTGTTGTTTGCCTTAATTATGCGATCAAATGTTCTTGGTGCTATTTTAAGTGGAAGATTCGTATAAACGCACACTCGAAATTTGTTTTTAAAAAAGTGACCAAAAATAAAATTTTATCAATTTTAGTTTTTTTTTCAACCAAAGGTACGTTTCTAACAGTAATATCTCAATTTACTGTAACTTTTCCTATTTTAATCAATAAATTTCATCACTTTTAAAGATGCCTAAGGGAACTTTTTTGTCCGATCAAGAAAAGATTCAAATTAAATTTTTTCACGACCAAGGATGCTCTAATAGAGAAATTGGACGTAAAATCGGTCGTTCGGAAAGTGTGCTGCGAAATTTCTTTAAGAAATGTCAAAATTATGGAGTTCGCAATTCAACAAAGGGTAATACAAAACTAACAAGAAGACAACTTAATCTAATAAGACAAGAAGCAACCCGCAACAAATTGAATTCCATACAAATAAGGAATAAATTAAATCTTCCTGTGACTTCCAAGCACGCTGCACACATTTTACGAAACGATGAAAACATAAAATGGAAAAGCCGAAATGTAAACCAATGCTAAAAAAAACACCATAAAGAAAATCGTCTAAAATTCGCAAGAAAATATATGAAATGGACAGATGAGTGGAAAAAAGTAATTTTCTCATACTCATACTCATGCTATTGGCACGATTTGAGATCTAAAGATGTTCGGATGTCAAAACGTAATTTCGGTGGTGGCAGTGTTATGGTTTGGGCAGCGTTTTCTGCAGTTGGCAAGTCGAAAATTTGTTTTGTTCCGACAAAAATGAATAGTGCGATTTATAACGAACTGTTGGAAGATGCTCTTCTCTCTTTTATGAACGAAAAACTGGATGAAGATTGCATTTTCCAACAAGATAATGCTGTAATCTATGTTTCTAAGCAATCGAAATCTTGGTTCAATGAACATGGCATTCCTTTGTGGGACTGGCCGGCTTGTAGTCCGGACTTAAACCCAATGGAAAACTTGTGGGGATACATGGCCCGTAAAGTTTATGCAAATAATGCCCAGAATGAAGGCATAAAGTCTGTGACAGAGCTGAAACTAAGAATTAAACAAGTCTGGGAGGAAATTGATTCCGATCTGCTTAAAAAATTAGTGGAATCAATGCCAGACCGTATTTTTGAAACAATCCATAACAAAGGATCATCCACACATTATTAATAATGCTACAATGGCCCAAACATTAAAGTGCTTTTATAGGAAAATACCCTTAAAAATGGCTGTTAATATCGAAAATTAAGTAAAAAAAAAAAAAAATAATTAAAAATAAAATTTTAAGTGAAGTCTTAACTAATTTAATACACAAATTTATAGCCCCCTGAATATTTTCTTGTTTAATTTGTACCCTTTTTTTAAAAAAAAGTAGTGTGCGTTTATAGGAATATGCTCCAGTGTATGTGTAGAATATATTTGTTATATCATGTACGAGTATGTATGTATGTATGAATTTGACTTTTGCGTATGTCAATAACAACTGACGTTTCTTTCTGATTTGTAATAATTTTTAATAATTTTATTTCAAAATAAATCTTTCTTTCATTCTATTCCGTCGTAATTTTATTTCATACAGTCGTACAATTTAGAATAAATTTGCCTAAATTTCGATTCTATTCCCTTAAAAATCTAACCGCGGAATTGTGAAAACTATCCTCTTTTTTATTTACCGTTAACATCTACAAACATACCATACAAACATATATTTTTATAGAAAAATAACAATTAAATTTGACTATGGACTATAATAGATTTTTCGGAAATCGTCGTTCACGTAGACGTAGTACGCGCCTAAATCGCACCGGTGATGATATGGTTGACTTATTGCAGTTGATGCGTCGTCGTTTACGTTATCGGCCATATGTTTTCAGTCGCTTTACAATCCATTCAACAGAGACGACAAACTTAACAAGTTTCAATAGCAATCCTAGAGAAGATTTGAGTTTGTACAATAACAGTGTATATCGGGAAATGTCCAACTTGTCAGATAGTATCGAACGTCAAGATGTATCAACAAATACTGAACATCATTGTTGTCCAGCCTCAGTTTTGTATAGAAATCGAGCGCAAACTAATTCTTCTTCGGTGGACATTCCAACAAGCAGAGAAAAACCACCATCTACTGTGGAGAATGTTGAAAAAAAAGATACTGTTGCAACGACCAATACTAAGGAAGTGAAGGAAGTAAAAAGTATACATTCCGATAGTGCTAAAGAAAGTCCTGCTTCATCTTCAGACCGTATTTGGAGTGAAGAACAGGATCTTAAAGTACACGATTCGAAAATAGCCTCTACTGACTTGTCCTCCAATACAGATGAACATGATCAATCGTCTCATAATAGTTCTTTAGCAGATGTAGTTGAGACCTCGGAGGAATCTTTAGTGTCGCGCTCACCTCCCAGAATCGCTTACATAGAAGTTCATCACAATAATGACTCCTCGTTAAGTCTTGAAACTACCCATCCATCCACTTCATCATCGACCGATGCTAAGGCGGGTGGCGATGGTCATCATAACGATTCAGTGTTACAATTTCAAATCACTTTAACCGCAACTGTAGCCGATATAGACACCGATAATAATCAAGACAACAACGAGCAACAAGATCGTGCTGACGATGCAAATAATGAACCGCTAATTAATGTGTCAGATGAAGAAGAAGAGCGTAATAATAATGACGTTAGTAGAGCTGTCTAAATTATATGTTATTGCTGTAATGTGTGGCATTTTATAAGGATTTGGGCCGTTTTGTATTTAAATAAACTTTGAAAAACAATTGAAATGTTTTTATTTGTACAAAAAAAAGAAAGGATTTTGAAAACCTCAAATACATATGAAACAAAAAATTATTAAAAAAAAAAGGTTTTATATTTTACATTTTTAAGCCGATTAATAATATTTATAATTAAAGGATTTTTAAAGAATTATAATTTAATCACTTCACCAAAAAAAAGGGTGTGAGTACGAGCGTATAACCCTTAAATCAAATTTAATTACAAAAAAATCAGCCATAATTTAAACGCCCATTTCATTATTTTTGTTTATTCTCTTCACTTAAACGGCGCACGTCTATTGTCATTCTGGCTGGCAATTGCTCTTTTCTCAGTTTTAATAGCTACTCAAGGTCATGAAATGAGAAAAGTGATATACATACACAACGGATGAGAAAAGAACCTTAACAAACTTTACAAAAATTGTGTAAAATATTTTGTAGTTGTTTCCGTTTTGAAACAACAACAACAGCAGTAACACAAACAAAATATTTGCATAAATAATGTTTTGAACACACTCTGCCGCACACACATTTAAAGGCTTTTAAAAAAAATAAATAAATAAACAAACGAACAAACAAAATCAAGGATTTTTCTCTCCCCTTTTGATAGTTGTTGTCTTGTGTGCGCTTATTACTTTTGTTTTTAAATTAATTTTAGAGAAAATCAAAATAAACACCAAATTAATGTTTTGATTTCATTTCATTATGTTAATTTGTGTGCCTGTGTGTAAGTCACTAAAAAGAGTAAGTAGAAGAAGAAGAGCCAGCGTCAAAGTGTGTTTCTTTGCTGCCATAAATCACAACCACACAAAAAAAGGAAAAAAACGTGTGCTTCCTGTCTCATTTGCAGTAGTAAAACGTGGCTACAACAACTCAGTTGCCAAAAGTAAAAAAGGATGAGGTTTCATTTTCTCTTGATATATTTTAAATATTGAGAGGGATTACCATTTACATGTGTGTGTTTGTCTTTTTTTCTATAATAATTTGAATATGCTAATGAGAGGCTCTCTTGTTGTTGTTATTATTATTATTGTTGTGTCATTATTGACTTTGCAGGCTTTCGTTTGTTTATATTGTTGTAAGTCGTTTGTTTATTAAGGTATTATGCAAATTATTCTTAAATTCTCTTTTACTTACATTGTGTGCTCTTTTTTGTGTGTGATTTCTTTGTTTTGTAATTCAATATTCGCGAGAGAGTATTACAGTTCTCTAGGGGATTTTTACGTTTTATCCATGCATATTATACGAGTTTGCAGAAATACATATGGATGTGAGTGTGCAAAACTTTTTGCATATTTAGACGAAAATTTGCATATTTTTTGCAATTTATTTAATTATTACTTAATTTGTACGTTAAAATGATAAATTAATAAAATGGCAATGACAAGCGTTATAAAAAAAACACATTTTGGCAATGAATATTTATGTGAATTCCAAAAGAACACAAAATTTAAAAAATGATAATAAACCAGTTGTAGAGCAACTTGTTATAGCATATTTTTGCAAAGAAAGGACTAAACAGTGATAGCAAATTAATAATATTTTTACTTTTAAATAAATTTAATATAAATCGAAAGAAATAAAAGTGAGAAGCATAACTTGGAAAAAATCATTAAAAAAGTCAAGATTGTTTATACAAAGTGTTTGGATCTGTATTAGAGTATCGATGTGGTTTAGTTGGCAAAATGAATTTTTTTCGTAATAAAATGCTCACATTTGCTTATCTCAATATGCGAAAATAAAATTTTGAGTGAATTCAGGCAAATTTCCCATCACAAACAACCGCACACATCAGGTGTCACAAAGCTTTAGTTGATCCGTTATTGTTGAGAATCTATAGAAACATCTGCGCGGAGTCGAGAACCTTATGTAATTGGACGTCTTTGAGGAGAGTTCCTCAAAAAATGGTCAACACTCTTGTTCAATTGAATGTGAATGAGGAATATTCAACTCCACAGAGCCGGAAATATGTCTAAATCAATTCTAAGAGGCTTAAGGGGGGTTTAGACGGTAACACAAATCGTACGACATGTCAAGCTTTAGTGTAGAAGAGAACAAATAGTATCGTGTAAACATAATATGTAATAAGAGCGTACGACATTGAGAGATAATACGAATGAAAATTTGGCAGTCATACGGCTCTCTTGGTTTTTAAAAATTTTTTGAAACCCAACACACTTCATTAGATCAGGGATGTATTTTTATGTAAACAAATAACAAACTATTGGTTTGTTTTAAAACAGCTGCTTTCATTTTACTTTGTTTTTGGTTTTTTAAGTATCGTGTAAACGTAAAAAATCTCTCGTATGATTTTTACTCTCATTTTTAACATACGGATGGAATCTTGTAACATTCTCTCTCTGATATTACGTACGTACGTAAGTATTACCGTGTAAACTAGTCTTTAAAAGGGATATGAAAATAATATTACTGATTTATGGACTATTGCTTTTTAAATATTTATTCTTGGCTTTGTACGGCTATGGGTTAAGTTTAAAAAACTGAGCTATTTTCGTTTTTGTATTGAAACTTAGAGTTACTATTGAATAAAATGCAAGTTTTCTTATTATCCATAAAGTTGAATATTTGAAGTATAAATAAGACTTCGAAAATTCTATTATATGTTATAGTCTTTACGTTTAGAGAACTTATCCATGAAACAAAACTTATTTGATTATGCGTTGGAGTCATACTGTATATTAATGTACTTAATATAACAGATTGTTTAATAATTTTGAACTTTTTTCAATAATGAATAGATATTAATTAAAACAACATACTTTTATTTGTAAATTTTGTAAAAAAAAGATTTTGTGGCATAAGCCCTCATAAACTGCCCAATTCTTAAGTCTCTTTCTCACTTATATTTTTTGTGAAATAAAATATAATCTTTGTTCTTTTGCAATTTTTTACGTCTCACCGCACAATTGCCGTCTAATGATTTTCAATGATACAAACAGACAGTCGCAGACGTAGATTGACATTAAATTGCATTTTTAACTGCTCGAAAATGACAGGCATGTCAAAAGTTTATCGTCAAACATTTGAAAACTTGAAAAAAGATCGATCATTTCATTGTTAACGCATCCATATTTGAAAGAAAACCAAAAAACGAATTAACAGCAGCAATAAAAAATGATTTTTGATTCCGTAGTGACATAAAAGGTGTTTGGTGGACGTGTCAACATAGCATAACAATAAAAATATTTGTAAAAGTGAGAAAATGTTTGCATTATTACCGGAATTTGTATCTAAAACCACAATTAGTAACACTTGAATAGAATCAAAAGGACTTAAACGACCGCAAACAAAAGGTTGATGATCTTCATTCTCGTTATTCATTAATCGTTAGGAGAAGAAGGAATGTTCAATACATGAAAAGGTACTTTCTAAACAAATAATTTTTTCTACTATTGTTATGGTCGGACAGTAGTTAACCAGACCTTATAAACTGTTTACATAAAATTTAATGACCTTTCGAATACAGGCCCATAAACACATACGTAAGTGTAAAAGTTACTGTGTTTAGAGGGTTGCTACTTAAAATTCGCTCGTGCGTATAAATGATTTCGTACATTTTAGCTTGAAGACGCATTTTTAATTTCAACTTTGAATTTAAACCACTAAAATATTAAAATTTACAGTCAGCTTTGATTTTTATAACACATACTTATAGGCGTTAGAAACATTTGAAATTGTCATGAAGTTAAAAAAGTCCTATTTTTGCAAGAGCATCCAGGTAAAAATAGCAATTCTATTAGCAAAATATTTCATAAATTTACATTAAGGATACTGGATTATTGATTTCCTTATTGTATTTCATTTTAGATAAGAATTGTTGAATTGCACACAACCGACGTCAAAATTACACATATGAGAGAAATTACACACAAAATGTTTAAGCGGATAAGATTTTTCACCATAGATAACATAAAAACATAATAAATATATAGACTTTTCGGGGTCATAATTATACATCAAATATGAGCCCTTATTAATAACAAGAAAACCAGCATTTTATCCAAAAATAACTGTAAGTTTCACAAGAAACACAAAAATAACTCGGTTTTTCGAGTTCCACGCATAATTGATCAAAGCAAAGTATGAATACTTTAAATGATCGAACAAATATTAATAATCTTAACAGTGATTTCGACCAGTTTTAACATTCTTCCGGATCTATGGAGTTCTAAACTTTGGATAATGTCGCCTTCAGCTGAACTAGTGTGTTTAACTTCGTCTGATAAACTCTTCTAGACAATTCCTTCTAAAGATGTTCAAATTTATTAGATTCTGGGCTATGCGCAGGTGTTTCCGTAAGTTTGGGTCATGAATCAACCAAACCTTTGCATTACCTGATGTTTGCTTGGGATGGTTGTCTCGGTATAATGGAAAATTGCTTGTGATACCTCATTTCTTTGTAAATTGGTGTCGTCAACACCACTTAAGATGCAGTACCAAACAATCCTCTATGCTTAACAAAGTTGTGTATTTTTATGATTAAATTCGGTTTGTTTGGAAATCAGCAAATTTTATATGTCGATTAAAGCCAACTGTAGAACAAAAAGTAAAATTACACACAAACTACACATCAAGCAAATAACACACAGGCTACACACGCAATGAAAAATTACACACAAGCTGGCAGCACTATAATACATATTTCCTTTAAAAAAAAAAATTATGCAATTTGGGTACATTTTATTATAACAGAATCATTTGGATAACATTTGTGGACACAAACCGATAACCAATACATTTCTTATGCTGAATGTAAAGGTTTTGTGTTGTGGTTTGTCGTTCGTTTGTCACTCGCTAGTTCGGTTTGTGCCTCGGATAAATAAATAGCTTTGGAGAGAACATAAACTGTGTTATTTGTTTTACTTACTGTTCTCACTTGTTATATACTTGAGATAGTACTATTCCCACTTTCTTAAACTAAGGGGATTATTTTGTACATCATTTCGGTGATGCGTTACGTTACTTCTATACAATTTGTTTTTCTCATAAAAACAATTTTCATATTAAAAACGTATTGCAACAACACCTAAGTGATTTTTAAAGTAAGACCCTACATAGTTGTTAGAATATGATGTTTTTATTGAGTTTATAATAAGTTTGTTATGTTACTAATAGAGCCGGCAAATATTAATGTTTCTAAGGGAGTAACATTAATATCTGTGCTGGGAAAGTTGATACAATCGTTTTTTTTTTTTTTTTTTTTTTTGATACTATTTAAATCAAAAAAATACCGTGATACTTCCCAAACAATTTCGATACTCTCACAAATTTTTCTCTACTTCGAAATTTGTTACATTCCTTTGTTTAGCATTTTCCGGTTATTATTTATTTTTAGTACTAATGGCACTTGATTACACTATGCGACGCATATGAATGAAGTTGAAATACCTGAGAAGTGCTACTTTTTTCTGATAGGCGCTAATGAGAACAAGAAATAATGAGTTATGGATAAAAAAAACCCGGTTTATCGTACCTTCAGGCACTTACATATAAGCCAATAATTTTGCTGAATATTAACCGATTTTAAGTTTCTGAATAGAAAGTGTAGCAACAGAACTATATATTCATAGGGATAACTTGGTATTTACATAAGATCCCTGGAGAATGTGCATAGCATGCCGAGAATTTTTTATCAATGTCTGATCTACACAAATGATATAGCGAGACATTCACGGATATGAGCACATTAAAGATACTTGCATGTGGGATGAACTTAAGCAGGCATGTACCACTTTGGATCGGAACAGATCTTTTATGAATATCGGTGCTCCTGTTGGGCGGCATAGGTGACTGGTGTCACGAAATTTTTGCCAAATGGCAAACGAACGATGGGGAAATTAACAATATTTAGGTAACTAAAGAAGGAGCAGTTGTTGTGGCTGCCTAGAACATATGCGTGAAACTTTACATAATTTATTTTTGACCGTTGTGCTGTTAACAGACATGCTCAATGTATGGGAATGCCATATAATGATCTTTGCAGAAGTTGCAATGATGAAGAGGAGAAGTCTACGGAACATCTTCTCTGCCACTGCTTAGAATTCGACACTTTGTTGCTTTTTGTGTTAATTCGGAGGAGATTCGACTATAAGGACAACCTTCCAACTTCCTACGATCTGAATTAAGCCCTTGCCCTCATTAGGGCTGACTGTTGCCGGGCAGCACTGTGACGCCATTATTTGATAATGGACACATGGTAACAAAATGAGTCGATGGTAGCTGCCAGATTAACTTAACCTTACGTACATATGTTTACTTAAGAATAAAATGCTTCATTGCTTTTGAAAATCCGTTGAAAGTTGATAGAGTTAATAACGTTTCTAGTAAAGCAACGCATGAGAAATTTTTTTGTTTTAAAAATTGTATACTCTTGTTGCCAAAAAGTACTCTCAAATAGTTTTTTTTTTTTGCTTGATACAGAACGAGAATTCCATTTCCCGTCACTGAGCTGTATAATTCAATAATTGTTTGTATAACAAATTCCTTCTAACAAAATTTGGAGTTTGACGTTTCTCTCTTTAAGAGAGAGAGAGAGGGAGAGAGAGAGAGAAATAAATTAGTTAAATATACAATTGGACTAACAAATATGTTATTCTAGCAAATATTTTCTCCGAACAAAATAGGTGAATTCAGCTTTGACAAGGAAGGAAGCTTAGTTCCCATATTCATTACATAAAAACATTTAAAACTTTTAATAAAAAATACATTAAAATATTGGAAAATCAATTGGAAATAATGTCTTTTTTAATTTTTAATTATTTTCCGTAAAATAATTGTAATCAAACATATTAAATTTCAATTGTATTTAAAAATACAAGACAAAAAACGTATTAAAACATTGAGAAAACAACACTTTTTGGTCTGTTATTGTATATTTTGTTATGCATTTCCGGGTTTTGACAATTGCCATCCATTATTACACTACAACGTTATGTTATCCCAATAAAAAAATACATGCCACCTTGTAGAAGATGAGTGTGTATAACAAAAACCACCAACCCCGCTCTAATCATTTTGCAACCCTTTCTTCTATTTAATTTTTGACATCAAATCAGCATGTTGATGATATGATGATGATGACGATTATTATTATATTTTTATGTGCCGCAATCGAAATGATAAAAATATTTAATTTCTAAATTCCAAAAAAAAAACCAATCGAAAGCTTTTTTTGTTTTTTGCAAATTTAAAATTTTGCTTCCCACCAGCGGGTGAGTGCGATTTAAAAAAAAGAGAGTTGGTTGGTTTATTACAATCTAGATGGACCGTTTGTATGGCAGCGTATCGAAATATAAATGAAATAAAATCAAATGATTATTTAATTCATTGTTGTGATGGTTCAAATTTATCAGCATCAACAGGTGGCCTTTAGTAAAACTATGCTGCCAAAGCAGTGACAAAACAGTGCTATTCATCTATGTATGCATATCACACTTTTTGTTGGAGTGGAAATGACACTCTTTTACAATTAAATAGACCGGATCTGTCGATCTTCATTCACTGTTTGCGGAATTTTGGCTCGAAGCAATAATATGAGAATATTTTTCATAATTCTTTTTTTTAATTTTAATTTTATTATTAATTAATTTTAAGCATTTTTGAATCGAAATACAATTCTTAATTATTTCAAGCGTAATAAAAACGAGGGTACTGTCTGCTTCCTTAACTTAAAAATTTTACAGGAAAGAAAATCCTGTAATAGTGAAAACAAAAATTCATGTTCCTGAAATGTCAGAATTTGCATGTTTTCTTTTTTCCACTATGATTGCTTAACAATATGGGCTTCATTTTATAACAGATATACTTTATTTCCATCCATTTTTTATAACTGATAATACAACACCTTTATAACACTTTAAGTATGTAAGTCCTACAATTCATCGAAATTTTCTTGTTTGTATGTTACAACAACAAATTATCATTACATTTAATATTGTTTAACTCTCTTACTACCCTGATGAAAAACAATGAGCAGAATCAAATGATTTGAGAAACAGAAATCAATCAATGTTTCCAATTTAAAAATATCAGTGAAGCTTATGAAGAGAGAGAGAGAGAGAGAAAGAGAGCGTGAAAAGAGTAAAGCTTTATTTCTTTACAGAATATTGATTTTGATTAATTTCAGAAGACTTTAAAAAATGAGATCTTTTCAAGCTTGAGAAAAACTAAACAAATTACAACACAACTACATGCATACATATACATATGTGTGGGTATGGATGTTTGTATAACAATATAAATTTACCGGTCAATTTATCAATGAATAAGGCAATAAGAAATCAGAAGCTTAACACTAAAAAAGAGAAAACTGACAAAACTACAAGCGAACACATAAAGACACACAATCACAATAAATATTAAATTGCTAGTGCTCAAAGCTCATCACCAGGGTAACCAGAAATAAGTAAAAATTCGAAAATATGACCTAAAAATTTAAAAATATGTTCTAAAAAAACAAAAATTTTTTCTTTGTTAATAAAGGGTCCGCCAAATAATTTTTTTTTTTTTTTTTGAAAATGCTATAAAAAAAACTACTGAATATTTCTCAAATTTCTTTTTTTATTTGAAGGTACAATCCTTCCGGTTAATAATGGAAAATAATTTCATTCAAATGGCTGCCTCGGCTGGCCATGCAGTAGCCTACACGATCGGTCCAGTTTTTAAGCACATTATCGATTGTGTGCAGCTGTATTTCACCAATGGCTTCACAAATATTGTCCTTTAGAGCGTCAATTGTGTCTGGCTTGTTGGCGTAACACTTATCTTTGACGGCACCCCACAAATAATAGTCCAACGGTGTCAAATCGCAGCTCCGAGTTGGCCAAACGACATCAGCTCTGCGGCTGATAATGCGATCTTTCAGCTGTGTGGCACGTAACGCCGTCCTGTTGAAACAAAATGTTGCTAATATCAATTCAATTCTTCAATTCTTGTGAACAAAAATTCGTTCATCATGGCCCGATAACGATCGCCATTGACTGTAACGGCCACTCCTTGCTCATTTTCGAAGAAAAATTGCCCAATTATGCCTCTGGACCAAAATCCGTCCCAAACAGTGACTCGTCTTGGGTGTATCGGCTTTTCAATGTATGCGTGCGGGTTTTCTGTGCCCCAAATGCGACAATTTTGTTTGTTTACATACTCGCCAAGATCAAAATGAGCTTCATCTGAAAAGATAATTTTTTTTTGGCGAAATTAGCATCTTCTGTAAGTCGATCGCACGCAATATTTCCCAGCGTTGTTCAAGTGTATACACAACCATATTCGTTCAGCGGAAGGATAAAACTAATTATCTGTTAAATCAGACATAAGCTAAGTGTTACCATCACGAAATACGCACTAGTTGAAAAAAAAACGTTAGATGGCGAATCCTTTTAGATACTGACACATAAATTTTACTACATCAACTCCTTCGTTGTTTGCTACAATCTGTTTTAGCTTAGTTTTAATATGCAGTTTTGTATTACAATATTACATCTTTGTCAATATTCTGAACCGTCTCAGTTAATATGACATACTGCTCGATTAATGTCGGTCCATTGGCCTGCAATTTTTAAGTGAATTCTCAAAACCGAATGCAAGCCGAAGTTTGCATCAATAAAACTCAGTTCACTTTTATATTTGCATTTTTTAGTTTTTCTATTGTCATTCGTAAAAAATTGCTTTCATTTTGCTTGTTTTCGAATTTAAAAATATTTTGCTTGTGTTTGTTGTAAAAATAAATGGGAGCATAAGAAATCTAAATATGGGCTAAAAAGGTTTAAAATGCTTTTTTTAACGAAAAAAATATCGTTAACATGCTCTTGTGAGCAAAATATAGTATGCAAAAATATGCACCAGCAAATCGATGCCAAAATTCGAAAAATTTATTAAACGGATTATCTTACACCTGAGAAAAAACATGCAATTGCATATTTTTGGTTTCCCTGCTCATCACAATTGAGATAATCTTGTGTGTGTGTGTCTGTCAGTTTTTGTTAAACTTGTATAAATTTGTTGTCATTTTATGTTTTTGATATTATAGAGAGTGCTTGGTGAGCTTATTCTTTTTTTTTCTATTCATTGGTGTCTGTCTCCCTCCCTTAGCTGTATTTGTTGTTGTTGTTGTTGTTTTTTTTTTAGCATGTGAATTGGAAATGTTTGCCGTCGAATAAGCTCCATCATCATCAATGTGTTTGTTTAGTTCTAAACGAAAACCTGAGGTGTGAAGCTGTTTTGTCGGTAATATCACAGTGAACGAACATCATCAAAAATCGTTTGGCGTGTATTTTATATATTAAATTCAAACTGAAAATTATACGTTTATAAAAAGCAATATATATATATAAATATATAGTATAATCACTATTTAGGTGACATGTTTATTTATTTTTTATTGTTTGCTTTTATCTCTAAAAAAAACATTATTGAAGTGCAAAAAAAGAACGTTTGGATATATTTTAATGAATTCGTAAACTTTTAGTGGGCACTATTTGAATGTGTTAAAAACAATTAACTATTTTTACATATAAAAAAAAAAATCAATTTCAAGAAATTATAAAAAAAAATTATAAATGAAAATTACACTTTATTTCGATGGCGTTTTGTGGTTAAAAATTTGTAAAAATAATTTTCCTTTAAACTAATGAATGAGCGGGTGCGCTTCCGAAAAATAAAATGTTTTTCGTTATTGGCCAAAGAACTATTCTTCAATTTAGAAAAAAAGAAAATTTTTATATCCATAAATTAATTTTCTAAGTGGCTTTTCAAGTTTCTAGTCAAAACTGTAGCGTAAACAATAATTTTTTTTTATTGTTTTTGTACTTAAGCAAAAAAAAAAAAAGAAATAATAATAATTGATGTGCAAATACTGGCACTAAAAAATGTGTAAAATAAAAAATTATTTGTAGGAAAGTTTTCTTTTTTAATATTTATTTAAAATTTTTGTATTAAAAGAATGTTTTTCTTTTTTAAATAAAATAAATACAAATGTTTACTTTGCACAAGTGACAGACAGACACACAGATGTTCTAAAATTGTAACATTTTTTTTTATTTCTTTTTCACTAATGTTTATGTCATATTTTTTGTTGTTATTGACTGAACTGTGATCAGTGCTTTTTTCTCTCTGTTAGTGACATAATTACTCTTTTTACCCACATATACTTACATACATATACACAATATTATGTCTCACTCATAAACACTTTCACACACTCCTTAGCAAAAACAAGTGATAACGAAAGAGATTTTTTAAGTGTTACGATCAGAGTGTGTGATAATGAAAAGATTTTGCACTTTCAGTTTGTTGTTATTATTTATTCTACTTTTTGTTCATAATTTGCGCATTTGTTTTTTTTCTTTTGCTTTTTTTTCTTTGCCTTTTTCACTTTTACGTCTACTACAGCAAAAAGATAAAAGAAAAGCAACAAATAGTCTGCAATTGTCATTGTAACCCAAATTATTAAACAAAAACAAAAATATAAATAAATTAAAAATACTACAACCACCAACAACAAATGAATGCCAATAAAAAGTAAAAATTGCACTTTACTTGCCAAAAATAAAATAAATATGGACATACACAAGTATGTACATGTACATATGTATTAACAATTACATATAATTTGTTGTCGTTGTTGCTGCTTTTTTTTAAACGCACTGCATTTGTGATCTGACAGAAAAATAATTTAAAAAAATTAATGGCACATGTTTAACTAATAAAAAAAAAAAATGAAATTCACATGCTTCTTTTTCATACTCTCTTTAAAAAAGGGGCTGCCAGATGGTATAATAGTTGGGTGCTAAATATAAAAAGTCTTGTTAAAAACCTTAGAATGATATTTGACGGTGGTAAAATGAGAGAGCGTGAGGTGCATGAAACTGTAAACGTCTTTACCGAGGGGGTACATTACATTTTGCATGATTGTTCTTTCTTTATCGTATTCCTTTAGGAAAGATAGGGCTTCGATGAGATTTGTGCAACCACTTCTATATTTACAAAATGTTTTTATTTCATTCCATTCATTCTAACTTCCTTCAATAGTTTTCGGCGCCATGTGATTTCTGATCTAGCACTCTAATAGGGGTTCCAATCGAGCCAATCTGTAGCTATCTTAGATAGGTTTGCCGAGTGTATGTCCAACTCACTTCCATTGGCTTTTCATTATTTGATGTACAATCGGAGTTTCGCATAATTACTTGCTCATTCAACCATAAGCACAAAAATCCATGAATTGATTTACGATAAAGGCCTTTGCGACAATTTAAATAAACGCTGTGGTATGGTAGGTAATCAAGAGGTCCTCTGTTCAATCATAGGCTAGAGCGATATCAACTCATAACATTAGCTAGTATTTCGTTATGAGTCAAACTGAAGGTCCCTTTTAATAGGTCTTAAAATAGAATCGAGTGTAGCTCAATAACTATGAATGTTAAGAGAATTAACTCTCTTAGCACACGTAAGAGAGTTAGTCCGAATGAAGAGCGGTTTTTAACAAAAAAAAAAAAAAAAAAACACGGAGTTATTAAATTTCCCTGGTATATTCTATAAATTTCCCTGTAAATGAGGTTTAATAAATTTTGTGTTAATGGAGTTTTCATTTTAAGCCTATATGGCATCTCTTGAACTTAATAATTATTGTTTCCAACGCTGCTTTTATTATAAATACTATCGGTCACAGCTCCTTACGACAACTGCTTACAAAGTCACATGGAAAAATATACATATTTTATTGTCTTTGTTGGGGAAGTTATCCTAAGAAAGAAAAACGGAACATGTTTCTAATAAATTTCATTTGTATTGCATATATTGCATATTATTTTTATTAATTTGTTCAAAAATATATTTATTTAATAAATAAAAATTGTATATCAGATCATTTGCCATCGTCAACTGACCGCCCACTTCCAAATTCTTTCAAGAGCAATTAAAATTTTTTTGTAGTTTAGAAAATGTTGTTTTATTTATTTATGGGGAGCAAGCAAACAGTTTGAATTTTACAGATTAAAAAGCAATTAAATGATTTATTTTATTATCGTGCACTTAATGTATTTTGTGGTTAGAAATAATTAATAATTTTAAGCTTTAAAGTAATTTAATAGATTACATCTTTTAGATCAAAAATCATTTAAAATAAATTATTTTTTATTTTATAGTTAAAAATATTTACTATATTTTACAATAACACGTGAGCTTTTTAACGATTAACGTCACCTTTTCTAAAACTAATAAACTATAAAATATTGAATAAAACTTGTTGATTTTAAGAACACGTTACAAGTTCTAACAATCTTTGCAAGTGCTTTATTGAAAAATAAACAACAACAAAAAATGAATTATTGGCGGTAGATGTGAAACATTTTTAATTTGAATATCAATAGAACAGAAAAACAAAAATTTTATGAACTGCAATAAATTTTTCATTTTTAACGTGCTTTTCAATAAGTTTTTAAAAATACGCTTGACTTCTCCTTGGTCAGGAAAGTAGTAAGTGTTTCTATTCAAATTATTCAATCATGTGTAAAATTTTAAATACTTAACGCTCTTCAATTTGTTCTCGACTCCTACAGCTATGCTTAAAAATATAGTGAAAGCAGAATTTTGTGGAAATCATTAGATGCTAAATTTTTGAGCAATAGATACAGAGTGTTATTTCACTAAGTGTTATACTGAACAGTATAGTACTTGAAGTGTAAGTGGCTTATTATTGAGCGTAACATCTGAGCTAACAGTTATTAAAATGCTATTATCAGGAGAAGTGTTAGTTGAGGCTAGTTTACACGATAATCCTTTGCGTACGTAAAATCAGAGAGAAAATAGTATAAAATTCTATACGTATTTTAAAAATGAGAGTAAAAATAACGACAGATTTTTTGACATTTACGCGATACGAGTATATCGAGCGAAAAAATTTGCTTATTTCTTTGATTATTTATGTGTTTACTAGGGTCATCGGACGGTTATTATTCGACCAGCTTTAACCGTTTTTTTTTTTTTGGTTTTGTCGAATACGGTTTTTTCAAAATCTTCATTTTTCGAATACAGAATAAACCGGTTAATTTAACACGAATAACCGGTTAATTTAAATAAGTACAATTTTTATACGTTTGTATATTTTTTTTATTGAAAAAAAAGAACGTGAAAACCAAGGTAGATCGAAAAACATATGCACTTTCGAGCAAAAATAACCTTTTCTAATCTTCTGTAAATAAATATCGGTTTTTATAAATGGAGAATGATTAACTAGACTTATTGAAAGCCCACAAACGCCGATTCCGAACGGCAGATATATTAGTTATTGAAGTTTCGCCAGTAATATTGTGAGGTGATATCGCTGTTGAAAAAAATGTCAGATGGTGTTGCCTGGGATTGAACCGATGACTTCTTGGTTGAAAGGTGGGTTCTTACCTAACATACCACAGTGACACACTATTAAGTACGTAGTGCATAAATTTATATACAGTGCTGCTTGATATCTTAGCAAATTTTTTTTTCGAGGCAGCTAAGGACTCGTATATTACTTATAGATTTATTCAAAGTAAACATTTAATTTTTGTTATCTTAGGCACCTAAATTATAACTATAATAACAAACCTCTAATTCCATTCTCTACCAAGTAATACAACAAAAACGAAATTAGCTCCTTGAGTGGCTGTTCGAAACTTAAGCATTTTTCAGTACTTTGTGTAATAAACTATGTTTTTTACGGTCTTCGCACACTGTTTTGGCATAGCTTTTATGAGATATGTTAGAATATTATTAGTATTGATTGCCACTTTAATTTCAAGCTCTCCATCAGCTTATGCTTATTTTTAAAACGACATGGTGTAGCTCTGCGTTTCAAGAATTAGGAACAATTTTATTTAAATAAAAGAACCCGTTAGCCGGTTATTTGAATTATTATTAACCGAAAACAGGTTTTTTAAGTGCTACTTTTCGAATTATTCGCAAACCGGTTTTTGAAAAAAGTCAAATAATCGATCTCCCTATTGTTTACATAAATATACGCTCCTGATCTAATGAAGTGTTAAGGTTTTTAAAAAATTTAAAAAAACGAATAGCGTAAGCTCTCACACAAAAACTTGACATGTCGTACGACTTGTATTATCGTGTAAACCCCCCTTTTGAAGAAGTTAATTAGTTAGTTATTGCACTTATTGTGTGACCTTGACCTTAATTATTAAAGCTCTCTTACGGTATAATGTTGCTGTAAGTTTACTTAATCTTAGTTTAAACCTTATTTTACTAAACACAGATATCTTTCAGAAAATATTACTGAATTCTATTGCAGCTAAATTATGAGCGATTTTTACTAAATTTAAGCACAGCAAAGATTATGGAGGTTTACAGAACTTATTTCGATCAAATGCCCTACAAATTAGTTACCATCTATCTGCCTACTTAAAAGAAAACATTTTATTAGAGATTGCTTGTTGAAAGGTAACTGACTGCTATGGTCAGATACAAACTGACCATGGCTTAAAAACTACTTTGAATGCAAAAGATCCGAGACGATTCGCAACAATAACTGATTCTAAGTCGACTCATTTATATAGAGTGTTGTTTTAAGACCTTGAGAACTTTAAATGATAATATCGAGTGATTTTTTTTAACAACTTTCTTTTTGGCAACGCGGTTTTTGGCAGCTCAGCTGTTTTTGTGTAGCATGTTACTGTGTAACATGTTCAGTTTAGTCTATAATTTAAACACGAATCGACTTACACTTGCAGATCTTTAAATTTTATTGTAAAAATTCATTCACTTTTTTTTATCGGAAAATTGTATTCAGCGACGAAGCTCGTTTCTGGTTGAGTGGATACGTGAACAAGCAAAATTGCCGTATTTGATGTGAAGAGCAACCAGAAGCATAGTATAGAACTGCCAATGCATGCCAAAAAATGCACTGTTTGGTGTGGATTATGGGCCGGTGACATCATTGCACCGTACTTTTTCAAATACGACGAAGACAGGAGCGTTACTGTGAATGGCGAGCACTACCGTGTGATAATTGCAATTTTTTTTTTGCCCAAAATGGAAGAGCTAGACTCGGCTGATATGTGGTTACAACAAGACGGTGCCACATGCCACACAGCAGGGAACAATGGCCTAATATAGAGACGAGTCCGGTAAACACTTTATTTCACGTTTGGGGCCGGTCAATTAGCCGCCTGTTTTTTAGTGGGACTATGTCATGTCCGCAACGGTTGAGGTACTGAAAGGATTTATTGATGAGATACCGTCCGTTATATTGGAGAGAGTATGCCAAAATTAAACCCCAGCGTAAGAACCATTTGAGGCGTAGCTGTGGTAAACATTTACATGAAATCATCTCTAAACATCTAAACATAAAATCATCTCTAAACATTATATAGTTCATCCTATCGACTCAAATAAAGATTTTATACATTTCTCAAAAAGTTCTTAAAAGTTCACCGGATACAAGACGGAAATATTGTTGGAATGCAATTTTTTTATTATAGTCTGGTAGATAATTTCATTCAATTTTATTTTTAAAATATGATTTCTGGCATATGTCGGCCGCGGCTACGAGTTATATGGTCCATTAGATCAGTAAAATTTTGGACTACTTTTTCCAAAAAATATGGTCATTTGGCGTCAATGGTGGCTTGAATATTGAATTATAAAAAGTAATCCACAGGCGTTATTTCGCATGAACGAGGGAGCCAGTGGGAAGAAAGTTGTCACCAAATTGATTGTTAAGCGCGTTGTATGGTCAGTTGCGCCATCTTGTTGGAACTAAATGGTGTAGATGTTTAGCTGATAAAAAAAATTCAGTCAGAATGTCTCGATAATATTGGCTTCCAAAGTTTTAAGAGTTGCTGTTTTGTCAGTATTAAGCAATGACTTAACATAGCCCCATAAAAAGTAATCCACAAGCGTTAAATCGCATTAACGAGATGGCCAGTGGGAAGAAAACTGTCACCAAATTGATTTTGCAATAAGTTGATTATTAAGCGCATGTCAGCATGACCCGATAGCGCTTGCTCTTCTACGTAACGACAGCTCCCTGCTCAATTCGAAATAAAAGAGGACCGCAGATGTCGCCAGTGTGTAAACAGCACCAAACAGTCAATTTTATATGATGTAACCGTTAGGCGATGCATGCAGTTAAAAAAGACACCCTATATACATACATTTTTCAATGCAACTCCCAAATATGTAGATGCTATTTTTTTTTGTATTTATGACTTAGCAACAGCATCTGCAGCTGCAGTGCTCATAATTAAAAAAACAAATTTAAACACTTGACTGTCATTGTGCCTGACATTCAAATTTGTGTGTATTTGATAATAATTTTGTTTTTATACACTTTTTTACGTTCTTATAAATTTTCTTTAAACAAATAAACAAATGGGGCTTAATTTCATTTCACAAGAAGTCTGCTCTACGAATATAATTTTTAAAATTTATTACATTGATTATTAAATAATATATCATTTATTAATGTTTATTTACGGTTTTGTAGAAAAATTAATGATTTTTATTTAAATTTTTTGTTCTGATAAAGAAAGCACTGAATTTCATTTTATTATTCGGTATGACGAACATTAAGTTAAGCATTAAATAGCACGATCTGATATCAGGGAAAGAGGCTGTAACTTGACTTTAAAGTAAGGCTATAAAAACAAATCCATGCCGTTTTAATTCGTGAAGCCCATATACTATAAAGTATCTTCTGAAATATGTAAGTGCCAATCAGGAGAAATTTTGGACCGACCATATTGTACATAATAAAAATACTATATATATTATTAATTCCCATAACATTCCGCGAAGGAACATAGAGACTTATCTGAGTCTATATATTATTAATGCCCATAACATTCCGCGAAGGAACGTAGAGACTTCTCTCAGTCTATATATTATTAATTCCCCTAACATTCCATGAAGGAACATAGAGACTTCTCTCCGTCAATGAGCTGCATCCGATTCTAGGCGCCTACAGTTTAACGCCGGCTTCGAACGGCAAATGCATTAGAGATGTTTTCAATAGTAGTAACCAGTTACTAACTAATGTTATGAGGTGATACCGCTGTTGAAAAACTTTTTTCTTTATTCAGATAATCTGGCCTGGTATTGAACCGAGGACCTTCTGGTTGGTAGGCGGGTATCTTACCTACCATACCAAAGCGGTACATAATAAAAATAAATTGTCGTAATTGACGTTGAATTGGCCACACTTTACGACAAATGCCATAGACTTTTTCTTGTTTTTATTAACCTTTAAGTGCCTGTATGAAGATTTACCCCATTTTAAAATATTCCATTTTTTTGCTAAGAATTTATCGTATATGGACCGATTTTCAAATAATTTAGTACAGTCGTTAAGTCATATAAAGAGTGATTTGAGTTTAGCTTAATGTAAAAAAAAGTTTTGTTTTTGCTAAAATCTGTTATAACCAATAATAATTTGGTTGATTCGAATAGAGACAAAATTTAACGAATTACTTAACTTTACTTCAATAATAAATTTTATACGAACAGGCTTAATGATGGAAGGATATGCTGCTGATGTCTAGCACTAAGGTTTTTGTAGGTTCCAAACTTCAGCATAAACTTTATAACCCATCACTGTAGGTAGGGTAAGAGTACAATAAACACTTCAACACTCGTTTAAAGAAAAAAAATCTTGTTTAATTTAAGACAACTTGTTTCAACATTTAAAAATAATAAAGAATTTAATACAAATTCTAAAAACAAAACAAAAAAAAACGGAAATTTACATAGTCACCTTAAATTATATGTAGATACGTATGTATGTAGATATGTCTGTATTAAAAAAAATTCAATTAATTTGTTTGAACAAAATTTTAATAATTATTTAAATCACCATTTAATAGGGCAGTTAAACAAACTGGTGTTATATGTTCATACACACATACGTACGTATTTAATAAAAAAATATATATTATAACCATGGGAACCTGAGAAGTATTGTCAAGTTGCTATTACTTAATATGAATTATTTTGTATTTTATTATATACATACATACACATATATATATGTATGTATTTTATATGCATATATGCTTATATTGCATATTTTATTTGAATAAAAAAATGTAAATTATATGCAATATAATTTAGCGAGTTGAGGTCATATTACCGATTTGTAATGTAAACAACGTTAACACGCTTTCGGTCCTGTGGATATAGCAATCAAATGCAGTTAACTCTTGCATTAATAGAATAGATCTGGTATACTATGTATTGTATCTGGTATTTATTATTTAAAATTTTTTAAACTGATAAAGACAAATATAAAATGACCCACAATTTCTTAAGAGTAGATGCAAATTGGAAGATATATTGTAAAGGGTGGTCCAACCAAAACGCACGATGTTGATCGTAAATAAGTAAAACAAAAAGTTTTCGGAGAATTGTTTTAATATTTTTTCATTATGATAGAAGGATCTATGACAATTGTGTGTGAAACAAAATATCGGCCAAATGCTCGCCACGGCTTCGGTGGCATACCTCCTTGTTTAAAAGGTTTTCGGAATTTATTGAGAAAATTAAAAATACAAGTTTATTTATCTAAATCTATATTGTCCCCTTCAAAGTAATCCCCATCGACTGCAACACACTTATGCTAGCGCCTGATCCAATCCCCGAAGTATTTTTTATACTCGGTTTTCGGTATGTCCAGCAGTGCTTCCTGCGAATTTTTCAGTATTTCCCCGTAATGGTTTTTTAACTCGATTTAACAGAAAGAAGTCACAGAGTGCAATTTCAAGTAAATTCGGTGACTTTTGGATGGTGCCTGTGGATGGTGTATAATAATGGCACTGTGCGACGGTACGTTATCGTAGTGCAAAATTCACGAGTTTTCTTCCTACAATTCTTTCTTTCGGCGAATTGCTTTATGCTAACGTCTCATAACGCCCAAATAATACTCTATGTTTACTGTCTGGCCTTCTTGCAAAAATTCATGATACACTACACCATTATAATCCATTGCCTTCTTCTTTGACTGAAAACGACGTGAACGTGAAACACGTGAACGCCATTCACTTGCCGGATATCTGGATTACATGACGTGCTCATAAACCAACGTCTCGCCTCCAGTAGTAATCCTTTTGATGAATGTGGGATCAGATTCATCCTCGCAAATCATATCTTTTGCGACCTCAACACGCTCTCTTCTTTGCATGAAATTGAGGTCTATTGGCACCAACTATGCTGCTACACGACTGACACCCAAATTATTAACAAAAATATCTTGGACGGATCCATAGGCAATGTTCAAGTTCCTCGCTATCTTTCTGATGGTTAACTTGCAGTTATTGACCAACATTGCTTTACTTTAACAATGTTTTCGTCGGTTTTCGATGTCGATGGTCTGCCACTGCGTTCATCATATACGATTGACTGGTAGACGACCGTTTTCTTTAGAGAATCGTTGCCGAAACACTTTTCCAATATTTCCAAATTTCGCGCACCATTAAATTCATTTTTAACGCAAAATTTAATACAATTTCGTTGTTTCATATTTAAATCCATTACTAAAATTGGAAAAAATCGCCAACACACACGTAGCTTTTGCAAATGTCAAGCTATGACGCTAAGATTTAGCGAGAATATCAACAACAAATGTACCAACTTAACAAACAAATTCAAATCGGAACGATAAGACCGCCACACGGGAGTTATTCCGATCAAGGTGGTACCCCTATCCGTCTGTCCATATCCGAATTATCTCATACTTTAGATCTTGCATTGTTCTTCGCTTATTGACGTACACTTTTTCTTTTAAATATTACCAAACAAAGAAGTTCAACGTTGTCAAAACACATGATCGTGGCAGCCAACTAACATCGACACGACATGAGATAACACAGCCGATGAATTTCTCACGCAAAAGAGCCATTGGTTCGTTGGCTGTGTGGCAAATGACACCATCCTGTTGGAATCACATATCGTCCAGGTCCTCATCTCACGATTCACGGTAACTGCTTGGTCCATTTCCAAAGAAATACGGCCCGATGACGCCTCCAGCCCATAAACCCCATCAAACA
Organism: Wohlfahrtia magnifica; assembly: GCA_023159175.1. NCBI lineage: Eukaryota > Metazoa > Arthropoda > Insecta > Diptera > Sarcophagidae > Wohlfahrtia > Wohlfahrtia magnifica. The sequence continues at coordinate 331,341 of JAKWBJ010000227.1, read as the reverse complement.
GTCACTCTTTGTAGATGCATAGGCTTATCAACAATCAACAACATCATTGTGGACACATTTGGTTGATTAAGGTGAACAAAAAATCACAAAGTACACAAAATGTATTTTGATTTGAACGCCCATTTTCGTAAAAGGCTTCAACAATCTTAATGCGTTGCTCAATTTTGTACCTCTTCATCGTTGAATTTGTCAAACACTGAAACAAAGAAATGTCAAATTTAGTTGGGCACAAAACTTGACGTTAAGGTGTGACTCACAATTAACATCGTGCATTATGGTTGGACCACCCTTTACATACTTATGCGCATATTTACACATTGAATTATATTAACAAATAAAATAGTATGTATGTTTGTGTGTATATATATTAATAATGCATAAATTATGTAACTGTTTTTAATTAAAATATTCAATAGCATCAATTTACAATTTTTAAAACAAAATATGCACATTTTTATTTAATTTAATTTGTTTTTTTTTCTAAATTTTTAATAACTTTGGTCTTAAGAAAGACAATATTTGTTCAAAATCTTATAAATTAAGAAAAATAATAATAAATAAACAAAAAATATTAAACAATCTTAATAAGAAAATTAAATAATTTTCTTGTATTATTTTTAAAAAGACATTTTATTTTAAATGTAAGATAATTTGGTGATGTGGTGGCATAAATGAATGAAATGAATTTTGAAATACAAACGAGACTAAAACACCCACATGTGAAAATTTTTTTTTTAATAGACTCTAGAAAAATTTGATGGACTTCGTCAAAGAAATATTGTTTTCTTTTTTCCTTTTTCCATTTTAATATGTACGAATGACACGTTACGTACTACGTACTGACGACGACGATTCAATGAATTTTGAATACAAAAACATAAATTAGTTCGGATGGGTAATAGACGCAAAAAATCAAATTATTTGGCAGACGGTTACATTGAAATAAATTTATAAATAATATTCAAAATAATAATAAATAATAACTTTCAGAAATAAATACAGAACAACCTTTTAAATTATGTACGAACGATTTCTCAGGCAAAGTTTAAGCTTGTTTTTCGATAAGATGAAATAGAATATTCCTAAAATTAAAACTGGTCTTAAAATGTTTATTTTAATTTCATTTAATACTATATTTACGTCAAGAATAGATGTTTTATTTATAAGAAATGGTTTGGCACATGATTATATCTGTGGTGGGGGACTACTGTATAATTTTCATTGAGACTTTGTCTCAAAGACCTAAATTTATTGAACTGTCTTTGCTAATCTCTTAAGCAAAATAAAACAAACGTTAAACAAATTATAGCATTTAAAATAGAAATAAATTAAAACAATTATATATATAAGTATAAACATACATATGTATATATATATATAACATACATGTGCCGCTGTGGTATGGTAGGAAAAAAACACCCGCCTACCAACCAGAAGGTCCTCGGTTCAATACCAGGCCAGACCATCTTAAAAAAGCAAAAGTTTTTCGACAGCGATATCACCTCATAACATTAGCAAGTAACTGGTTATGAGTATTACTAACTACTATTGAAAACTTCTCTAATGCATATGCCCTTCGGAGCCGGCGTTAATCTGATTTTTAAAAATAGAATCGGGTGCAGCTCATTGTCTGTGAGAAATCCCCATGTTCCTTAATGGAATGTTATGGGAATTAATATAAACATACTACTTATGTACACATACTAGCTTTACCCATCCGGTGTTGCCCGAAAATCTATATATACATACATACATATGTATATTATAAATGGGAATTCGCTTTTTCCCGATCCTATCCGGTTTTTTCCACCTGTCTGTCTTTATAAAGAAAATGAACGACAATTAATAATTTGGTTTTTTAATTTAATGTACAACTTGATAATAGCATAGGCTCTATCTTTTATAGTTCACAAGATATATCGCAATAATCACGTGTAGGAATGAACCATGAACCAAAGCTAGATTAGCGAAATTCAAATTTAGAAAATGTACTTTTGAACAACACAAATTGAATATTAGCAAATAAGTAACTTTGTGCTAAGAAGGAAACTTGAGTGTCCATTCAAAGTTATTGATTATTTATTGTTTTCCCTCGATTTTAACGTCCCCGAGGTCCAATTTCGATAAAAGGCACCCCATTACACTTTCATTAGCAGGATCTATCTGTGTCCTTAGTTTCATCAGAATCCATTTAGTCTGTTTGACTCATAAACAAACTGAATGAAGAAAATTATTTCTCATATGACCTAATTTGGCCCGTTTTCCCACGATTTTAGCCTTTCCTGGCTGTAATTGTGAAAAAAGCATACCCTATAACACTTTTGTTAATGGGATCTATTTCTGTTCCAAATTTTATCAAAATTGGAATATTAGCAAACAAAAAACTTAGTTTTGATAAGAAAAAATGTTATTTTAGGAGAAAAGTCAATTATAGGGTGAGCAATTTAAAAATGCAATAAAACAAAAACGGTTTGAAATTTTGCCAAATTTATTTTTTTTTTTTTTTTTTTTTGTTGTGAAGTACAATTGTTTTGGTTAGAAATGAAATATTATTTCATTCATATGGCTACCGCGACTGGCCTCACAGTACCCCTTTTGATCGGACCAATTTTCGAGAACTTTAACGAGTGTACGGGGTCGTATCTCGGCAATGTCATCACTAATGTTCAAGTGTCTCTGGTTTATCGGCATAACACACTTGTCTTTAACAGCGCCCCACGGAAAATAGTCCAACGGTGTCAAATCGTAGCTTCTTGGCAGCCAACTGACATCACCATTTCGTCTAATTAAACGGCCATTAAATGTTTGACGCAATAAATCGATTGTGGCAAGAGATGTGTGGCAAGTTGCAGCATCCTGTTGAAATCAAAGATTGTTCACATCAATACCATGAAGAGCGGGCAGAAAAAATCGGTTATCATGGTTACCATAGGTGTCTCCGTTGACCGTAATGTCTGCGCCGATCTCATTTACAAAGAAATATGAGCCAATGATGCCCCGGCTCCAAAATCCGCACCAAATAGTCACTCGTAATGAGTGCATTGGCTTCTGTAAGATCACGTTTGGGTTTTGAGCCCTAAATACGACAATTTTGCTTATTAACATATCCACCAAGATGAAAACAAGCTTCATCCGATAAGATGATCTTAAATAATGATAAGTTTCCAATAAACCCTACGTTGCTCATGCGTAAATCGATTCATTTCGTTCAGTGAAGATAATATATTGAATTTTGTGACAGAAATTTAAACTTTTATATTGCCCGCCCTATATTTTGCCCGTTTTTCCACAGTTATAACCTCTCGTGACTCCCATTTTGAAATTATGCACTTTCATTACCTACATCTATCTGTGTTTCAAATGTGAACAAAATTTGCACTGTAATGAGAAATATTAGCTAAATCTATCGGTGTTCCTAATTTCAGCAAAATCGGTTCAGTAGCGTGATTTACAAACAAACAAAGAAATTTATAATATATAAGTATATGGATTTATGTATGTATGTACTCGTATATAAAATTTATATTTATTAACGTCATTTTAAAGTGAAAGTTTTAAAATATATTACAAAATCCATCATTATCATTATATGTCGTATGCGAAACGGTATCATTAGACCACATCACCTGGTTGAAGTAGACATTCGCCTATCTCTAATGACCTTCACATTCATTATCTTTTAAAGTGTTGTTTTTTTTACGGGGAGCACTTTTTTAGTGTAGGTACACGTATTTGTTTTTTTCGGTATAATCTTATTTTAAAATAGATTACGTTTGTCAAACAAATACATGCCGCCAAATTATTTGTTTATTTTGATATATGACTTCAATCATAATAGAGATTTAAGTAAATAATAGGCCAAGTTTAGTGCGTAAATATATTAATTGCATGAAATATATTTTCTAATAAACATACATTTGTCATCATGAAATTTAGGAGCACATCTTGAACAGTTACTAAATGCATATTTAAATTTAAAAAAAAGAAGTCCACGCAGTGAAATTTCAAAATTTTACTATTTGCGATCTCTCCAACCAAAGTTGATATACAACTCTTATGAATAAACCGATGTTTCAAACTTTGCTTCTCATTTGATTACCGAGGTGATTACGATTGGCCTAAGAATCTTTCGATCATTAGACTAAGGTTGATCTTATTTGGTGAAAGAGTAACTGCTACGGAGATCGATTATTTGACTTATTTCAGAAACCGGTTTTCGAAATTTTGCAACTTTAAAAAACCGGTTTTTGGTTAAAAATTAAACAAATAACCGGTTAACCGGTTCTTTTCTTTAAATAATTGTTTTTTAATTTTTGTTGCTTAATTCGGTAAAATGGATACATAGCATTTCCCTCAAATACATACTTGATTCGGCCGGCATATTGTAGTTTCTAGCAAGTACGTATGCTAGAATAACGTTTAGCGTATACAGCTGCAAGAGGGCAATTGGCAGGCGTTGGGGACTCTCTCCGAAAATGACAATGTAGATTTGTACGGCTATAGTTAGACCTATACTTTTCTATTTTATAGTAGTTTGGTGCAGTCCCGTACATAGGAATTATATATTTAATTCTCTGATGAAGGTACAGAGGTCGGCATTAATTGGTGTTGCGGGAGGACTATGTACGACGCCAGGTCTGGCACTCAGTGTCATTATGGATATCTGAACACTTGATATCATGGCCGAATCGACCGCATCCATGGCTCTGCTTAGACTAAGGGAATGTGGTATAAGACTATCGGAGAATTCTGCTAAGCTGCTGCACCGAATGGGCTTAGCTACCGTTAGGACGGACTACTATATCCCTTGCCTATTGCCAACGACTAGTCTGAAGACATATGTTCCGAATAGGAATACCTGGAAAAGGTCGGAGGGTGACATGAGTAGCATCCGATTCTTTACGGACGGGTCAAAGCTGAATGGTGGAGTAGGTTATGGTATTCATTCTCCTGATCTTGATGTGAATGAGTCTTACAGGCTGCCGGATCATTGCAGTGTGTTTCAGGCTGAAGTAGCTGCTATCTGTGGGGCTGCTGAACTACTGAGAGATAGTGCCATGACGATCCGAAAAGTCTGTATATATACGGTCAGTCAGTCCGCTATTAAATCCCTGAGGGCTATGTATACTAAGTCTCGGACGGTAAGGGAATGCCACGAATTATTGAGGGTGATGTCCGAGTACTTTGATATTAGTCTCATTTGGGTAACTGGACACAGTGATGTTCCGGGCAACTGTGTAGCGGATGAGCTGGCTAGGCAGCGTACTGCGGCCGGGATGAATTTGGCGACGGAGAGATTTGGTATACCGCTCTACCTGCCGGCTGCGTATAGGACAATATGCTGATGGTGTATTTAAGGAGAGGTGGAGACGGGCTCCAACTTGTAGACAGGCTAGAACTCTCTGGCCAAGGGTGGATGGGAGAAGGTCAGGGCAACTGCTGAACTTGCCGAGATGCAGGATATCTGCGGTAATAGGGGCACTTACAGGTCACTGCTTAGCGGGGAGACATGTCATTAGGTTGGGCCAGAGAGACTCTTTTATATGTAGGTGCTGTTTAGAAGAGGAGGTGGACACTACGGAGCATTTGTTGTTGGAATGTTGTTGTTTCGGTGCGCACGTTGTTGGTATTGGGACTCTACTGGAGACTCCTGTAGGGCTGATCAGCAAATTTATTGGTCGGATAACTGACCGGGCTGTCGGAGGAAGTTTGTTGGTATCACAATGGGCCCTATGGGCCTAAATGTGGGAAGCATGTCTGGCAGCCCCTCTAACCATTCAGCGTTTTTAGGATCTTAAAGGATATTTCTTCGTCGACATCATAATGTCAGCGTATTTTGTAAAAGTTGTATTTGCCAGCGCCTGGAGACTACTTGGTATAGAATCAAGTCTTCCTTGCTGCACAATAACATCAATTTTATAGACATATTTAAGGTTGTTAATAACTTCTGGTGCCGAAAAGCCTTTTCAGCTTAGTATTTAAGGACACTCAATATATCTAGACTTATCCTTTCCATCGATTTTCAAATATTTTCACACTTTAGAGAACATCTGTAGAAATATAAATCACGTATTTAATAATGTGTGGCACTGTGGTATGTTAGGTGTGAACACGCCTACCAACTAAGAAGTCCTCGGTTCTATCCTAGACCACAACATCTGACAATTTTCATCAAGGGTATCATCTCACAACATTGCTAGCGACTGGTTATGAGTAATTCCGCTGTGAAAAACTTCACTAACTAATACATCTGCCGTTCAGAGCCAGCGTTTGTAAGTCCTTTTCTATAAGTGTGGTTGATCTTCATTCACCATATATAAATAAATTATTTATTTACAGAAAATGAGAAAAAATTATTGTTGCTCAAGCGTGCATATCTTTTTCGATTTACCATGGTTTTCACATTCTTTGTAAGACGTTCAAAATTGTCATATATATAAAAATAAGACTTTATAGTATAAATTTAGAAAAAATTATGCCTATTTAAATTAACCGGTTATTCGTGTTAAAATAACCGGTTTATTCAGTAATCGAAAAATTGACATTTAAGAAAAACCGTTCTTGACAAAACCAAAAAAAAATCGGTTAAAACCGGTCAAATAATAACCGTTCGATCTCCCTAGTAACTGTCATTTTTAATCGTACAATTGTGAAAAATTTGTTTTCCGTCACTTTTAATAGTATGAATAGATTTAAATCCTATTTAAATGCTGCTGTGGTATGACAGGTAAAACAACCGCCCAACAACCAAGACGTCCTTGGCTTAATACCAGGCCAGATCATCTGACAATTTGCAACAGCGGTATCACCTCATAATATGGCTTGCTACTGGTTATGAATATTTACACAAAGAAAAACTTCTCCTACTAATACATCTGTCATTCGCAGCGTTAAACTGTAGTTCCATTTTAATTATTGAGAAAAGTTCCCCTTGTTCCACTTGTAATGTCACGGGAATTATGTTTGTATGTAGATTTACGAGTAAATACAATATAAACAAAATTTGTCTTAAACTCCCAACACAGTACAGAGCATGAGTAGGGAATGTCCCCTCAATGTTATTGATTGTGTAGAATATAATTTTTTTGCAATCTGTTTGCAGATCGTTTATCTAAAAGGTTTGTCGAACTTACTGTGTGGCCTAAATTTTTATTTTATATTGACCCTCCTCAATATGAAAACTGACTACATCACTGGTCTCTGATTGTTTACTGAGATTTGATTTTAAATTATTAATAATTACCAGGTTTTATCTACAAACAAATCAAATTATTTCCAAAAATTAAATAATTTAATAAAAGTTAACCCTTTAAGAACCCAAGAACCTTTTTTCAATACCTTAATATGCCTTAATTTATCGAAATTTACATATTTTCCTTTAAAAAGCTTATAAAAAACAAATTTTTAATTTTTTGTCTTCAAAGGACATACATGTGTTTCATATGCATATTATAAATGAGTGTGTATATTATACACATACATACATACTATGTTTATATCTGATTGTGCGTGTGTGTTTAAGGATTTATGTAAGTGTGTTAAGAGTACTTTTACACTTTCAATAGCTTCATTATTCATTTTCTATTTTCTTCATCATCTTTTTTATTTTACTTTTTTGTTTTCTTTCGGGTAAGATGTTATTTTCTTAATATTTCTCTTACATTTTCTATGTTTTATTATGGATTATCTATTACTTTCGCTTTTCGTTCTAATTTTGTTGCTTTAGGCCCTTTCATTACTCTCTATTGATTACCACAGAGCAATTGTCCTTGTAGTCGGATATATAGATTATCTCTGTTTGTTATTAAACAATATCTTTATTATCCTTTATTGATGGCGTAAATAAAGGAATTTCATTCAAACTAAAAACAAAAATCATAAAGAAAAGAAATTTAAGAAAAGAATTAAATATTTAAGAGATAAATTGTTTGAATTTACTTTTAATAAGGATTTTAGGGTGCAACTTTTATGTATGGGCCCATATTTTTGGAAATTTTCGATCGTAGCTCCCCCAGAAATATTCTCCGTAGCCAAGAAATGCTTTTTGGAAAATTTTAGACCGATTGCAATAGTACTATAATATGTACAAAATTGGATTTCATGTGCTTCAGCAAAATAGCTGTAAAAACCCTATTTGTTAGAGAGATTTTTAGAAGTTTGTTTTTTAAATTATTTTACAATACTGTTAACCAAATAGAAACAAAAGTTTTAAATGTTGTTTGTTGTTTTTGTCTTTCTTTTTACTTTGAAAAACGCACATATTTCAATAAAAAGTTTAAAAAGCTAGTCTACCAAATTTCAAAGGAGTATTAAAAAAAAGGGGTATTAAATATATATAATACATATACGAGGGCGAATTGACATTGAAGCTACCTAGCGCTATATGGCAGCACAAACACAAAAACTTTTTCTTTCTTAGAAATTACGATCTGTCAAACGTCAGCTGTTAAAATTTTAGCCAAATTCATCGATTAGTTTATTTGTTGTAGTCGTTTGAAGTAAGCAACTTCTGTGTTTCTTGGAAAATGGCAAAAAGTGAATTTCGTGTAGTGATTAAACACTTATTTGAAAGGCAAAACGGCGAAGGAGACAAAAGAAAAGCTTGATAAACATTACGGCGAATCTGCTCCGTCAGATTATATGGTAAAATATTGGATTGCTGAATTTAAACGGGGCCGAACAAGCACTGCAAGGCCAAAAGAGGTGGTTACTGAAGAAAATATCAAGAAAATCCTCGATATCGTCATAAATGTTCGCCGGGTCAAAATACGTGAGATTGCTGAAATGGTAAACATATCATATGAACGTGTGTTCAACATTTTGCATGAGCATTTGCATATGAAAAAGCTATCGGCAAGATGGATGCCGCGTTTGCTCAGCGTTGACAGATCACTCCACAGCGGCGTTTGGACATGATAAAGCATAATCCTGCTGGTTTTTGGTGTAGATTAATAACTGTTGATGAAACGTGGATCCACCACTACATACCTGAAACAAAAAATCAATTGAAGCAATGGCTGGAAGCTGGTGGAAGTGCTCCGAAGAAGCCGTAGACAGCGAAATCGTCTGACAAGGTTATGGCCACTGTATTTTGGGATGCACACGGAATATTGCTCATCGATTATCTTGAAAAGGGATCCACAGTCACAGGACAGCAATATCGTGCGTTATTGGATCAATTGGTTGATGCAATCAAGGAAAAACGACCACATTTAAACAAGAAAAAAGTGCTCTTTCTTCAAGATTATGCACCGGTTCACACAGCATTAGATACGATGCTAAAACTACGAGAAATCCAGTTCAAATTGGTTGATTATCCACCTTATAGTCCAGATTTAGCCCCTAGTGACTGTTCCCAGTTTCCAAATTTGAAAAAATGGCTCGCAGGAAAAAGATTCATCTCAAACGAAGTGATTAGCGAAACTAATGCGTATATTGTGGAGTTCCCAAAATCGTATTATCCAGATGGTATAAAAAAGTTGAAAGATCGTCTTACTAAGTGTATTGAGCTAAAGGGAGACTATGTAGAGAAATGAATGGTTTAAAAAAAAATGTTTTTTACCTACTTAGGTAGCTTCAATATCAATCCGCCCTCGTAATATGTGCCATCAACTAAAAACATTAGAACCAACTTTGTCCTACAACTTAAAAAATGTTGAAATTTTTAAAATGTGTAATTTAGAAAATGTTTCATAAATTTTACTGATTTTAAGTAGCTTGAGGCGAATAAAATATTAAAAATAACTTTGATTATCACTTTACATATAAAATATTAACCCAGAAAAAATAAAATTTATTATTCAAAGTCAAAATTTGCGGTACAATATCGAAGTTATGCCACATTACAATACATTTTTTACTTTTTTGTTGTTGCTAAATCTACAAAATTAAAACTTGTTGTTATTTGAAATTTAAGTAAGTAATTAACACAACTCTGTACTACAAAAAACCTTTTTTTATTTAAAAAAAATTAAATTAAAAAAATTTCTTAAGATGGGTTTTTTGTTTTAAGCATCTGTAGGCGGTGGGCGTGTCCGTTACCCTATTTTGTCGCTTATACCTATGTTTAGCCGCAATAAATGTCTGCACAAATTTTCATTTGCCTACGACGACACCTACTATTTTTGTCTATTCGCTCTATAGGATCGATGAACTGTGCGCCGGCTACCAACTGCTTTTGCATTAGTTAGAGAAGTTTTTTATAGCCAGTCGCTAGAAATGTAATGTCGTGATACCGCTGTTAAAAACTGGCAGATGTTCTTGCCTGATTGAACTAAGAACCTTTTGGTTGGTTATCGGGTGTAATCCTACCATAACACAAATTATTTTATGAACTTTTGTATGCAAATATTTTTAAATAAAGTGAAAAGTGGTAAAATACAATGTTTTGATAAGTTTCTCTATAAAAAGAAGTAAAATAAAATGTATTTCTTTATATAAAATGATTTATTAGCTGCATTAATTTAAAACGAGAAATTATCTTTATCACTTCCTCGATAAAATTATATCTCCATAAATACTACTCATGATGGTAGCAGATTTGCCACAAATGAAATATTTTTGTTTTATTTTTACTGCTCTTTGTTTCATTTGATAATTGTGTGCCAAAATTTAAGTCCATAAAAAGCGAAAGCACTTGCTTTTATTGTATATTTAAAATGCAAGAAGCATATTTTGATTTGTTTTTGTTTGTTTGTTACTTTCGGTTGTTCTTTTTTTCTAATCATTTTGATTCGATCATCAAATGATGCAGATCAAACTGCTTTTAAAACTGCTTAGAGCCAGCGTTCTTTGGTCGTGTCTGGAGGTGGCCAAGTGATTGACAAACTTGAAATGTTGTTTGGATAGGAATTTATATATGACAGTTTTTTTCTGTAACTTTCGAATAAAAAAAAAAAACAATAAGTTTCTCAAGTATGTTAAGATCATATTTAAGCATTTTGTTAAAATTTCTAGAAATTTTATTTGGGTTTTGTTTTAATTTATTTTTTATTTAAATCATTATGAATATCTGAGGTCATCAATAAAGAACTTATTCATTGCAACAAATGTAATGAATTTTTAAAAAGAATTTGCACAAAAAATCTTTACATGCCAACAAATTGCTTGTGGACACGTCCAAAGAATTCTATTTCATTTGGCTTAATTATGAAGGACTTCTCGAAGACCTTAAAATACACAATGACACATTAAATCAAAATGTATTCCACATTCTTTTCTATATCAAGGACATGATTAGAAAAATTATTTTGCTTTTTAAAAAGATTTTTGTGCTTTTTTTTTTTGCTTCTTTCTCCCGGGGGGGCTTAGGACATCAACTAGACATTTCCAACTTTATCTGTTGTTTGTTGACGGTCTTACTTCATGCCAAGCTTTGGCGTTTATAGCTAAATTCCATCTTTACCTTTATCTACTACGTTGTGGGTTCCATGCCAATGTTATCTTGATTATGCTTTCATTTGGACTTCCCAAGACAAACCCTATTAACTTCTTGTGTTTTTTTATGTCTATGGGCTTTTTGGTGGTTAAATTCCAGAGGTTTTCATGGCTTATTCATTGCTTATGGTGTATGATGCTTTGGCGTTTATAGCTAAATTCCATCTTTTCTTTTATCTACTACGTTGTGGGTTCCATGCCAATGTTATCTTGATTATGCTTTCATTTGGCCTTCCCAAGACAAGCCCTATCAACTTGTTGTGTTTTTTTACGTCTATGGGCTTTTTGTTGGTTAAATTCCAGAAGTTTTCATTGCTTATGTCAGAATATTCTATGTACACATAATGTGCAGACTTTTGCTTAGAATAACCGACTACAACAATTGGAGGGGAATAACCATTTTATACTCTGTTATGAAAGTGTTCATGAGGGTGATATTGGAGGTATTTATTGCGTAAGTTGAGACGGAGCTTCGCTCAGAACAAGCTGGCGACTGAAATGCGATCCTCCTTTTTATCTTCTTTGTGGATTTTGAGAGAGCTCTCGAACACTATGAAATCTTCGAGTAGCACAAAAGTTCACGTCTTTAACCTCTTGAGACCTGAACATGAAGCGTCATTATTAAAACACTCGTGGTCTTATTGAAAAAAGTTAAAATTCTCCAATTCTAAAAATATATGGCAACAACTTTGGTAGAAATCTACACCAAAAAATACAATTCCCTCAAGTACCCAATAATGGCGCTAAGTGTGATAAATAACGATAATTTAAAGTACACATATATATGTGTAGCCGGGGTCTCAAGAGGTTAAGCCGCAGCAGCTATGAGAATTTCCAGTGCTCGGTACTGCACGAAGGAAGAATGCCGAAGCCTTTCAGAAAGTTGTTTGGTGTGCGGCAAGCTTGTATTTTGTCGCCATTGCTGTTCCTTGAAGTTATCGATGCGTTATCAAAGAGGACGACTAAAAGCAGTCCTCGAGGTATAGTATGGCATCCAATTATGACAAATGCAAGACTTGATATGCTAGACTATGACGACGAAAATTGTGAACTCTCACATAAATTATGAACTATCCAAGCGAAATTAGAAGATCTGACGGAAGAAACGAGGAAACATGGTCTTAAAATAAATGTTTCAAAGGCAAAAGAAATGAGAATAAATGCAACAGCTGACGAGGCTGTCACTCTATGTATATCGAAATCTAGCACAGCATGTTACAGAATATCAACACTTGGGTAGCACTACCATGGACGTGGAAAATTGTAGTAGGAAATCGATGGGGGCATTTACAGGGTCAAATAAGATCTAGAATTCTAACAAACATAGCCTGAAAACTAAGATACAAATCTTTTAAGGCATGTATACTATCCATACTTCTTAATGGTTGCATAACTTGCTTCGTAACTGTAGTAGTTCGAAACAAACTTAGAATCCTAAAAATATTCTGGCCGATGACCATTTCCATTTCGAAAACTGATGTAGGGGATGTGAACGTCAAAATCCGTAAACGTTAATTGGAATGGATTAGATACACATAGCGCACAACACTATGCCCTATTCTACAATCTACAAAGAAGCAGAAAAGACAAAGGAATACCTGGCTGATATCGACGCTTCAAGAATTTAATTCCCTGTTAAATATTGGACGTACTTTCAAGAGTATAAGTGATCTTAGAGAGTTTTTCACAAATCGACAAAGATGGCGACAAAAAATCTAGAACGTCAAGAACGCCTCATAACATTGCTAGCGTTTGGTTTTGTGTGTTACGTTGAGGAAAACTTCTCGAACTAATGCATCTGCCACTCGCATTCAGTGTTAAAGTGTAGATCCCTTTCAATGAGTTTTAAATTGGAATCAGGAGTATTTCATTGAGAAAATTTTCATCTGTAATATTGCGAGAATTATGTATGTATGTATGTAATATTGAATTCTTTTAGTCGTAAGCATCTATTGATGTATTTCTTTAAATACTTACAACCCATAAAATTTTCAAGTCAAAGAAGTCATAATTAATCTTTGCAAATGCTTGAGTTTGAAATATATAGTATAGAAAATGGTGTTTCATTTATTGTTTTTATTATCTGTGCTACTTTATTACTCTATACTGTTTACAGTTTGCTAAACAGAATTCTTGTTATATTTAATCATAATTATTGATCTTTTAAATTTACGTGTAAGAACAAATAGAAAATATACAGTGACTCCAACTTATAATCGGTCACGTTTTTATAGCTTAGTTCTCTAAACTTAAAAAAATATAAAAGGCATATATACTTTAGATTGTTATCATTATGAATAATAGCAAAACTATCATCCGATAATAATTAATTAATAATTGTAAGTTTCAGTACAAAAACAAAAATAACTCAATTTTTTTTTTAACTCAACGCATACTCGGACAAAGCAAAGTTTGAATTCGTTAAATGCAATAATCGATCAATCAGTAATTTAGCACAGTCAGTAAGCGTCCAAGAATTGTTTTTGATATCGAATATTGCTAATAATGTCACATTAAGCTGAACAAGTGTGTTGATCTTTTTTTGATGAACTCCTCTAGTCAATTCCTTCCATAGATGTCTAATTATATAAGATTCTGGACTCCGTGCCAGTGTTTCTATAAGTTCGGAAGAATTACGGATAACTCGATCGTTATTTTGATAGATTCCTTGGTTTTTTACAATATCCAATTTCCCTGAACTAGCTTTCGTTTTAATTTTTAATAAGTTCTCTTACCTAGGAAAAATAAACGTGTCCGATTATGCGTTGGAGTCACTGTATATACATAAATGGGTTTTTAATATGAAATAAAATATTTTTTTTTTTTTGGATTCAGTAATTTATTAATTGCACATCTCCTTAACAAGTCTAGTCTTTCGGTGTACAAGTATACAATTAATGCAAATTTATTGAATTTTTTTGCCTCCAAATAAGTTTACGTTATATTCTGGTCTAAGTAATTGTTATTGTTGTAGTTGCTATATATATTTGTTGTTGTTTTTTTTTAAATTTATTTTATATGCCGATCACATGTTGCGGTGGGGCAAGCAAGTCGGTTATATCTGCTTATATTCTGAATTAAAAACATGACAATGATTTTGTTAACGGCAAATATCTGCTAAATACTTGTTAAGAAACCTTATATGTCTCCAATTATACAAATAAATGAAAAAGATATTATGAATAGAAAACATTTTTTATACGAACAATTTGAATAAAATTAAAATATTTCATTTGTTTCATACAAATTGTGCGAACAATAATTACACACCAGGCAGTAAAGCAAACTGACTGACTATCTGACAGAAAGACAGACAGACAGACAGACAAACAGACATATTCGAATTATACGTTCTGCATAGGCTGTTACTAGTTTTTTAAACACTTTTTGTTGTAAAAACATTTTCGAAATAACACACCTTTTTTGGTTTTGAAAAAAAAAGAACTTTTTTCTTTATACAAAAACCAAAAACGCGTACCCACATAAATATTTTATTATTTTATGTTTTATTTGTAAGTAAAAACAACAAAAAATTAAATTTAAATTAAAAAATATTCTAAACTTTCCATTACTTTCAAAGAAGCTCGTATAAAAAGATTGAGCAAAACACTAAATTGAAACTGGTTTCAATGGAAACAAATAAAAATTAGAAAAAAAGCTCATTAATCCAAATTTTTAGGATTGCTTTCAAGTTCAAATTCTTTTACATTTTGTGTTAAAGCACGTGTTCAAAGCTTCGCTTGTCTTAAAAAGGGTTGTTGTTTACTGAAAAATTTTATTGAACAATTAAAGGAACCATAAGAAGTAAGCAATGGGTACTTTCTGGTTTTATAGTTGTTCTTAAAAACAATAGATTTCATATAAAATATTTTGGTTTTCTTATACGACATGTGTGAAAGAGTTTTTTGGTTTTCAAAAGAAAGAAAGAAAATCAATCAGACAGAGGAATTCAAAAATACTATTTTAAAAAAATATCATAATTTGCGTCGTATTTCAGATTTACACTGCAAAATAAAAGCTTAAATACACTTTAACTCTGCCTAAATCTAGACAGAATATATATAGAGCAGACGATGATGCACAGTGCGTCGATCCCATAAAGCGAATGGACAAATATAGAGGAGTTCTCGTAGATAAATGAAATATCGTGCAGACATTTATTGTGGCTAAATATAGTTATAAGCGAAGTAGGGCAACGGATACGCCCACCGCCCACATATATAGGGTCCGCCATCTAACGTTTTTTCAACTACTGCTTATTTCGTGAATGGTAACACTTAGCTCATGTCTGATTTGACAGATAATTAGTTTTATCCTTCCGCTGAACAAATATGGTTGTGTATACGCTTGAACAACGCTGGGAAATATTGCGTGCGAACGACTTACAGAAGATGCCGATTTTGCCAAAAAAAAAAATCATCTTTTCAGATGAAGCTCATTTTGATCTTGACGAATATGTAAACAAGCAAAATTGTCGCATTTGGGGCACAGAAAACCCGCACGCATTGAAAAGCCGATACACCCAAGGCGAGTCACTGTTTGGTGCGGAGGCATAATTGAGCCATTTTTCTTCGAAAATGAGCAAGGAGTGGCCGTTACAGTCAATGGCGATCGTTATCGGGCTATGTTGAACGAATTGTTGTTCACAAAAATTGAAGAGGAGGATATTAGCAACATTTGGTTTCAACAGGATGGCGCTACATGCCACACAGCCGAAGTTACATTCGGTGTTTTGCGCCCTGTTTTTGAAGATCGCATTATCAGCAGCAGAGCTGATGTCGTTTGGCCACCTCGGAGCTGCGATTTGACACCATTGGACTATTATTTGTGGGGTGCCGTCAAAGATAAGTGTTACGCCAACAAGCCAGAGACAATTGACGCTTTAAAGGACAATACGCGTGAAGCCATTGGTGAATTACAGCTGCACACAATCGATAATGTGCTTAAGAATTGGACCGATCGTGTAGGCTACTGCATGGCCAGCCGAGGCAGCTATTTGAATGGAATTATTTTCCATTATTAACCGGAAAGATTGTTCTTTCAAACAAAAAAAAATTTTGAGCAAATATTCAGTAGTTTTTTTTTGTTTGTAGCATTTTCAAAAAAATTTTATTTGGCTGACCCTTTATTTAAATCAAACAAAGCCTATCGTAAGATAGTTTTTTTATATTTATTGTTTTTAATAACAAACATGCTCTTTTTAGCATAGAGGTGTGTTAGTAACTGATATAAATATAAAATTTCCAAATAAAAAGTTTCTAATTTTGTGGATTTTGCAACAATAAAAAACTTTAAAATGTTTGGTAATCTGGCGAAAATTCGATGTCGTACTTTAAAATTGGAATTTGAATAATAATTTTTATTATTTCTGCGTTAATACATCATATATTCTACTTACAATGAGTGAAATTTACGAAAAATTCTTTAAATTATACATTTTTAAAATTTCTAAATTGTTTAAATTGCTGGTCAAATTTGGTTCTAACTTTTTTTATTTGGTAGAACATATTATATAGTTTCAAACAAAGAAATAAGAAAATATATATTTTTTTTTATATATTTGTTTTAATACACCTTTAAAGTTTGGTAAATTTAATTTTTGTTGTTGAAATAAGTGCGCTTTTCAAAGCAGTAAAGAATAAAAACAATAAATAAAATTAAAAAATTTTTTCCCAAACTTTTAAGTCTCTTAAGAAATAAAGTTTTGATAGATATTTTACTAGGGTACCTAAAAACTTCTTACATAGTATCTTTTATTAATATTCAAAAAATATATATTTTATCAACATCCGTGATGAGCGATTTTTTTATTTATTTTTTTTTTTTTTTTTTTTTTTTTTTGTCTATGGTAAAACGCACTGTGCCATGTTGACCACTTGAGAGATTAAATAATAAGTTGTCGTACTATTCAATTAGCTCGTTGAGAATTTTATTTGTAAACAAAATAATGTCACAATATATGACATTACTTTCTTATAAAGAAGTTATACACGTGCTGCAAAACTAAGATTTATTAGCCACTTTTTAACAGACCGCTAGGGGACTTAAATTTTATAACAAATTTTTTGGGACTTTCATTTGATTGAACTTTAAAAAGTTGATAATTGTTTTGGAAATACCTTCATCATATACATACACACTGGCAGAGTCAGTGATCATGTTAGGAGATATAATATTCAAAACTTGTTATCAGTACTAAGAAAAAATATATAAGAACAGGTCCTATTATAATTTGTTTAATTTAAAACTTATCAGTTTTTAATTGTTTATATAAAAATTTGTTTATGGCAGAAAAAAAAATAATAATAATAATAGAAAAATTATTAATTATTTCCAGAATAATATTTAGACACTTAAAAAACTGATAAGCAACGGCGAGTAAAGTATTAAAAAATTAAGCGGCTCGAAAGAAAACAAATAGAAATAAATCACTAAAATATTAATTTAAAACTTATATTACATTATTTTTATCATACTTATCAAAAAAAAAAAATATATAAAAACAAAAATTATATTTTAAAATCAAATTAAAAATTGTTTGGCATTCCTCACATTTTGTTCCTTATGCCATATAAATAGTGGCATGGTGCTAATTGGAACTAAATTGGACTAAAATAAAAATTATAAATAAAAAACATTTCAAAATCATTTATCGATAAGCATTTAGTATTATTAAGTCATTATTATTATTTTCTTTTTATTTGTTTATTTTTTATAAATAGAAAAACAAAGTGCTAAATAAAATAAATTTATTTAGTAAAGTGATAATTATTAAAATAATGATTTTAAAATTGTTTGTTAATTAAATATTTAGCCAGTAGTGGTGGTGCATTACAGTGTGCTTTGAACTTGAAACCCTAAAATAAATAATTAATACGGGGGAGTGCCTTTGACAAGCCGATCTTCTCTAGACATATACAGACATCACTTAGATTTCAATACAAAATAAAGTGGTTTTTTCTGGTTTCCCTTGGCTTGAACTTGTTTAATATAAAACAGCTCATTCTCAACCTCTCCTACATTAGATCATAATGATTATTATGATAATGATCATATTGTTAATGATGTTATAGATATGAATGTATGTTTTTATTCATTTGCATTTAAGTGTAATTGTTTACACTTTACGGTACCAATTTAATTGACTCTATAGTATTCAAATATATCAAAAAAAAAGAAAAAATTATAGTGAAATAATAATAATGACCCACATTGTTTATGAAAAATAAATTGAAAATATGTTTTTATTATTTAAATATTACAAAATACATACATTTATAGAGACTTATTCACGGACTCTTATACATACATTACTTACAGATACGTTTTAATTAAAAAATGTATAAAAAATTGAAATTTTTAACAATAAATTAATTTTAATATTTATTTACATATTGAACTTGTTAATCTTTAGTTTACGTGACAAGTCTGTTAATTAAGCATCTAGACATTTGAGATATGATTTAAATAAATTTAGAACTTTAAAAACCTTTCTTCTTTTGCGTATTTTTAGATTAATTTGATTACCATATATTTTAAAAGTCAACTTAATTTAGAAACCAATTTTATTCATGGTAGTGCGTCATACGTCAAAAACTTTCCTATTGGCTTAATAAAAAACGTTATTAATCTTGCAACATTTACTATCACCTACTTACCTTAACAATCTTACATTGAATATATCATCTCTCTTGATTTTATTGTATTTCTTCATCTAATATTTTGTATGGACTTACGAGTATATTATTTTTACTGTCACATATATTTTGTGTAGATTAATTTAACAATAACGATAGCCAAAGTATATTTAATAGCTGTTTAAGGTCAATTTAATCAAATAATATCCAATTTCTTAAATTAATTGATTATTTCCATATGAAACTGAATGAAATTCAGAAGAATAAAGCATCGTTATTACCACTAATACCGAGGGCGTTTTTATACATTTTTCAAATATCAATAAATAATTTTTTAAAGTATATAAATAGATGCCGACTAACTATTTATATACGATATGCATGTACATATGCAGTATATATATATTAAATCCCATAACATTCCATGAAGGAAATTGGGGACTTCTCTCAGTCAATGACGAGATGAACTGCACCCGATGCTATTTTTAAACTTATCGAAAGGGACCTACAGTTTAACGCCGGCTTCGACCGGCAAGCGCATTTAGAGCAGTTTCTCGATAGTATTTGTACTCATAACCATTTACTAGCTAATGTTATGAGGCGATACCGCTGTCGAAAAATTTTTTCTTTTTTAAGATGGTCTGACCTGGTATCTTACCTACCATACCACAGTGGCACGTACATACGAGTATGTAGTAGACACCAGTTAAGATAACCCAATAGACAAATTTCTTGTAGTTTTATACTTGACGACACTGGCATAAACCAATGATCTCCCTTGATTTCATTATAAAACAAATGGAAAAAAATTTCTGACCTTGGATAACCACTACATTCATTTGATGAGCTATGGTCGCTTAACTTCAAAACATTTTAGATTCTATGGATATGTTTTTTTTAGTATTTTTTTTTTTTTCTAAAATGTAAGATCTTTGAAGAGGCAGCCTCATACATCTTATGATAACTTTGAAATGACTAATTCGATTTCGTTAAGCCATATGTTATATCAGCTTTAAGTCCTTCTCATATCATTTTTTAATATAACCCGTATTTTTGGAGTTATGGAGAAAAAATTTATAAGAAAATTTTTGATTTCTAAAAGTTCACCAAAAATAGAGAGCAGCAAATATTTACCAGTTTCACTATTTATTCATAAAGTTGCATATAATAGAAATACAATAAACCATAATTCATGAAAATCGATTGGTAAATACATATTTTATTCCCAATAAAGTAAAAGTACATGGTTTTGAAAATAATAATTGTTTGCTGTAATTGTATGTAATGGGTGTCGTATAAGCGATATATCTTTTCGAAATTCATAAATATCACCATACGCTCAATGGAATTTTCTGCAGTTACAGCAATGTTTTTTTTTCAAAACTAGGTACTATGTACTTCACTTTATTGAGAAAAAAATATGTCGAATAAGTCATTTCAAAGTTATTGTAAGATGTACGAAGCAGCCTCGTCAAAAATCTCACATTTTAGAAAAAAAAAAATCTAAAAAAAAAACTTATCCATAGAATCTAAAATGCTGATGATTTTTTTAAGTTAGGCGACCTTAGCGCATCAAAGAATATAGTGGTTATCCAAGGTATTTTTGTTTGTTGCATAGTGTTTGAAAATTCATATGAAAATTCTTGTCAGATATTATGTATAAAAATATTGTTAACGAAATGTAAATAAATTTATTAAATTGTTTTAATATACCTACATAGATACCAATATGTATGTATCGGGTAATTTTTTAAGCGCTTTCGGATTTGATTTAAAAAAAAAACATATAAAATTTGGAGAAATGTGTGAAATCTTTATTTGGGTCGAGAGAAAAATCTATATAATTCAATGCTTAAAAATGATTTCATGTAAATGTTGGCTTCCAATCCTTCAACCGGTGCGCGCTTCTCCCTATAGGCATGGACCTTTACATAGCCACACAAAAAATAGTCTAAAGGCGTTAAATTGCACGATCTAGGCAGCCAATTGTGCGGCCTCAAAGGTGAAATAAGCTGTTCTCCGTACTCGCCTCTCAAATGGGCCATTGTTTCGCGTGCTGTGTGGCATGTGGCACCATCTTGTTAAAACCACATGTCATTCACATCCAGTTCTTCCATTTTGGGCAAACAAAATTTGTAATCAACGTAGTGTTAGCCACTTGCAGTAACATTTCTACCTTCGTCGTCTTTGAAAAAGTAAGGTCAAATGATGCCACCCACTCATAATCCAAACCGAACAGTGCATTTTTCGAAATACATTGACAGTTCTTGCAATGCTTCCTTTTCTTCTACTCTTCACACCAAATACAACAATTTTATTTGTTCACGTATCCATGCAACTAGAAATAAGCTGCGTTGCTGACAACAGTTTTCCGATTTCCAATTTTCTTAGTCAAACACGAATTTTGATAATAAAATTCAATAATCTGCAAGCGTTGTTCGTTTGTAAGTCGATTCATGGTTAAATTATAGACCAAACTGTACATGTTTGACAGAAACATGCTACACGAAAACAGCTGAGCTGTCAAAAACAGTGTGGGCAAAAAGAAAGTTAAAAAAAAAATCACCCGATATAAGAGCGTACGGTGAAATATTAATTTCTTACATATTTTTAGAATTTTTAATAATTTATTTTTTGTTGCTGCCATAAAGTAAAAGTAATAAATATTTTATTTGTTATTAATTTCCTAGTCATTTTAAATTTTTTATAGTTTTTTATTGCGCAATTTTGTAATAATTTCTACAAGTTGACATATTGTAATTGAAAATCAAACACTTATCTTTTGTCTTGTGGTTAAAACCATTTGTTTTAATATATGTATAGTATAGTATATTATTTTTCTATTTGAATTGAATTTGTCAAATAAAAGCGCTTACAATTGTTTATGAGTAATACTGCAATGAAATTTAAAAGGTGTGTTTATAACAATAAATAGTTAAAAACAATAAGTTAATATGTAACTTTTTCTCTTGCAAGCTATTAAAATATTAATTTCGATTGAAACATTGCTCTTTCATATAAAAACTTAGCGTTTTGCTTTGTTTGTATAAAAAAAATCTGTATATTGGCTTGATGTTTTAATCAAATGTAATGTAACAGCGTTCTAATCAGTCTCTGAAAATTAGATTTTAAAATGATTACAAAGTATTCGTACATAAAAGCAGTATAAAACACAAAGATATGCGCGATATATAATAGTTATACTTTAACATCAACACCCTATTTGTTAAGCAAGTGACAAAATGTATTTGTAGAGATAATTGTTTTATTTTATGTTAACAACTATATAACAACTCCAACAACAACAACTACATTATTACCAGTATGTCTAAGAGTACAAAACAACGTACAGTGAAGTTTCGATAATGTCAATTAATAAAAACCAAGGCAGTTCATATTTTTGTATTTGTTCACATGAATAATATCTGGATAGTTCACTATATTGTAGGTTTATATTACCTCGAGTTCACTGTATACCATACAAAAAAAATATGAGTCAAAGACAAACCAGTAAATTATATCGTTAAAACCAAGAAAAAAAATATTTTTATTGATTTATTGAACTTTCATATTAATTATTACCAAAACTGTTTACTGGGTTACTTATTGTCAATACACATTCATACATACATACTCGTACATATATGCATATATAATTATGCTGCTAAACTCTAAATAATATATAAATATTGATATTCAAATTGATTATCAATAATGATATTTATTCACGTAATAATAATGATGCTGATGATAATGTAAAATATTGAATGAATAGTTTGTACTTGTATTTTATCACACACACACATGCATACTTATATTTTTAACTGTGTTACAGTTTTAAACACAAACAAGTGTGGTGCTAGACAAAGATTTTGTTACTTTCACACACTAAATGTAAACAATATGTAAATACTTATACTTTATAATTCCACATGCAGACATATTGTATGTTTATTGTATTTGCTCTAGTGTGTTGTGTATATAGATATGCCTTTGCATGTTTGATGTAATGATTGCAAACAATTTATATAGTTTCCGGTTATTTAGTTTTTTATTTAAATTTGATACCTTTTTGTTTTTGTAATTAAACTTGAACGTGATCTTGTTTTAATTTATGAGTGTATTGATAATGATACGATAGATTCATAGCAAACATGATTATGATGATCTCTGTGAAATTGTAGTTGTCGTTGTAACAGAAACTGTTGTTGCAAAACCGTCAAGCTTTTTATTTACCAAACAAAAAGTGAAAGATTGAGAGCAAGAGAGAGAGAGAGAGAGAGAGAGAGATCAAACACAAATAAAAACGCGCATGTTTAAGAGGGTTGAAAAAAGCTTTGCTTATTTGGTTTTCTTTTTTCAAGTTTTAACCGCTCAATCTGTTCATATATATGTATATGTATGTGTATGTGCTTGTGTGCATTAGTGTGTTCTAATTTGTATTAGAGATTTGCATGTGTAAAAAAAGTTTATCGCGCATTCTACCTCGCTCTTTCTCTCTCTCTCTCTCTCTCACGCCTTTTGATTCACGACAGAAAACAATGTATGTGAGTGATAAATAAAAATAAAAACAAAATGTGGTTGATTTTGGCTGTTTGTTAGGCTTTGAATTAAAAACAAATTTTAGTATTATTTTAAACGTTGACAAGAACAGAACTTGAGATTAAAAAATTAATAAATTATAAAAATAATAATAAAAATTAAATATAAAACAACTGCAAAAAAATTAATAAATTTTAGTAATACACAACGATTTAAAATCAACAAACTCGAATGGAAATATTCTCAAAAACTTAACCACAAAACGCTCTAATGCTGCAAAAGAAATAAGCAGGAATTGAAAGGACTTTTTCTTAATTTCGAATACTAATCCTTATTTAATTATTAAATTAAACAGAAAATAATTTTGAAACTTTTACTGTGATCAAGTGGTTTTTTTTTTAATAATCTAGACTATTTTTGGTCTAGTTTTATTTTCAAATTTATTTCAAACAAATAAATAATTAAAACAAACAAACAACAACAATAAGCACAATAGAAACATAATCAAAATAAAATTACAAAATGACGCGGCCGAAAAAAAATGACAAATTAAAAGCCTTCATGCAAGAGAACCTCTTGACCATGCTAACGGTCACTGGTGTCTTCCTGGGCGGTCTTGTGGGTTTCATTATCAAAAGCAGCACTGGCGATTGGTCTAAGCGTGAAATCATGTACATTTCATTTCCCGGTGAAATATTTTTGCGGTAAGTTTATCATTTATTTTCATTAAAATTTACACTTTTAAGGTAAAAAGATAACAAATCTGTTTGTTATGATTACAACATTAATATTAAAAAAAAAAATAAATTGAAAACAAAAACTTAATTCCTTATTTGATAACAATTTTAATTAAATAATTATTAGAAAAAAAGCAAATTTTAATATTTCGTTTTATATTATAATCTTATCAGTAACAGACTTAAGAGACTTAAGTATGAGTGTTTTTCTACTAAAATGCGTTGTCAAAATCTTTTAAAGGATATCGTAACTAAAATGTAGAATTTTTGTCTATTTCATCCATTAATGGCAAAAAAAAAAAACAGAATATCATTCACAATAATTGTTTTCAAATTTTTTATTTTTTCTATTTTGCACAACTGTGGTCGGTATTTTTCCTTTGTCAATTTCTTGTAATTAGAAATAAAACCTATCTTTTCTTTAATTCTATTAAGGTTTAACCATTTTAAGATCTTCAATGTATATTATATTTAAAAATAAATTGTAAAGAAATTTTGTTTCATATATATCACATGCTAAAAAACGCCTCGCTCTTTTTAATTGCATTTATAATTTCTCAAAAAATATATTCTTTAATATATTCTGAGCTATTAAAATTTGACATCAATATACAAAGATATCATCTTAATACATTTTGCAATTTTATATACAGAAAATTATTTTTAATACAAAAAAATATATATAAATATGTCGAAGATTCAATAGGTACTCGTATAATATAATTTGAAGAAAATAAGTAAAATTATAAATTTTTATAACAGTTTATCGAAATCCAAAATAAGTTTAAAATTTTATTTAATTTGCTTTCACCAACAATTTCCCAGTAGGAAGAATTACACCAACTACCATATATTGAGGTGAAATTTGAAGTTCAACTCCTTTGTCGCTTGTCAACGTTACTTGGAATATCCAACTTTATTAATTTAAAAGAGCACTTTTGAAATGTTACTTGTTCTCTGCTCTTCTAAATGATAATAAAACGCATCGTGTTCTAATGCAATAAGAGCACATTTTCTTGATAACAGTTTTTCTCTTAGATCACAAACGTATTCTAGTTGATTGCAGCCTCGTTAGTCGTTTATGGAACAATCTTCCTACAAATAGACACTACTTTCTCTTTCTTCACAGCCTTCACTTATTATTCAACTTTTATCCCCTAAGAGTTGGCTGTGGGGTATAAAGGAGCTGGTCCTTAAATTTTATGTAAAAAATATATAAAAGTATGCAACAAAAACACTCCAATTTAATTAACTTTCTAAATTTCTGTTTATTTAAGATCTAAGTTAAGGTTTACAGCTTCATCCACATCTTGTTGTGTACAGCCTTTATGTTTTTTTATTGTTATAACTTATTTACATTTAGAACTTTTCTATTTGTTTTATAGCATGTTAAAATGTCTGATTGTACCATTGTTAGTGTCATCAATTACGAGTGCCATTGGTGGTCTGGACTTGAGTATGTCCAGTAAAATTGCTACCAGGTAATAGCCGCCATTTCTATTTCTATTTCTATGCATTTTCTATAAATTCTTGAATACTTACAGAGCCATTACCTATTATTTCATCACAACTATTTCAGCTGTGGTTTTGGGTATCTGTTTGGTAACAACCATTAGACCCGGACAGGGAGCCAAAATTGTGGAAACTCGTATGGAATCAGTGGACAAGGCCTCTAAGGTTTTAACTCCTGATACCCTTATGGATCTAGTGAGGTTTGTTTGTTAATAACCATATTTAAAAAACGAATTATTATTATATTTTTTTACAGAAACATGTTCACCGATAATATTATTCAGTCCACCATGTTCCAGGTAAGCTTAGTATTTTTCATTTTTGCCAAACTTTTCCAGGAACCCACTCACTTTAGCGCTTTAATTATTAAAAATGAAACTAATCGGAAACATGTACTTTATGTCACTATTACTTAACTGTCAGCAACAATTGAGATGTTTTTGATATGGATGGTAGCAACAACAAAAAAAACAGCACCATCATCATCATAACCATCACCATCAACACCACCAGTAATCATTCAATTTATGGCCAACAATTTTATGCAAAAGAAGCAAAAAATATATCAGCAGCATAATATCTTTGTGATTCTGATATTTTTTTATTAAAACAAACTAACAAACAAACAAACAAATGATCGTTATCATGACAAGACAAACGTAAATTGTCATGGACTACTACAGTGCGTAATGCTAGAGTCCTCTCCCTCATTTGAAAGCGTATTTTTTTCGTTCAATTGCAAAATTCAAAAATCACAAAAAAAAACCTGACAAAAGTATCATTTGTAATAATTTGCTGTCACAACCATAGCAGTATGGGGTTTGGGGTATCATTACTCGCTATAGCTGTCCGTCTGTCAGATGTTGTTTTTTGTTCGAAAACAATTTAAATTCAATCTATGGGCTGGAATTAAATTTGCTGTTGACATTTACATCCACTTTAGTGTTGGTTTTATTTCTTTTAATTAAATCACAGCATTTGTTTTATATTTTTTTTTATCTCTGCTTTATTTTTTATAAGTAATTGCTATAAAAATGGAACTTATTGTGGGTTACTCATGTAAAAATTTAGCCCCTGTAATACGATTACAATGGGTCAACGTCTTAAATGTTACTGAAAGTGTTGATGTGATATATCACTGCTGTAAAGATACGTTGATTACTTGGGAATTTATATATTTTTTTCTATTATTTTTCTATTAATACAGCATCGTACAGAAATTTTTGAAAACACCAGTATTGTGCCATCCTGTAAGTATATCCACCACATATTGTATTTGCTGTGATAAATTCTTTAACTTTTTATGTTTGCTTTTCTTTGTTTAGTACCCATGGAAGAATGGGACTTCAAGCCTACACAACGTGAGGGTTCTAATGTATTGGGTTTGGTTATGTTCAGTGTTATTTTGGGAACGACTATTGGCAGAATGCGCGAGAAAGGCCAATTGTTACAGGATTTCTTTACAACATTAAGTGAAGCCATGATGACCATCACATCTTGGGTTATTTGGTAAGTTGCAAAATGAAAAACTAAGGATATTGTAGGAGTGCTTTTAAAATAAAAGGAATTTCTTATGTTTTTAAGGATTTCTCCCCTGGGTGTTGGTTTCTTGATTGCTGCTAAAATTATTGAAATGGACTCTATTACCGATACCATTCAGTCACTGGGTTGGTATTTTATAACCGTAATGCTTGGCTTATTCCTGCACGGTTTTGGTAAGTTCTTTGTAATCAAATTAAAAACATTTTTATTTTAAATCTTGTTTGTTTTCTAGGTACCATTGCTGTCATTTTCTTCCTGGGTACACGTAAACTGCCCTATCCCTTCATTGCCAAACTCAGTCAAGTGTTAGCCACAGCATTTGGCACTGGCTCCAGCTCAGCCACCATGCCTTTGACCATCAAATGTTTAGATGGCATGGGCATAGATCCACGTGTTACACGTTTTGTTATACCCGTAGGAGCAACGATTAATATGGATGGCACTGCCTTGTATGAAGCTGTGGCAGCTTTGTTTATTGCTCAGTACAGAGAGATGAGTTATTCCTTTGGTACCATTGTAGCTGTCAGTATTACAGCCACAGCCGCTTCTATAGGTGCTGCTGGTATACCACAAGCTGGTCTTGTAACAATGGTAATGGTATTGGACACAGTAGGTTTAGAACCTAAAGATGTTTCCTTGATTATAGCCGTTGATTGGCTACTGTAAGTATATTTGCTCTTGGATAGTCATCTGTCTTTAACAAATTATTTTCAATTTTTTTCAGAGATCGTTTCCGTACTACCATTAATGTTATGTGTGACGCTTTGGGCACAATTTTAGTCAATCATTTATCCAAAAAGGATTTACAGAATGTGGACAGAGTAAGTATTTCTATATTTAGTTAATCCGACTCTCAAATAAAAGCATAAATCTGTATATTTTTTTTTAATTGCAGTTAAATGCTGAACCCCATGAACTGCTGGAATTAGGCGCCAATGGCCATGATAAAGAATAAAATGGCCTGAAGAAACTCAATTGTAGCATAGTCAGTAGCAGAATTAGTTATTTGTAACCTAAATTTAACAAAAAACAAAAACAAAAAAGGAATAGAAAGAATTCTTAACATAATGAAATAAAAATTATCCAAAAAACGACGTGCTGCTAAGTTAAGCAATTTATTTTTGTACAGACAGATGTGTTCGCTCCATTCCAGAAGCACGTCTCTTGTCTTCTTTGAAAAACAAGAAAAAAATATATATTAAATATGACATTATCCCGCTCCATCTCGATGAAAAGCACACAGGATCAGCAAGAAATGCAGAAAGTACAACTCTAACGAATTTTCTTTAAAACACCCCACTCCCACCCTTAAACTTTTCCAAAAAATTGTAAACAAAATTTAAATATTAAAAAAATGTTGTCGTATAAACAAAAATATAAAATATTTACAATGTAAATATATGGTTAAATAAAAATTAATAATAAAATTAATAATTGTTTAATAAAAGAAATGAAAAATAAAATTATTAGACATATAATTTATATTATAAATTATACAATTTAATTAGTTAAAGATATTTGAAAAAATAAAGGAACCATTACAGTTCGTAAATTACCAAAGGGAGTCATCAAACAAGTTCAAATGCCTTAAAAAACAATCAATTTTAAAGCGGTTAGAATCAAACAACCCACCTTCCTTAACCACTTTAAGGTTTATATTATATCTTGTAAATACATACTTAATAGTTTAAGTATAATAAACTAAATTTAAACTAAATTTAAACAAATAAATGACAATAAATAAAAAATCTATATAAGAAAAAATTAAAAGGCGAAATAAAAAAAAAATATTTTGTTAAACGAAATCTAAAACCCACATATTGCATTATATATGTACTAATTTAAACAAAAAATTATATTATATATATATTGCTATGTATACATTTATAATAAAAAAATATAAAACACAAGTTAGTTTTGCTACCTTTGATATTACGAATATAATTACAACCGATAATGATAATTAACAAAAGAGTTTTCAACTTCAACGCAAAATAAAAAAAGAAACAACGAAAACCAAATACCACCCTTGTATACATTAAATAATTATTTATTAATTATATATAAATGTGAAAAAATCTACGTAAAATGAAAGATAAGAAACCTGTAATTCAATTTCAATTCTTCTAGCTGTGTAGTTTACGTTTTCAATAAAAATTAAATGAAAAACCAATTAACAAATAAACTCTAAGTGATTACAATCATAAAAATGGTATCTGATTTTTATTATTATATTTTGTCATGGAACGTAAGTAAATTCGAGTTAAAAACTCATGATTTTTATTTTAAATAAAAATATATTTTAAGAAAACAAGTAACCTTTGAGCACTTGGCAATGCCATTCTCAACATTTTAAATCTCTTCTAATATTTGTAATCCTAAAAGTATGCAAAACATATATAAGTATAGCCCGACTCGGTAAATATTTACAACCCCTAAGACAGGCAACAAAAAATTGAGAAAACTAGAATAATCTAAATTTCATCTTTTGTTCAATGGTTTTTCTTTTTGTCAAGTACTAGGCCAACAGATTCAAGCGGAAAGTGGGTTTTTGCATAAGACATTGAGATGAACTTTTTTCTGGATGATAGCCTGGAAGACGAACTATAAATTGGTTGTACAGTTCCCCGCCCAATGTCACGTACATATACTAACGAAAAACTTCAATTTATATTAATTTCCTGATTATATCAACATTCAGCAAAAATTTTTCACATCAAAACAAAACTTCATACAAAAAATTGTTTATTTTTTCATTTATTTTTCGTTTCAAAGCAAATAATAAAAATAGTATTAAACTTAAAATTACGCATCTTCTCATTTCATATATTTTTTCTCGTTTTTCTCTAAAGGGGTAGCACCAAATATTCTGAAACCTTTTTAAATATATTCTAGTAATAAACTCAAATTGTAATAAATTATCTATCGATTTCCACTTTCTGTTTAAGATGTGCAGGCAAGTCATTATAAACCAAAGCAGGAACGCGGTCTTAAAAATCACAGAAAAAAATTCGTTGAAATAATCTTATAATACGCAAAAGGTATATATGTATGTGTACTTACTATTGCATTTATATATCAAATCCGACCAAATGATCATCTGTTGTGAGAAACAGAAAGCTCCTAAGCGACCACCCTTCAGAGTAGAGTCATACACATTGTGAGAGTCTAATACTAACTTGTCACCCTCAAACATGCGCAAACGTATGAGGCCAATAGCAGGACGATGTATAAGAGACCATCTATAGGAAGTTTTCTCTTTCCAGCCAGCATTCATTGGATCTTTCCACAACAGTTTGACCTGATCTTTCGTATCACCTGTATGCCATAAACTATTGCGCAACATAGAACCTGGGCCGGTAATACTGTCAACCAATTTTATTTGTATGCCTGGCTCACCGGAGGCACGGAATGGTGTAGAGTGCCAATAAGTTTGAGTATTTTTCTTCCACATGACTACATAGAACTTGCGATTACTCTGGTAACTAAATATAAAGCCCACATAGTCATCATCAGTGTCATCGTTAATATGAAAAGTGCCCTCAAAGTCAACACCACCAAAAGCATCATGACCTACCACCAAACCAGGATCACTATTTAAAGTCTGTATAATTTCGGAGCCATTAGCATGTACCTCCCAATTGGGATCTAATTGGGCTTCACCTTCAGGATCTAAGATAACCGACCGTATAGTACGAAAGTCTGTAGAATAAATCATGGAATTGTTGGGGCAGTTGTCAATGATATTGGGAGTACCATCGTCATCTTCATCATATTCACACAAATCACCTTTGCCGTTTTCTACAAAAATCACAAATTTGTTTTAAAAAATCTTACATTCTTACAAATTCTTCTAGAAAACTTACTATTCAAATCCAATTGATTGGGATTTTTGGCTAAAGGACAATTATCTCTATAATTAGGTACACCATCACCATCCATATCGTCATCGCAGGCATCACCTCTATGCCACACATAAAAATTATCATTTAAAAATTCGAATCTTGATCTTTTTTAATCTGTTACTTACTTTCCATCGTTATCAGTATCCAATTGATCAGCATTACTGACCATGGGACAATTGTCTTCACTATCCTGTATGCCATCATTATCTCCGTCGATTTCACTGTCACAGGCATCCCCTAGCAAATCATTATCACGATCTTCTTGGGAAGGGTTTGAAATACTGGGGCAATTATCACAAACATCTCCTATGCCATCTCCATCCATATCCATTTGATTTGGATTGGGCACCAGCACACAATTGTCATACTCATTCACAACGGTGTCATTGTCTATATCGTCGTCACAATCATTTCCCAGGGTATCATCATCAGTATCCAATTGCTTACGATTTGGCACAAATGGGCAATTATCACACGCATCACCTACACCATCATGATCTGAATCCAATTGGTCAACATTATAGACAAATAGGCAATTATCCTTATCATTGGACACCAGATCGCCATCGGCATCATCGTCACAACCATCACCGATGCCATCATTATCAGCATCTTCTTGACCCGAATTGGGTAGATCAGGACAATTGTCGCGATTACAGTGCAATTCCGAGCAGGGTAACTGCATATCAGGCCAACTATCCAAGTCACGATCCCGACCACATATCAAACCATTACCAGCCCAACCGACTTTACACTTGCAGCGATATTTATAGTTATCGGATGGTATACAGTTGGCATTGCTATTGCAAATCGTGCCATCCGGACACATATCGGATATAGGGAAGCAATTTGAAGTGCCATTCGAAACATAGCCATCACGACATTTACATTGATAGGAACCCTGTTAGGCGATAAGTGATAATCATAAGCAAATATTTTAACTAGAATTACACCCACCATCGTATTTACACACATTGAGTTTGGACTACATATAGCCATGCCATTCTGGCATTCATCAATATCATAACATGTCTGCTTTTGATAATTAAAAGTCCAGTTTTCGGCATAGTATCCTTTTCGTGGGGAAAATAAAAACTTTACGGACTTTCAGATTGAATTTTTTTAAGTATACTTACCATGCATATGCATGCCACTGTAGCCTAATGGACAGGGTTCACATCTAAAGCCCGGATTTTGATTAACACAAGTCGATTTCGGATCACAGGGCTGATACAATTCACACTCATCTATATCGACGCATATGGTGCCATTTAAACGCTGACCACGCGTACACGAAACGCATTGAAAGAATGGTGGTACACCGATTTGAATACATTCCACACCTATGAATTAGAAAACGTGCAAAAAGAATTAAAAAATTATACACGATTTTGTCAAGGATTATACAGTGATCTTGTGTAACAAATAAGTCAGTGGTAGAGGGCATTTCTGTGGGAAATCAAATCTGCAGTCGACAAAATATAAAGAATCAAACGCTACACGTTCCTATAGCCAAAGTTACACTTACTGATGAAAATCACTTTTTAATGTCAACACTCTTAAAAATAACACTCTAACCGGCGAGTCCGCCTTTAGAAGATGTATACTATATTATTACGCAAATAAACAATGCCTAAAGGAAAGATACACTACATTAGAATAGTAGTAATTTAGTTATAAGCCTTATTGTGGCATTTATTCAAGGCCACCCTGGTAATGCCATACATAATTTGTGTTATTAATGATGTTACCAATTGTGTATTGAACGGTGTTATAGTAGCGATTTTGGGTGTTATATTTGAAGTTAACGGAAATAAATCGAATGTAGTAGTAAGAAGAAGAACGTTCGGAAGTAATTTAAATTGTATATAAAAGGCGACATCTTATGCATTAGTTAATTCAGTTATAGTTCGACAGTCATTGTGTAAAGTTGTAATAAAGTAAAGTCATGCTTAGACGTAAATAAAAGTGTTGAGTAATTGTGTATTAAGTGGAAGTTAAATAAGTTGCTGTATAAAGTAAAAGTGTGGAAAATAAAAGACTATAAAGTGTTATTTTACGTTATTTTACGCAATTTAAAAGAACTCAAACGTCTTAAAAAGGATAAAACGTAACAATGTTGTACTACCTTGATCAAAAAGTTTTCAGAATAACCCCCGTGTGGCGGTCCGATCGTTCCGGTTTGAGTTATTTTTTTTTTTTTTTTTTTTTTTTTTTTTGTTAAGTTGGTGCATCTGTTGTTTTAGCGTCATAGCTTGACATTTGCAAAAGCTACGTAACAAAGATTTTTTACAATTTTGACCGTGTTGAGGTTGCAAAAGACATGATTTGCGAGGCTGAGTCCAACCCCACTTTCAACAAAATGATCATTACCGGAAATAAGATGTGGGTTTATGAGTACCACACCCAATCCAGACATCAGGCAAGTGAATAGCGTTTACCAAATGAGCCGAAACCAAAAAAACCACGTCGTTTTCAGTCACGGTTTTCATGGATTACAACGGTGTAGTGCATCATGAATTTTTGCCAGAAGGCCAGACAGTAAACAAAGAATATTATTTTGGCCTTATGAGACGTTTGCGTGAAGCAATGCGCCGAAAGAGACCAGAATTGTTTGCGGAAAACTCGTGGATTTTGCACCATAATAACGCACCGTCGCAAAATGCAACAAATACCATCCAACAACCATCGAATTCACCTGATTTGGCTCTCTGTGACCTTTTTCTGTTCAATTAAGTTAAAAAACCATTACGGGGAACACCTCTCAGCAGCCGTCTCTAAAATTGAAAAAAAATCGTCAACACACATAAAGATAGATGTACTCTTGGCTACGTAGCTTTTGCAACTGTCAAGCTTTGACACTAAGACTTAGCGGGAATATCAACAATAACCGTACCAACTTAACAAAAAAAAAAAAAACTCAAATCGGCACGATGGGAGCGTCACTCGAATATGTGTAATATGTGTTGTTGGCTGCTTTATTCTTCTTAAGTTTCGTTACTGCGTAAATATGTGGACGGAAATATACAATTTACTCATTGTGACAAATAACAACATGAATTTTCCTTTTAGCTGTGAACTGTTGATCGCTACAGTCAGATTTTTGGACAAAGTGTGTTTAATATTGGCCGGTTAGAGGGTTAAGCTTTTAAATAAAATTTGTCTTGATAAGATAGGACAACTGGTATATAGTTTTCGCCTGCTGGTATATGATAGTCGTATTCAGTTTAAATCATTTATTTTCATTTTAGACCGGAACCAACCAAAATCAATGCAATATTTCCGAATGCAAGTGTATGATGGATGAATAATGGTATGATGGAAAATAACATGATATAATACATGATCTTGGTAATTAGTTCAGTTTACAATATTAGTACGCATATGTATGTATGTATGTACATGTAAATTTTGTTAGTTTTCTTCACTTTTTGTTATATGTAGTAAAACGTTATTGTTTTGTTTTGGGATAAGGAATGACTAAGTGTGTTGTTAGTTAATTCATATGATTTTCTTTGCATAATAAAAGGCCATAACCACAGTAATACCAGAAAATGGAAAAAATATATGTAAATCTATGAACTAAAATACATGATTATAAACGAAAACACAACACCAAAATATGTATGTATGTTAACAAAAAAAAACAACAAAAAATCACATGAAATTATTTGAAAATGAAACAAAAATAAAAATTAATAAAGAAAATCTATTTACCAGATTTTGTAATTCCTCTTTTTTTTCTAAGAAATAAATACACAAATGATGGCAAATATTTTGTTAAATAAAAAAATATTTTTATTTTTTTCTTTTCTTTTTACACAGAAAATTGTTTTTAAACATAAAATAATTTTTAAACATTTTTTTTTTAACTTAAAACCAAAATAATTATTTTTAATGAATTTCTTACAATAGTACAAGAATCAGAAATATATATATAATCTCCACTTTCTGGTGTGGTTAGAACTTAAAATGTTACATAAAAATTATTATTTTATTATTCATTAGGCAATTGTGAGCAAAGATTATTTATTAAAATATTTGATTTTTTATTTTTATTTTTATTTATATATTAAATTTATTATGTTTTTTTTTCTTTTATTTATTTATTTTGGATAAAATAATACTTTTTGTGATATATTTTTTTTAAGAAAAAGATGTCTTTAAAACATCCTCTATATATTCATGTGAGTTATATAAGTGCTTTTGTGCAGCAGTGTAAATTCTTATTCAATTGCAAAATATTTCTTTATTGTCTAGATGTCATACTTATGAAACTATTGTGTTATAAGATTATTTTAGTTTTCAAAGAGTATTTTCTTTTTGTGTATTTGTGTTTATGGCTTTCAAGTTAGAGCCTTGTTTAACGATCTATGTTGTCATGACTGAATATTTACGCGCCGTATACTGCCTTTGATAATGTTGTACATTATGGGTGGGCACTATAATGCTTCCTATAAAAATTTATAAACATGCTTGATTAGACTAAAATCAATTTCATATTCGATTTTTTTGTATTTTCCGGCAGGAAACTATTATAAATAAATCCCGAAATAGCGTTTTAAATCTTTAAAATTATCAATAAAAACAATAAATCATTTATTGAAAAAAAATTCACACAAAATTCAAACTTGCTTTGATATTAATTGGGGTGATGTCAAAAATTCAATTCGCAGCTTTGCCCTGTATTTAAGGGTAAACAAGCCGCGGTTTTCGAAAATATATGTAAAATATTTAAACAGGAGCGTAACAAAGCCAAGTACTAAAGGTAAACTTTAGGTAAACGTTTTATAAGCAAATGCAAAAATCAACCAATATTGGGATTTTTTTTTTTGTGTTTCACTATATCTTTTTTTATTTGTTTCTTTTTTTACATATTCTTACCTGAAGGACATGGTCCATCTAAGCAGGGATTACGCTTAGTACAAGTACGCCCGTCACCATCATAGCCAAGTGGACAGGATTCGCATTGAGCACCATTTACCGTATCATGACACTGTACGCCTCTGTTTTAAAAATAAAAAAAGAAAGAAACAATGAAAAAAAAGGAATCAAAACAAAAATGTTTTATGACTAACGAAAATAAACACCAGATTTCAAAACACAAAACTGCTAAAAAAAACATCTTTTGTGAATGAATGACTGACAACAACAAGAACAAAAGGGTTTAAGAAAAGCCACAACCATAAAAACAACATCAATGTTTGTGTACAAATGACGTTTAAAATAAATGAACATTAATCGGCTCGTGAGTGATTTCTTTGTTGTTGTACAATTAAGCGCTTTTAACCAAAAAGATCAGAGAAGAACAAAAACGGCTTAAATTAATGTTTGTTGAAGTTTTCGAAATTTATTTACAAAATTTATTTCTTTTTCATACCAGTCACCACTATATGCGTGGTTTTTGTTTTATTTTTATTGTTTTAACTGCTGTTGTTGTTGTTGTTGCTGTGTAAATATAGCAATGAAATGAACAATTACAAGTAAATCTTATTAACACTCACTCTCTCACAAGAACACATGCAAATACTTAAACACATACGTACCATAGAGTGAGTTAAAGAGTGAGCGAGAGAGCGAGAGAGCCTAAATGTGTGTGGGAAGTTACACATTAAAAAAAAGGAAGAAGATGTTTATGGTTAATATACCATTAGGCGATTTATCATATAATAGCAAAAGAAAAAGATTAAAGGCTTTAAAAACCGAATTTCAAATGAAATTTTTAACGTCCATTGAAATGTAAACATTATTATCCACCACTACCACCTCCACTACCATCACACCATTATTAATGACATAAATAAACAATAAACAAAAAATACATAAAAGCAAAGATCGAAATTTGTCAATAATTCGAAATCGAATGGAAAATCTTAAAATCTTTTACCACTCATGCCTAGAAGATTAGTGATGAGATAAAAACAAATACATGAAACCAACCACATATGTACATATGGGTATATTTTTTGAAGAGTTGCCAGATATTTTCAGGTAAAAATTTTAATTTCAAACTGAAAAAGACTTAAAATTATTTTCTACGTCTAATAATCATTGAAGCAAGATATTTTGTCTTTATATATGAAATGTCGACCTTGATTTCTGTAAATATCTTTAAAAAAAAGAAAACGTACGAAATTTGACTCTTTTTATGAAACGATTCTTCAAAAATAAATTTATTGACTTTCCAAAATAAAACTCTCTCTTCAGCACCTACACCAGATTATGTATTTTAGTCTGGCAGCACTTCTCTTTAATAGCGGTGTAACTCAAATGTTACGCTTCGATAGGCATATCAATTTGGTTACAGGGGAAGACCCCACGTTTATCACAACCATTGATCGCTACATTTTAAAGTTTTCAAGTCAAACAAAAAGTGGTAAAACAAAAGCAAAAAATAAATAAGAAAACCAACTTATCACAACAAAGATCGTTAACAGGTCGCCTGCCATGAAAGACAAAAGCAACAACAACAAACAGCAAATGTTGGAAAAAAAATATAAAACTTTCCCACACTTTATGCATAAAAATAGAAGAAGCAAAAGCCTTACAAAGTGGACGACTAATAGAAAGAACAACTGACGGACATTAATATCTCAACTCAATGTATGGAAAGAGAAAAAAAAAACGTCACAAAAAACTTGTGATCAATTTTAGTGATCAAATATTATCATCCACAGTGCAGTACAAATAAACTGAGTACTGCATGTGTGTATGCATGGCATAGGTAAGGAAAGCTGCCAACCATTATAAAGAAATGTAGGGTATGTATGTGTATGGAAAGCATTTTAGCGTTATTTTATTTGTAAAATTACTTGTACATACTGTCCACAATCACACTTCTCTTCTAAGCCAACCGTCATAAACAAGTTCGCCTACGCATTTTCTTTTTAGCACAATACACACAAGTATGTGTGTATGTGATTTTACTCTCTTACTCATGCTCAATCAATCCCCTGTATTTTTTGTTGTTTTTATTTTTGTTTCGTTTTTTTTTATCGGTTTTTGTCTATTTCACTTAAAGCGGGTCTGAGCTATCAAACATAGCCATTGTTGTGGTTATTTTTGCTGTGTTTTTGATCCTACTGCTTGAATTTAAATTAATAACTGATTGTGTGTGTGTGTGTGTGTGTGTGTGTGTGTGTGTGTGTGTGTGTGTGTGCCTTACGCGTGTGCTTTTTTTAAAAAAGGCTAAAAGAATGCCTTAAGGCGTAATATGGCCACAGTAATAATAACAATAAACAGACCTCCTTACAATGAGTATGAGAAAAAAACAAAAAAAGTCAAAACAATGACAACCCAGCTTAAGTAAAAGATAAAAATTAAAAGCGTAAATACTCGTCTAACTATTCAAGAAATATTGCATATTTCTATTATGACTTTGTTTTTGGTCTTGTAGTTAGTTAACTGAAAACATAAGACACGTTGATTTACACTCAGAAAAATATTTCTGTGGCTTTTAACGAAGCAAAATTTATATACATTTTCGTACTAAAGTTGCAGTTAGAGAAGGTGGCATCAAGGTAAACATTGTTTGATTTGAAAAATGAATGTTTCTGTTATATTCTCTGTTAAGTACATATACAAATAGGAACAAGAGGACTAAGACTTTTACTGGAAGCTAAGCGCTTTTGGAATTAAAAAATCAATACTTTGCTACAAATGTCCTTAAAAATACTTCTCTTATGTATGTACATACTTTTTTTTGTGGCTGTATTTTAATTTTTAAAACGCACTTTTTACATTTTTGTTCACACATTATTTAGCGAAAACGCACTCAAACGTTGAAAATGTGCAATTTATCCTCAACCACGTTTTTCTGTGTTCATATTTTAAGTGTAGGTAGTTTAGCTGTTTTTGTTGTTGCTGCTGCATGTGCTGTTTTAAAAGTTATAGCCGAGTTTGAAACATCTTGCAGCCTCAGGGCAAAAGCAAACGATTTAAGTTTGTCTTCTTCTACAGCGCAAAAACCCAACCCAAATCCAAATGGCAAATTGGAATTATGAAATATTAACAGAAGGATAATAAAAACAAGGAGTTAGTGGCTCTTTTTTGTTAGCAGTTTTTAATTTTGTTTGCCAAATTGCATGGAAATGTGCAAATGCCAACTAAATGCTGATCACCATTTAACTGTGGGAGAACATAAGCAGAGTACGCGTCTGAGTCTCTGTGGAAAAGAAAGAATGATTTTCATTTTCTTTTTCGTCATCAACAACAAACAACATTATGGAGTTGTTAAATGGCTTAAATGCAAATGAAATATTTTCATTCAATCGAGCAACCACCACAGGCAATAAGTAAACATTTAAAGGTATTTTCCCAAGACCACAATGTGTGTTAAAAATGGAAAAAAAAAGTTAACACAAACAGTTAAGAAACAACTTTAAGAAGAGGTCTTCAGAAAACTAAATCAAAAAAAAACTTTAGAATGAAAATGAAACATTAACACCGACATAACATGTTCAAACTCCTAAGCTTTTGCTCAAGAAATCGAAATTTATTTCAATATTTCAATACAATACATACCCAAGCCAAATACTCATGTGTTAACAATACTTAACACTTTTCGCTTTTTCGCGCTTTTAAATTTAAATACATTTTTGAAAGCCTGCCTTTTATGACTTCATTTTATGTTAGTAAAGCCATACCTTTAAGACATGGAGGAGAGCAAAGTGCAAACGCAGTAACGCGGGTGATCAATTTAAAAAAAGCTCTTAAGGCTTTTTATTTCTAACAAGTGTATGCCAAACATTTGTCGTATTTGTATTGTCTTTCTTCTAAACCGAAAATATTTAAATTTTTTCTTTGTTAAGTTTGCGTCCGTCCATTCGCTAACTTCAGGGTGTCTATTATAAATGTTTCGTTCTTTTTCTTGTTTTTTTTTTTGTGTACGCTGTCAATTTAAAAAGTCTTTTAAATAAACAATTAATTGCCGTATAAATAATAAATGAAAAAATTAAATAAAAAATTTAAACTAAAAAGTATTTTGTTTTTCGAATAACTACAATCATTTGGAATCTATTGAATGGTACTGAGGTGATTACAGGTCCACCTCCACATATGTACAACATTTCAGAGATGTCAGAAGTATTTAAATGAAGTGGGCATGAGTGTGCCAATACTAACTGTGGGTTCAATACAATTATTTATGTGTGTGTGCAAGTTTTAGTAAAACAATTAATTGTTTTACAATTCAAAACAGTTGTGGTTAAACAATTAGCAATATTGGTGGGAATTTAAATAAACCGATATTTAAGAGCAGAAGCTAAATTACTCAAAACGGATTCGGCATAAATCTTCAAGTCAAACTCATTAAGAATTTGAATTTCGATTACATATTTTAAAAATAACTAATTGGGTTATCCAGTTAAACCCATTTTATTGAGTTTTATATCTAAAAAACCCAGGGTCGGTTTTTTATTTAAAGGTTTTCGTAGTTTAATTACAACAAATAAATGAATGAATAAAATAAAATGAATTAACAAATTTATCACATCACTGTTCATATCTCCTCCCCACCACGAAGCTAATGTCGGAGTCCCGTCTCAGAAAAACTTATCGTCTTTTGAGGTGATCCACTTTAAAGCTGATTTTATGTTACTTCAAAAGAAGTGATTCCGTATCATGCCAAAAGATATTGTATCCGTCAAAACAGCCAATAGTCTGAAGGAACAATGTTTTGAGAATACGGTGAATGCGGCATTTGATTGTTTCTAACAATTGTTTGACAACTTTTGCAACGTGAGATTGAGCGTTGTCATGCACAAGGACAACTTTATCTGTCGGTCTTTATATTTAAGTCGTTTCGCTCATAATACAGTGTTTAAGCAAAGTAATTACAGTCTACTCCGATCATCGAGTTTTAGCAGCTCATAGTACGCAATGCCACCTTGATCCAACTAGGGGTGCAAAATTGCATTGTAAATATGCATGTACTAAAACAACGAATTGTACTAAAAAACAAAAAATATTGTCGAAATGAACAAAACTTGGAAGCAGTTATAAAACTCAAAAAAACCCAAAAAAAAACCCAAAAAAACCATAAAAAATCGAAATAAAACCCAGTGGGCTGGATCTTTTTTTAAAACCCGGTTTTTTCCCAAACCTGATTAATATAGTAGTGCTTCAAATTTGGACGTCAAATCATTCATAGTAAGACATCAATATAGAAAGTCTTCTAATATGTATTCTATTGTATTTATATTTAAACGATTACACAAATTTCCTTTAGAAAAGATTTCTAAGTTGATTACGAATTAAGGCGCACACAATGCATTTCATAAAATTGTATAAATAGTTCTCAAAGATACCTAACATGTAGGATTACAAGGGCGGATTGATATTAAAGCTACCTAAGTAGGAAAAAACATTTTTTTTTTCAAAAACCATTCATTTCTCAACATAGTCTCCTTTTAGCTCAATACACTTAGTAAGACGATTTTCCAACTTTTTTATACCATCAGAATAATACGATTTTGGGAACTCCTCAAAATACGCATTAGTTCCGGTAATCACTTCTTCGTTTGAGATGAACCTTTTTCCTGCGAGCCATTTTTTCAAGTTTGCAAACAGGAAAAAGTCACTAAGGGCTAAATCTGGACTATAAGGTGGATAATCAACCAATTCGAAGTGGATTTCTCGTAGTTTTAGCATCGTATCTAATGCTGTGTGAACCGGTGCGTTGTCTTGAAGAAAGAGCACTTTTTTCTTATTTAAATGTAGTCGTTTTTCCTTGATTGCATCAACCAATTGACCCAATAATGCACGATAATACTCTCCAGTGATTGTGGATCCCTTTTCAAGATAATCGATGAGCAATATTCCGTGTGCCTCCCAAAATACAGTGGCCATAACCTCGCCAGGCGATTTCGCTGTCTTCGCCTTCTTCGGAGCACTTCCACCAGCTTCCATCCATTGCTTCGATTGATTTTTGGTTTCAGGTGTGTAGTGGTGGACCAACATTTCATCAATAGTTATTAATCTACGCCAAAAATCAGCAGGATTATGCTTTACCATGTCCAAACACCGTTGTGAAGTGATCTGTAGAACTCGTTTTTGTTCAACACTGAGCAAACGCGGCATCCATCTTGCCAATAGCTTTTTCATATGCAAATCTTCATGCAAAATGTTGAACACACGTTCATATGATATGTTTACCATTTCAGCAATCTCACGGATTTTGACCCGGCGATCATTCATAACGATATCGAGGATTTTCTTGATATTTTCTTCAGTAACCACTTCTTTTGGCCTTCCTGTTGATGGTATTGTTGAAGTGCTTGTTCGGCCCCGTTTAAATTCAGCAATCCAATATTTTACCATATAATCTGACGGAGCAGATTCGCCGAAATGTTTATCAAACTTTTCTTTTGTCTCTTTCACCGTTTTGCCTTTCAAATAAGTGTTTAATCACTACAACAAATAAACTAATCGATGAATTTGGCTAAAATTTTAACAGCTGACGTTTGACAGATCGTAATTTCTAAGAAAGGAAAAGTTTTTGTGTTTGTGCTGCCATCTAGCGCTAGGTAGCTTCAATGTCAATCCGCCCTCGTAGTAGAAAAAAAAACGCTTAATGAAATGCAGTGGATCTCATATTTTATAAACGTCGTATAGAGGGAATTATTTTATTTTTAGAAGAAGCAGCAAAACTATTATTTTAGAAACGTAAAACCCAAACATTCAAAATGTTTAGCAGAGGTGAATATGATAAAGACAGTAGGGAACCACAACTAATGACTAGCAAATCTGTTATTAAGGAACATAAAAAAACCGGAACCACAGTCATAGAGAAGTTAACTGTAATATGTATAAACAAATGGCTTACAAAAGATTCCATTTAATAGCCGAGTTTTAAAGAATCCAAACTGAAATTATTATCGAAGAGGGACTAAAGGTTGAAACCGTATTAAAGCTGATATACTTATCACAAAACAACTGGTATACTTTTAACAGACGAGGCAATAATTAACGTAGGCCAGCCCACATCAAAGGGGAGCGAGTTGAAAAAAGCAGACAAAAATCTAAACAGCCTCAAGGGGAAAATGAAGTGACAGCATCGAGAGTAAAATAGTATGACTTCAACAGATAACCATTGCCTGAAAGCCATTGCCATAGTAAGAGCAGATAAAACCACAGCAAGACAACGAAAGTATTGAGATATAGGGATATGGTAAAAAAAGTATATGGTAAGATTCTTACATATCTAAAGATTAGGCCTACGTATCTAAGGTTTCTACCTCCAATATACTATCAAAATGACTCATGAAGATATGAGCACCTAGCTCTACTTTTTGTTCTCTTTTTTACCATATATCAGTTATCGGATAAGCCATTATGAAGATATAATCTATGGTTGTAAGGTTGCAGAGTTGTATGTAGATGTCAAAGAAAATATACGGTAAGAATCTTACGGTAAGAATCTTATCCGAAGATAAGACTTACATATCTAAGGTTTCCACCTTCAAATATAGGGTCCGCCATATAATTTTTTTTTTTTTTTTTTTTGTTGAAAATGCTATAAAAAAACTACTGAATATTTTCTTAAATTTCTTTTTTGATTTGAAAGTACAATCCTTCCGGTTAACAATGGAAAATAATTTCACTCAAGTGGCTGCCTCGGCTGGCCATGCACTAGCCTACACGATCGGTTTAATTATTAAGCACCTTATCGATTGTATGCAGCTGTATTTCACTAATGGTTTCACGAATATTGTCCTTTAAAGCGTCAATTGTCTCTGGCTTGTTGGCATAACGCTTATGTTTGACGGCACCCCACAAATAATAGTCCAACGGTGTCAAATCGCAGCTCCGAGGTGGCCAAACGACATCAGCTCTGCGGCTGATATTGCGATCTTCAAAAACAGGGCGCAAAACATCGAGCGTAGCTTCGGCTGTGTGGCACGTAGCGTCGTCCTGTTGAAACCAAATGTTGCTAATATCCTCCTCTTCAATTTTTGCGA
This sequence comes from Wohlfahrtia magnifica, assembly GCA_023159175.1. Taxonomy (NCBI): domain Eukaryota; kingdom Metazoa; phylum Arthropoda; class Insecta; order Diptera; family Sarcophagidae; genus Wohlfahrtia; species Wohlfahrtia magnifica. The sequence goes on along the minus strand of JAKWBJ010000227.1, from coordinate 287,071 downwards.
ACAAAAATTCGTTCAACATGGCCCGATAACGATCGCCATTGACTGTAACGGCCACTCCTTGCGCATTTTCGAAGAAAAATGGCCCCATTATGCCTCTGGACCAAAATCCGCTCCAAACAGTGACTCGTCTTGGGTGTATCGGCTTTTCAATGTATGCGTGCGGGTTTTCTGTGCCCCATATGCGACAATTTTGCTTGTTTACATACCCGCCAAGATCAAAATGAACTTCATCTTTAAAGATGATTTTTTTGGCAAAATCTGCATCTCCTGTAAGTCGATCGCAGGCCCACTTAGCGAAGCGTTGTTCAAGGGTATACACAACCATATTTGTTCAGCGGAAGGATAAAACTAATTATCTGTCAAATCAGACATGAGCTAAGTGTTACCATTCACGAAATAAGCACTAGTTGAAAAAAAACGTTAGATGGCGGACCCTTTATCATACATCAGCTATCGGATAAGCCATCATGAAGATATAATCTACTAGAATTCACTCTCTATATGTCCCCAAAGTGTGTTGATATCGTTTAAAAAAATGATCTCTTAACACATATGTAATTTATAAATTAGCCACCTCAAATGGCTAAAACCCCACATATAACATGACTTAAATATTTTCAACCGCATCTGCAAAGATTGTTCGTGTGCAAAATTTTATACTTCTTCAATCATTTATTATTTTTGCATAAAATTTACAACGAAACGGTACTAACTACCCACTAAACATCATCCGATTTCATAGCACCCACTCATCTCATCTCATGTTTAACTCCCTTATAAGCTTTCTTTTCTTTTGGTTTTCAGTATAAATTTACAATTTGTCACAGTGAATAAAATTCATACACAGGCACTCACACATACACACCTGGACAAAAGAAAGTATGTTGTACTAAAATAACATGGGAAAAAAATAATGGGTACGTACGTAACCCATTAAATATATTCAAGAGAAGATAAAATTATCAGGAAAATAAATTAAAATTTCTATATAAAGAAAAAGATAAAAATCAAAGATGGCAAATGATTTTAACAGCTAAACCGGACTGCAATAATAACATTTTTCTTTATTATTGAAATATTATTTATTATATCATATGACGAAACAAAAAAACAAAAACAAAAAGAAAACAAGGAACTGTTATAAAAAGCCAATAGTTGGGCTCAATTATTAATAGGAGCCGCTAAAAAGTTATAAAAATCTGGGTAAACAAGTGCATGATTTCTATGTTATTTGTTCCCTCGATCAAAATGAAATGTGAGAGAACAATAAAGTATTTAAAATGTATAATATTTTGTTCCACTCCATTTAATGATAATGATTGAAAAGAAAAACAAAATTCAAAAATAAAATAAAATAAAAGACTAATGCATTTCAATAAAATACAAATGAATCGAAATACTCGTAGTTGGTATGAAAAGTTAAGACAAGAAGATATGAATGAAATTGATACGGGCTCTCTTTTTTCTTCTACATCTGCTTGGCCAATATTGTCTGTCACAAAAGGCTAACAGAGGCATTCGGGCATGGCCTTATTAGCATTAGCGTCATCATCAACATCATCATCATCATCATCATCAACAGCAACAGAAGATAAGCACTGATAGCGTTGTAGGTGTTTTCTTGTCTTCACATGCCAGTGCACTATGGCTTGTGTGCATCAGCCCTTCTTTATACATTATTTCAAGTGATACGATGTTTTACATTAATGGTATGTATGTTTCACAAAATGCTACAAGGTGCGCCTTGTTTCCACTTTATTGTTGTCGTCGTTGTCGTCGTTGTCGTAGTTTTTGTGGTTAACTTTTGTTTGTTTGTCTTTTTCTCTTTAAGATTTTGAATTGATTTGCATAAAATTTTAAATGTTACGATTGTTTCTTTTCATGTTGTCAACATTGTCACTTGCACATGGGGTTTTACAACATATGTGTCTACATACATACATACGTACCACCAGGCGACGAATACTATTAAATCTACGCGCGCTCAATCCATTACGTATCAACAAAACTTTATGTCATCGATTTAATGTTGCTCTTAAGCATCATCATCAACAACAACAACAACAACAACAACAACAACAACAACAACATTAACAGCAAATAGTCGTTAATGTCACATTTCATTATCACTTTTAGTTAAAAAAAATTTTTTTTTTTTAATTTCAAAAGACCTGCATGCCATAAACAATCATAATCATAAAGATGCCTTTAATAAATTTGATTTCAGTTTCAAATTAAACAAAAACAAAAATAAATATTTTAACCCTTTACCATAACAACACAATGGGCCTGGCTATACCATATACAATATATTTAATACCATCAGAGGAAATACTGCATAAACGTAAGAACTTCAAAGATTTTTGGAACATTGAGACGAAGTAATGAAGTAAATATTTTGAGAGAATATTTCAAACTAAAGTTGTTCCAGAGTAAAAGATAAAAGAGCATAAAAAAAGTATGCAAGATCAGTTTGATAATTCCTAGACGGATTATTTGGACAAAAACTTGTTTGCCTTTTTTTTTGACAGAGAAACGATCCAAAATTTTTTTAAATTCAGCTACTTTCTGGACACACTGTAATGGATTTAAATTTAAAATATGCAACATTTTTATACATTACTAGAGTAACCCCTCCTCGTTGCTGGAAGCCTGCCTGTACTTGCTGTTTGACTTTTGATATGAATAGATAACAAAGTTTTAACTGTTACCGTTCTCCATGCATGCAAAACACCATATGATGGTTTGAATTGACCGCCAAGTTATTTAGAAACCTTAACTGTAAATATTCTCAAGATATACAAATATTAATATCGACTTTGTATGGAGGTACCATGCCCACTTATCCAATTCCGCTCACTTTTTAACTGATGGTTTTTATTATTCAAGTAGTCATTTAGACAAATTCAGAACTTTCCATTCTAACCGTTCTCAAGATATACAAAACTCAATATTACCGAATGTCAATTGAATGACATTACGATACATGGCTTGGTAACTTCACAGAAACCATCTACAGACCATCCCCATCGTACCCTGAAATTGTGGTCGATCCGTTTCCGCAGTTAGTGGTGACATCAAAGTCTACACTTCTTTATATATATTCTTTATATATATAGATGAGAATAACATTTTTAGAAAAGAACGTTATACTCGTAGCATTTCATAGGGTTTCATTTTATTAAAAAGCACATAAAGGGTGAAAAATGCTACATATTTTTCCAGAAAATAAACCGCCATCATTTTGACTCAAATCTCTTACCACTCGACTTCCTGTATGAGAGTATGCTGGATATATGGACCTTCCGGCTTACCATCTAGTGATGATGAGAAACATCAGACAAATGATCAGGAGAAAACGCCACCTACTGGGACAAAATTGCAATGCAAGGATCTTTACTACTACACAATCATATTTAGGCGAGCTACAGTAGATTAATCATTTGCTTAAATTGAAATGCAACTTTATTAACGAAACTAAAAAACAAAGCAATGAATGGTAGGTGGTAAGCCAATTTGCTCTCTAGAGCAGTGTCGGAGGAAAAAACAAACAAAAATGCTGGCTGTAATGACACTTCAAAGCTCAGAATAATATTTTCCAATAATTGTTTTCCACTCGGCAAGCAATCTTACGCCAATCAATGTGTTGATTTAATTTGATTTTAATTCGAATATTTATTCCAAATGCTTTGAAACAATTTTCAGTCAGCGTACCGAACTTAAATTAATATGTGAAACGTATTATAGCGATAATTCGCTTTTTAATCGCACCGTTCGTTTGTGGAACAATCATCCCCGAAAGTTTTTTCTGTCACAACATAAATCGACTTAAAATCGAATGTCTATAAACATTATTTCCTCTTTCCTCTTTCTCACAACCTTTTTTCCTAGTATCAGTACAATGCACTGCAAGAGTAGGTTCCATTTTCTGAGTGCTGGACTGAAGTGAAAAACGAAACAATAGTCGCAGCGACAGTAGTTGTTCCAGAGTAAAAAATAATTGTAGTAGATTAGAATAGAGTTTTCGGCAACAGAGTTAAGTTTAAAACTATCGCGCTGAAATAACAAAAGTCACAACGTTATCCAGCTGCCTTCATATAATCATGAGTTAAACTTACCCAAATATAGGGTATTACCAGCGATGTCAACTCAGTGCTTTTCACACTGTTTTTAGTGGTTTTTTAAATTTTCAACGCGAAAAATAATCATGTTAGTGCTTAGCGCTTTTAGTACTTTTTTTGGTGGCACCAAGTCATTATTTCAAAGCGTAATAAAATCTTTTATAAAAAAAACTAACAACACAGTCAAAAAATGTATACTGTCCAAACGAATTACAAATTACGAATTACTTGTTGGATGAGATGTGTGGAGATTGAAAGCTTAAGTTCCTTAAAGAAAACTTCTTCCAAATTTTGATTTCTAATCTAAAGGCTTGCCTCTTCTACTCGTGCCGCAGGCAAATTACGGCATTCGATATCGAATGAAATTTCATAAAATTTTAAAACTACTTCCACAGAAAAATCGTTCGATATCGATTACCTCCCAAATTCAATTTGCCCTGCATGTCATAAAGAGACAAGTGTCTTTGGAGTTCTCAAGGTTTTCGAGCCTTGTTTTAAGTTTTAGGTTATTTTGACCCTTGGAATCTTTGTAACACACATTAGAAGGCAACGCTGAGTAGGAAATTGAGACTGCTTTGTCTAACGCCAGCATAATAGGGATTATACATTAACTGCGTTTATGATGATTATCATAGGACTTTTCGTTGTCAAAAGCCTTTCGAAATGTATAAAAGCATTATTGATTAGTGAACGGCACTTAGCTGTCTGTTCTGCTTATTCGTTACGTAGTAATATGCAAGTGTACGTGGCATACCTTGAGGACGGTACAATACAAATTATCAGTCAAAAAGTATCTGGCGTTGGATAGTACCCCTATTCTATTCTGTTAGTGACGAACAAAAGTCCCATATAAAAACGAGTATAGTGAGAAGTACTATGGAATAATACTTAGTAGAAGGCTTGATCCACACAACTATAAAAATAAATTTAGGCATGGGGAAGCAGCTTTATGGCGGGGGGCCTGCATTTCAGCAAATAGACTAGGATCCTTCCACAAAACTTATAGCAACATGGACCGATTTATTGCACAAAAACATTCTAGAAACGAAAATGATTGCTATGGTAAGTGTAGTTTACCACTTCGATGGGTGTTTCAACGCGATAAGTCAAAAAGTATCTGGCGTTGGATAGTACCCCCATTCTATTCTGTTAGTGATGAACAAAAGTCCCATATAAAAACGAGTATAGTGAGAAGTACTATGGAATAATACTTAGTAGAAGGCTTGATACACGCAACTATAAAAATAAATTTAGGCATGGGGGAAGCAGCTTTATGGCGGGGGCTTGCATTTCAGCAAATAGACTAGGATCCTTTCACAAAACTTATAGCAACATGGACCGATTTATTGCACAAAAACATTCTAGAAACGAAAACGATTGCTATGGTAAGTGTAGTTTACCACTTCGATGGGTGTTTCAACGCGATAATGGCCCAAAACACACGTCGAGGTTAGGCAGAGAATTCATTGAAAACAATAGGGCTTAAGTCCTCGATTGGCCGGCACAATCCCCACACTTAAATCTCTTTGATGTAATGAAGAGGAATATTCCAGGAACACAATTCAAAAATCGAAATGAACTCTTTGAGAATCTAAGAATTTACAAATTTAAAAAGTCTTGGATTTATCAAACTTTTATAAAAATCTAATAAAAACATCTATACAATATATTACAAAAATAAATACTCTATAAATAAAACTAAAAACAATTTTAAATTAAGTACTTTTTTGAAGAATTTAGCGTTTTTTCTCGATTGTAGTGCTTTTTGAAATTTAAGATTTGACAACTCTATGTATTACCTTAAAAAAACTTTTTTAACTTAGTTTTTTCCTATTAAAATTACAAAAAAGAAAATTTAATTTAAATGTTGAAAAATATACAACAACAACATGTGATGTAAGCATGCGTATTAATGCTTTTCTGTTCGTTGATTGTTTGGTTGGTTGTTATATAAGAGAGGCGTCTTAAAAGCCATTTAATCATTTGATTTTATTGACTCGATTTAGAATCGAACATACAATAATCTTTTATATTTACACGAAAGAATAGAACAAAGAAGGGCCATAAATTATAGTCCAAAACAAAACAAGAACAAGAAGAACATGATTTTCTATTAAAAACCCATTGAATTTACTGAAAACTACACCAAAAATAAAAGGGACAACGGTGAAGTTGTCACACATTATGTAAGTGGACAGAATACAAGAATACAGATGTGAAGAGCCCCTACCGAAGATCACCTGTTGATCCTTTCTTATCGTTTCGTTCTGGTACTTTAGAATATGAATTCCTTACTTATGTTCTTTGGTTTATAGTGAAGGCGGCTTTTGTAAATATTTTGACTGGAATCTTTTGTTTTTTGTTTTTTCTTCAATTTATGAGGCATTTAAATCATAAAGAATAATCAAACGAAACAGAAATAAATGAAAACAATGTTTACTTAACATTAGTTTTTGTTTGTTTTTTATAAGTTTTAATGTCCTGAGCGGTTTTTCTTTTGAAAAATAATAAGAATTCAAGCAATTTTTTTCCAATGAAAATTAGTTTAAATACGAGTATCGTTGAAAATATTATCTTTAATTATCTGTCACTTATAACTAAAAGCCATTAATTTTGCTGTTCTATTCATTTGTGTTTCTTTTTTATATAAAATTAGTGTTTTAAACATAAAGAAATGCATGTATTTACTTACATATAACAGGGACGATCACTGCATGTAATGCCTGGTTTGCAAATTTTACCATCACCGATCATGCCTACGGGACAGCGACCACACCTTGGCCCTGTAGCCGAGTCGTAGCATTCAACACCTTTTAAATTGTAACAAAAAATAAAAAGAAAACATTCACTATACATACATACATACATATAAACAAACAAATATCATTACGAATTAAAAATACAAAAAATTCAAAATAAAATAAAATTTCTGCATAAAATATTTGGTTTTGTTTAAAGACTGTCTTGAAACCAAAAGACTTGCTTTTTTATGGCCTTTTTGCCAGTGAAGAAATCCCTTAATGATGTCAATAGGTTTTAATATTTAATGTGAACACTTGGATTTTTTTATTCCAACTTGATTAACTAATTTAGAAGAGGCGTCTAGTTGTTAATAAGTAAGTAACCTATAACTATGACTACGTAAGTACACCTATGACTGTCAAGGCAAAGTTAATACTTTAATTAAAAACAATCAGATAATAAAAAATACAGGTTTTGATACTTTTCCATAAAGTACTACTTTAATATTTTTTCTTCAAATTACACGGTGCGACAAAAACAAGTACCTGGCAAGTGATACTATTTTTCTGATAGGCGCTGCCACCTAACAAGGATCTGTTTTTGAAATTTTCGAAACATCTCCAAGATCTCGAGTTACGGGTAAAAATACGGTTTTTCGGATCTGCATGCACCTATAGGCTATTAACTTAACTGTATATGACCAGATTTTAAGTTTGTTTTCGAATTTAGATAGAAGAGGAACATACCTTGAAAGATCTAGTTGTATATGTAAAGCAGACACATCTTTCATCCAATTTTTTCCACATTTTTATTTTTATGTGCGTTTTACGCACTATTTTGTGTAGGAACCATACTATTTATTAATTAATTAAGGAATTATATTAAGTTATGAACATAATGAAACGTCCGTTTTTTCATTAATTGCTTTCCTAAAAAATTTAATAACTCCGTCAATTTCTAACGGATTTCTAAGCCGTAAGTCTAATTTTATTCACAACGTAATATAATTCCTTAATTAATTCATAAATAGTATGGTTGATAATAATAGTATGGTGATATAAAAAAACCCACTCGGGTTGATTTTTTATTTAAAGGCTTTCGTAGTTTATTTACAACAAAAAGAAGTGTATTTTACGTATTGGGATTACAAATATTTGTTCCGTTTTTGAGCTCAAAAAGATAATGAAATAATCTTTTCCCCGCTTCTGAGCTAATTTCCAAATCCCGTCTCAAAAATACTTGTGGTGTTTTAAGGCGCTCTAACTTTGAAGCCGATTTTGTATTTCTTCAAAGGAAGTTATTCGGTGACATGTTAAAAGATAAACGCATACCCCTTTATACGGCCTAGGTAGTTTCTGAAAATGTAGGCCGTAAATCGAAATGCCTTTAAACGAGATGAATATGTGTTGCGTTTGCTTCCCTTAGACCTTTTGTTAAAAAACGGAGAATCCATAATTTTTTAACTGTAAAACGAGGTAATTTGGGCTTAAAGCGAATGTGTACCATATTTCAAACAGGCCGTTATATCGAAATATCATATAAAGAAAGTCCGAGTGTGAGTATATTGTATCCGTCGCAATAGCCGACGAAGCATTGTTCGGAATCTACGGCGGATGCGACATTTGATCGTTTCTAATAATTGTTTTGAAACTTTTGCGGCATGTGGTCGGGTGTTGTCATGCAAAAGAATAACTTAATCATGTCTGTCTTTATATTGCGGTCGTTTTCTCATAATGCATGATTCAAAGGAAGTGATGGTAGTTTGTTTCGCTCACCGAGCTTTAGCAGCTCATAGTACACCATGCTGCCTTAATCCTACTAGGAGTGTAAAACTGCACTATAAATACTAAAATAACGTGATTGTATAAACAAACAAAAAATATTGTCGACTTGAACAAAATTTGGAAGCAGTTATAAAACCCAATAAAACCCAAAAAAACCCATCAAAAAACCCAATAAAACCCGGCGGGCTGGGTTTTTTTTTAAAAAATTCGGGTTTTTGCCAATCCTGTTTGCAGGTGACGGTAACATATGTCATACATATTCCGGGCCTTTTGAAGATTGGAGCGAAAAGGCGGCTAATGAACGACACACTCACAAGCGATCTGGCAAAACAAAACTTTAATGCGCTCAAGTGCCAATCTTGTTTCCTTATACAGACGTGGTGATGTGTTGTCATCTGCGTCTATGGTTAATGTAGATGTTGAGCAATCAGATGCTCTTGATGTTCTGGGCATGAGAATTTACTGTGACGTTCGTTGGAACGATCACATATTTCGAGTATCGAAAGATACATTTAAGTACCTCGGCATCTTAAGACGGTGTCAGAAATACTTCACACCATCTGATCTCCTTAATATTTACAAGACCTATATTCTAACCAAATTTGGAATACAATTCTCATGTATGGGCCGCTGCTTCAAAGTCTATTTTGGAAATACTCTACCGCGTACAGTCTAATGAGTCATTAGAGCATCATCACAATGTGGCGTGTGTTTCATTGTTCTATCTATACTATAACGGAATGCGTTCTGCCAAAGTACGTGGTACTCGTATTTTTCCTAGAGCGCATCCATTTGTAGTTGAATGTCCAGAGTATCGCACAACACATTTTAGGGATAATTCGTACTTTAATCGCACTTATCGTTTGTAAACCAATCTTCCCGCGAAAGTCTTCCCTGCCTGTCTTCCCTGTCCATAAACATGACTGCCTCTTTCCTCCTTTTCACAACATATTTTCTTAGTACCAGCACAATGCACGGCATGAATAGGGGTCATCCCCTGAGTGCTGGTCTCAAGAAAAAAATTCAAAAATCTAATTAAATGAAATGGTACCTTTTTAATGCCAAATTACAAGTAATCAAAAATTAGATTTCACTCTTTTAATTCCTTGCATTTTCAGCGCAATTATTTATTATTGGACTTCCTTATGCAATCCGCGTCTTATAATTGACTTTTGAGAGCCATTGATAACTGTTTATATCAGTAATTTTCAGAAAAATTAAAGAAAGGCTTCGCATCAACAATTTTAATGTGGTTTGCTCAGCTCTATTTTTGTAGTGCTATAATATAGCTCGTCACACCAAAAATTGCCGATAAAATCTATAATAAAATGTTCCAAACGTCAAACGACAAACGTGGCACTCAGCTGGTAGACTGTATTCGAGTATACTGAATCTAGTGGTGCTAACCGCTTTTTTAGGTAACCGCTAACCGCTTTTGTAGGTAAGTAAGAAAACATTTTTTTTCTTCTGAATATTCAATATTTTATTAGTGAAGCAAATATATCGCTCATTCGTAGGTACTTACGAAGTATATAACGTAATCTCACTGTTCTTTTGACAAAAAATTTTATATTTTTAAAAATACTGCGCAGAAAAACGCAACTTTATTAAACCTAAACGTGAGTATCAAACACTGCGAATTCTCTCTTTCTTTGTGATCTGTTGCATTAAGAGAGGTACGAGTAAATCTCATCACAGTTATATTAAGCAAATGGGGTGAAATTTTTAGCCCAAAATTAAAAGTAGAAAAAAAGTAATTAAAAGTAAAAAAAACTAAAATTTTAAAAACAGCATAATCTGCACAATTTACAGAAAAACTTAATTTTCAAATAAAAAAAAAAACTGCTCAATGCTTAAAAAATCCGCAAAATACAGATAAATCTGCATATTTGGTAACGCTAGTTGTTTTAGTTAAAGCTAAAAGTACAGTTTTTTGTACTTCTGTGCTATATGCAAAAATGTACTTTTTTATGATAGGACTTCTATTACTTTAGCTATTAAATGGATCAACATTTTATGTATGTACATAAACCCATAGCTAAGTACTAAAGTTATCAAAAATCAAATATCTATCAGTACTAATTTAAATGCTTTACAAAATCTTTAACGTTTATTAACTATTTAAATATCCCCTTAAAAGAAAATTTTCGTAATTTATTCAGTCCCATAAACGACGAACCCATAAATCTTTTATTTTATTACTTTAAATTTTATTAACATATAAAAGGTACCACTAGTGTCTAAAGAACAATAATTTTGAAAATAAATCATCATTATGTCCCTAAAACAATAATTTTTTACACAATCTGAATGAATTTCAAAATATTTAGAAAAAGAAATAAAAAAAAAAAAATATTAAATTTGACTGTGGTGTTCTATAATAACGATACATATTAAGTTATTTTCGTAATAATTCTTATAAAACTTGAACAACTTGAAGCAAAAAATGTCAAAATCATTTAGAACATAACAAACAAAACAACAAACAAACAAATATTTAAATTTCTAATAAGAAAAATGAAAAATATAAAAAGAAAACATGTGCCTGAGAATTTATCAATATTTCAACAGTGAATGAAAGAAAACAAAAAACTCCCACATTGCGATGGCTGGTCGGGCACACTAGACCAGGTTGTTACGGAACCACAAAATGATTGTAAAACGTTTAAAAACGAAAATGAAATAAATTTTAATAAATTTAATAGACGGACAAGAACAAAACTATATCAAGTTTATTTATTCAAAACTGCCGACAATAATTTATTACTTTTAATGAAAATAATTGCCAGGCATTTAAAAAAAATCGTATTTTTTCATTCAAACTGGTTTACCATTTAAAGGCATTTGTTAAAATAAGTCTGTTCTAGTGGCAATGGTTTAAAGTCAGTTATTAAATTTAAAAAATAAAGGAATAAAAATAATTATTATTAATATTACTTACTGGGATAGCAAGGATTAGAGGTACGACATGTTGGCTCAATACTGATGTTATTGTCACCTTTGGGCTCCTTACAACCGGCACAATTCTCAAGGAGCATACGTAAATAGGCAATCTCTTGGCGCTGGTGGGCGATATCTTCTCGTAACAATTTTACTAAAGCCATTAAATCGCTCAGTGATTTTGCGAGGGCGTCTACAAAATAAACAACAACAAACAACAACACAAAAAAGAATTAGTAAAATAAGTAGAAAAAAAATGTAAAAAAAGGAATTAAAATCAGGTAAGTAAAATGAAAAGACAAAAAAGAGAATAATGATTATATTTGTATATTCATTCATTTATTTACATTCATTCATTCCATCCATCCATCTATTCATTCTTTAAAACAGTGACACATGTGACATGACAAAATATAAAAAGTGCAAGCAACAGAAATTGCTCATACGACATACAAATCTATTTAAAGTGTGGGTTGTACTGCATTGTGTTCTACTGCACTCGTATCAGTCAGCAACAATGACACCAACAACAACAACAATAATAATGACAACCAATAAATTAAGTTAAAACATATGTTGGCTTAATACCAACTTTGTTGCTGTTAAAGTCATTATGGTAGTAGTACCAATACTACAGCTCCTAACGCCTGTAAATAATTTACTGAAAAAAAAAAAAATTACATCTCACACTTAATGTACGGTAAGTAGTAAATCATGCTTTTTGTCACCCAAAAGAAGTCATCAGGTGAGAAATAGTTGATAAAGTCCATGAAAAGGCTGAAGCAGTAGGCCTCTCTTAACTTTTAAATATAAAAAACCTTAACAGCATTGTAGACTATAAGCGTATTCCATTTTGGAACTGTTGACGAAACATGAATCCATCGCAATACACCAAAGTTTAGAGAACAGTTAAAGCATGGGGTTTCTCCGGGTGAACGTGTAACAAATATTACAATCATGTTCTTTTTTTGAATATATATAAATATTCCTGTGAACAATATGCGGATCATAATAAAACAGTCAGTTGAGTGGAGAACTCCTCTCTACCTAACTTTTATAGACTTTCAGAAAGCATTTGACGCCCTCTCACGCTCGGCGATTTGGACTGCTCTCAGATGTTAAGGCATGCCCACATAGATAATATTGTTATGAAAATAAACAACACCTACACCACATCAGCGCCTTTAAAACTGTATTGAGGGATTTTGGGATTTTGGTTTATTGAGTTGTGTCACCCTGGCAATGCCATACTTATATGTGTATTTGGCAGCATTGAAAATTCGACCATCTTTGTGTGTTACAATTGAATTAATTCGAATGTTGTAGGAAGAACAAGAACACTCGAAAGTAATTTAAATTGTATATAAAAGACAGTGCCTTATGCATTAGTTAGTTCAGTTGTAGTTTTGCAGTCATAAAGTAAAGTCGAGTTTAGGCGTAAATAAAAGTGTTTGTGTATTAAGCGAGTACTAAGTGCAAGATAAATAAGCTGTGTAAGTGGAAGTTAAATAAATAAGTGCATAAAGTAAAACAACAACATATGTATTATTTTATTTTATTTATCGCAATTAAAAAGGTTAAAACGTAACAATATCTTTGACACAGACCCTCTACGATAATGTAAGTTTCAGGAGGTTGCATGAATGATGAATTAGTAATAAAGTTACTATCACCACTGGCTTGAGGCAAGGCTGTATTCTATCACTACTGCTCTTCAAACATAGTTTTGGACAACATCACGAAAAGACCAACCAGTGAGAAGGAGTAATTTCATGGAGTTTCCAGAGAAGGTTGGAGAATCTCAATTGATTGATTACACATAATATATGCATAGTCTGTTACAACTAAAACGATATGGCGGTGGAGAGGAACTAGAAGATACTATCAAATTTAGCTAACTGGGCACTGATGGTTCTAGAAACGATGTACAGAATCGTATTAACTCTGCCAAGCGGTCGTTTAGCATCCTAAGCCCCATATTGTGATCTCCGCTCATATCAAGAAGAACTAAAATTATCATTTAAGTGTGTACTTCTTTCTCTATGGATGCGAATCTTGAAACACAACCACTAGAAATATGAACTCGCTGCAATTTATATAAACCGATGTTTGAACAGAATCTTGGGAATATTCTGCCTCATTATCCAACGAAAGACTGTGGGCAGAAGCAGAACAGATTTCAATAAAAAAGGGAGTTCTTAAAAAGAAGAGAAGCTGGATCGGTCATGTCGTACGTTGGCCTACATGAATGCAACGAGAAATGCTATTTAATGGAAGAAGAAGATTCTTCGGCTACCCCTACCCTGGTCTACGTCCGTAGCCCATCGCATACATGGCACCGCCAAATTGAATCAGAAGGTGGAACAAGAGCTAAAATAAGATTAAAGCAATAACGTTGAACAGAAGTGAATGGAACAGATATGTTATTGCCCTAAGTTTCTGATAGAAACGACGGAAATTTATATATGTATGTATGTATGTAAATACATAAATATTCTGAATTATTTTCAAAGAAAAATATTAAGTTCAAAGAACGGCTTATGATTTTATAAGAAAATAGATGATTTTTAACATTTTTTAAGTTGAATAAACTCAGCAAATTATCAAAAATCGGTATTCTGGTGTGGTTTATACAGACATATATCGGGTGGGCCATCCATCTATGGGTTTAAATTTGAACCAGTGGTCATTTCGTATCTGGCAATACTTATGTCATTCTATTATGTCACAAAATTCAGTATATTATCTCCACTGAACGATATAAATCGATTTACGCTTGGGCAACGTTGGGTTTTATTGGAAATGTATCATCATTTAAAATCATCCTTTCGGGTGAAGCTCATTTTCATCTTGGTGGGTACGTTAATAAGCGAAAATGCTGTATTTGGGGCTCAGAAAACCCAAACGTGGTCTTACAGAAGTCAATGCACCCATTACGGGTGCCTGTTTGGTGCGTTTTGTGGAGCGGAAACATCATAGGCCCATATTTCTTTGAAAATGAGGACGCCGCATTCATTACAGTCAATGGAGACACCTATCGCACCATGATAACCCATTTTTTTGTGCCTGCTCTTCATGATATTGATGTGAACGATATATGGACTTAAGAGGATGGTGGAATTTTCCACACATCTCATGCCACAATTGATGTATTGCGTCAAACGTTTGATAACCGTTTAATTAGCCGAAATGGTGATGTCAGTTGACAGCCAAGAAGCTGCGATTTGACTCCGTTGGACTATTTTCTTTGGGGCGCTGTTAAAGACAAGTGTTATGCGGACAAACCAGAGACAATTGAGCATTTGAAGGCCAGCATTCGTGATGTCATTGCTGAGATATGACCACATACACTCGAAAAAGTTTTCGAAAATTGGTCCCATCAAATTGGGTACTGTGAGGCCAACCGCAGCAGCCATATGAATGAAATAATATTTCATTTCTAACCGGAACAAACAATAAATTTGGCAAAATTTCAAACCGTTTTTGTTTTATGGCATTTTTTAATTTTAGCTTTTAAAATGCCCACCCTATGCATATACATATTTCTTAAATATTTCAAATTTCCATCCAAGTTAAATTTTTATTTATACTTTAATATTAAAATCGAACGATTTTCCGTTAAGATTTTCAAAAATACGCTTATTTTTCTTTACCCTGTAAAACGAGTTGCTAGTGTAATAATATTTATTAAATCGAATCAAAACTACTTGCAAACAAAACAATAAAAAGTTCTAACATACGAGTAGTGATTTTTGTTTTCTTTTTTTAGAAATAAACTGACAAGATTAAGGCCATGTTTTCCATATGTACGTTTACAAATACGAGTGTATTTCTACATACTACGAGTATGATTTCGTATACTGCCGCTGCATAAACGGTAACTACAGAGTGCTCTTTATTGCTGATTAATTTAATGGCGATGTTGTTGCCGATACGGATGGAGGATGATGATGTTGATGATGATTTTGAATATTGTCAGTGCATTATAAAGACGTTTGTTTTGTTTTCTTTTTTTTTTTTTTTTGTTGAGATTGCTGTGCTAATCTTAAAGTAAAATTAAAGGTGATTCATGTGCGTTTTAATACTTTTATGCGCATTAAAAACTGCCACAAAAGCTGAAAAGCTGGCTGACTGAGTGATGGTTACACACCCCATCTCTTTGAAATTTGCGTTGTATGAAGAATTTTTGCCACTTTGATTAGGTTTACCCAGATTTGTTTTGTTTTATTTTTTTTTTCTTTATTTTATTTATTATCTTACCTTCACAATCACCACTCATAATGGGTATGTCACCCCTACGATCAATATCCAAGGGTATCTGCTGTTGATATTGTTCTGAGCTAGCGCTAGGCTCCTGATTAAACCAATTGCGTACGTCACGTTTTTTATTTTTCTCTGTAAATTACAGAAATATATTATATAGTATATAAATATTTTTTTGTCTTTAAATCACATATCAAGGTTTAAAATAATAATTCTTAAATAAATTCTGTTATAAACAAGGCGAATTTAATAAGGTGGTCTTAAATTGAAAACGAATACAACACTGTAAAACAAAATTTCGGTGTGTCAATATAATGCAACACTGTAGTAAGGAAAAGTTATCAACGATATACAGAATGTTTATGTTTTCTGACATACGCGAATGTATCAGCTGTTGCTTACGTAGTGAATTAGGGCCACCTTATTGAATTCGCCTTGGTTATAAAGAAAAATGAAATTTTAACGGAAAATATGCTTAAAAAACAGTCAGTAATTTCTTACCTCTTTCTGAAATTTTATTTTTCAACATACGACGATTGCCACGACGTGTCATACCCTTTTGACAATTGGCCTGCTGTAAAGCACTTTCTGCATTGGCATTAAAGTATAGAGGATATTTGCGTTCACGGAACTGAAAACAAATAATTCAATGCTATTTCACAAATCCCCAAATGTTTATTAGGTCCACTTACCAACTTAACTACCGGATCATCCATTTGTGTATACAATTTTGTAAGACTCATATCGAGCTCATGCGATGATGTTTCCTTACAGTCCACCAGCAATGATATACGATTTTTATGGAAATGTATTGCCAATGAACGTATCGTACTTGTTTCATTCGTATGGGGTATATCGAAATGTAAGGACTCGACCTCACCAGCAGCACTGATATCCAGTGTGACACGCTGTTGTTTACGATCCAAAAAGAAGGACATTTTATGCTTTAATGTTGGGAAATCAATCATGAATAGGGCTTCTATGGAAATGTGTAATTTGCGTCGTGGCCTAATGGGCATGAGAAAAAACACAAGGGAAAAAACAGTTCCATTAAACGGTTGTCTTTCTTTGATATTAATGATGACCTTCAAGTAGCCAAATTCTTTATCTAGAGAAGTTTCTTTTGACATTTATCTCAAATGCCTTGTGATTATACATATTTAAACACTTTAGGTGTGTATGTGTGTGTGTTTTTAACTTACCTTATATGACGCATTGATATCACACAATCACCCTTTTTAATGTGCTGTTCCAGTTCGGATGAAGCCACTGTGAAGAAACAGGAGAAAACGAAAAGGTTTCAATATTTATTTTAAATTTATTTTTCTTTCATCACAAAGGAAATAAATATTTAAATGGCCTTTTTTATCGTTCGTGTAATCAAATGTTGTTGCAACATATTTTGTTTTTTGTTTTTATTTTCAATACAGCAACACCGAATCATTTAAAGGCTTTTATGATGTCTTGCTGAGTTGAAACTGAGTGTTATTTGCTTACCTGGATCTAAAGACAGTGACGCCACTTGGGTAAGGCATAGCAGCAGGGCTGTCAATATACTTAAACTCAGCCAATTCATTATGAATTTGCAGTTATTTATCTGTTATTATTATTATTGTTGTTGTTGTTTCTTTAAGTATTTTTGATTTTTTTTTATTGTGGCCCTTTAAAAACGGTGTTGAAATTCCCACTGCGGTTTGGGAAACCGCTTACAAGAGTGTTATTGTAGAAGATGAAAAACAAAATAAAATACAATTTTATGATATCTGGGTCTCTAAACGATAATGTTGTCCAAAACTGCAAAAAGTAAATAAAAACAAAAATTAAATATTTATTTTAGATTTTTATGTTAAACGAACATGTTTATATAAAATAAATACACGAAAGAAGCTAAATTTGGGAGAAGAAAAAAATCAATATTTAATTTAACACTTTATTCGATTATGACAAGTACGTATGTATGTCTGTGTGTATGTATTATTATTATTTTTACAACTTTTTTGTTCTTTTTGTCACAAGTGCTACACCATCAAATGTCGCCAGTCAAATGAAGATTTTTAAAAACAAACAATTATTACTCTTCTTCTTATTCTTATATATACAATCATATTATTTTTTTTTTCTATTTTTTTAATTTTTTTTTTTATTTTATGAGAATGTGGTAGTGGTATATGCCAAAATTAGTTTATAAAAAACCAATTATATGCCAAACAGACCATATAAATCCAAACAACTACTATTAGATACTACCACTACTACTGGTGCTGGATGGTACTGCCTTTGCTTAATGCTCTCTGATGCTGGCTAACACATAATCATAGTCATTATCATAAAAGACATTATCATTATAATCATATTAATCATAATGACTATTATAATCATCTAAAGTCAATCATAAGCCAGATCTTAAAAAAGCCTCATCATTATTATAATTGTAAATGATCATTAGCCAACCGTGTGCTATTGGCAGCAAATACAATTGTCATCATGTCATCAAAGTTAACATCACATCATTGCCATATTGGGTCACTTATTTATGGTAGAAAAAAAAACTAAAAATGGAAAAAAAATACTTTAAGCTTAGCTTTGATTCCCCCATTCCATAGAAACTTGAATACGTTTTAGTTATATAGTATTTATAATAAAAAGTGTCAAATATTTTTGAATTCTTTTTTTTTCAAATTAATCTTCTTTCTTAGAAAGAAATACCTACTGACACCAGCTTTTCCTCTACGATTAGCCAGTTGTTTTGTTGTCATTTCTTCTCTGTTATGATACACGTATTGATCTTTTTGATTTTTTTTTCTTTTTTTTTATATAAAATTTGAATACATATTTAAGGCCTGTCTTATAAACAGGGCTTAAAATATTAATCTGACAAGGTGTCAATTGTCTATGATAGTGGTATCAAGGTTACATTTAATTTCTATTTTTCTACTTCTCCATGTAAGGCGAGCTATTAAATAAATTATTCCGCTATTTTATATTGACATTTGTGTTGATTAAAAATAACATTTTGTTTTAATCTCTTTTCCCTTCCTTTCCTGTCTGATTTTTTTTTTCTTATCTATTTTAAAAGATAAAAATTTAATTTAATTAAGCCAAAAAAATATAAATAAAAATCTTTATATTCGTATTTAGTGATTGATTTAATTTGTTAATTATTTATTATCTTTTACGATAATATTTATGAAGTTCATTTTTAAGTTTTCAATCAAATCAAAAGGAACGTTAAGTTTCAAAAAAAAAAACTTGTTTTGGACTCCAGGAGTTCCTTAATTACCAAATATTGTGAGAAAATTGAGCGACTCTTCAGAAACACAATAAAATGATTTTCAAAATTAAGAAAAACGTCTCATAAAAATGTTGATAAATTAACTTTTTAAAACGAGTTTTCAAATAATTTAGATCAAAATAAAACTTTATTAACCAAAACATGGCAGACCGCCTATCATTAATATTTTCAACACAATATAATGAAAGGGTTTTCATTCAGATAGAAAGAGCTATCTTTGAAATTAAACAAAACAAAGTGTATTAGTTTAAACTGACTTCATTGGGTGGTGCGTCTTTGAAATATAAAATTTTCCATGACTATGACACATAAATCAAGCTGAATTTAACCTTCTCGCAGTTCGATACAATCTTGTCTATTATCTGCGTCCCAACATGCCTATACTAGCAGCAAATTTGTTGATACTCCGCTTCTCTCGCTTGTACGGTATACTGAAAATTCTCTCAAGCTCAGGGAATATGCTTTAGTGGCATTTCTGGATATAGAGGGGGCCTTTAACAATGTGACGATAAGGTCGGCTCAGGTGGCACTGAATATTTATTGGTCCGTAAGTAGATTCATAGACAGACTCTTGACCTACAGTGTCATTGTCTCCACTATGTGGTCAGCCACCGTCTATAGGGTGGCTGAAAGAGGCATCACACAGGGAGGGGAACTTGGTTCTAATAGATTCAAGACTGTAGTGTTTGCGGATGATGTTGCTGTGGCTGTGTCGCAACACAATGTCCAAGCGCCTTCAGACATCTCTGGGCCTTCTTAGTTGGTGAAGCACTGACAGTGGGCTGAGCGTTAACCAAGGGAAGACGGAATTGGCACTGTTTGCGCGCAGATAAAAAATTCTATATTTTTCTCTACCGCGCCTGCACAAGATAGAACTGGAGCTGTCAAATAGTGCGAAATATCTGAGGGTAATCCTGTAACCCCAGATTTCCTGGCTCCATAATACACGTGCGAGGGCGAACATGGAGCTGTAAGGCCGTTGAAAGGTTCTGGGGTCTAAGTCCTGGGAATTCTAATTGGATTTTTAACACGGTGGTTAAGCCCATACTTATGTATAGTGCAATTGTGTGTTGCAGGTCTCTTGAGAAATTCCCAGACTCTTTTGCGCTCAGGTCCACTCCTTCGAAGGGCTTGTTTATATTCCTAAGCTGGCTTCCGGTGAACCTGATGGCTAAGAAGATATAGATTACGTCTGCGATAAGGTATTATGGGCAAGCGGTCATCTTACGGTATTTGGATACAAGCCCTAATGGGGTAGATTACTGTACCCTTCCTCGATAGAATGTTCTCCCTGTGCATCTCACCAGAGCCGGTAATTGGACCCGCCTCTGTTGAGGTATACACGGACGGGTCGAAATCCTCAGAAAGGGTTGGCGACGGTGCCTTTTTTCTTGCATACGGAGTGAGAGTATCTTTTAAGCTGTCGGACCACTATAGTGTTTTACAGGCGGAGGTCTCGGTGATAAAGAGAGCAGCGGATTGGTTGATGTACTACTATAAGGTATTTGATGTTGATATCTATACCTGTACGGACAGTCAGGCTGCGATTAGGACGCTCTCCGATTTCCACTCGACATAGCGACTGGTATGTGAATGCCGGGCATCTCTAAACGACATGGCGGGACATTCAGGTCTAGAGTTTATCTGAGTAAGGGGTCACTCTGACACCCGTGGAAACGGTGTGGCAAACGAACTAAGGAGAGCATCTCCTTGGCAACGATGAGTTTGACCATTTAGTCGAGATGCCGCTTTTCTCTTGAAGAGATCTGGTTCTGTGATACATGTGATACAGGTTACAAATACGGTGGGAGAATGAAACTACGAGCTCTGTATCAAGACAAATCTTGCCCCTATGCGATTGGACTCATTCGGAGTCTATTATAGGGATGCCACGACATAGGCTACGAATCCTGGTGTCTGTCATTACTGGGCACTGGGTGGCTGGTGCGCATGCTAGGAGATGAGGTCTACCGTTCATTAATTACTGTAGGGGTTGTCAGGATGAGGAAGAGAAGGAAACTGTCGAGTATTTCTTGTACCAGTGTCCGGCTGGTTCTTTTTGGACCGGGATGCGGACGCTATCTACTATTGGCATCACAGTGAGATCAACATTCGACCTAAGTGAGCTGAAACAATATCTGGCTACCCTTTGTAACTAACTAATACACTATAGGTTATGTCGGTTTTTAGGACCGCATTGAATTGTGGAGAGACCTAAGAAACAAGAAAAAATCTAAACTCCACGTAAGATGATTACTAAGCAAAATTCATTAAGTTGTGGCCTGCGAAAACACAATCACTGACAGCGACGTGTTCATGGTTCCTAAAGTATTTGATTGCGCCCTATTTATTAGGTCTGTACTAGGGTTCTATTTGGTTTAAATACCGGCCTTAAGCTAGGATCACGTTATAGTCGCAAATGCACTAATATGACACAATTTCTATTGTGCTTTATTGTCGTAAAATATCAATATTATCCCAATTTATTGTGCGAAAATAAATTTCAATATTAAAATATTGGTACGTATTGTCCACTTCGATTGTCTCATCAGAACACTATATATAATAGCGCATTTTTGTTGCCGTTTTTTTTTTTTTTTTCGTTTTATTGGGCGGTCACACGATTGCCGTACCAATAACTGATGCATTGCGACAAACGTGTGATCCCAGCTTTAAGCCTGATTTGAAGCCTTTGGAACTCATTGCATTTTTACCATTTAGGGTATTGGCGTATGGTCTGAAAATTCATTCTATGTACATACAATATATTGCAGGCAATTGCTGGCGCAAATTATATTCCTTGATCTGAAAATTTTTTGTTGTAAAATCGTTACATTCCCATCTTAAGAAAGAAGTATATAAACAAGATCCAGAAGACTGTAAGTGTTAAAAGATAGTTAGTATTTATGTATCAAGACCTCTAACTGAACATTATCGATGCTTGAGTAACTTCAAAATTTATGTTTTTCCTTCAAATTAACTATTCGCTTAATACACAAAAAATAAGTTAATTTGTCCATCTTCTAATGCACTCCTACTTTATATCTTCTTCAAAAGTACTTTATATAAAAACCAAATATATCTCAGAGAAAGTTATAGAGTAAAAAAAACTGTTTTAATGGCCGGGTTATTTTAAGGCTTCTATTACCATATCATTTAAATGACTGATCTCAAAACTCTAATAAAAAACTTAAACATAGAAAATGATAGTCTATTTACTTAAACGATTAATAGGCATAGTCTCCATTCGATGTACCCCTCCCCTTATATTGTTTGTTAGTGGTAATTAAGTAAAGTTTAAAGAAACAAGAGATCATAAAAAAACTTAAATCTCAGTCATCATATTAAATAAAAAGCCACTAATTGCCGACAAACCAATTAATTTTTGTTTTAAAATACAGCGACGACAACAAAAACTAGAAACATAGGCCCAGAACAGAAATATGGCACCAAACATAACCACCCACGAATAATCAATAAAGTGATGATGTTTCAACGGTCAAATGATGGTTTTAACATAACAGTTTTAAAAACATACATACATACATACGTACATACATATACATGAGAATGTATATGATTTTTATTTGTTAATGAGATCAATTTAAATAAATCCTTAAAAAAAACCTGCACTATTATACCTCTATAAACAGAGGCAATTTAAGGTAGAGAGTAATAGGAAAATGTTTTATTACGGTAATTAGAATAACAACTTTGATGTATTATTGCTGGATAAAGTAATGAAAGAGAGTAATAAATAAAGAGAGCGAGAGAGAGAGAGAGAAGTGTATTACAATAAACTGCATTTGCTTACGTCGGAAAGCAAATAAACAGAAGAGTTCAGCAATAAAATTAATTTAAAAAATCTATTGATCATTGGCCTTTCTCTTCTTCTTTTTGTTGCTTTTTGTTATAGCTGGCGCTTGTTTTGTTTATAAACAAAAGATGTCCAGCAATTTAAAAAAAATTTTATTGAAATTTTAAAAGAAAAAATTAAAAAAAAAACGCCAACAACTTCAAAGTCTCTTCGATCACTTTTTTCTGTCAATAAAAAAATATTTTCTTGCAACTGAATTAAATGATTGTTATTGTTTTATGTTATTGTAATTGTTGATGTACAAATTGTTTATACATTTATGTAAAATTTACATTGTAAATGTATATACTCTTGTGTATGTAAATATTTTGTGCACTTCTCATCAGCAACTCACCAAGGTGATGATGATTGAAATATTTCTCAATGCATATGCAGTGTTGCCAGGTCGTGTTGGACATAAAATCGTCAAATCGTTATTATGTTTTGTAACATCGTCAAAACATTGAAAAAAAGCGTCAAAACACAAGATGTTCATTTTTATAGGTTTTATTATCAAAAAAAAAAAAAAAAAAAAATTTGTCTTTTTGTAAGATAGTGATTCAAGGCAGCAAGACTTTTAGATAAATTATAGACCACTATAAGGCTCTAGTCCCAATTCAATGGATAATTTTTGGACAATAGTAAAAAATGACTGGAAAATTAAAATTGGGCTACGAGAACATGTTGGAGCTATGGCAACAAGTATAATACGAATGGGACCAGATTTTCTTACGCTTTTTGGTATTATTGTAGACAGTACATCAAAATGCTTTAAAAATTCTACAATAATTAAAGAGCTCTAACGAGTGTATTAAAATTATGAGTTCCCCTCTATTTAAGCGAAAAGTGTAAAACCAAGTAAATGCGTATTCTTTTATTTGAATATGCTAATTTTTGTGAATATTTTTTTAAGGACCTAACAATAAATATATGTGTAGTTTTGTTTTATTTGATGGCGTATTTAAAGTTTACAGCAACTCTTTAGTTCAACTTCAAAACATGCATTTAGTTTTGCTCCCCACTGAACTTCAGCATTTTTGTAATAAAAATTTAAATTTGAAATTTGCGTCCACTTTTTTCAGAACCGCTATTTTTTTATTACTTTGTTGTTTATGTAATGTAACGAAAATGAAAAGTTTTCATATAATACGAAAATTATCAACTCTGAAAACACATGCATAAGAAAAAAATTTGGAACTTGTGTCCTTTTAACACCTTACTACACACATATTCCTTTACAATAGTTTTCTTTTTCTAATTGACTAATAATACGAGTACGTTGCCATACTTTAGTAAAACAGTTCTTAAACAAAATGTAAATTTTTATTATTTAACAATTATCGTCATTTTAAAAGCGAAAACCGTCAAGTCGTCATTTTTTGTTTTTGGCACCTAAAATCGTCAAAATGGCGATAAATCGTCACATCTGGCATCAGTGGGCATATGCAGTGCGGTTTGTGTAAGTGTGCGTAAGAGAGTAAGTGCATGATGAGTGTTTTTTTTTTTTTGTAAGTGTTTATATTGGCGCACGTCATTATAATAAAATATCATTGGCTAACAGAAGTACTTAAAATAATTCATACAATTTTTTTTATAAATAGAAGAACAATAATAATATAATTCATTTAACGGAACGTTAAAAGCGAAAAATTTTTAATAAAAAAAAATTGTCTGATAACTGTAGCCATAACAGAACTGCAGTCGAATTTAGAGTAAGTTAAGTTAATAGCCATGGAAAACAGACAACCTCGTTACTTATAATTTGAACGAAAATTATTTTTTACATAAAAAGCTATCAGAGAATCTAAGGAAAGGCTGGATAAATAGTATGAGATCCCATATAATCAATATGATTGGTTCCGTTGTAGTTGTACCAGCACAAATTACACCAAAGATTCACAACGTAACGCCAAAAAATCTTTAAAATGATATTGGACGACAGAGAAATTAAAGTATGTAAGATGGCTTTGGCTGTAAACATCTCAATGCAGCGGTTCTTATTTGCATATTGTATAAACATTTGAATATAAAAAAGGTAACCGCTCGATAGTTAAGGGTAATTCGATCGATATTTTTGCAGTTTCTTAACTATAAGAGAAACATAAATTAATCAAAACACACCAATATTTAATCAAAACAGAAGGGGTAATTCGGTTGAACCTGCCCCAAAGAATGCTAGGTTCAATGTTCAGTGTCATTCACTTACAAAAAGGACCTTATCTAACACAAAAAAGGCAAAATCCATAAATTGGGCTACAAATTTCAGCTCATTCCGCAAAACTCTTGACATTTAGCCCCTTACGAATATTGCCTGTTTTAAAACACCATTGAAACAAATGTCAAAAGAACCACAGAATTATTAAGCAGCCAGCATATGTCTTCTAAGCGATTTAACACCCTGTAATTGCATTACAATTTTCATATTTTTTTACATATTTCCCATTGAATATTGATTGCACATTGTGGTTGCCAACGGGCAATTCACACACTCGAAACACATCTAAACTTTTCAATCATTTGAAATTTAAATATTTTGTCAGTTGCGATGCAATTCGATTACACAGTTTTAAACTCTTTTTTATTTGCTTTTTGTTTTTGTATTATTGAAATGTCCAACACCCCCAAACTGAAATATCAAACAGCCATAAATATTACCATGGAGCAAAGACAGACGCTATCCCGTGGATCATGAAACATATAAGGCTATGGTAGCATTCCAAGACGTACGAGTGTACAATCGTATAAGTCAATAAACAAAAATAAAACAAGAAGTGGAAGACAATAAGAGAGAGAGAAAAAAAAACAAGCTGTCGTTAAATGTTTTCATTTGTTTGTCAGTTCAAGTGATTGAGTGGCCTGAACTGGCCGAGCTAGACTAACGTCTTCTAGTTGTCGTTTGGTGTGCGTCCAGGCATCTTCTGTACAGAAGCATTTTTTTGGACAACACATCTCATTCACTCAACAACTTTTATTTCAAACTTATAGCCCAAAAGCTCATATTGGCTGGCTGATTGGTGGTGATCGGCTGGTTACATACTACAACAGATCGTCATACAAAATAAACAGACCAAAACAAACAAAATGAAACGAAACGAAAACAGGGAACAGTATTATGAGTGTGCCGTGGATGTTTTATTAACTGTTGGTTTTGTTTTTGGTTTTAGTTTGTTACTGTAGGAAAGTGTTGCTGTTGTTATTGCTCTTGCTGGTTGTTATTGTTATTGCCAATGTGCTGTTACAGCTGCTGTTTATGTGGATTTTGACGCCGATATAGAAAACGCGATCAGACATTCATGATCAACAACAACAACAAGAACATTTTTTTCCATCCATCCATCTATCGATCTGTGCTCGTATTT
Source organism: Wohlfahrtia magnifica (assembly GCA_023159175.1). Classification (NCBI taxonomy): domain Eukaryota; kingdom Metazoa; phylum Arthropoda; class Insecta; order Diptera; family Sarcophagidae; genus Wohlfahrtia; species Wohlfahrtia magnifica. Next base: position 260,714 of record JAKWBJ010000227.1, on the reverse strand, counting down.
ATATGTTTATCTTCCTACCTCCAGTTATAGTTGTTATTGCTGTTGTTTTTTTCTTTTTTTGTCTTATTTTTGACTCAAATGTGTCTTTGCAAATATTTTTTTCTGCCTCATATGGCCATGGCTGTGGTATTTTGCCTGTCGTCTAAGATTTAGTTGAACGCAAAACAAAATCAAATCAAATGGCAAAAAATTATTATAAAAGGTGTGTAGGAAGACGAGTTTTATACTTTTTACTATGAGAGTGTGTATTGTTGTGTGTTTCCCTACTTTTGCGCCACTTTAAATCGCCCAAACCTAAAGTCAAACACTCAAATAGTCTTACACTCATAGAAAAAGAGTCAGTCATTTAATATAATAACTATATAATAAAAACTTGTAGCTGATAATCTTAAAAGCTTTTTCCGTCGTGAAATGACAATCAAAAACACAATCAATAGCTAAATTTTAAATTTCATTATCAATTATCATCTTTCAATGGTAAAATTTTCATTGACAGCACATTTATGCATTCAGAGTAACTGAATATCAATCGGCAAGAACAGACGCTCAAAATCGAGTAGAATGGAGAAATCGTTGCAAAAAATCTATACACTGAAATTTATACAGAGGTCTGGAATAAGTAAGTAAGCAACTGATAATAGTAATTCAGTGACCCTTTCATGATCTGGTTAGAGTGTAGTTTTGCTAATTTTATGAGGCCAGATCTTGGCAACAATAAATAAATGGATCGAAGCTTTAAAGAAAAAATCTTGCAACTGTGCCATGTTTATCAGTATAGCGTTATTTTCTGCGAATAGAGCACGACAACATTATTCGTGACTGGGTCATTTCACGACTAGCGTTCATAAGTAGAACGGCGCTATTATATTCCAAGAGAATATATTATATTCCCTCACTGGGTCTAACTTATCTGGGTATAGTACCCCTTGCTTGATCAAAAATTTAAAACTATCCACGGTGTTATTTGCAACTCTACATCGAAGACTCTTGGGGTCCCAGTAGGACGAAGATTCTTTCCTTGATATTTAGGCACCAGACTACTTAAGGATAGATAGATCGGTGGCTTAAACGTAAAGTGTAATATAACTTTCTCAACACTACTGCCAAGGTTATGATAGTCCATACACAACAGCCTTAAAAGAGCAGCAAATTAAGTTAAAATTATGTATATCTCAGCCAGTATTAGCTAGCTCAGAGGTTTTTTCTAATGGACTTCAGGCTTTTTGAAGCATTTCCAGCAAAAAAAAATTGAATACTATTTCGTATCTCAAATTGTTGTTTAATAAACGCGACTGTACATGGAACTTAATGCTTTGTTCGCACGAGACAGATAACTTTGTTCACTGTTTGTATTACTTAATTGGACTATCTCATTCGCACGGCATTTTTCTACTGCTAGCAAATGCAGTTAATTCAACAAGCGGCCCTTGTTTTGTTTGCTTATTTATTTATTTATTTATTTTATTTTTTTTTTTTTTGATTGTTATTTTGTGCTTACATACTTTAGCGAAGTCAATTTAATAGAGTGTTAAATCTGTATTCAAACATTTAAATTAAAAGCTTAAAAGTATGACACACTCTTTTGATCTAAGTTTTATAAAAATTAGAGATGACGCTAATTTTGAAGTAATACACAGAGTAATAGAAATACAATTACACATGATATAAGAAAATAGGAGGTAGTGCCACTCTCTCATTTTTCCTGACATATTATCATTTGACAATAAAGGCGAACTGACATGTTATGTTGAAATTTGTGCTACCATACCCTACTCATAACATCCCATTTTTCACATAAATTTGACTTTTTTTCGAATTCAATTCTTAAACCGTAATATAAGGCAACACAAAATTTTTAATGTGCAAACAAAGAAAAAAATAACAACTTAAACCAAATGTTTAATAAAACCTTAAAATTCCCCATTTCAATGCATACCTTTTAGTATTTATTCCGAAAAAGCCTGGGTTGAAAAAGATACATACATACATACATTATATATTCAAAATTAACGTTGATACTTATGCTGTCAAATTGTAAATAAAATTCTTAATTTAAAAACTTGATTAAATTACACAAAATTGTTATAAATTTCTGGAAATATTAATGCTTTTTCTGCATGTGATAACGCTTTACCTACAATTTGAGTGATTCTCTTCAAAAATTTTGTATGGAAATTTATGTAATTGAGCTCATAATAGGGAGTTGTATTATGAATGGGAGAGCGAATAACGAAAAAACGGTGGCTTGCGGACGTAGCATAAGTTTGCAAATAATTCCGAAGAAGACGAAAATGTGATCAGTCAGTGTCATAGAGCAATGCGTGAGTACCGTAAAATAAAAAGCCATTTGTCCTTTTTTTGGGGTATCTTACTAACATTTTATTACGAGTGTAACAAACTAGTGCACTCTTGTAGGATAAGTTTTCATCATCGCAGCCATACAAAATGATTGGTTTATTTTTAACACAACGACAACGCTACGACAAAAGAGAGCAAAAGAAAAGTGAAAAAAAAAACCGAGCAGATGAATGTAACAAATGTTGTTCAACAAAGAATTACTCTCATTTGTCGTGTTCACTTCATAAAATGAGAGTAAAAAAATATTTTCTCATCGTTATTGTTGTTGTTGTTTTGTTTCATGTCAAACTTAACTCCTAAAGACTGGAAAATAGTATAGTTTTGGCCAAATGCAAAATTAAGGCAAAAAAAAATAGACCAACAACAGCAACAATGCCAATAAAACATATGTTTGTAAATGTAAATGTTGTTATTGCTGTTGTTGTTCATTCCTTTGGTTTACTCATGTCTTACTATTGCTGATGTTGTTATTGTTGTTGCTAATGCTGTTGCTGTTAATCAAATAACTTGACTCCAAAATACAAGTTGTTGTAAAAGATTTTGGCGCCTACGCATAAATATCTTTTGAATTCAACAAAACAACGGCAACAACGACGACCACAGTAACAAAAAATACCAACAATTTCCCAACACTGGTTTTGGAAATTTTGAAATTCCTCAGGAGATTTTCTTTTAATCTCTTATTTTATTATTGAACAAAAGAAATTAAAGAAAGCGATAGAGAGAAAGAGAGAACGAGGGGAGCAAAGAAAAACGCCTTAATTTGCGTTCTTCAATCATGATTTAATTTTTGATTACCACACCAAAAAATGAATTACGATGATAGATGGCGCTTTCGAAAAAAGAAAAAGGGGAAGTTTTTAACTTAATTTTATTTTATTTTTTTTTTTTCTCAAATCTTGACACTTGAATCTGAACGACAATAAACTTCCGGTAAAAACGTTTCTCTGTCATTCAAATACTTGAAAAATTGTAATCGAAAATTATTTTTGTTTTTAATTTGATATATTGATTTTTGTAGTTATTGTTGTTATTATTGTTATCTAATGTCAGTCATAAAGTAGAAAATGATCATTTGTTTCTATTATTGAGACTGTTGATATACTACTCTTGTACCGTTTCGACATTTTGACATGTCAATAATAAAGTTTAAAGAAAACTAACGTCTGAGCGGTAAATTTTCAAATGAAAAATTCAAATTTTAGTTACATAGTAAAGAGTCTTTAGAGAAAACTTTTTTTTAGTTTATTTTTGTAAATGTTTACTACATATTCTTAAAAGAAAAAACAGGTCCATTTGTCGGGTTTCCAGTTCTGTTTAATTTGATGTTTGTTTTTTCTATTTATATTCGTTTTTAATTACTTTTCTTTGCTTTATAGGTATAAAAATACAAAATAAGGTTTTCAATTTTAAATTCATTTCAACGCCCACAATAGAAATCAATTCAATTATTTATTTATTTAAATATTTTTTGTTTCTTTTTTTAAAATTTTTTTTATTGTTTAACATTAATTTATTTACGTGTTTATTTTAATTTGTTTTATATATTTCTAAACGCGAAAAGAAAACAAAAAATTATAAGAAATAAAACTTGAATATTTTAATACTCAATTTAGATTTAAATGAGCCATTTTTTTATTTAATTTTTATTTTTATTGTTTTTTTTTTTTTTTGCCATCCCGTAGGTCTATATATCATTGCTAAACGATTTGGAATTTCCGTTTAAATACTCGTAAGATTTACTTTACTTTTAATGTTAGATTTAAAAAAATAATATAAAAATGACGGTTTTTAATTGAAATATTGAAGAAAAAAATAAAACAAAATCAAGAAGGCGTTTTATAGAAACGACTTTATTTTTAACTTTCAATACGAGTTTAATTTTTTATTTATTTTTTTGAATTATAAACAAAGGAAAAAGGGGTTTGATATTGTTGTTTCATTAACAACTACTACCTACTTTAGCAAAGATTTATCAATAAAATTTACGTTCGTACTCTGTAATTATAGGTTTGATTATAAATCTCTATACATGTTTAGTTTTTTTTTTTTTATTATTATCTGATGATATGTTATCTTATAGTAATAACTTAATTATATGTAGGATTAATGGTCTTTTCTTTCTAATCTTTAACAATTCTAATGACTGTCTTGTCTTGAGTTGAGCAAAACAGTGTTACATAAAAGAACTTTAATACTTTAATGTAAAAAATTCTGAATTATAAAAAACAAAATTTATTCAAATCATGCTTTAAAACTTTTCTGAAAACTCCAAGCGTCATATAATGAACGTTTCTTGATCAATATTTTTTTTGTTAACTAAATACAGGTTATGAGGATATTTTAGGTAAGATTCGTAGGCCTGCTGCCAGCAGCACAATTTGCTTGAATTCGATGAGTAGATCCCGTTGTGCTAAAATATACAATATCACACTTGTACCGGTGAGTCAACTCCAAATTTTTCATTAGATAGACTTTTTCATATTAAGTCTTATGGCACAGAGAGGCAAATAACTGTATTTTTTTTTTTTTTTTTTTTTTTTTTTTTTGGTGAAAGAGTAGAGAAAATGCATAAAGTGAAATTGACTAAATTTGAATTGACTCACTTAAGCGGTACAAGTGCCATATAATATATGTCGTTGCTCTTTGTAAAAAGGCCCTAACGCGTTTTTTCAAAATTGAATTTTTTAATGATACAAAACCATCAGAAATTAAAGCCCTAATTAAATTCAAATATATCTTCTTGCAAAAAAGACTAAGTCACCAAGTGCATGATAAGGAAATTGTAATATAAACGCCAAATTTGAGTTTGATTTTCTTTAAAAGCTGTGCCTCCTTTCTGTAACTTACGCATCGAGAAACTTTTCACATGAAACGAAGAAATTAAAACAAAAAATCGTTTCTCACTTGAAAGTAAATCTGTAATTTTTCTTTGTTAGAACTATCTGTCATTTAAGTCTTCTGACGGTTTCTGTAACTTTATTTTGTGCGGAGTTTATCGAGCAAGCTGTCAAAACAACTCACATTTAAATTTATATCAGAAATGCTTTAATTTTGTTTAAACATTAAAATAAAAGATGTGTTAAAAAATTAAATATGTTTTGAAATAATTTTATACATATATGTATATATGTATGTATATATAATTGTAAGGGATAAAAACATAACGGCACAAACGACCCAGGTTCAAGCCCCAGCAGAGGACATGACGAAGAAAAAATTTAATTATGGTTTCGAATGTTTGTTTAATAGAAAAAAAAAGGCTTTAACTTCTTCCCTCCAGACAACTCCATCTAAAAAAAAATAAAGAAAAAGCCCCCTTGACCCTTCTCGCATACACCTGGCGATGATGACAAACATCAGACGAATGATCAGGAAAAACACGCCACCTACTGGGAACAAATTACAATCCTAAAGTAAAAATCACCACCAATTAGCAAGGATCTTCACCACTACAGAAAATAGAAATCGTATGGAGGAAGCTACAGCGGATTCATCATCTACTTAGCTTGAAATATCAAATTGATTAAAAAAACTGAAACATAGCCAATAGATGCTTTGTGGAGAGCCTATATGCTCCCTAGAGGAGTGACAGAGAAAAAAAAAATAATAATAAAAAAAATTGTAACCAAAATTATACAATTTTACTTATTTTTTACATTTTTCTTTAAAGAATTTTTCTCAAGTAACAAATTTATAAATAAAAATTAGTTTATAATTTTTATCAAATTAATTTTTTGACTTCAAATTTAATTTGAAGTTTTTCATTTTTATATGATAAATGTTTGCATTTGCCACGCATTTGTAAAGTGTTACCATTTCTAAAGCTGCTGTGCATTTTTACAGACTTGACACACCAAAATGTTCCCAACGTAATCAATGTTACCTCTTTTCACATTGAGTTACAGAAACACATTACACATTACGCACAAATCGAGAAATGATGAAATTTGACATGAAAACTTCTCACAAATAAATACTTTAAATTTTTATAATTACATTTTCTGTTATGAATGTTTTTACCTTCTCCGGTAAATTATTTAAATTGAGACCTTTTCCATATAGCCCGTCGCAAGACCTTTCTTGTCATACTGTGTTTTTTATCAGACTTAAGTCTCCAAGTTTACTACCGTGTAATAACAAAGAATATTCTCAGTCGATTCCTACAAATTCTCATCTGCAAATTTTGAAAATGGCTATTACGAGTCCAATGATCGGTTATAACCCTTTCAAGTTTTTACATGTAATCTGTGAACGGTTCAAATAGGTTCAAATCTTTTTGGTTTCGTAAGAATTTTGTTTTCTTCAATGCTCTCTTCAAATTATTACTTAGCTTTGTTAGAAAAAATTGTAATAAACGTATCCTTTGGATCATATCATTTACAAGCCATAGCCTTAGCTTTATGGATATTCTGCTTTATTATCGATGTTCCTAGTTAGGTCAGATTTACACAAATACATAATATGTATGTATGTAGAATAATACAAGCTCTGACTTATCATAATTGAGACATTTTTCTTCGTTCTCAACAAACGGATGCAAAAGCAAACAGGTAGTGAATTGACCGATCATAGAAAGATTCTTAATCATCTTTATGCAATGGGATTTTTTAAAAAATTGGGAGGCTGAGTGCTTCATGAGCTTAACGAAAATAACAAGAAAAGTGGCTTTAAAAGTGTTTCTCAACGGAGGTAAAGAAAGGAATGGCCAGCTCCGGCAGATATGGCAATTCAAGGTTTCAAAACCTTGGGTCGTTTACATTGCAAAAGAACGACAAATACTAATTAAGAAAATTTAATTACAGAACTAAAATTCAAAAAATGCTATTAAAGCAATAAAATAAACCTTTTTTTTAATTCTATAGATGATGCTTAGGAAATCGTTTGAAGTATATACCTACGGCTTAAACATTAAACTCTATTTTCATAGTATACATACTGCCTTGATCAAATAGTTTCCGGAATAACCCCCGTGCGGTGGTCCACTCGTTCCAATTTTTTTTTTTTTTTTTGTATGTTAAGCTGGTATATCTGTTATTGATATTTTCGTTATGTCTATCAGTGCCTTCTGCGATTTTTCTATTATTTCTTCATGGCTGCTAGAACGCGTTGGACGTAATGCTTTTTTTAAGTCGATTGAACAGAAAGAAGTCATAGGCAGCCAAATTAGATAAATTCGGCGACTATTGCATTGTATTTGTTACATTTTTCGTCAAAAAATTTCGATTAAAGATGGCACTGTGCGATGCTGCGTTATCCATGATTCTGGTCTCTTTCGGCGAATTACTTCACGCAAACATCTCATAACGCCCAAATAATACTCTTTGTATACTGTCTGGCTTTCTGGCAAAAATTCATTATGCACAACACCGTTATAATTCATGAAAACTGTGTGCATTGCTTTCTTTTTTGACTGAAAACGATGTGGCTTTTTTGGTATCGGCTCACTTTGTGAACACCATTCACTTGTCGTACTCATTAGCCCACGTCTCGTCTCCAGTAATGATCCTTTTGATGAATCATGTCTTTTGCAACCTCAACATGGCCAAAATTGTAAATAATCGCCAACGCACATAGAGATAGATGTACTCTTGGCTACATATCTTTTACAAATGTTAAGCTATGAGGCTAAGATTTACCGGGAATATCAGCAACAGGAACAATGGACCACCACACTGGGGTTGTTCCGAAAACTTTTTGATCAAGGTAGTATATCTTTTAATTTATTTGTATAATTAAGGGTATTACAGTTGGCAATAGGGCCACCAAATGTACTCGCTAGCCACGGGCGACCCATGTAACCTACCATAAAAATTGATTTTTTTTTCTTTTATAAAATAATGTTAACTCTTTAACTCGACTGTCAATCTCATTTTTCCATATTATCTTAATTAATTTTAAACTTCAACATTGATTTCTTAAAACTACGATTAAATTAACAAGATTGTTCGAAATACAAGAAAAAAAAAACACTTAAAAACTTACATATTGTCATGACAAGTTTGAATCCTTTTTACTTATATTTCACTCTTGATGTTGACGACCAGCTGAGGCTGAGACTAAAAAGGCAATAAAATGGTCCTGTTGTTTTGGAACGCCAATAAAATATTAAAGCTCTTCACCTTTTTTTTTCTTCATACGTTTTAAATGATATCGACACACGCAATCAACACAATACTGGCAATGAAAACGGACGATAGGCAACGGTTAAGTGAAAACGTTGATGGTAATTTAAAATAAATTTCAAAATGTATAAAAGGAGTATGTATTATATACCTACATATGTATGTATATTTCAAGAAAAAACCGTTTAACAAAAATATTTAGATTAAGAGAAAAAAAATCGTGTTTTTCAATAAAAGAAAACAGATTTTGTTTCTTTTAAAATGCCAGAGGATATGGATTTTAATGATTTAATTTAATTATCGTTAATAATTTATGTTGCCACATAAACTTATTTTTATACATTTAAGCTAATAAGCACACGGACTAAAATTTATTATAACAATTTCGTAATTTTTCATACTGTAATAAAAAGTAAATTAAAAATACTGATGAATGAAATAAATTTAGAGCTTTTCAAAAAACACCTCAATCCAACATAGAATAGCACTCTTTGAATATAAAAACAAAATACCTGGCCGTGGATTTTAATAACCAACTAACTTAAACATACGACCAGCCAGCCAGCCAGTCAGCCAGTCAGTCAGTCATTTATCTATCCATACGCTGAATAACAACAGCCCACTCTACTTTATTGGGCAATGGGATGGGTATAGACGTGAGATAATAATGATGATCCTATTTAAAGTGCCAAAAGTGATTTGTGAAATCTTGCATAGCCGTAGCTATACCATATAAAAACAACAACAGCAACTAAAAGAAGCTATAAAAATTAAAATAATATTCCATTAGCAAATGTTCACACGCACGCCAGCCAAATTACACAGGCGCGTATCAGCGAGTCAGACTAACTATTTAGTCCGGCCAACATAAATGCACGCACCTCTCAGCAAAAGTTTATTTAGTTGACACTATGATGAGTTAAGGCCATCATTCAAATCACACATGAACACATTCAAACATTCGGCTTGTATTTACAAACAAAAATTGAGGAAAAACTATCACTTCTTCTGCGAAAACCTATCATTTAAATTTTTAAAACACTGACAGTATTACACTACAAAATCTTGGTGGTCTCTGGCATCTGTGTTTTTTTCTCTATCTTTCTTTTGATGATGTTTAATGTTATTCGAACAATAATAGTGACCTTCTTTAAATTGTATCACTTATTTCCAATGTTAATAAAAATAAATTATCACTTTATGTATAGCACTCGCCGCGTTGCACTCACTTTAAATTCTGCCAATAGACAAATTGATCGATTTGTTTCGTTCGTCACCCGATTTTTAGCACAATAAAGCGGATTTATTTATTCTCGAGAACACTCGACTGCTTTGGTCAAGGTATAAACGATGACTGACGGTGTGGTTGGATAAAATAATCATAACAGAGCAACAGATAGAATAAAAACTGTTTGGTTTTTTTTTTCTACTCACGGCACAACCACAACAAAAAATACAGCAAAACAAGGTGCTCACTTACACATGCTGATGAACATTGGAAACACAGTCGCCTGTTGATTTGTTTGCATTTCTGCTTTTGTGTTTTAATACCAACCGACTCTCAAGATCCATTTAGTCATCCGCCTTTAGTTGTGTACAACATGTGTTTGTTTTTACAATAATGTTGTTACTGTTAGCTATGGTAGTGGTCCTTTGATGCGTTGTACAAAGGAGTAAAATACTATGAGAACAATAATTGTAAAGCAATAAGAAAATCTAATGTTTATTAATCTACTCCAGTGATGGGATATGAGGTTTTCGTTCGAGAGTACCTTTTTGACAAAAAGAGTAACAGATTTTATAAAACAAAAAGATTTTTTCATTAATTGCTTTACAAAAAAACCTAATAACTCTGTCAATTTCAAACGGATTTTAAAAAACAAAGTAGAATTTTATTCTTAAAATATACCTAAGTTAGGTTAGGTTGATCTAGCAGCTAACATCCGATTATTTGGGTAGACATTTTAGGTGCCGTTGTGACTCCATTTGTCCTTTGCATCTTCTGTTTGGCAACAGTTTGCCATTCATTCGCCCTAATTAAGGCTGAGGTTTTGTCAGGATCGTAGGTTGGAAGTAGCACTTATCGTCGAATCTCCTCCTAACAAGCACTGAATGCCTCAAATTGTTGAGTTGTGGGCAGTGACAAAGAAGGTGTTCCGTAGACTCCTCCTCCTCTTCATCATTGCAACTTCTGCAAACATAATCATATGGAATTTTCATCTTTGTCTGCCATCAGCCGAACAGTCAGTAATAATCCATACCAAGTTTCTCGCATATGCTCTAGGCAGCCTCAAAAGCTTCCCCATTCTTCGGTAATCCGTAAGTGGCCAAATACTTCTGGTCACTGGAAAATATTTATAAAAATATCAAATCTGTTAGGGGAGTACAAAGGTATTTTCTGAAGTTAAATAATATCAAATAAAGGCGATCGTACCAACTTTCCCATCACTGATATACGCATCTATTGTCGGTGAATATTGATCTCTTCCTTACTCTCATTATCCAGCAAGCGGTAAACAATGTTGCCAATGCCAATAAGGATTATTGATTAATAATTTCTAATTGTTAAGGGCAAAAGGGATTAATAAAGTACAATAAACTATTAGTTTTGCGCAAAAATTTAATTTTTTATATCTGCTATTATCTTAAAAATATGTAACATCATGAAAAGTACTGTCTATCTTTTGTAAGGGAATAATGAATAAAAATAATTGGAAGAAAAATCTTTTGTTTACTGCTACTAACAAGTCCTAGAACGTGTAATAGCATTCTGAGCTAAGTAAAATATCTTACTCGATTATTGTTTTTGTTTGGTATTATCCTTATCTAGTCACTCTGTACTCTATAGCCAATATATTTGTCATGATAAAAATGTTAACAAACGTAACACTTTGGCAACACTATTAAAATTTTACCTTTATTTTGTATACACAACTTACTCTCAGAGAAATCATATATAAACTCTTTCATTCTCTCTGTTATTTTTTTTCTTTTGTTATTACAACAAGTTTTATTATATTTTACCCAAACGCCCACGTGCTATTTCTGTTGCTGCTGCTGCTGCTGCGGCAGCTAAGCTTCTGTAGCTGCCGGAACCACTGACTCTGCTGTTGATTTGATTTTTATACGTTGTTTATTTGATCACTCATCCAATAATAATAACAACAACAACAACTACTACTACGAATACTCGTACTAGAGCTACTACAGTATCTTGTAAACAGTGATATTTATATGAGTATGTATTGTACGTATGTACGTTATGGAGCAACAATAACAAAATGTTGTATTTGTATTGAAAGAGAAGAAAAAATGCAGAGGCTGTAAAATAATTGCAAATGCGAAAAACAATAAAACTAGATCCTGTGACAGGCTGTCGTATGTCATTTGTGGCGAGCAATGTCATCCAACTTTACTGCTATACTATTCAGCTGTGCTATACTCACATTGCATTGGGGCTAAACGAAAGGAAAATAATCTGTTTTTTTTTTTTTGTCTTTAAATTCATATTTTGGTCTTTGGTCACTTTTAACTTAAAATACACAGTAGTGGTAGTGCCACTGCCCGTAGACAGACGTTGGATTATTGCCGGTCTACCGACAAATCGAATTTGTTGCGCCAATCAGTAGCATTCAGTCTATGTATGCTTCTTAAGATGTGGCACGCACATTCATGTGTGTGTGTGTATTATGTATGTTGTATATTCGTTACTCATTTATTACTTATTCATAAAGCTTAAGAGTTGCACCAAGTTTAAAATGGTAAAAATATAAATTCACTTTAAGGTGTATAAATAAAACAAAACGCATAGACGAAAACTAATACCTGGCTTGTAGAAGAGAAAATTAGAGAAACAATTTTTTTTTTTTTGTGTTAATTTTAATTTCATTTTCTAAGAAGTTTAGAAGTATTAGAAGACAGTGTAATGAATGTGTTTAAAAGCATTTGAAACGCCGCATGGAATACTTTATTCCAGTACGTAGCTTGAAAATTTTCTATTTCATTCGTTTCCTTGGAAAGTTATCCGCCTGAGATATTATACGGTTGATCCAATATTTTGTTCAATCCTTAAGGCACTTCTGAGTAACACTTTATGGTATAGTCTTCAGCTCTTTCAATAATGCAGAGTTTCTGCTTCAAACACAGCAAATTTCCTTCCATTCCAAACACAAGCATCGAGTATGAAGACCATAAAGCCTTATTACTCTTATTGACTTTTTGACCTTATAGTGAGATCTTAGCCTGCGGTAAGTTAAAAAATATTGAGCTTTTACTCAAATATCAAAATGTCGTTTCCTATTAATTGGATCATTATTAACGGGAGATGCTTGATCAATAGTTTTTCCGTTTAAAGTTAAGTAATTTCCAAGCAAAGTTCGCTTCTTTGACACAAACAAAACGAGTTAACAGGGAGATAGATTCGTCATAAGCTGATCATAAACTAAGCCTAATAAAAGTAATCCCTCTAAAATTTATTTAGTTTTTTTATACATACGCGTATATAAAAGACTTAATTAAAAAATTTGTAAATAAAAATATTTGATATCAAAATTAATATTTCAAAATCGTTTTTTAATTGCTAGCATAGACGTTAAGACTTTAGTTTTTATTACGATTAGCTATTAAGATAACATTTTAAAGAGCTTAGAAGACGATCTTGAAATTTTTGTTTAAAGAAACAAGTTTTCCTTTCATTTCCGACAATGCCACTTAAATCAAATAAATTCATTCATTCATTCATTCATTTATTATTAGATTTTTTAATATTTGCTGTTGATAATTTTGTAACTACGGTTATGAATAAAATTATTACATATTATTTATTGAAAATATTCATTAACATTAATTTACATTTATTTAAGTACGAGTCAATACAATGTTAGAAATATTAATTAAAAGTAAGAAATGTGTCATAAATACAGTTATACCACAAATTTAAACTCTCTGAGGGTCATCTTACACTGGCCATTCACAATTTTTCTATAATAAAAACTATTCAAGACATATTAGTACTGCTTACGTTCTTGGTTATAGGACGAAAATTTGATAATTTTATGTCCTTTTGTTGAATTTTTGTTAGTTTTCTTTGATTGCACGAACAATCCATTTTAATGTTTATAAAATAGTTTACCAATTTCCCTTCTGGAACTTACTGATGCCAAACGTTAGAGTAACCAAAAAGACGTTAACACGCCAGAAATAGTCGATATAATTCATGGAGTGTTATTGGATGATTTCAATCTAATCAAGAATTGGAAAATTGGCAGACATATCCGCCACTAAGGTTTCAGGTGTGATGGCGTTCCTTAGTAAGCCAGTAAATTTGTTAAGCAAACTGTTGACTGAAAATTATACAATCGGCCGAACACTTTAAGGCAGCCTTTGGCGATGTCTAGGCGGTTTACATTAGATTTTTTGCACCGTTTTGTATTTGTGCATACAGTACAGCACACTAAAGGCAAAAGAACAGTCAAAACAGTGGATATTTTTAGGTGAACTTACATCAAAAAACGTCAAGGTGAACCTGCAGGCTAACAAGATTATGGCCAAAGTTGTTTAAGATGCAAGCGATAATGATTCGAAGCATCTATAGAGGAAAAAAGTTCTATTTCATTAATGTAAGGCAAGGATGCACACCTGTGTGTCACTATTACGGAAATCCTCTTCATATAAGGACAGCAGCGACTATCTTTTTTTCCTAAATCTTAAAAAATTACTATTTGGAGTTTATAATAAAAAGAAACGCTTAGGTGGAACACACAATCGAAAAAAAAGTATATATATATACAGATGTATGTATTCTATTATTCGCTTTCTAATTTTCTTCCTTTTCACATTCAATAAATTTTATCAAACAGACGAATGTGATTAAGCAAAATAATCAAAAAAAAAAAAAATTATTGATCATGGGCAGATAAAATTTCTTCCCACAACTGATAACGAATGATATTTTGCATTAAAATTTTAACCCGCATATACACTTTTTAATTTTTTATATTCTAAATATTTTAATTAACATTTTTTTTCTTACATTTTATCATATGGAAATTTCACTCTTCAAAAAAAAAACCCAATAGAGGATAGTGGGTTGTACAAAAATCAATAAAAAATTCATTTAAAGAAACACTCTCTGGCAACAAAAATCCTCTGGGGGTACGAGAGTATAACTTAAAAATGTCTCATAATTTTCATTTATATTTGACAGTTAAAGTATTGAAATTTAAATTTATTTCGAGATCAAATGACGGAGTGGTCGTTCTTTTATAGCCTTTAACAACAAAAGCAACAATTTAATTAAAATGAAAAACGAATGAAAAACGATTCAAAAATAAAAAACAAATAAAAGTGAAAATTATTCAAAAAAAAAAAAAAAACAGTCTCCATCATTAGACTTTACACTAACATTAGTGGCGATGGTATATTGAGCTTATGCTCGCGTTTGCAACGGGATAAAGGACAATTCCTATAATATTTTATATCAAATTATTTATATCAATTATTTTTTCAAATCTAGGAGTAGGAAATAGTCGAAAGATAGGGGCTTAATCTAGAGAGATTATTATAACAGATTCAATATTGATTAGAAACAAAAACGACTACTAAAAATGCTGCTTCATTGGGACAAAAATGCATGAATCAAGCTACGAACTGTTATCACATACAGCATCTCTAGGGATATATATCGGGTTAATCTCTCTAGATTGAATCTGTAATAAATGTTTTATATATATTTTTTATATTCTTTGTTGGCCTACAGACTCATATGAACCTATTTTGGTGCATGTCTGCCTGCATGATTTAATTTTTCGATTGCCCAATATCATTCCACAGATCTTACCAACTATTTCTGGTGTCTCAATGATGGCAAAGTCATTTAAAACGCATTTTCAAAAATTATACATTTTGATGTAGGATTAAACAAGAGCGGCCGTGACTGACTACAACTTTCTCATTGGCCTTATTCTCTCCTATTCTTTTTATTAATTTCTTTGAAGTAGAAGTCTTTCTGTCCAATTGTCTGCCTTTCTGCCTGCCCGCCTGTCTGTCCACCTTAACGCATTTAATTAATAATGCATTTTTAAAATAACTTAATAAACTAATCCAATCAAATCATATACAAAAAGGTAGAATCTATTATTGTTGCTGTTGCTGTGGCTGTGGCTGTTGTTATTGTTTATGTGCAGTTCCATAAACAAATGAAATCACGACATTTAAACGAAAAAAAAGAATAAAATAAAATAAAACAAAGAACAAAATCAATTCATAAATAAATGAATAAACGTAAAACCCTCTATGGCCTCCGACACCTTTAAAGTTCAAAAAGAAGAATAAAACAAAATTTAGACAAAATACTAACGGCACACACACACACACACACACACACACAAATATACACGCGCATACACACTCTTTCTGTTGATGAATAATGACAGCGTGTGATGATGAGTGAGCGTATAATGTCTGTCTTACCGCTCGCTTACCATTCAAATTTAAATTCAAAATCTACTCTGATTTTTTTATGATTTTCTGTAATGAATTCGATCATTTCATGAAGTGAAGAAGTGTGGCATTTTGTGGGCGGCATATGGGGACATAAATCGTGCCGTTTCATATTTATTTACATTTGAAAAGACATCCATATAATGGCAAGTGATTCGATAAAAAGACATCATTAATAAATGAAGATGAAATCAATAGAAACAGCAACAGCAACAACAACAATACAACAACAAATAGTATAAATAAATTTCACAAAAATTAAATTATTATTTCATATATCATTGTGTCTACATCGATCTATTTTTGGTGGAAAAAAGGGAGAAAAAAAACTAAATGTTTAGCAAAATATATTTACCCAATTCAAGTTTTCTTTTTCAATTAAAAAAATACCAACAGAGATGGCAAAGTGACTGACTCGTTTGAATTCATATGAAATTATTTACAAATGACAAAATGTTATAGAAAGATAACAAATCATATAAAATTAGCTTAAACCCGGTGTGCTTTGTTACCCTCATATTAATTGTTATCTTAAATGCTATCTTAGTTACATTTTTAACCTTTTTCCCCATTTTGTTCCCTTCCGGTCAAAATCCAATCATTTTGACCGCTGTATATAGCGATTAAGCATACACACTTTCATTTTTATATAGTACATATACATACGTATACTACATACGTATATATAAAATCAGGTTACTTGTCGTAACCGCCAAAAAAGCTTAACGAACAGAAATAATATGTTACAGGAGGTTTTTTTTCTTCAGTTATTACCATGCAATTTATTATGTAAATATTATTTTTCCCGATATACACAATATAGCTAATATTGCTCACATTTTATTATGATAACGGTAATTCTTGTCACTTAAGCTTTTTTCGCCGTAACTCTTATAACCTACTGAAGATATTTGTGTCAGTCCTTTGATATTGCTTTGGATTTCTTTCTAACTTCTGTCCATGAATCACTACAATTTTTAGGTTTAACATCATTAATGTGTTGCTTTACATCATTCCATGAGTTTACTACAAGACTAAGATCCAGTGATTAAGTTGGCCAATTACAAATTTCGATTCTAGTTTGCTCTAAGCAAACTACGTGAAATTTGTTTTGAATAATTATTATGCATAAAATTCCATAGAAGTGGCATGCTTTCCCCTACAAATAGAACCATTGTATTGTCCGGCGCCATGCTTTACTATCCTGGACGTGTACCTGTAGTTGTGTTGCATGCTTGAAGAATGCAAGACTCAAATCGAAAAAATTTGGATTCGTCACTCAAATGTGAAGCTTCAAATTTTTTTGATAGGCGTACCTTATGTTGTACAATGCATCCAAGCAATTTTTTTATGTTTCTTTTTTCTAATTGTTCGTGAGGAGATTTGAATTTCAAATTTTGTTGAAAACTCCCTTTGAATTGGAGTTGAGAATTGAAAGCGGCCCTCAACTAAGGATCTTTAAATAAAGGAGTCCTTTTTACGAGTTGTTTTTCTATGCCCAGCGCATTGTGTAATATATCCAATAGGCTCGAATATGAACTTATACATTGTCCGCAATGTCCGATGATTTATCCCGAGCTTATTTGATGAATAACCTTACGCTATGCCTTTGAACACCCTTTATAAAATGTTTTTTTTTACTGTTCACTAAGTTTTTAAAGAGAATTCTAGCTTAACCAACAAGCCGCTGTCCTCAAACTGTAAACAAACAAACAGTATGAACTTAAGCTAAAATTGTTTTAGCTACAAATTTGTAACGGTACTTTATATGACAATGACATTTTAAAAGATAATGCAGATGCTGTCAAAGAATTAATTTAAAAAAAAAAAAAACGAAAATCAAAAATTATGTTGGTTAAGCTTTTTTGGCGGTTACGACACGATATATAGACAGCTTTTATCCAGTATGATGATAAATAACATCCACATATGTATACAAAATCCAATATTAACATTAACACATTAACACATATGTATACAAAATCCAATATTAAGTGCCACGCCTACTTATCCAATCTCGCCCAGTTACTGACTGGTGATGTCTGTTGTTCACGAAGTTGTTTTAACCTAGTTTAGAAACTTCTACTATTACCGTTTTCAAGATATACAAAAATCAACATTTACGTTATATGGCACACTTGTCCAAGTCCGCCCATTTTTTGCCTGATGATTTGTATTGACTATGAAGTCATTCAGACCAAATTCAAAAGCTTTCGCTTTAACTATTCCGGCCATACCGCTGTTCATTAGGCACAAGCAGACAAACAAACATACAAACACACATTCATTTTCATTCATTTTTAATTGTAAGATATAAAAAACTTTAGTAATGTGCCTAGAAACGCAACCTTAATTCAGCTTTAGCTTCAAGAGAAGTGCTTAATTACTAACTGGGTTGAGAGACTAATTTAAGTTGTGATTCGCAAGAAATTCGGTTTAATGCTGGCCTATTACGTCTGGTAACTAAAGACTTTTTTCTACGCCTTTAAAGACACCCCTTTTCTAAGCGTATAAAACACTTTCACACTTTTAGACTGGCATTCACAATGCCAACACACACAGCCACTAGTCTCATACACACACACACACTCGCTAGTCACAGACCTAAACATACTCACCTAAATCTCTTGTTGTGATGATAATTTTTCCTTAGTTTTCATCGTTCATTCGTAAATGAGTGACTCTAGGTAAGTGGATGTGTGTGTATGTAGCAGAGTGTGTGTTTGTAAAAATAAATAATATTTTAGTACTTGGGGATGGCGCTCAGGCTATTACATACAGTTGTTGTTGGATCTGGTAGCCGTGCCTTTGGTGCCATTCGAATTGTGTGTGTCTTTTGCTGCCTGCTGCTTATAACAACGCTGTTGTTGTTTAATTTTTCATATCTAGTCTAGTATGTTATTGCAGTTTTAGATGTTTAAATGCAGTCAGTCACTCAGTAGTATATTTACGTATTTGTTGTTGTAGTTGTTATTGTATCTGTTGACTACTTGTTGTATCTGTTGATTAGTTGCAAAATGCTGTGTGACACAATGTGACATAATGAAGAAAAATCTTCCTCTTTGTGTATCAAACAAAAAAAAGACTCACTTACGCTTGTGTGTGTGTGTGTGTGTGTGATTTTGTGCCGCATACTTGTCAACTTTTCTATTTATTTTCAAATGCTTACTTACTCTTGCCACTATTTGTGGTAAGTATGGCTAAAGTTAATCTGTATGTGTATGTACTATTCCAAGTAAAATATTAATGCGTATTTGCTTAGTTAAGCTAAACTTGTAGGCCAAAGAGATCATAGACAGATACAATAAAAAGCTTAACAAACTGACTGATTAGCTGACACTTTAAATGAGTGACTGACTTGTTGGTTAATGCGGTAGAAAAACATAATTTTTTTTAATAAAAAGTGTTTTTAAACCAAAAAATAAATAAAAATTGAATGTAATTAAATGTCGCATAAATTGATTGTGACTTAATTTATATTAATAAGTTTTAATTTTATGTAGTTAACAGTTATTTTTATGGTTAAATTAAAATCTAAAGCCATTTTCATAGTGGCAGCTTAACTTAAATTAAAATTAAGCATGAGGTAATTGATTTTATTTTAATTTCTTAATGATAATGACTTTGTTTTTAAATTGTAATAACTTTCTTTAGATATATAAGCATATTATTGCAATATGTTTATTGTTTTTCTTAATTTAATGCGATTGTTAATCCATTATAAAAAAGAACCGCCAGAAGAAACTTTGCGTTTAATGATATCTGACATGTTTGACACTTTACAATAAAACTTAATTAAATAACGATTAATATTAATGAATAAATTGCTCGCATGCCTTCAAAAATTCATTTACTAATCAATTGCCAAATTGATCCCATAAACTCGTCGTCGTCAGCAAGCAACAACATTTCAATCATTTGATTTAAAATTCAAAACGAAATTCAATATTTTAAAGATTTGTTTCGTTATATTTAAGGGGTCTGTGAGTTGCACAAACAAAAAATAAACGCATTTAAAAACGAAGAGCAAAAAATATAAAAATAAAATAAAATCTTTATCAAATTAAAAAACGATTAAAACCAAACAACTTCATTAAATAGGCTTCTCAAACGTGTTTGTTAATATTCTTTTATTATTTTTTATTATATTTTATAAATAAATATGATTTTTTTTTATTTTAATTTAATCTCATTAAAACTAAAAATATAAATTCAACTATTAACTAACACTAAAACACCGAGATTTAACAATAACAAAGCTTCCACTACCAGCACTCAGAGTAAGAGAGAGAGAGAGAGAGCGTTACAACAATAAGCAGCATTGCATTAATAATATTATTTTTTGTTTTTGTTTTAAATATGATAATTTACTGATTAAGAATTTGTGTAATGATTGTGTAAATAATCTATAAAAACTATAAAAATGGCCCTAGAAACAGAGTAAAGAAAAGTGAGATAGGGAGCCCTGCATAAAAGAGTTAAATAACAATAATAATATTAGTAATGATCATTAAAATTACAATAATAATTGTTATTTCGTACAGCAATAATAATTTTTTTTGTGTGCTTACATACATACATTTGTATGTACATATATGTTGTGTTTGTATTGTTTACGTTTAGTAGGTATTACTTGTAAGTAAACCTTTGAGCATATTTTTGTGTTGTTTTTATTTTCTATTCCCACTTAATTACGTTTTTTGTGTAAGATTAGCCAGTTCAATAGAATCACCGCAACTGCAATGAAAATGGAGCAAAACAAAACAAACAAAAAATACATATAATTATGATAAACGTTATGTATTATAGATGAAGATAAAACAACTACAACTAAACTATAATGGCAACTGTCGATAATAATGTTTGCAATAATAACAATAAGGAAATCTATAAAGCAGTTAAGGGCTTTAAAATTTATTTATTTTAACGAAATCGCAGATATTTTTTTGCAAGAACTTAATAATTATGGGATAAATGAATATAAAATTGTAGGAATAGTCAAATTGTAAAAAAAAATTAATTTATAAGGTTTTTTTTTTTTAGGTAAAAAAAAATTTTTTTTTTATGGTCTTCAGCGTTTAACACTTAAACGGTAAGCATTAAAACTTTACCGCTTTTAGATGAAATTTACTTACTTAATGCATATCATGGGTGGTGGAGTTGGTGCTGTGGGAGATGTTATTGGTGTTGTAGTATCATTATCCTTTTGTTTATCAGTTTTGTTTAAATTTGCAAATTTGTTGCCATTATTTTCTTGAGCTGCTATAGAATTTGTTGTCGGAAGTTTGCCACTGCCACCATTTAGATTTAACAAATGTTTTGGCAATTGATTAGAGGAATCACCGCGTTGATATAAGGATGTATGACGATTACTCATAGTAGACTGAAATGTATGCAAAACAATTACATATAATACTCAATTATAATCGAACAGACTTCTACTTAAAAATAAATTTTGGGTGTAATTAGTTTATTTGGAGTTATATATATACGTATATATACATAATACATAATTTACAGTAATTTTTAAGCCAATCTATACAATAATTTAACCATCATTCATATCAAATAAGAAGTTCATAAAAATACTTGCGGACTCACCGTATTATGATTTATACGTCCGCGTATATTAAATACTCCATAGACAATGGGATTCATGCAAGAGTTAGTGCAGGCAAATATAAATAGGCCCTTGCGTATTAGAGAACTGACCTCACCTACTGATGGTTTATCTATCCAATACCACATACAAATTATATAATAGGGAGTCCAACATATGATGAAGACAATTACAATAGTTATAGTCATTTTTAGAGTTCTTTTCTTGGCGCGACTTAAAACATCATCATTGGAACGGCGAAAACGTTCTACAAAAAATAAAAATTAAAGAAAAATCAAATTAAAAAACAAAAAATCAAAAATTCCATTCCACTAGAGTTAGCCCCACTGCAACATGTCGCGTACACGCACAACCATTTCACTTGTCACTTGATTTCTCCAACAACTAAAGAACTCACACTACTTTGTAAATGGAGGAAGAACACAGGAGAATATTCACTCACCAATGCCTTTAACAATACGCTTGCTCTTGCGATAAATTTCCAAATAGATTGCCCCATAGCAATAGATAAAAGTGATCAATGGACAGGCATACATGGCACACATGTTGGCAATATTATAAAACAATTTGTGAAATTCACTGGCAAATGAATGAAATGTAACACACTGATAATAGCCTTTAACTTTGGGATGTTCCTCCAAGTGAAATACATAAGCCTGTAAAAGATACCAAAAAATAATAATAATAAAAAGCAACATATAACATAATACAGTGAAAAGAAACACTGACCTAAAACATGCAACATTTCAAACACACACAATCGCACACACAAACATACCTGTGGTAAGCTGCACAAAAATGAACTACACCATGCAATGGCCAACATGATGCGTCCACGATTAGTAGAAAGTTTTAAAGGTTTAATTATGGCATAATATCTGCAAAAAAAAAAACCAAAAGCAATAAGAAAAACATGTTTCAACGACCAAAAGGCATAGAAAACCAACTTCACTTCGGTTTCCTAGAAAAGCGTTTTAGTATTTGTCCGCTTACCTGTCAATGGATATGCATACCAAAACGAAACTTGATAGGTATAGACCGAATACCCTAAAGAAACTCATAAGACGACAAACGAAATCTGTTGATTTCCATTGCACCGTATAGGCCCACGCAATCTCTAGCGGCATTAATAGAAATGTCACCATTAGATCGGCAATCGCTAAATGCATTAACATGATGTCAATCCGCGATGGTCCACGTAGACGACGTTTCGTTAATAGATACAACACCGTTGAATTACCAATTGTTGAGATCACAAAGAGAACACTAAAATGGATGGCAAAAGGAAGAAAGGAAAAACAGAAATTAAAATTCAATGAAATTTAAAAATAATAATTTCATCAGAAATTAATAGAGAAAATCTTTAAAAATTTTTTAATATTTAAGAAATTTCTATAATTAAATTGAGCTGAATTGGTTTAGAACATCATGATCTAACATTATTATGTTAAGTGGTTAACATGATCAAATACCTTTGTGACTTTATCCTTTAGTATGTAATCTCAACAAGTTGGAGGGTAATAAAAGGTCCCTCAATGACCAATAATCTCAAATTAAATCTATATAAATTAGTAGTAACGCTACTGTCAATTAAAAAAATACTTTTTTTCCATGATTTGAACTGAAACTACCAGCCACTACTTTAGAACAGACCGCAAACATCTGCTACGAGCTAAATTAGTCTCTAGTGCGTTTGTTTCAATTAATTAGCCATACTGCAGAGTCGAGAAACGCTAGTTTTTGAAGCTCGCGACTTAAGTGTTCACTCGGCGACCCTAATGCTCAGATCATGGGAATGAGCACCCAGTTATCTTTTTCTAAGCCCACATAAAGCGAGGCAATCACAGAGTAGGTGCTGTACCGATTCAAGCCAAAACATTCTGGATATTCTACAAGTGGTGATATTGAATCACCTGATTACCATCTTGCTGAGTGCCCATCTGCCTACCATGTCCAACAGTGATTACACGTCCCTAATAGCGCATTTATCAGTAATCTCAGTAATCGCATTCATTTCTGCCGAAGTGTCTATTTAAAATCAAAAATTTCTTACCTTATTGTGTAAGTATGCTCTTGACACAATTTCTAATTTTCAAATTTCAAATTTTGTTAATCCCAAAATACTTTTACAGGTTTCTTAATTGAGGCAGTATTCCTCACATACACATAGTATATAGGATTATTATACTTAACTTAGAAAATTAATAATAACAAATTAAAGGTTATAAATGTTCAAGAACAACTAATTAATATATATGACACAATTTCAGCTTGTGCAAGAGAGTATGAAATATTAATGAAATGAGATATTCCTTAAAAGAAAATGCTGTTGCTCTCTTTACTAACGTCCAAATATGTGTTAAGAGTCCGTGATAAGGTTAATTGCGAGTACCAAACTTACCTATAAACTGTTATTGATAGACGGTGGCCATCGTTAAATATCATATCCTTCGAATAGTGCATTGTACCATTCGTGTTGTTGTTCACATTTGACCAGTCAGTTAAAACGCGATGATCATAGATTTTCTCATTTATCTCAGATTCTGGCATTTTAATCATGATGGTGATGATTGATAATGTTGTTATTATTTGTTGGGATGTTTATTTTTGTTGATTTTTATTATGATATTGTTTTGTTGTTGTTGTTAATATTATTATTATTTTAAAAACAAAACATACATTTGCTTTTACATACATATAGACTTTTTAAATAATTTAAAAAGAAAAAACTTGATTGCAAATCACACTATTTTTTTTTTTTTTATTTGATTTTGATCTGTGCAAAAATAAAAACAAACAAAAAGAATAAAAACAAATCAATGTTTAGTACTCACAAATAATAGGAAACACATATACACATACAAGCATACGCTTTACGAAGAAAAGAATATGAATAATACTCTTCTCACGCATACACTAACTAACGCACACTGGTGACAATGTTATTTAAATTTGTGGGGGTGTGTATGTGTTTGTGTTTTGTTTTGCCTGCTTAATTATAAAATGTTATTAAACACTGATGAAAATTTAAACGCTAAATTATCACACTAACAATAGCCGCTCGCTTACTCGCTCAATAGTGGTGATGATTTTTGTTTTGAAGGCGAATTGAAATTGTTTTGAATCAAATTTGAAAAACTATTAATTGCAGTTAAATTTGAAAATGTAATTAATTATTCCATTACAAGACTTTATTTCTTTCTTTAACACTTGTTTGTTGTTTATGATTTTTGTTCTTTTACTTTATTTTATTTCTGTTTTAAGAAAATGTTTATAGTTTCTACGTTTGTTGTATTGAAATATTTATTTATACACGCACGTATTTTAATAAAATTCAGGAAAATATGCCGGTTCATTTCTAATTTGTCTTTTTTGCCAATTAATAGTTTTTTCCTTATTATTTATTAAAAAAAATTTAAGACAATTTGTTGTTTATAAATAATATTTTATTTTGTTAAAGGAAATGTGCATATAGATGATAAATAAATAAGATTTGTTTAAAAAAATTCAGTTCCTTATAAATATTTAATTTGAAAAAAATAAAATAAAAATTTATAAAAGTAAAACATTTTTAAATAAGCTTGAACTTGTTGCATATTTTCAATTTTTTTTTTTTGTTTTCGCTGTGAAATATATAATTATTTAGTTTATTATTATTTTTTTTTTTTTTAATACAGATGCATTTAAAAATAGTTTCTAATTTAATCTTGATCTTTCGGCGAACTTTTCGATTTTCTAAAATAATTATTTTGTTATATGTATATGTACATATATACATATACATTATATATATACACATATATATATTTGTGAGTGGATTTTTATTTAGAATTTACCAAATATAATTTTAAAATATATAAAATTTGTATTTAATCATTTTATTATTGTTTTCTTTCTAATTAATAGTTGTAGATTTAAATTTCTAATTACAAAATCACGTCTTGCAATTACCACGTTATTCTTCAGACTACTGAGCTTAATTTTAATATACGTTCTAGGAACCTCATTTTAATAATTCCATTTAACGTCTTTGATGTTTTTTATTGCTTTTCATTAAATTAACAGCAGCACATGAAAAATTCGAAAAAAAAAACAAATGAAAACTGATAAGCCCCAGATCATAGAAAGCAAACAAACTAGATTTGCCGATGATTTGGGCATAGATTTATTCCATATTTTCTATCTGTTCGTATCTGCTGTGCTCACCAATCCCTCAGTCAGTCAGTCGATGTAGTAGTGCTCTACTGATTATAAAGAGGCTGACCAGAAAACCGCCCTCACTTTTTAAAAACGTTGCTCATGATTTATTTTTCGCTTTACCCAAAATCAGTCAGACTGAACTTTGCTACCGATTTAATGTCTCAATGCGGTAAGGGAGAGGAAAATGCCAGCCATATACGCTTAGCTCAGCTCAGTTCAGTTCAACAGTATTGATAATACGATACGAGTACAAAAATTATATAAAAATTATAATTAAAAATTATTCCAAAGAATATTTTATATAAATCTAAACTGAAAAAGTAAAACGGCAACGAATTTATAAAGAACACTTCATTAAGCAAGTTGGCCCAAAAAGTTTATAGCCACTATTATTGTTAGGCACCGTTTACTTTAAAAAGTGTGGAAAAAAATCATATTCTATCAAATCATAGATACTAACCCTTTCAGAGACCTTTCTGACTATTTTGTATTTTTAAATTAAAAAAAAAAAAATACTGACTGGTAAGAAGATTAAACGAAGAGATCATCATTGAAACACGGCCAAATATGTCACAGGCTTTTGTGAAAAACTTATAAGGTTCGCCCTAATTCTGTAGCTTTAATGATTTTATAATTTTATTATACCATACGTATATAAACATATATACGGATTTGTGTGTCTGTAATTTAATAATGTTCTTATTATGGTAATATTATTCTTATCAATCATTTTATTTTTTATATTTTGATTTCTTGCTATTAGTAAAGGTATACATACAAATACATATAGTATATGCGAGACCTACATAATCGTACTCAAAAATTATTCAATTTCTATTTATTTTTTTAACATCTAAAAAATAGTAAAAATTTGTTTCTTTATTTTTAAAGAATTTACGTTATATTAATATTGAATTATTTATGTTTTTTAATAGGTTTTTGTTTTATTTGTATGTTTACTTTATAAAAACACTTTCGCTACTGAACTTGAATATTTTTTGCAATAGACCATGAAAACGTTTGCAATAATCAATTTTTGTGTTTGTTTTTTTTTTGTCATGCCTGGTGTCTTATAAAAGGTTAAAAAATTTTTACGAAAACCGCTATAATTGTTAGAATTAAGCGTCCATTAAAAGAATTCTAAAGGAATGTTAACATTTATTTTAAAGTACCATAATATGCAACATTGGAAATGAATATGAAGCCTTAGTCACTTAGATTGATAATAGAATTGGATTGAAAATTTCTTTATTTACCAAATCACAGTAAGGTAAACATTAAAAGTCAGCAAATCTATTGACCAAGGTCTATTTAAGGTGGTCTTGCACCGAAAGAGAAGACGGTAGTTCATCAATGCAGAACAGAGGCATTACAGAGAAAAGTAACAGCACTTACTGACAGCCGCCACCAAATCACATATTCGCAATCTGAAAAAGCACATAAGTTGCATATTTTCAAACTTATTCATGCGATTACAGAAAGTCCTCATTAATTAGCAAATGCAGACAAGTCCGCCTTGGATTACAATATGCCTTAATCCATAATCGCAACCTTCAGAATGGTAGCACTTTCTTTTGTTTATGTGATTTGGCATGTTTTCTACCAACATACCCTGTTCACTCATCTCTTACGTTTTACATTCTCTTTCTATGCTTCATTGATTATCTATTCGTGCTCATCATATTTCCGTTTTATTCTTCTACAACATTTTTTTTATCTTTCTTATTTCATTCTCAGTTATCACAAGTCATCCAATATTTTATTAGACCCAAGCTAATCAAGTTGATTGTCAATCAAGAACTAATTGGTGTTTTCATCCGTCATAATACATATATTTTAAAGGATTAATTTTTGATGTGCTCATTCCTTTGCGTACTGAACAAATGTTAAATCATAAGGGGGTGGTTTAGAAACACACATACTGTGTGTGTGTGTGTGTAGTAGTTGTAGTTTATATTGAACAAGGGGGCTGTTCAAAATTGTATGTAAAATGAAATCAACAGTTGTCGCTCTTTTCTTTTTATTATTATTATCGTCATCATTGTTATTATATTTAAGCAAAAATGTATGTATGTATGCAAGTATACGAGTATTGTTGTCATAATTACTAACATTTGTTAACGTTAATGAGTGTCCAGGCATTTATTAAAAAAAGCGGAGAAAATATTTAAATGACATGTCCTGTCACTATTTCAAAACATCCATTATTGTTTTGTTTGTCACATAGAAAGTGAATAAAGAAAACAACAGACAAATCTAAATTCATGCAAATAATTTATCTAATTTGAAAAGATTAACGCATGAGATTGCAAAAATGAAATGACAAAAAAGCACAAGAGATAAACGGAATAGATTAGAAAAAATTTAAGTAAATAATAATTTTGCCCGTAAAACATAACCATTGTAGCATTTTAATAAATCACATGTAGGTAGAGAAGTATGTAAATTAAAGAGATTAATATTATTAAGATATATTTTTTTTAATATAAATTTTTAAAACTATAACACATATTGTCAAAATAACGTTCATTTGTGTACTTGCCACTATAGTTTTCTATTCATATGGCATCTCTTATAAACATACGGCATCGCCTTTTATCAGCACGTGTTGTCATTGTGTGTCAAAAAACAGCGGTTGTTATTGTTTTTTGTTTTTCATACGAAAGTAAACTTTTCAAGTGATTTGCTAAGAAAAAATTTAGAAAAAGGAAAAAAAAATGTTAAAGAAATCAAAAAATAAACAAAAAACTGTTGCGGAAAAAATTGCAGAGAATTTTTTGCATCCCAATGAAAGTGGCAGTGATAGTGAGACCGAGGAGGCCACAGCAGCCCGTGTTGTAGATTACGATGATAATGAATATGAACTGCCACAGGCTGGTACTACGGAGTTTAGAAAACGTAATGTTAAATTGTTATCAGAACAAAGTTCCAAATATAGAGGAAAGATTGCGTCCAGAAAAGATTTCGAAAGTGATAATGATGAGAGCGTCAGTGAAAATGAAGAGGAAGAAGCCGAAGAGGAACAAGACTATGAAATTTCGGATTCTTCAGAAGATGAAAAGGCTTTAGAGGCCTTTAATAAAGCTCTAAAAAAAGAACAAACTACCGCACCATCAGACAATGCTATAGATTCTGACGAAGATAACGTTGATGATGATGAAAAAGACGATGAAGAAACATCTGTAGATGAAGAAGATAATGTCGATGACGCAGAAGGTAATATGGATAACGCAGAGGAGGATGAAGATGATGATGAGGATACTGAGGTCTTTAGTAAAGTAAATCATGAGGCCGAAATCCAAAAAGGTCTAAGTGTACAAAATCAATTACGTATATGGGAGCGTTTGCTAGAATTGCGCATTAATTTACAAAAGGTTCTAAATAAAACAAATCAATTGCCTTCCACCCAAGAGCTGCAAGAACTTAAAGCTAACAATACTAAATACCAGGATATACAGCAAGCATGCTGCAAACAAACTTGTCAATTGTTACAAAATCTATTGTCTCTACAAAACCATTTAGGTACACAATTCTCGGAATTGGACAAAGCCATGAAGCCTTGTTTAAAAAGACCATTACCATTTAAAGATTGTAAACAGGATGGAGAACCGCCTTTGAAGCAAATTTCCCAATATTTGCAAGAAAGTTTTGACAGTTTTCGCAGCTATCGTAATAGTGTTTTACTCAAATGGGATGATCGCACCAAACTTTTGCAGCCCGGAGCCGGCAATAAAAAGAGAGCACTAACAGAGGAGTATGATATAATCAAGAAGATTGATAATGCTTTAATAAATAAATCACTGCTGAAGGAAAAGTCTCAACAATTAAAGAATAACTCCGAAGTTGTTGAAAATCAAGAAGAGGAAATCACTAGAAATCCAAATATCTACGATGATAGCGATTTCTATCATCAACAACTTAGAGAACTTATAGAATATAAAGCCAACACTTTAAGTAACATGAGTGAAGTGACCAAACAATTTATGGAATTGCAAAAACTTAGGCAGAAAATGAAAAAAAAAGTTGATACTAGAGCAAGTAAAGGCAGGAAGTTGAGGTAATTTGACATGCGCTAATGACATTGGAAAGAAATTCACATTTTCTTCTCTTTTAGGTACGTTGTGCATAATAAACTGATTAACTTTATGGCTCCAAATGATTGTACTACTTGGACAATAGAGTCTATTGATGAACTAAGTAAGTCTTTATTCGTGTAATTGTAACAATAATTGAGCAAAAAATAACACAATAAATAGCAAAAAAAATTGTTTTTGTATGAATATATTTTAATATTTAATAATTCGTTTTATTTAATAAAATTATACAAAAAGAAAAAAATTAGTACAATAAAAAATTTAAATTAATTAATTTTTTTAATTTCTTTTTTTTAAGAGTCATCATTATCATAATGATCAGTATTGATTTTTAATCTTTATAATTTATATTTCTAAAATATCAATAAATCAAAAGAAAAACTACACAAATTTAAACATTTAAATAAAAAATACTGTGGGAAAAAACGAAGAGGAGAAAGAGTAGGAATGGGGGGCTTATAACTCATGACCTAATTTTAACTATAAAACTTCTGTTTTCCGTAGTTCATATTATTTCTTTTGTTTTTTGTGTTCTGCTCAAGAGTTTAAAGGAAAATTGTGCAACTGAGTATTGTTGTCTGTTTGCTGTATTAAGGGTGAATGATAATTTTGTTTTAATATTCGTTAGTTAGCCTTCTAAGTTTTTTTTTTGTTTGTGTGTGTTTACTTCCTTCAAGGTATAAATAAAAACTTAACAGTTT
The DNA here is from genome assembly GCA_023159175.1 of Wohlfahrtia magnifica. Classification (NCBI taxonomy): domain Eukaryota; kingdom Metazoa; phylum Arthropoda; class Insecta; order Diptera; family Sarcophagidae; genus Wohlfahrtia; species Wohlfahrtia magnifica. The sequence goes on along the minus strand of JAKWBJ010000227.1, from coordinate 230,116 downwards.
AATTTTTCATTTATTATTTTTTTTTACCTTTGTAATATTACTACAAGTATAAATATTTTTTTTTCATTATTTATTAATTATAAATTTACTTTATGGGTTTTATTCATTAATAATATTGTAGTTTTGATATCGCCATTCTTTTTAAACTTGACAGTTGGGCCACAACGTTAAACCAGGCAAAGTTATATTTATTATGTGATATATTCGTTGAGTTCAGTTTTACGTTGAACTAAAAATCATTAATAAATATAATTTTGCAAAAAAATAATCCGCTATGACCCACGGCGTAATTCGTATTTTTTCGTATAAATTTTCATTTCTCGTATAAATATTACTACTAATCTTTTATTATTTTTATTAATTTATTTTTTATATTATATTCGTCGTAACATTTATTAAGTTTATTTTTTAATATTATTTTTTGTGTGTTTTGTTTCAAATATTAATGTAAATGATTATGAAAATTTTGTTTTGGTATATGATTTGTTTAGTGGATTTTTGTTTGTTTGTTTGTTTCACTCTTGAAAAGGAAAAACTGAAATTACAACTCTTTGTCCAAGGGTTGTTTAGAGCAGTTATGAAAGTAATCAAAACTGAACCCAACACTAGACTTCTTTTTTGTTTTTGATTAATATATGCTTTTTTACAATTTTTTTTTGTTAATATCATTTGAGTAATGAGAACATTTAATTTAGCTTAAAAATAATTAAATATATATAAATTAAATATATATATATATATATATATATATATATATATATATATATATATATATATATGTTATATGAACATACATAAATTTAATATATATAATAGATTAGTAAGTTTTTAAAGAATGGAAAAATAAATAATTTAAAAATACTGTGATGTTTTGAAAACAAAAAATAAAATAAATAAAATGCCTAAAAGTTAAGAACATTAAACAATAATTTCGAGTTCGAGAATAATTGATTTTTTTCTTTTTTGGGTAAAAGAATAAATAAGAATATACATATTGCACTAAAATGGTAAATTCAATAAATTATATATACGAGTATATTGAAATAATATATGATAATAATAATAATAAAAAATCTTGAAATAATTGTGCTCTAAGGAAAAAGCTGGCTTGCACTGGGTTCGTTAAATTTCTTATTCGAAGAGCCTAAACCTTTGCATATATATGAGTTTCAAATATTTGTAAGTGTGAGAAAAAATTCAATATAAATTCATTCATTACTAGACTAATTGTTTATAGAATTTTTGAGTAGCAAAGGTAAACCAGTTTTGGTTTTTGATTTCGAAACCAATATGGTTGCAGTTTTACCCGTTAAAACACCCCCAGCTACTGCACCACCACCCACGCCAACTGCAGCACTTTTCGCCGGTGAGACTACATAACTTGCTGGATTCTGAGTTTGAGTTGTGGTTGGATTAGGTTTAAACTGTTGTTTTTTTAGCTCCTGTAATAATTGAGAATGTTTGTCTAACGCTTTTTGTAAATGAGATGATGCTTTATCACTGCTATTGTTAGCTGTAGGCTGAAGACTCTGATAGAGTTTTAAGGGATCATGACATGTTTCATATAAAGATTGTAATTGGGATTGTATGGATGTAACATTGGAGAGAGTACTTTCTGTATCCATTGCACACGGTAAACCTAAACTGGGATGTAAATATGTTCTCAATGAAGCCGCATTTTCTTCAGAAATCTAATAAAAGTGAATATAATTATTAAGTTATAATTCATTTTATTTAGTTCCTATAGCAGCATACCTTTTTATAATAGTTTATAGTCTCTGTATCTCAAGTGCTTTTGGGTGGATGTATAACATTTTCCATATCTTTTTGTACAGCAAATAATTCCGATAAGTGTTTAGCAAACAAAACATTCAATTCACTCATTTTAGCCATCTATTTTAGTGAAACATATAGAATTTTTGTTTAATAATATAGTTATGGACATTACCTTATAGCAAACTTACCGCTTGATCATTGCATTTCTCTCTTAGATTCATATTGGCTGCCTTCAGTTCCAGCTCTTGATTCATAAGCTCATTTTGTAATGATTCATTACGTGCTTTCAGTACAGCTAATTCACGTCTTAAATCTTCAACCAATTCACTACTAACAGCAGACCCACCCACTGATGCAGGCACAGGAGCACCAGCACGTATTAATTCAATTTCACGTTTAAGACGTATATTTTCCTCCTTATAAGTATGCAATTGGCGTTTCCATTCATCTACATTTGCCGTAGATTCCTATCAAAGAAAAAAAAAATTCAACAAAAAAATATTTAGAGGCATTGTACTGATATAATACCTGTAAAGCGCTAGTTAAGCGTAAATTATTATTCTTAAGTGTAGCCAATTCAATTTCCCATTTTTTAGCATTAGCACAACTGTAATAGAATATAAATTTAAAAAAACGCCTTTGATATGCTGTAATTTTATACAACCTTTGAGCCAAAGCCATTTTTAGTCGTTCGTTTTCATATTTCAATTGCTGTTCACTTGTTGGCGGTCCACTGCCAGTATGCATACCAACCACACTGCCTCCGCTACCTCCACCCGAACTAACATTAACCATAGGTGCTGGTGAAGGAGCCGTGACGACATGTTCTGATTTGGTTTCGGCGGCAGATGTTAAAAGTTTGTGCGATGGACTATCAGGATTAGCGTTTTGAGTATTAGTATTTGACATATTGGGCGGTTCCACAGTATGAGGATCAACCATAGCAGCATTATCATTTTGCTGCATTGCTGCAGTTCTAGAACTTATGGGTGATGTATTGGCCGAAGTAGTAGGTGTCACTGCTGCAGACCCTTAAAAAAGTATGTCAGTATGATATTTATTAAAAAAAAAAAATCAAATAAAATTTACCATTGGCCGATTTCAAGGCATTTTTTGTTGCTTCTTTAACCTCTTGGAATTTTTCAACAAACTGTATAATAAATTGAAAATAATTTGTAAAATACTTTAAACATAGATTATGAACAATAAATACGATAATACTTTTGTTAATTCAGCTTCTGAGGAAAACCCTAAACCATAAACTGTATTGGCTCGAACATCACTCCATTGGCCAAACTTTTGCGAAGTCTGTGTGAATGTCATGTTCGGTGTTATGGTGGAATTAATTACTGCTTTGGTGCCTTCTACACTTATAATACGATACAAATTACGTGAGGAATCATAAAAGAATGATACATTGACAGCCTTCATGCTGGCGGTAATCCAGGTGCGTTTCGTCTTCGGATCAATATGGAAAACATGAGCCTGGCAGGTGAATATTGGTTGTTCGCTGCAATAACACACAATGGAAAAATTTAATACACAAATCGTTTAGTTATCATACCCTCCCTCCTCCCTCTTCATATATTACATATTCATATTTCTGGGTAATAAATCCACTCTCTGCTCTACCCACACCTCTTTCTCCTAACTTGTAAACAAAACAAGCACACAAGCAAGACCCAAAACAACTTTATTAGAATAGTTCTGTATGTTATTGACTTCTATTATTATTATAGTTGTTGTTGTAGTTTATGTTGTTTTAATTACTGTTGTGTTGTAAATTGTTCTCTGGGGTACCTTAAAAATCTTTGTTAAACTTAAATTTTTTACTTCTACTCGTAATGTGCTAATAGGTATGGTTTTAAAAAAATCTTCATTAACAACATCAAAAACAACAGTAGCTATTTCCCTTTACAAGGAATACATTCACAAAAGCACCATCAGGCAGGCAGCTGTCTTATATTCCACTTTAAACTTCATTTCATTTATGGTTTTTTCTATTGCTGCCTGCCTGCTACTCCCCTTGGCATTTTGAAAAAAAAAATCGGAAGTTAGTTATCCTTCTTTCTACTTTCTTCACTTGTCCCCATTACTTTTTGCATTTTATTTTAAATTTGTTTTAAATTAATTCTATTTACCCCATTGTTCAGTTTAATTATATTTTATATTTTTTCGGCTTTTCGGGAAAACTTTTGCAAAAATTACACTGATTTCGATTTTTCCAAATTTTTTGTATGTCAAACAATTGACTATAGTAAAAAGAACACAGGGTTGCATTCAAAAGGTATTGTTACGATGGGAAATTACACAGGCAGAGATGTAAGAAGTACACTTAAAAGAAATACGGGTAACATAACAAGAGATATAATGATGTTGATGTTCTGATTTTAATATTTTAAAAAACTTTCTTTTTTTGAACTTATTATTTATGTGCATAAGTTTACATATGGTTTCTCTCAAAATTAGTTAATAATTACAACTCTGCATGCTATTTTCGACAAGTTTGTTGATCCATATCTCCCAACTGTAGCCCTTTGGGAAGTAGTTTACATATATCATTTCTGATTTGTTTTTACGTTGCCTGTTTTTATATATGAAGGGTCAGTGTGTCAATATTTTTCAATCACGATCAAAATCGTTTTCCATTACATACTTGATTATCACTAACAAAGGTTACAAAAAATTTGCTAACTAACAAATTTGATTACTTCACGCGCGTAATTTTCTTTACTACTACTATGACAGTTATATGTACCCTCATTTAATTCAATTCACTTTTACACCGCATTCGTAAACATAAGCAGTGTTACGTTTTTTTGCACAAAATACACTTCAGTAGCAAAAACCACTCCTTAGATTTTCAACTCTGTACCAAAGAAAAGTTTAGTAAAATATGGCGACCGGGCAACATTAAGAGAGATTTTTTTTATAAATTTTTTAAGTTTTTTAAGAAAAAAGTTTATAAAACCCTATAGAAAATGTGTTGATATCCATTGTGAATGAAGTGTAAACAACAGAGTGCAAAAATATGTAAGTTTAAAGACAGGAATCACTGAAAAATGTCAATGTGCAAATCGTAGTGTAGACATTTGACGAATGAAAAAGCAAAAGCAAAAAATGGGAAAAAAAATATTGAAGTTGACTGAGCTCTGTCAACGTTAACCGAGCGTAGACTTAACACACTGTGCTAGAAGCAGAGGAGCCAGATCTGTGTGCTGTGTGTGTTAGTGCATCATATGTCAAATTATTTCTGCCTTTAAAACAAATTAATAAAGTAAATCACTACAAAATTATGTGAAACAAAGGCAATGAATAGAATTTGCAAAAAGAAAAAGATATAAATATCTAATAGGGAATTGGAGTTGCTCATGTTTTGTGTTATCCAATTGTAAATCCAAACTCAAATTGGAATTGGAATTTTTGTATCTTACAAGATAGAAGTGTTGTGTGATAGTAGTGTTGGTAATGGTGGTAGTTTGTATGTGAACCATGTAAAAAATGTAGGTTGGCGTTGGCGTTAAGATTTCCTTTCTATAACTACGCCCATGATAGGAATTATAAATAAATTGTTATAATTTATTAAAAGCAAAAGTAGATATTTATTAAATCCTCTGAATCCGTTTTTATAGTTTTCATATTGAATGAGTTTAACATAAAATGTGGAACATGATGTGCGACGTGATGCCAACTATATCGGAGGACAGCATCTCCCAAAGATCGTCACAATTTAGTGGCGAAGATGCCAACTTTGAACAGCTTATGGTGTCAATGCTCGACGAACGTGACAAGTTGATGGACAGCTTAAGGGAGGCTCAAGAACGTCTTAGTGAGACTGAGCAAAAGCTGCATGAAATCGAAAAGGAAAGAGATAGTTTACAACGCCAAATAAATGCAAATCTGCCGCAGGTAATATAGAAGCTGCAAATTTAACACCTTAAAATTAAATATTTTGTAATATTTTGGAAATATAGGAATTTGCAACATTGACCAAAGAGCTTACACAGGCGCGAGAGACGTTACTGGAACGAGATGAAGAAATAGGAGAGCTCAAAGCTGAACGCAACAATACTAGGGTAAGCTGCTCAGTGTGGAGGTAAAAAGAAATTTAATTTAATCACGTATCGCTTTTAATTTTGCAGCTACTGCTGGAGCATTTAGAATGTTTAGTATCACGACATGAGCGTTCCTTGCGCATGACGGTTGTTAAACGACAAGCGGCCGCTCAGAGCGGTGTCTCCAGCGAAGTAGAAGTGTTAAAAGCTTTAAAAAGTCTTTTCGAACATCATAAGGCTCTCGATGAAAAAGTACGTGAACGTCTGCGTGTGTCTCTAGAGCGAAATAATGCGTTAGAAGCTGAGCTTAATTCAACCAAAGAAGAGGTAAGACGCATAACTGTTTAAATCTCCCTTCAGCGCTTATTTATGATATCATACTTTTTAGCTTCAACAATATAAATCAGGTGCAATGCAAGCTTTACGTGATAATAATACCGAAAACGGTGTCAACGAAAAGGTGTGTTTCATTCGTTATGAAATTACATATTATGTTATTAATTTTTGAGTACTTGTATGCTTTTCTAGAATTCATTGACGCTAAATGGTGAAAGTAATGATACATCATCCATGAATGCGGCCAATGATTATGCTGCCAAAACGCATGAACTGCAGACAATCATTGAAAAACAGGCAAGCTCCAAAATATAAATATTAATTAATCATTGAACTAAAAAATATAAATATATTTATTTTCTTCAGACATCAGAATTATCTGAGTGGCAACGCAGGGTTTCAGCGCTGAAAAATAAATGCGATGAATTGGATGAAAGCTTGGCCAAAGTTCAAAAAGATTATATGAAATCACAGGAACAATGTTCAAAATTACAAAGAGATTTACGGGAAAACGTAGCACAAAAGGAGGATCAGGTGAGGAATAAAATTAAAAACAAAATTCGAAAAATCAAATATGATTTCAAATTGTATATTTCAAAATAGGAGGAACGTATAGCCACATTGGAAAAGCGGTATTTAAATGCACAACGCGAATCAACGTCATTGCATGATTTGAATGAGAAATTAGAACAAGAATTAAGGCACAAAGAGGCGCAATTAAAGGTATTTTTGTTTGTTTGTTTATTAATAGCCAAATACTTTATTCCACAACATAACTTATTAAATATGCATTTCTTTTATACATATTCTTTTAAATTATAAATTCTTTTTCCTTTTTAAAGTTACACGAGGAAAAGATAAGTGCCATTGAAGAGAAATTAGAATTGGCTGAACAGAAGTTAGCTCAACAGGCCAAGCTACAACCAGATATGGAAGAACAACTTAAAGCACGTATGGAAGCTTTAACAAAGGTAGGAAATAAGGTATGAATGTTTATCGTATGCGTCAAAGAGGAAATCAGTGAAAAACTAAAGCGTAAATTAAAAAAAAAAAATTCAAACTGAATTTCTTAATTATCTTAATTTGTCTTATACTATAATTATTTAATTTTGTATAAAAAAAATCTTAAAATTACGATACCAAAGAAGACTTCCTGATTATAAATATACAATTTATATTATATCGTACATGTATTTGTTTGTTTCTTTTTGTGTAATTAAATTTGTTTTTCCTCTGAACGCACTGGCCCAAAATAATACAAGAACATAAAACAACAAGTACAGCCAACAAACCAACAATTAAGAACATTTATTATCAACTATATATCCCCATTTAAAGTCACAAATCATTTTTGTTTGTTTTTTTTTACATTTACAATATAATCTCATGCACCATTTTTTTAGTCTGTACATTATTTTCGTTACATTTTTAATTTTTTATTAAAAGAAAAAAAAAACATGAATAAAAATGATTTCTGTTTTGAATTTTATGTTTCAAATTTAGGCACAAGAACGTCATGGTTCTGCTGAAGATCGAATACAAAGATTGGAGGCGAATTTGGAAGAGAAGAATGCGGAAGTGGTCAGACTTAACCAAAGACTAAAAATGAATGAGGAACACAATATTCGTCTGTCCTCTACCGTAGACAAGCTATTGTCAGAGTCAAATGAACGTTTGCAAGTGCACTTGAAGGAACGCATGCATGCTTTAGATGAGAAAAATGCTCTGACGCAAGAGTTGGAAAAAGCTCGTAAAGTGGCAGAGGAATTGCATCATGAGAAGAGTGAAATAATGAAAGAACTATCAAAGACACGCCTGGAAATTGAAAACTTTAAAAGACAGTTACTGCAACAAGAGATTGCCTACAATATTCAACAAACAGAGGCTCTTACACGTAGCTTATCGCCAAGTAGTGTGGTTGATGGTCCTCAAGCATTTTCACGTAGTGCTTCCCATGCCAGTTTTGAGACGCACTCGTTGAGGCGTAACAAATCTCGTTTACAGGAGGAAAGTGAAAAGTTTCATCGTTCAATGGCGGAGCAGGAGTGGGAAAAACTTCAGCAGGTACATGCCCAGCAAGCAGCTTATGAGATTTCAGCAGCTGTAGCAGCTGCAGAATGTGAAGAAGCCCAGGCAGCTTTATTTGGTGATGCCGATATGATGTCGCCTACGGGGCATACAGATGCCCAAACTTTAGCCATGATGTTGCAAGAGCAACTGGATGCCATAAATAATGAAATAAGGTAAGCAGGTGATTGCATTCTAAATAAATGTTCATTCCAATTTTGTTATACAACAGATTAATACAAGAGGAAAAGCAATCCACAGAAGCCCGTGCAGAAGAACTAGAATCACGTGTAGGCAGTTTAGAACATGTTAATCTATTGGCACGAGGTCGTTCAATGGATCGCCAAAGTCCACCTCTGAGTGGTCGCAGTACCCCCAACAGTCCTAATAGAGATTTTATGCAAAAGTATCATACTGTAAGTAAACCCATACACAAAATTCTTTTAATTTAACGAATTGTAAGTACAGTTAGTAAAATGGTTTTCGATTTCAGCTTAATCTTCCTGTTTTGTCTAGTGATGTTTCGCGAGATGATATTCACGGCATGACTTCGAATACAGGAGATTCAAGTTCAGGTGGAGCTGCATCTCCTTTAACTGCACGCTCAATGCGTTTAGAACGCGTTGCTCAGGCTTTGGCTCATAGCCAAGAAGAACTCCGAAGACGTTCAATGGGTCTATCACCAAACCAGCAAATGGCTAACAACTCAGGTCACATGACCATTGCCCATACGGGGTACGGTCTTTCACCTTTAAGTTCTCGTTACGGTAGTCAAGAATCTTTAAGTCGTCATTTCAATACTATGGGTTCAATGTCTATGCTCCAGACCCCCACCAACGCTGTGGGGCGTGACGTCGTGTCAGTAGTACAAAAGAAGAAAGGTATTAAATCTAGTTTAGGTAGATTCTTTAGTAAAAAGGAAAAAGTCAAAGGTGTAAAAGACACACTGCCTGACGGTTCTCCAAGCATGATGTCTATTGGCAATTTGTCAATGGGATTAAGTGAAACCGAATCAAACTATGATGCCATGAGTATGACAGGAGGAATGATGCCACGTATATCTAGTGTACCCGGATCAAAAATATCTTCTGTTGATTATGGAAGACAAAAGAAGTACGCATAAAATTCAAATAATTTTTTTGACAGCGTTTTAGTTTACAGATATTTCTCAAATTGTTTTCAAATTACAGAGACCATGACTATAGAAATGATTTGCTAGGAGAGGCCATGAAAGCGGGTACGCCATTTGCTCTTTGGAATGGGCCTACAATAGTAGCCTGGCTAGAATTGTGGGTAGGTATGCCAGCTTGGTATGTTGCCGCCTGTAGAGCTAATGTTAAGAGTGGAGCTATAATGAGTGCTCTAAGTGACACTGAAATACAAAGGGAAATTGGTTCGTAATTCATAAATTTTTCAAAGAGTTAAAAATAACAATTTGTATTCATTTTAGGTATAAGCAATCCTTTGCATAGACTTAAGTTACGTCTTGCCATTCAAGAAATGGTTTCATTGACTTCACCCTCAGCGCCGCAAACATCACGAACAACTTTAGCATTTGGTAAGTAAAAATGTAAATAATACAAAAATAATGGTAGAAAATTTATAAGTTTCTGTCGCTTTTTTTCTTATTAAGGTGATATGAATCACGAATGGATTGGTAATTATTGGTTGCCAGGGCTAGGTTTACCACAGTATCGCACAACATTTATGGAGTGTCTAGTAGATGCTCGCATGTTAGATCATTTAACGAAAAAAGATCTGAGGGGACAACTAAAAATGGTCGACAGTTTTCATCGTACAAGTCTACAGTATGGTATCTCGTGTCTAAAACGACTCAACTATGATCGCAACGAGTTAGAGCATAGACGGAAAATGTGTGAAAATGGTTTATGTGACGTTTTGGTATGGAGTAATGAAAGAGTTATACGCTGGGTATCCAGTATTGGCCTAAAGGTAAAATCAAAACTAAAACAATGTGATGAAATACCACAATCTGATAAGAATTGTGTTTATTTTAGGAATATGCAAATAACTTATTAGAATCCGGAGTACATGGAGCTTTAATAGCTTTAGATGAAAGTTTTGATGCCCAAGCAATGGCCTTGGCCTTACAAATACCAACGCAAAATGCTCAGGTAATGATTTAAAGCCAATTTCTTATTCAAGTTTAAATAAAGAATTTCTTTTTATTTTTGATTTAAGGCTCGCCAAATTTTAGATACGGAATTTAATAATCTCTTACAAATTGCCACAGATCGTAGGCCTGAAAATGAGCAGCTCAATAAATCTTGATCTTATTCTCCACCTAACAGTCAGCTACAGTTATATCCACTCAATGATCCTTAGGCTAAACGTACGCTTGGAGTAATCATATTACATGACCGCAAAATTCTGTTTGTCTGAAAATGTAATACAAAACTAAGCCTTGGAAGCCTTGTTATTAAAGTCGTCTACTTGTGTTCATGTTTAAATCACAATTTAAATGCAACGCAACTAATACCACTACTATTCTGTTGTTATATACTTACAAAAAGAAAAAAAAACAAAAACTAAACATACATACATACTTATTTTTATTAAGTATGTCATTAAATTTATGAAACTAATAATAACAACAATGCCTACATACTCCTTGAAAATGCATACATTTAAAAAAAACATACAATATATACAACAAGGAAAACTCATGCTTCTTAACACTTTCAAGCATTAACATTCATTCACTAAACAAACGTATTAAATAATAATCAACTTGAAGAATCGTATTTGATAGAATTTCTCTTCAACTCCCAGTAATCAATTTAAACTATAATAATACGCTACGCTATTACTTCCTGTCGTTTATTAGTTTTTCTAAACATAAAACGAAAAGAACATCAAAATAAAAACATTTAATTGATTATATACCACAATTCAACGTCGCATACTATAAAATTTAAGCTTAAAACAATTTCTTTATCCTTTCTCCTAACCCATTTCACAAGAATAGACAAATGAAACCAATGCAAACCAATAGACAAAGAAATTATTATATGCATTATATAATATAGAAGACATACAAATAAATATATTTAATAGCTAATATTTAAACAAAGAACAACTAAAATATCATTCGGCTAAAATAAACTCTGTTTACTACAACAGTATGGTGTTTTGAAACAACCAAGTATTAATTTATTAACAACAAAGCAACAAAGAAGCGAAACAACAAAACTATAACATGAAATTACAGCTTTAAAAAGGCATCTCTTTTTACTAAAAAAATAAAGAAATAAAGAAACCACAATAACAATAATTTAATATTACAAAAAAAAAGAAAAGATTTCGATTTCTAAAATCCAGATATTAAACGCCGTTGATAACTAAAAAGGTAAAAGAAAAATACAATTCAAAAAATTAATCATAATATACTTGTAGTTTCGTATATTCGAAAACCAACTAAAATAATTAAGAATAAGAATAAATTTATATATACATACCCTACATACATATATAAAGCTAAATATTTGACAAAATTTATTACACATAATACGAGTACATATAAACAGTATACATAAAATATTTGTGAATTGTTTTACCCCTTTCTTATTCTTCTTTTCTATTAAGTCATAAATTATAAAAGATTTTTTTTTTTTCGTAAAAACTATTGTATAATCATAAATATAAATTGAACTTAGAAAAATGAAACAAAAAACTTAAAGAAAAACAAAAATGTTATTTAATTATTTATTTATAATCACACAACTGCCCTTATGTGAAGTGTAATATATTTTGTAAGAAAAACTAAATGAGAATTTCTTCTATTATTATTATTATTATTATTATTATTATTATTATTATTATTATTATTATTTTAAACAAAAAAAAGTTGAAAAAAAAAATTAAGAAATAAAATTTACATTTTTGTATTATTAAATTCAAACATTATACTGACCGACAAATTTTATAAAATCATACTTTAACTTCTAAATTCTCGAACGTGTTAAATTGATTGTCATCGAATACAGCCAGTTAATTCAAGAATTTTTAAGACTTTTTATATGTAAATTTCTAACTTAATAGTTTTTCAAGTGTTCTTTAAAAGTATTCAAAATTTCCTTAAAAGAAAAATGGAGTCACAAATTGTGTTTGAATATTGTATTATAAATATTTGTCAATGCATGATAACTATCTGTTTATGGTTTATGTCCATCATTTAGACTTTCTTGGGGGTATATTACAAAACAGGACAGTTTGTTTATTATTATTTTTTTAAGCTATAAATAATTGCAAACAAAAATAAAATTATATCTATTATTGTTTTTTATTATTATTGTTTTGTTATCAATATTTAGTAAACCCAGTTGTAAGTTATTTAAAAGTTTTTTTTTTTAATATTTATTTTTTTATACCACCTATTAACTTGCTTGGCCTTACTTTTCTGTATATTGTATATGTATGTATTTCTATAAAAATTTACATTATGTATTATAATTTCTTAAGATTTGTCTTCTAAGACAATATTATATTTTTGTTATTTCCTTCGAACTGTTTTATGTAATAATAAACTTTAGCAATTCTTGGAATTTCGAAAAATACTAATAAATTGCACTCTCTCTGTTTAGCCTTTTAATATTTTCATTATCTATTTATTAATAAAAAAAGCTAATAATTAAAATAGTATAACTTTACTAAGAAATATTAACTCACACATTATTATATATAACTATTTAATTACAATTATCTATATACATATATATTATATACAAAATTGAAAAATACAAATATTATATTGAAGACATTCGTATGTACATAACATTAAACAAAAACAAAATAATGATAAATAGTGTGAATTAATTAAAAAAAAAATTGAAAAAAATGTAAGCCTTTTTAGGTTTATTTATGTAAAAAAAGAAATAAAAAATAAAAATGATGTATAAGCAAAAATAAAATATATATTGAAAAATTAAAAAATAAAAGCGATTAAAATTGAGATAAATAAATGGATAAATTAAAAAACACAATCTTGGCGTACTTAAGAAATGTTTGGACTTTTTTCTTAAGTAGCTTCTTCATAGCCGCTATAGAAACATTTAATATAAAGAAGAAAAAAATATATAAAATGAAAAAACAATATATGAATAATATTAATTACATAAAAATAAAAAATTAAAACAGTTATTAATTGCTGAATTTTCTTAAAAAGCTGATTTACTTCATTTCATCAAGGAGATAATAATGAAAAACGTGCTAATCACTCACCCCCTATTCTGCGTTTCATTTACAATCAGTTTCTTTCCTGCGTTATGATCGTACCTACGGAAGTAATTTAATGAAAGTATAATGCCCCTATTGTCGTTCTCAACTCAACTCAGATTAGTCGTCTGAAGCTGGATTCAGCCACTCGGGTCGGATAAAAAATTTGTTAAGACAACACTCTTTTATATGCAGTTAGTGCATACAAAAAAAAAAAAAAAAAAAAAAATCAAACTATTTTCTTTTTTTGTTTTCGATTTATTTGGTTATTTTTTTAATTCGAATTTTCAATCGTAGCGTAACTGTATACGGAGTCGTAATCAAAACGCAGAATAGTGGTGAGTAACTCACATAGGAGAGTGAAATGAATTTATTATGGTATTGTATTGTAAATTCGTTACATTACTTATTTTTTGTTATTATGCCGAAAGAAAATCATAGATAAATTATGGTTGGCTAGAATATTCGATAGGAGAGAAATAAAATCATATTTACAAAGGCAGCTATAATCGAAAAATGTACATGTACATTTAAATTATGTTCGGTAAGAATTGAACTGAAAACTATAGATCTCCTAGTCACAAGAGAGCAGAAAGTTGTGAAAAATTTAAAGAAAATAATAATAATAACAGATGATTTTAATATAGATTTGTTGTTTTGTACATATGTACATACACACATATTTACTATTAATTCAATTATTTTAAATAAGTAAACTAATAAAATTCTCTCAAGCACAACTTTATGTTCGTCTGTTGTTAAAGTGAAAAAAGCGATAGTTAAATAATTCATATGAATACGAGATACGGTATGGTACATGTATGTATAGTATAAATAAACAATATAAATGATGTACAAATAGAATTTTTATGTATGCATGTTGTATACCTTACGTGCAGTTATTAAGAGACAATTCATCTGATTTGGTTTTCATTCAATAAAACATGAAATATCAAACAACAAACAAACAAACAATCCCACCAAAAAGCCAATGAAAGAAGAACGATAGATGAAACCAACCAACCAACCGACCCACCGACAGCTATGATGGTTGATGGTGATTATAATGAGATTTTCTGTCACCTTTTGTGACTCTTCCGTGCATGTTTTTGATAAAAAAAAAACATTAAAAAACATAAAATTGAACGAAATTCAGCTTTTGTTTTTTTTTAACAAACGTTTTGCGCAATTATGTTTGTATATTTACAATTTTCTTTCAATAACGTTGTTGTTATTGCTCTCATTGTTATTATTGCTGTGTAAAATAGAGGGGTTGGTTGGTTGTAAGAGTACTTACTACATTACATACATACTATGTATGTACATATGTATGTATATATTTATATCGTCTGTCTATATTCCCACACTTAAACTTCAAGGAAAATAAGTTTACATACATACATATAACATTTATATATTGGTTGTATTGTAGTTTCGTTGTTTAAATGTTTTCTAATGAATGAGTAGAGCTCTACGATATAGAATCAAACTTTATTATTTGACAAATTTTTCTTTATAATTTTTTATTTATAAATATTTTTATACATAAGTATAACAAATAGGAGAAAAAACTTAGTTTATTTATTGAAAGATTTAAAATGTTTTCAATGACTTATTATTTATTTAGTTTCCAAAATATTTTATTAGCTTACATATCTACTATGTATGTTTCAGTTTTTTTCTTAGAGTGTAGTTTTAATTCCATTTTAGGATTCTGGAATTGGAGCTAATTACTGCGCACGCGTATAAAACAAACAAAAACATTTTGTTCTACTGCATACTGTAACTATATCTGTATATACAATCAACTAAACATTATTAAACTGATTTGCAAGTAGCAAAAACAATAACTATAATTTAACGATAAACACCGACTTGACACTTTACTACATGTACAGTAATGACGGCAATTAATTTATTTTAAGTAATATTACATTACTTGTACATAAAACAGACTGCATATTTTCTTATTGTCTGAACTAGTAGGAGAAATTCAAAATTTGAATGAAAGAAACAAATAAGAAAATACAAAACAAATAAAAACAAAATGGATTTTCTACATGAAGTTACATAATTTAACGCTTCATAATGCTAATGTATGTGCTATTCGATAAAATGTATTTTCATTGCTGTTCGTAAAAGGTGTAGAAAAACCCAATCAAAGTGAGTATAGTATGTGTGGGTGGTGATGGTGGTGGTGGCTTTTACATAGCCGAACATAGTTAGTGGCTGGGCATGTAAGGTATTTTGGCAGTTTATATCACAACCATATGTAGTACAATTACATTGTCATGTTCTGTTTTCATTCTCTCAGCAATACGGTTCTTTACCAGCCAGCCAGTCAGCCAAACAATCCCAAAGGGAGAATTTTCACTTTATAAGAAGACGTGAAAATGAATCAAATGAAAAATAATGAAAAAAATGAAGTAAAATCTCCGCATTAAGTGCTTTACAACTCATATTTTCGCTCACACATTGTCAGTTGATGATTACTTATTGTATGGTGCTAAGGTTTCTATCGGTTAAATGTCGCTTGTTTGGATAGTAGATACTATTTTGCATTTTGATTCAACTTTGAACAACACACTTCAGTCTAATAATATCTCCAACTAAGTAAGAATAACGATAAAATACAAGCGGAGTATTTTATAAATACACAAAAAACGGCGATGTGACAACGACTTTAAATACATACTTATAAATATATACATATAAGAAGTGTCTGTGCGTGAGACCAACAAAAAAAAAATAATAAAAAAAAAATAAATCAACAACAAAACCCACATAATTTTTTCTTTTTTTTAAATTTTTGATTGCAATGAAAATTTAAATTAAAATCTATAAAAAAAATCAACCCACAACTGTTATAACAAATGCCAGAAAATGTAGGCACACACAATAATAAGTATAAAAATGTAAATGTTTCATTTAAAATAATTTTCAACCAGAGAAAAGTGTCGGAGGGAAAACGGAAAGAGAAAAAAGTGGAAAAAAGTTGGTGTAGCAGCGACAGGCAGCAACTGAGTATGAGTGAACGTAATTGAAAATGAAAGCTCATAATTTATACAAAAAATTCAAATGATATATACCTCAGTTACAACTATATCTTCATACATTTACGTATATCAACGTCCATCCACAGATACAGATACTATTTTATGGTTAAAAACAAAATTTAAAAAAAACATCAGCAGAAAGGAAAATTTAAAACAACTCTACTGCTTCTAAATGAAATTAAGAAAAAAATTAATTGAATTACTTTATAAAATTCAAAGAAAAATTTTTATAGACATAGAGACGAGTATATTGTATATATATTATATGTACATATATGCATATAGTTTATACATGTGTACATATGTATGCATACTCACACTCACTGTAGATACGTAATTAAAAATAAAAAAGTAAGAAATCTTTTTAGATACTTGTTATTTGGAATATTTGAAATAAATATTAAAAATATACATAAAACCCATAATCATCCATCAGATACTACTATTCTATACAGTACATATACAATATATATACATATGTATATATATGTAGATAGATATATGATGTATGGAAGTATGAAAAATCGATGCCAGACTCTGTAACTTCAAAGCGGCCAGTCGTCTTCATCGATGTACTCGTCTCACTCATCTATTGTATGTCTGTGTGTTCTTAGATTTCAATCTTAAATGAAAATAAATGAAAAACAACAATAAAAGACAGTCTAAAAACATAGCAAAACATTTATTAGAAATATGCATGAAATAAATTGTTAACCACTAAAACAACAACAACGATTGCAACATTTTTTTTAAGTCTAAATTTTAAATTTTAAATCAATTAACGAAAACGTAATATCAATTCTCGAAATCACATACACTCTTAGTGTATGTATGTGTTACTTTTGAAGTAAGAAAAAATTTACGAATAAAATTGAATAAAAAAGGAAATAGAAAATCTATCAAAAAATATAACATCGATCTAATATGTCCTTATATTCCAATGGCAAATGCTTCCGGTATTGATAAAGATGCATCAACATTTGAAAAAGCGTTAAATGTTTTACCCCCAGCCCTAGCACCAATACCAGCACCACTATCACAACCATTACCGCCCACAAATAAAATCAAACACTTAACAGCATTCGAAAAGGACATTAAAGACAAACATCAACAGCAGCAAGAGGATTTAAATATTATCGATTCAGTGAATAATCTAATAATAAAACCACAAATGTAAGTTCATTAGTGAAATTAATGTATTCTTTACTAACAGAAAACAACAAAAAATAGGGAAATCGAAGAAGAAGAAATGCTTGATGCTGTAACATTTCCTGTAGACGATATACCTGAACCCATTAAAGTATTAGACGATATAATCTCAGAATTTGAGGATCTATCACTGAGACCACAATTGCAAAACAATGGTGAAAATCAATCGGAAGATGATGGTTACATGAGTCTGAGCCGCAAAAAGTACGTAGCTGCTATGGGCTTCTTATCGATAGTATTTATTATTATTATTCTTTCCTTTCAGCATGAAGGAGAAACGCGATTCTGAAGAAATGTCTAATACGAGTTCCAGTTTCGCCCCAACAGTGACACCGAATGAAAGTTTCGATGCTGTAGATTTGGCTCGTTTCGAGACGAACGGCAATTGCAGCAAAGAATGTTTACAATCGAAATTATCAAGTACAACGACATCTAATGTTGTAACAACGCCTACAAATAATGCCAATACAACAGACACCAACAACATAGTGCAAACAACATTAGTAAGTTACGAGTATTGCTGCTCTTTAATTATCAATCAATATATTATAAATTTATATTCATTTTTAAACGCACTCAGCCTAAAGCTCGTACCACTACTGCAACGGCTGCAACGGCTGCAAGCAACAATTCAAATTACTCTAGTCTTCCATGTTGTGGTCAACGAAACACAGCCAACACAGTTGGTGACTTTAAAGTACGCGTTGGAAGTTGTAATGGTGAAAGGAATGCCCTTGGCATTGATATCAGTGCGGTTCATAAGGCAGTTCTAAAAGGTCGAGTAGCTAAACTACCAGGTAAGTTGAAATTAATAATAGCTGCTGATTTTATTAAATTATATTAAAAAATATTTATCAGAGGTACATACGGTCCTAGAACCCATATTAAATGAACATCCTGTAACCATATACCCTGGACCAAAAGATGGTGCTGTAGGTGTTCGTAATAATCGACCCAAACGTTTGCAAGCTTCAGTCGACAAGCATAAGGAAGTTTGCCATATTTTAAATCCTGGCACAACATCGGTTTCTTCTTCGTCCTCTTCGAGTTCACCAGCAAGTACTGGCACATCTTCCGATAATCAGAATCATAAGACACATTCCTCTTCTTCCAATAATACGTTGGATAAATTTTTCAAAAACACTATAGATGACGATGACGATGACGAGGATGATGAAGATCTTTCAGAAGATTCAGCTGAAGATCCTTCAGGTATAACCGTGTCATCTGAGTCAACACTGTTAACACCGAGAGGTATCGCTTGGGAAATTCATTTTAAGGATTTTAAAAAGAAAACAAAACAACACCAACGTGAAGCTAAAAAGGTTTGTAAAAAAGTAAATTTTAACAACAACAACGAAAAGATATTTATTGAAGAGTTTTTATTGAAGAAGTCTAACGTCAATTTGAAGCAGAACCATGGAAAAACGTATAGAGATAACGCCAGACATATACAGAACATAGTTAACAATGAGGAAGAATTTCGTTGCTTTGAAGAAAGTCCTGAGATTCTTAATTCGTGTGTGTTTCGCCAATCTAGTATGTTGGGCAAGGGAACTTTTATTATACGACGTGGTTCCACCAAACGACCGCCACGGGCTATGGATATATTTTCGAACTATGAAGCGTCCAAAGATGGTTTGAGTGAAAGTGAACCCGATGTTGATTCAGAATCTGAACGTGCCAATTATATGTGTAATGATGTTAAACAACTAGATCCCTCAGCGTGTGATATTAAGGATATAGACTCGCGTCACAGCTTGGATACAGGAAAGCCATTAACATCACCAAGAGATCGTCTATCATTAAATTTAGAGCCACACTACCAACAGAGCTCTTTGAAAAAAGATCTTTCACCTATACAACATCTTAGTAAATCCAACATTGAAAGTAAGTTAAAAAACAAGCTTAATTTAATCGTTTGCAATTTAAGAAATTTGTGTTCAAATGTCTATTAAAAGCCTCCAAAAAAGGAAGTCTAAAATCTCTAGAAGGCCGAACCAGTACGGAATCCATAAATATTGTAAGAACTCCCTGCCACGAGGAAGCAAGTGGGTTTGACCTAAAACCAACAACTACAGGTATCAGTGGCTCTGATCCATCAAACGTGTTTGTTTACAAGCAGTCCTCAAATGGTGTCATAAAAGGAACCGATTATAACGGTAACTCTTTGGGTTATTTGTTAAAAATCTTACATAGAACCTAAAAACATAATAAATTTTAATTTAGAACTACGTTCGACTTCTACAACACCTCATACTGATTTGGCTCCGACCCTGGAGGAAGATGAGGAGCAATTGAGTGATTTGAGTTATACGTGCGCACCACTAAAACAAATTGAAAGTAATATAAGCGCTCTTTTACGCGGTGAAATTGCGGTGGCACGTATGGCTGATTTAGCGTCGCAACCTACCACAAAACGTCCTTTAGAATTTCGTCCTGGTGTACATAAATCAGAAAGTGCCAAGGAAATGAAATTATCACAAAATGTTTTCGGACCGTTGCCTCCATCTCCACCCTCTTCTAATCCAGATACTTTTGTAAGTTGTATGAACTTATTTTTATCTTTTTTATCTTATGAACTAACGACCTTTTTCTTTTTTTTATACTTGAAGGACTACAACGATTTGCCTTTACCTCCTTCGCCATCAGACGATACATCTGTGGGAGAAGAAGATATTAAGCCTCCTGTTAAGCCATATGTTAAAACGTCAGCTGAAATTCATACACCGTCATCGGTACCACGAGAAGATATACATCCACAACGCTCGAAAGAACGCGAAAAAACTAGACCGGTACATCGTCATATGTCAGATGAATTACCGTTACCTCCACCGCCACCACCACCCACAACATTTGAAAATTTGCCTCCAGCCGTACCACCACACCGCCACGGCCATTCCTCGAACACTATGAAGTCTTGGTCAATTGATTCAAACTATAAAAGGAAATCGCCTCGAATGATGGGTGGATACGGTAGTGGCGTTACTACACCCACTAGTTCTCATGGTCCCTCTTATGAAGGTAGTGGTGGTGGCGGTTATGGTACCAGAAGATATGTATCATATGGTACAAAACGAAGTCTAAAACAATCACCCAGAGAGGAGCACCGCTTGCAGACATCTTGTAGTCTACCAGAAACACCAATATTTGCCAGAGGGTAAAAATAATCATTATTTTTTAATATGATATTTTTCAATTGTAACTAAAATTCTTGATATGATTCCTTAATTAGCTGTGATATTCCCCGAACCCCATATAGACGGCAAAACGAAAACACACCCAGTGGTTCTCGTACTGCACCCAGGTCCAGTACATCAAATAATATTCAGATGGGCAATTCAATTGTTGGCATCTCTGGAGGAAATACATTTGGGGGCGCTATGTGTCGTCAACGTTCCATTAACCATGCTTTAGCGTCCAATGAAATGCTGAGACTTGCTGGAGCCCCTCAACGTGGTTGGTATCCTAAACAACGTTCCATGAGGCCAGCTTCAACAGAAAATATTGATCGTATATCCACCATGAGAATATGGGATGGAACACCTGGTATGACAGGTACTGGTCAAATTAGAAAGCCACTTACTTTGCCACCCAATCTGACACCATCATTTCTAAATAAATCACCAAGGGAGGCTTTACGCAGAGTAACAAGTTTACTAATCACAAAAAAAAGTATGACAAGTCTTTCAACAAAGTTATACATACATTCACTAGAATCTAACCGATTTAAATTATTTTAGAACCGCACAAGGATAAAAGAAGTAAGTCAGCGTACACAGCCGATCATGCATTAGAGGCTCATTATTACCAGGATATTGAAAGAAGTAAGTTGTGCAAATATGTATGTTCTTTGTTCTATAACTAGTTTCTGTTTTTAATTTTAGGTACAGCTACTAGTACTGCTGCCAACAATACAAAAGAGTCTAAACGTGGCCAAAGTAATACCGCTGATAAACCGAAGAAAAAAGGAATTTTCAAAACACTATGGAAACGTACGAAACATTTTTCATTAGATCAGTAAATACGATACTTAAATTACTTTATCTTAGAATTTTATATGAAATTTTTTACCAATTGCCCTCCAAAACAAATGAAAAAGTCTAAGCGCACCTTCTAAGCCCTACTACTCCCCTCCCCAGAAAAAAACTGACTATCAATTAACACAATTTTTTTAATATTTTCAACGAAAACATCGTCATGCATACATACTACATCATATTTATTATATACATACATACTAACATTCATACAAACTTACATACATACATACACATATATATCCTAACGGAAATTATCACACTTATTATTATCTACTTACATAAATAATAATAATATTGTAATAATAATGCACAAAGGCGGGAATCTTAAAGACTGAAATTATATGCAATTTGTCAACCAAAAACTTTTTTACACACAACCAACTCCGACACATTAACACACACACACACACATTATTTCTGAAAATCATCATTAAAATGTATATTCCTGGCTTTGTTGTTATAAATGAGCTACAAACGATAGGAAAGAAAATACGTACGTACACACACATATACACTACAATATTATAATTGTCCAGAATTAGCTTAAAAAATGAATTCCACACGAATGTGTATCGTCGTATCGTCTTTGTATTCGGCTGTGTCGTATTGTTTATGCGATATTTACATGCAATTTTCTGCAAATGAATTCAAATTACTTTCGTATGCCTTTCAACTTTTTTTCTCTTTTTTTACACAAAAAACGTTTAAAAAAAACTAATATATGACTATATGAGATAGAGAGAGCTAGGAAAAGACAGTTACATACATAAATAAATACAAATGTATGACAAGGAGTTAATTCAAGTTAACAATTCATAGGTTTGCTAAATAACATTTGAAAACGTTATTAATGTTTTTAGAATGAATTGATATTTAATTAAAAGAAAACTACTTTGAAAAGCTACAGGAACTTTTGAAACCAAAAGAAAATTTATTTATTTTTTCTTTGTAGAAAAATACTTAAGATTTGAGCCATATTTTAACTTAAGAAAATAATTGTTCTTTTTTATGTGCAATGTACTCTAAATATAAAACGGCTCTAGAGGAAGATACATCATGTATTATTATACTACAGTTTACTACTTATGATAAGAGTTTGAAAATTTTTAAATATGAAAAACAATACAATTAGAATATTTTGTTGGAATTATACTGAGATTGAAAAGTTTTTGTCCGAAAAAAAAAACTTGATGGCTGCTGATATAATAACGTACATACGTGTTCATTCATAAAAGAATTTCAGGTATTGAACAAATTGTTTGAATTCCCTTTGAATTTGAAACAAATATTACATATTATATTAAAAAAATAAAATTAGACTAACAAGAGAATTAAATGTTTATTAATTGGTAATAATGAAAAAAAAAACATATGTAATTGATAAAAAAATATGTGCAAATGCTTTAAAGAAAAAAAACTAGTCGTTGATTTAATATATAAAACTTGCAGTTTATTTATAAAAAAGTTTTAAAATAATATTGAAAGAAATAATTAATTATTAAAAAAAGTAGATTTTTCACCCAAACATTATTAAAAGAAAATAAAAAATATGTAATAACTTAAATAAAAA
This sequence comes from Wohlfahrtia magnifica, assembly GCA_023159175.1. Classification (NCBI taxonomy): domain Eukaryota; kingdom Metazoa; phylum Arthropoda; class Insecta; order Diptera; family Sarcophagidae; genus Wohlfahrtia; species Wohlfahrtia magnifica. Next base: position 206,769 of record JAKWBJ010000227.1, on the reverse strand, counting down.
GCATACCTCAGTAAGAGACGATGATAATAAAAATGCATTTATATTAATAATGAAAAATAAAAAGTAATTCAAAATGTTGAAAATAAAAACTTAAACGAAAATGTAAAAAGAGATAAATTGTCTTTAAAACAACGTCTTTGTCAAGTGTCTCTTGACTGATAACCACAAAAATAAAAAATGATCTATATGCTACTTAATCACCCCTACTCTGCATTTTGATTCGACTCGTAATTTTCTTCACTCGGCAACTTTGGTATTCTGCGCTCCGTTTTGTTTCTATTCCTTTCGATGTGTGTATTCTCCATTACAATCGTGGCTCCTTTTTTCTAAGTTGTTAACTTTGCAACAAAGATTCTTTCGATTTTTGTTTTGTTAACCAAAATTTATTATTCGTCTAAAATGTATTATTGTATTATTTTTCTATTATATACAAAGCGAATATATATAAAATATGAAGTTTTTTTTTCTCCGTCACTCCTCTAGGGAGCATATTGGCTTTCAACAAAGCATCTATTGCTTTGTTTCAGTTTCTTTAATCAATTTGATGTTTCAAGCTAAGTAGATGATTAATCCGCTGTAGCTTCAAAATATGAAGTAATTTAATAGAAATAAGCGTAAATTTACGCTTGTCCATTTACATATATAAAAAACACAACCTAAAATTGAGTGTTTTTTTATTTAACCCTTTGTGTATAAACAAAAGGTTTAATTTGACGTAACTTAACATAACGCCATAGTTGCAACGCAATCAAACAACCTTATTGGCAACAATGTGCTCGATCAGTTGTAACATACCATAACGCCATAACCGACCAATTTGATTTTGGTTGCCTTGTTATGTTAAGTCAAGTCTAATTGAAACATAGTATAGTGTTTTTTTTTCTTTTTTGGAACAATAATTTTCAATCGTAGCGTAACTGAGTGCGGATACGTAATTGAAGCGCAAAATATGGGTGAATAATGAAGAAAAACTTGTTGTAAATAATGAACACAAAAGTAAAGCATTTTTATGTACAGGATTGGCTATTTAAAGACTGTTTCTTTAATTTTCCTCATCAAACTACATTTTTTTATATTTACCCTTATCCAATTGCAAAAAGGAAAGCTCTAAAACTTAGAACACAAAAAAGAAAAACAAAAGTTGAGTAGTAAAAGCATATCGTTGGCTTAATATAGAAAGGGTGTAGCTTAATTTTTTTCGAAACTGTGTTTTTAGCTTTTTCTTGTAGTGTACTTCCAAATATAACTTTCTTAGAAAATTCCGTGATCTATCTTTAAAAATAAAGAGTTTATAGCATATTACAAAAAAAGCCCTAATTCATTAAATGTTTTTAAGAAAAAAAAATTTAAAATTTACTTCCTATGAACTTGAAAAAAAAAATAGAAAAATAACCCAGCACTGAATTTTTGTTTTCTCGAATCGAAGATTTTTTCTTTTAACAGTGTTTCCTTCTCTTATAAAATAACAATAAATCGAGATACGCCCTTTCTATAATAAGCCATCGATATTTCTTCTTTTATATTAATTTAAGTTTCGATTACTCTTTTTTTTCAAAAGCGCTTTTATCAAAAACACATTTTATTGCAAAATATAAAAATAATTATTATGAAAAGCAATTTTCTCTCAATGCATTACAAGTTTATACAATAATAAAAAAACACTATTATAAAACATCATTAATTATTATTATATAGTATTACGATTCACTTTCAAATACTAAATCATAAAACACTTAATATTTGATAGAATAAATGATAAAGGAAGGAATTTATTTAAAATAACGAACAGTATTCTCTATTTAAACGTAATGCTCATCACTTTTTCTATAATATACATATATAAAAACCCATTAAAGAATCAAAGAAACAAGCTAACAAATACCAGTTGTTTTTTATATAAACTAACTACACACACAAAGTCCCCAACCTATAACAATTATTAATTATATTGAAAAAATAAATAAAAAAGAAAAACTAGTGCCACCTTAGAAAATAATTCCAAGACAAGAAATACAGTTAAGTTTAACTTTTTTATTATTATGTATTAAAAAAATTAATAATTATACAAAAAACTGTTCATATATATATATTTATTTATTTATTTAATAGTATTATATTTTTCAAAAAACAAATGATAATCACACCACTTAATAAAACATATTTAATATGTACGTAGTATTTCCGTATAGTTTTTATTATTTATTTTTCAAAACGAAAAACTTAAACATAACGAATGAAAACACAAAAATTTGAAAGGCAAACATTTTTAACATTTAAGTTAACATATTTCTTTACACCGAAACGCCATTTTAATATTTATAAACCGATTTATAAAAACCACACCATGGATTGATTAATTATAGCATGATAATGATAAACCAAAAAGAAAAATAAAAGACACACTTAAAAATGAGTAATTATATAAAAAAATGAAATTAGTAATAAAAAATTAATTAAAAACAAAAAGAAAAAAATTAAGTCAAAATAAACACAATTCTTATAGATTTCTCTTGTTTGTTTTATTTATTACAACTTTGGGCTAAAACAAATGAAAGAACTTACTAAACTCTTAAAATAATATTTTTTTATAATAATTTGTAATTTTGCATAAAAACAAAAATATGTTATTTAATTTATAAAATATTTATATATATTTTTTTATACATTAGTTCTGTTAAAAGCCAGAAGTGAGAAAATTCAAAAACAAACATATTTTAAAAACTAAGAGAAAAAGAAACTGAAAATACAAGGATGATCTTAATATAATGCAAGAACTTTAGAAGCAACTAACCTAAACGAGAGACGGAAAGAGGGTGGGTGTTGAAAAAAAGGGTGAGTTATACATGATTTGAAGTTATTTCTTTTTTTAATTTGCTTGCAATTTTGTAGGACTTTTTATTTTTTATTATTTTCTTTTAGTGATTTCTTTTTTTTATTATTTTAAAATATCATACAGGAATTTGTTTTTTACTTCTGATAATGATGGGTGGTGTTGTTTGTTTGTGTGTGTATGTATATTTGTGGTGGTTATATATGAACGAACGATCGCTAGGAGTCAAAATTATGCTACATAGCTGTATTCATCACCTGAATTAGGAGTACGTTCTATATACTGCTTATCAATCAAGGATTCTATACATTTTTTAATTATTGTAATGCTTGGTGTAAAGCTAACATTTGACTGCGATAATATCTGTGTATAAGTGAAAAGAAAATCATTTTTTAATTTTTAATTTTTTTATATACTTGAAAACGAAAGTTTTTACCTCTTGTATTAAAGCATTATGTTTAAGAACCTTTCGAGATTTCATTATGCGCACTATAGCCGCCTGTAAGTATAGTTTACGATCTTCATCTACAGCATTTATCGTATGCTCAACCTGAAAATAATATAAGATTATGTATCTGATGATGCTTCTTTATAGTTCAATCAAAGAAATTACTACAACCTCTTGCGGTGTTTCCTTTTGTAAGGCTGATGTTATTTTAAATTTGGTACGTTTATTTGTATAATCTAAATTCAATTCGATTTTTGTATTATCATCAAGATTTTCACTACTAGCAACGAGAATTTTTGATTCTAACAATGATTGCATGTGTTTCTGGAAGGTTTCGGCGTTCAGCTGTAAGGTGCTTTGAATTTCTTTGCAGGTCATAGAGTCACAGGATTCGAATAGTAATAGCATGGCCATTTGATAGGTTTGCATAGTTACGATGTAGGTCTTTTTTAAATAACCTAATTTCAATTCGCCATGACACATATGATGCAGCCAAGTAAGCTTGCGGCCACTAAATGAATTGTGATAGAATGTTTCAAACTGTAAATAAGAGAAGTCTTTTAAAAGTTAAAGCTAAATTGAAGTATGTAAGGAGTGTACCATTCGTATAGCTTTTTCAAATTCTTGAGGAACCGCAAAGGGTATTACAACCTGTGTAGGACCCAAAGGCCAAGCTCCTGCTTGTAAAACTTTAATTGATAAATTTATACCTGTACAACAAAAAATACAATATTGTAGATTTAATTTAAAGGGAAATGAATTGAGTTCTTGCCTAAATCTATACTCTCTTGTTTTAGATAATTATTAAATTTGTTATTTAAATCAGCTGACAACGAAATATCCGTAAACATACGATGTAATTTATTGGTAAACTCATAACCACAGGCTTGCTAAAAATTTAAAAATATCATTTATTATAAGAAAAAAAATTTTTTTAAATACAAATTAACTACCTTTAGACGATTTATCATGGCCTCTTCAGCATCCATACTTTGGGATTGCTCATGTATTAGACGTTTGGCCAACAGGCGACTATAGAATTTTTGATAGACATCTTTATCTTCTATATATTTGAATATCGTTATATTATTAGTGAGCTTCTGATCAATTTCAGCTTCAGATGTTTTTGATTTTTTGAGCAGAGTATCACAGTATTTAGCCACATATTCGGCACTGCGGCAGGGTTGTTTATCACTTGGTCTACGATTTATAACACTAGCACACGCCTTATCCAAAGCACTCAAGAAAAGCGGATCATTTTCGAAAACTTCATCTATTAATTGCGTGTATTTCTGATGAACCTTCAGCATATCCTCCACAAATTGTATATGTATATTTTCACCTTTGAGTGTGGAGATTGTTTCAAGGCCTTCGTTTTTGATGTGGTCGAGAAAAGTTTGTATAAGCATGCTCTTTAAATGATCCGGTATAGGTTTCAATATGATATACATGTTGCGTAAGTCTTTGCGATTCTCCTGTGACACCATTTGTTTACATTCCGAATATAAGAATTCTAAACGTTCATTAACAAATTTCTCTTCACATTGCTTTAAAAGTTTTGGCAGAGAACTAGAACATGTAATTCGTAAAATAAAGAAATTACTTTTAATTCCTATGAAACCTTTTATATGTTATGTAATTCAATTTACCTTGGGTGTAAAAATTTCTGAGCCCTTTTATTTTCATCTTCTAGTATCTTTATAACCTCTTCTATATATTGGCTAACCGTACATCTTTCCAGCAAAGCGGATGCTTTGCTCGCATAGTACTCGCCACTAGCCAAAAGTAGTGGACATTCGAAATACCATTGATAGATTTTTAACGAAGCACTTTTGTTATATGCCTCCACTTCGACGAAACTATACATGACGCCACTAATTATTTTAACACGTTCCTCATCGAGTCCTGGATTTCCAATACGATCTTGCTTTATGCCCTCTAAGATGTGTTTTATCAAATCATAGTTGAGCGTTTCAATCATTTTTGTTCGCCATATATCCAAACCCAATTCGCCAATCTCCATCTGTTCATACGTCTCTGTAGTTAAGTTGCCATAAACAACGTCGGCGTCAGATATTTTTTGTTTTTTGATATGCTGAAGATTTAAGTAGGAGTATAGACTATGCAAGTCCTTAATGCCTTTACTATATTCCGACCAGGCATCATAGTAACGTTTAAGCAGGTCTGGTTGTACGTCTTCCTTTAAACCGGGCGGATTAACACGAGTATGCAACATATTCTCTACATGCTGTTTAAGAAACTCTTTCGTTTCATCATATAGCAAATCGGCAAACGGTTCCGGATGGGCTACACATAAATTATAGACATTGCTGCAAGTAAAACAACAACGACAACAACATTAACCAATGTTAAATAATAAATTAGATAGTTTATACAACAACAGTATTTTTGATAAAACCAATCACCTACAACTGCAAAGATACTCACGTAAAACTAGTATTCCAAACATTACGTTCCACTTTATCCAATTTAATAACCGCCTCCGCTGTACTCTTTAGATCAGTCCAAATTTCATTAAAATTTACTTTCTTAGGCTTTAAGGACATCTTAACCTACAATTAAAAAATAAAAAAACAATTCACAAAATATACTCTTCTGCTCTAATCACCATCATTCATTCCTCAAAAACCCTGAGACTGTCTCTTGTTTCTTTATTTTTTTTTTTTTTGCTTTTTATAGTTATTGAGCAAGTAATGGTGATGCTCTACGCCTGTCAATTCAATCGACAAAAAAACTTTAAATTGTGTTTCTTTTGAATTATGGCACTGCATGCATTATTTATAATTCAATTTCACTTATTTACCTTTATCTATTTGTTTATATAAATTATTAAAATTTTTTATTTTAATATATACTTAATGAGAAACTTTTAGATTATTTTCTTTATATTTTTTGCAAATTTTCGTCGAAAATTTTCATTAACAAATTGTCATTGTGCTGTCAAAAACAATGGAAGAAATTACAGCAAAATTCGACCAAACAAAATGTCACATTCATATGTGTATTGAACAACAGGGTGACTACAACACTTATCTAATATAATGATGTGTCAGGCTATGTTGCATTTAAAAATAACTTACATGAGTAAATACATCTGCCGAACAGCAAAGGTAATGTAGTCAGTGATCGCGGGTATGAACAAACATAACAATACTGCTGTATTAACTTTTTGATTTATTTCCACTTACCATCTTACAGTAGCAGCAGGGCAGTCTGCCAACGCTGGCAGTGCTAGCGTTAAAATTTGAGAAACAAAAAGTATTATTTTTCAGTATTGCCATTTCAGTATTGTCATTTCATTTCATATTTAAAAAGCAAACATTCTTCTATTAAATAATAAGTTCCTTTTAAGATGGAGTAATAATTTATCTAGACAATATCTTGAATAAGGTACACTTATTCAAGAGCAGTTAAATTTTTTGTTCGTAATATAAATATAATATTTTATTAAACTTGGTAACACTGTTAGGTCTAATGGACTAGGACATAAATGTGTGCGTACGTCTGGTAACTATTAATGTTTCCGTTTCGTTAGGGTTCATAAGATTTTTCTTTTTACATTTCTTTAATCTTCAATTTCCTTAAAAGTTTAAAAGGGCTAATCTCGCTGAATGCAATGAATACATACACAGTTTGTTGCTAAGAGAAACCCCTCTAGGTAGATTAACGTGTCGCTTAAATCTTGACCCTTTATACAAAATATCATTTAGGTATTAATTATTCTATAATCGAATAACATTTACTCGAACACACAAAGAAAAGCAAATCTTCCATAGGAATAGCAAAATTTTCTCATTTTTCATATGGTTCTAAATCTTTATTTAAATCTCTATATTGGATTTGTGTATATACGTATGTATGTATGTATGTATGTATATTTTTTACATTATTAATACATTCACTACGTTTTATTAAAATTATTCATTCTTTAATTCTTTGTTATGAAATACTAAATTAATTTAAATAATCAAAAAAAAAAACATAAAAAAGTTTAATAAAAATTTTTCTATATAATATTTGTATACTAATTTTGAAACACACATTCATATTCATAGAGATAGCTAGTATTTGTACAAAACTTATTGTTAATACATACATACATATGTATGTATGTATGTTTTATGTACATATATTATAATTAAAAAACAATATAATTTTATATATGTATGTATGTATATAAAAATAACATATTAATATTACAATGTTTATCGATAATATTAAATTTTTTTTAAATATATATATACATACTTATATATTTGTTAATTATGTGGGTGATTAAAATTATAATTAAATTTATGTATGTAATCGTAAGACTGAAAATGTACGACACGAACACAATTTCAACAAAAAAATGTTGGATGATTGTCTTGGCTTTTAAGCAACTTGTTTTTTTTTTGTATAAAAAGGTTAAAATATTTTGGTTAAAAATTGTAGTAAAATGCAGAAAAAATGAATGTTAAGACAACAAAATGATTAAGTTTAAAATACGAGTATGTATGTAAGTATGAATGTGTGTAAATCCCTATTTATGGTATGTCACAGCAGCTGTGCTATTTTGACCCATTCCTCACCAACTAATAAGCTAATAAATCTGAAATATTTTTCAATTATTTAAAATTATATATATTTAATCTTTGCTACTGTGAAAACATGCTTACATGCTCTTGCCACCAACAACTACACTGTTAATAAATTAATGCCAATTCAATTAATAATGTACTGAAAAAACTATTTGTTTCATATTGAACAAAGTAGACATTACCCATTGGAAAAGTTAGAGCACAAAGTTTTGCTGGCGATGTAGAAAAGTAAAAATGTATAGATGGAGGAAATTTTTTCGAATGTTTTTGAAATATATAGAAAATTATGAAGTTTTAACGTTAAATTAGGCGCAATTTCGAAAGAATTATGGGGTTAAAGGCAGTCTGCTTATACATACATGTATTCAATGTATAGTATGTATATTTAATTTTTGGTGTTTTAGGTTTGAATTAAATACTTTTTCTCTTTCTTGAAAATATTTACTTAAAGAGTGTTTTGGTTGATTTGTGTTTTGTATGTGTAAATAGTTTATTCGTTGAGAAAGTAACTATTGTTAAGACTTAATTTCTATAAAGTTTCGTTTTATTTTCTTTTGTTTTATACGATATTTTTCAGAATAATTTTATGTATACGAGTGTAGTATACATAAGTTTATGCTTAATGTCTAATAAGCTTTTGTTTCACAATTCTGTTATATAAGTAATTTAAATAATTTTCCAATTTTTTCGCTGTTTCTACTAAAATACGAGTACGAGTACTTTCTTTCATAACTTTTGTTTGTATCATGGAGAATGGTGATCATGGATTTAGGTGGGTTTAAGAAATGTTTGCTACTTTTTTTTATTTTAATTTACATGTTCTTTCACTTTAGAACTGAATAAATAATGTTTAATTTTTAATGGTAAAAAACAAGATATTACAAGATATACTTTTAGGTACTTAGTCAATAGATTTTGTTTTATGTTGTGGGTGTGTGTGTGTGTGTGTGTTTGTTTGTGTGTTTTCGTTAAACAACAAGTGATTTTATTAACAAGACAAAAAAAAAACAGGAGAACTAAAACTAAATAACAATAAAAGTTTAATTTTATCTATGTACTCGTAGGTATGTATTATACAAAATTTTATACAAAATAATATACAATACTGTTTAAGGTTTTTATTACTAAATATGTCAAAAGATACTTATGGTAGATAGAGCAAGAGAGATAGAGAGAGGAAAGGGAATGAGAGGAAGTGTAGGTCATGAAGAGGTTAAAAATTTCTACTAACTAGATTTAAATGTGACTAATTAATTTAATTATGCATTTAATAATGTTAACATCCTTTTTTCAAGGGATTTTTTGTTTGTTTGTTTGTTTAATTGTTATGTTATGAACTAAAATTAAAAAGTTTGTCACAGATTTTACATTGTTTCTTCGGTAGTTATTAATGCATCTTCTTCCGTAGTCATTTCACCATTTGCACAGTCTTTAATTGGACTGGCTGCTTTTGAGTTAACATTTGTTTTGAGATTTAACAATGGCGTCTTTATGTCAGCCTCCGTATCCTCCATTTTTAAATGTACCTCTGTCTCCAAGGTTGGATTTAAAATATTACCAACAGTCCCCTGCTGTATGGGAATATCATCTGTATTGGTGGGTACGGTGATGGTGGTAGCAGCAATAGGTGTTACAGATTTATCATGTTCATTAGCATTTATTTCTAATTGAAGTTGTTGTGATGGTTTCTTATCAGACTTACCCTAAAATTAAAAAAATTATATCGTTTGTTGTTGTAGAAAAAGTAAATATTTTAATTGCTAGCTTACTCTTAAATAATAGGTCATTAATTGTCCTTTGCCTTTGACGCTTACCAAGCCTCTTTGCAAAAATGAATAACCAAACTCTTGCAAAATATTACAAGTTTCTTCGGTAACCTTATGTTTTTAAACAAAAATCTTATAGTTTTTATGAAAAAATTCTTAAAGTAATTAATTACCTGTATAGCACCAGCTTTGCCTGTACTTTCCATACGAGAGGCTACATTCACTGTATTACCCCATATATCATAATGAGGCTTTCTAGCGCCTATAACGCCCGCTGTTATGGGGCCATGATTTACACCCATTTTCAAAACGAAATGATTAAATGATTGCTCATTTATGTCTTGCAACGTCTTTTTCAACTCTAAAGCAAACTCCACCAGCAATGCCAAATGAGCCCATCTTTTTGTAATAGGATCACCAGGTCTTATATCACGATTCAAATTTATACCGCTTGCTGCCATATAAGTTGAGCCAATAGTTTTTATTTTTATAATATCCTGGAATTGTGGTAGCTCCAAAAGCTAATAAATACATTATTTGAAATTAAAATCAATATCGAATTAAAAAAAACAAAAAAACAGAAAACAAAACGGAAGTACAAAAGTTATTTGTAACTTACTGCATCAAAATCTGATATAACTTCATTCAAGAAACGTAAACATTCTAAGCCTTGATTGTTAACAGTTTCCTCGGAATAAAAATCTGTAATTGAACGAAACACATATCAACAACAGTAACAAGTTCAAACAATTTTTTTTTTAACAATTTTTCATTATTTACCTGAAAAGTTTGGCATACTAGCAAATAATACTCCAACTTCTGCATAACTTTGAGAATACAAATCATCATGGTTGCGTGTAGTGTTCTTCATAAAATGTTCTGCTACATGTACCGGTAAAACATTATACACTAATGCTTCGTTTCGTCTACGCATGTCATCAGCTCTTTCTTTCTGCTCCGTGACCAATAATTTCCATTTGAATATAACACGATCTTCGCGATCCATCTAGAGAATATAATTATTTAGAAATTTATACTAAACGGAATAAATATTGTACACTTACATGTCTAGCCCAAAATGCTAAAGATATTGTAATAAATACAAGAGCGGCGGACATAATATGACTTGTTGAAACAATGCTGAAATATAACATATATTTATATTTACCAGTACATATTTTCAAGTATTATTTAATTGCAAATTGCAGTTCAGTGTGCATGGCAGTATTGATATGCTATGAGAAGGAAGTTTTCGCCACTCAATATACTACAGTTATTGGTAAAAACTATGTATGCATGTAATTCTGTCATGGACAATTGAAAATTTAAATTTCAGATATGTTTGTGAATATTTCATGACTTCCGAATTGTACATACTCTTACATATAGTACTGTGTAATGTTTAAATATACATAAATGTACGTTTGTGCAATCGAACACATTTATAACGAATACATTTAGGAGCACATATTTTTTGTTACATCCGTTAACGGATTTTCATTGAAGTTACAATATTTATAAGGAACTACATTTATATTAAACAAAATTGTGCGCTGTTATATAGTTTGTTATAACCATGTTCGACTGTATGTGTATATACACATGGTATGGGCAAACTGCTGTTAATGAGTAAAACTTAAAATATACTCGAGATACTATAAATACACTTACGGATTGAAGGCCAAATCATCTTCCAATGCATATAAATCGTTGAGCACATAAATATTAAAATACCAATGTAAACCTACATAAATAATAAAAAAGGCACAGAACAAAATTAAAGTATAACGCGAAATTACGAGAAACACTGTGACAACGTTTTACATTATTCTTACCTGTTATAAGTACCAATAAGAGAATTTTTATGAAATGCGTTAGTTGAGCTATGACTGTAGTGGCTATTAGTATTAAAACGCAAAAATTGCTTAAATAGGAGGGATACATGACATTATTCAAAGGATCGGGTGTGGCATCAATCATGGGCTCAGCTACCAGGAAATCTTCTTCACTCTGTGTCTTATTGAAAACACTTTCACTAACAATATGTTCTGATTTTATAAAGGCGACAAAGAAGTACTAAAATAAAGATTTTTGTTTTTTTTTGTTTTCAAATATTCTTTCAATAATCAAATATCATATAATTACCTCATCGATAACATTGCTTAGACCAATAGTAAGTACGATAATGATAGCCGTTAACTCACGTACGCATGTGAAATCATTGTAGCGTTTGCTAATGCTAACGAAGAATTCTGGCAAATATTTTGGAAAACTTTCAGCCACACTTATGAAAACTAACATGAAAATGGGTATCAGAGGAGCGGCTATATTAACAAAGTGTAAAGGAGATCTAAAAAGAAATGAAAAATTTTTCTTTTAATAAAACATAGATAAAAAGGGAATTTTTAAGGACAAACCTGGGTAGTATTAAAAATGAATAAAATATATCAACAGATTGTACTATTAGCGCTGATATAAGTGGTAATGAGGAATAGGGTTCTCTATAGGCTGAATAATCATCTTCGAATTCTTTCAATTTAAATTTTAGCAAACAATCGGTATCTTGATCAATATGTCTATAATACAGAAATATTAAGCAATCAATTCTTCATTAGTCATATGTATGTATGTATGTGCATCAAACTTACGCATAATAATCACGATCCCTTAAAACATTACGTAGTTCTTCTTTAAAGAGCGTGGCTTTATCACATACATCGGTGGCTTCAGCTTGTTTATCTTTCGCTTTACTCTCCACTGTTTCAGCCAAAAGTTCTTCATCAAAAGTATCATCATCATCATCATCATCAGCATTATTGGCATCGTTGTTACTACCATTCCGCATTGTGTTGATATTCTTAGCATTTGGAGATGTAAACTATAAAGACACAGTACATATGGTATGTATGTATATAGGTATGTGATTGCAACAATACAGTATAAAAATTAAATAATAAATGAATGATGATATGGAAACATGACAGTTTGGTTTCTTTCCTTGTTTCCTCCTTTTGATTTCTTGTTCTTTTTAGAAGGAGGAAATCATTGAAAGTTTTACGTTTGCTCTTGTTTTATTATTTATTAAGTGTAAAGTATGTATGTACGTGTGTGTACATAATGTTTTATATACACACATATGTATTTGCAACGACAATGACACTTACAGGCTTCAGAACTTTTTTTATAAAATAAGTTTTGAGGCCAGCTATACGTAAGGCTTCCTCACGTTTCTCTCCATATGCTGGCTCTACTTCAAATTCACCACTTAGATACGCCAAAGTTTTGTCCGATATATGAACACGTCTAAACACCGCCAACGCCACCATCACCATATAAATGGGGTAACAGATGAAAAAAAAATTGAAAAAGAAAAATTAATTAAAAATGGTTGCAATTGTCTATTATAAACCGATACTATTAAATTTAAAGTGAATCCTTACAATTTTGTTTATGCACTATGTCTATGTTGGTTGCTTTATTGCTTAATTAAAAAATAAATATGTATGTAAATGCCTCCTTCTATTTAAAAATTTTAATGATGTTTGCTTAGTTATTTAATGACTCTTTAAAATAGATATCGCACTTCTACCGCTAAAGTGAGTCAACTTAAAATTTTCAAATTTTTAGTAGAGACAAAAAACTTTTCTGTTATCACAAAAAGTGGTAAAAAGTGTCTTTTTTGTCTCTTTTTCTGAGAAGAGTAGAAGAATCATGTAAGGCTTTTACAGCGGGTAATATGGCTACAGTATATCGTTTTTTTGCAAAAAGTGAAATTTGACAAGGTTTGAGTAGTCACACTTTAGCTGAACAAGTGCAATATGTACGTATAGTGAAAAAGAAAGTATAAGAACTCTGTAAACGAACGCCGGACGCAACAGTGGTTTACCCAATTTTCTTCCGGAAATTTCTTTGCCAAAGATGAACTTCGCTTGGTCGGCCGATCAATAACAAAGTAAAAGAATTTTTGTAATTCGTAGAGCAGAACCGGCATGCAAGCTTAGCTGTCAGAAGGTAGCGATGGCACTATATGTCAACCACATGATAGCTCGAAATCATTTAGACAAACAAAATAGGTGTTATGTTCCATCACATAAAATTGTCGAAAATGTCAGTAAAACAAAATAACTACATACCTATTTGTCATTTTTTTCAAGTTGATAAAAAACAGGCGAATGTTCAATGTTTTCGCACAAGCAAGTATGAAATCATTTCAGCACATTCTACAGTTTTATTATTTGTTAAACATTAAACCTTCAAAATCTTTGAATACTAATCTTTACATAGTACAAATTCGCTTATATCACAATTCACTAGCGTTGTTTACCTTTAAGCTGAAAACTTAATTACTTACTACTTACCCAGCTTTTCCGCTTGATTCCATTTTGTTAGCTAATTCAACATCCTTTGAATAGACATCAAATTGCCACTGACGTTGTCCCAATATTCCGGCTAAAACAGCACCCGTATGTATACCAACTCGCATATCAACAGGTGAATTTGCCTTTTGTTGCACATATCTAACGTGTTTAGTTAATTTATTGGCGGCATTGGCAAACATTGTAAAATGGTAAAGGTAGAAAGAGCAGAAAAGAAATACATATACTCGTAAGCTTAAATATTTTAATATTAAAGACAAGACCATAAAACACAGTTTGTTTCCTTGTCTGTATGCATATTCACTATTGACAAGGTTCACTTACGCTCCCCCTTTCTTCGTATTAAACATTTGACTTGGTTTTCATTACCATCATAATCATCAACATCATCATCATCATAATTATCATTAGCAGTTTTATAACACCATGAATACTCATTCATTCATTCACTCTTTGATTCACACATCCTTATGTACATATGTATGTATTTAGATACATACATACATACATACATACATATTTTTAGTTTTACATACATACATACATACATACTATTCTGTTTGTAAAACGACGTTTATTGTTGTGTAGACTTACTTTATAGCCTTTACCATTGACAAACCCATGTGCACACAAAGCACAGCATGATCTGGTCTCTCGTCTGGTGCTCCACTAATGCAATAATAACAATCACCTAGAATTTTAATACGTAGTTGTTGATATTTCTAAACAATACCAACAATAAATACATTTTAGTTTTTACCCCGTAAATTAATTGAGAGAGAGAGAGAGAAAAAGAAAATACAACAAGAATTAAAAGGAAGAAACAAATAAAGTGGAAAAAAAGTGTTAAATAAGTGCTGGAAAACTGTTTACTGTTTTCATTTTTTCTTTTTTTTTTCGTACTTTAATGGCCATTCAATTATGGCCTTTGTCATTGTTGCTGTTAAAAAAAAAATGAAAAAAAAACTATAAACATAGGAATCAAATATACAAGAAAATCACAAAGTAATAAGAACAGAAAAAAATAATAATAAAACATAACTATAAACCATAAAACCAATAAACGTAATGGATAGTAAAGGATTGTTGTATGATGATGGTGCAAAATATTCAATGAGACCAACTAAGAATTTTTAATTCATCCTTCTATACCATCAAAAATTATTAACAAACAATGATAATATCAGAACCATTCAATACTATAAGAGGTCTCCAACAGAATGACAGCTTGTCATGTAATTTCTCGTACAACTCTATTGAGACAATTTTGGAAAACGCAAAGGTTAATAAAACAGATTAAATTAACACTGAGCCATGGTAGAAAGTAATGTTCAGCGGTTTTTTCAAACACTGAAATGGAGTCTCGAAAAGTAATCTGGCGTTAATTATAGACACTAAGAAAAAAAAAAAAACGAGAAAGCCTCGAATGCTAGTTACAATGTTAAGTTTGTGAAGCCCTCTCTCTAAAGTCGATATTATACGCTCGTATCATATCTGTGTGTGCGAAGGTGGACGCATCTATTAGTTCATCTGTCTGAACAACAAGTGTAGACGGCGAACGAGCTGTAAGCTGTATCCCGAAATAAAGGTAGTAAATAAGCTAGAAAGATGTTATATTGACAAATGCCATGGAAGGACCTTGGCATGAATAGCTTGGAGCTCATTTATTGGGCAGGTCACGACCAACAACAGGTTGAAGAGTCTCTAGTGTGTAAAGTTCTTGTAAAAAACTAAAAAATGTTATATTTATACATATATATGTACGTACATAAAACTGAAAAAAATACGAAATAAAATTGCAGTCGGTCACGTTATCCATAATCGAAGATCTTAGTTATTAGTCTTGTTGGCTAAATAAAGCTGTGTTATGCTCAAATGTTTCATATGAAAAGTAAACGAACGTAAAGGTTAATCAAATCATAATGAAATAAAATAAACCAACCAGTCAGTCAACCGCATAAATATTAAATCAACAGAAGAAAACTGAAACAAATTAATTGCGTTGAAATGCAGGTGGGGATATGTCAACATACATACGCATGAACATTGTTTACATATGTACATAAATATAGACAATTTATACATAACAATATTATATTAAAACTTTAGAATGCATACCACACATATGTAGATTGAAACTTACCTCAGCTAATCTATCAAAACGGGCAAAAAGTTCATTTAGCATCTTAACCAAATCCTGGGCACTATACGTCGATGATATTGCCGTAAAGCCAACAATATCAGCATATAAAATACTTTAAAAATCAAAATCATTAAAGAATGGATATGTTTTACTTTAAATCTATTTCGAGAGATTCAAATTTACCTCACATTTTCGTGACGGCTCATGTAGATTTTCTTAAATGGCTCCGAACTGGTCGAACCCAAATCTTGTCGCATTTTTTCAGCCACATGTTTTGGCAGTACCGACAAAAGTAAACGTTCTTGTTCTGCTGATTGGTCTTCAATAATCATTTTCACCTCTAGACTCTTTTTGGCCTCTAAAAATGCACGACGCTGTTTGGCTGCATTCATGTCATAATACAATAATCCAATCATCAAAGCGGCAGAAACCAAAACCATGTTGGCCAGCAACTTTAAAATTTTTTGGAAAATTTAAATAATTTTAAAAGGTTTATTAGAATAGCAAATGGATAAGAAAAAAGTTAAAAAAATAAAATAAAACATACCATTTCGTTGAACATGGGATCATCACGTGACGATAAATAGATGAGGGCATAGTAACCGAAAAACGTTATAAAACACATTAAACATCCTGTATAGTATAATGGAACCGGTAAACTAACTGGTACTAGAAAATTAAATAATATGGCCCATCCTAGTAGTTCTCTGTATGCGTGCGTATATATATGTGTGTGTGTCGTAAATATATATTTTGTTTTTGGAATACAAAAAATAAAATAAAAACAACGAGAGGAATATAGAATTAACCAACCAATTCAATTCTCTGTTTACATTTTTACACAAATTTAACACAAACCTTGCGGATATGGTTACTTGTTGGACGAAAGAGTACGTTATGAAATGTATTATAAAACATGTCCATATAACTATTGGTGAACTGTTTATTAATATGGCTAAATAAAATGGCCTTTTCGATTTGGATCTTTCATATCTGCTTGCCGCAAACATTAATAACCAACTACTAACCGCTATTACATCATATATTACATAAAACGCTAAAAGAAAAAATAAATATTTAAATAGAAAGATAGGATGTTTACATTTGGTTTTACATTGATTCTCTAGATAAACAAAAAAACAAGTGTAGATATTTTTGTTAATAGTTAATAGATATTTTATTAAATTATACGATTACTGCCTAATCTACCTGCACTAATTTTAAACTAACGCTTAAAACTCTATTTCCTCGTTTTCTAAGAATCAACAAAGAATCAAATTAAGAAAAAAAAACAAACAAACTGAATCACTTAAAAAAGGTATTACTAATATTGTACCATTATTGTTCTGTACTGGTACATGATTTATACTCAGTACTGAAACTGCCAGCTCTTGTTTCGGCATAATTTGGCCCTCTTTCTTTTAAACTCGAAATTAAAATGCATATGTTTGGGGCTTCACTCACTGACACTTAAATGGAATACATATGTTTAATTTGATTTTTTATTTGTGTATATGAGTAGCTGAGATGCAAAACTCATTCGTTACAAAAATTAGATAACCATTGATTCTGACAGTTCTTTTGGAGTTTTATGAGCAGAAATATACTCATTGTATCAATGCATGTCCTATTCCTATTCCAACTGCTTGTTACATTTACTAGTTATTTTCCAAACTATATCGTTGAATGTTTCGTAGAAAAGGTCGCTGGTTCACTGCTTTGTGGACCAAGTTAAAACAAACGCCGTTTGTTCGCAATGTATTCGTTTCAAATCGCAAATAAAAGAAATGCCTTCGGGGTCAAGAAATGTTGAAGTAACGGTTCAATATGCAGTACTTAAGCAAAAATCTAATGCGTTTTATAAAAAGATAAGGATTCGATGAAATTCCTTTAATTTTATGTTACCACTTAAAAAACAAAAATTTGTCAGGTATTCAGAACATACAATTCTGTACATTATGGTTCCTATATATGCCTGGAAAACTGATGTAGCGTCTGTGTTGAAAGCACCCGATCAATTACATTTCCTATTAAAACCGTCAAAGCGAATAAGTATAGAAAAAGATTGCAACCCTAAAACATTCTTGAAACGAGAAAAAAACCCAATGCCATTGTTCCAGAACTACTTCCCATCAATGGGACGATTTTATTACACTACTTTGGGGAAAATTGGAAACATAATAAAGACTTGCAATTTTATGTTTCAGTCTTAGACTATACCAAGGCCAGGATACTAGGGATCTCGAACGGTTATTATTCCACCGGTTTAAACCGGCTTTTTGGTTTTGTCGAATACGGTTTTTTAAAATGTCCATTTTTCGAATACCGAATAAACCGGTTATTTTAACACGAATAACCGGTTAATTTAAACATGTATAGCTTTTATACGTTTTTGTATTTTTTATTGCAAATATGCTCATCGTTTAAGTATTTTTCTAAATTTAATATATAACGTCTTATTTTTTATATATGACAACCTTGAACGCCTCACAAAGAACGTGATAACCATGATAGATCAAAAAAGAGATATGCACACTTGAGCAAAAATAACTTTTTCTCTTTTCGGTAAATAATTATTAATTTTTTATATTTGGAGAATGATGAACAACTAGACTTATTGAAAAGCACCTATAAACGACTACTTCGAACGGCATATGTATTAGTTAGTGAAGTTTTTCACAGGGTAAATACTTATAAGCAGTCGCTAGCAATGTTGTGAGGTGATTCCGCTGTTGAAAATTGTTAGATGGTGTGGCCTGGGATTGAACCGAAGACTTCTTGGTTGGTAGGCGGGTGTCTTACCTAACATACTACAGTCGCACACACTATTATATACGTGGTGCATGTTTGTGGTTCTACAGATGTCCTCCGGAGTGTGAAAATATTTGGAAATCGATGCGTGTCATTAAATAGTAAGCTGAAAAGGCTCCTCGACACCAGGAATTATTAACCACCTTAAATATGTCTATAAGATTGACGCTATGGTGCAACAAGGAAAATTCGATTCTACACCAAGTAGTCTCTAGGCACTGGCAAATCAAATTCTTACAAAATACGCTGCAAAAATTGTTTTCGAGTATTTAATTAAGAGACTTCAATCCCTCCAGGCGAAAAACATTCAAAAAGAAGCCACCCTGACGTTCCAGCATACCTCTGGCGAAGATAACAATCATCACAAGAATGATCAGGAGAATAAACGCCACCTACTGGAAAAAAAAACGGCAATGCTAAAGTATGGATCAGCACACATTCACTTAGTGATGATCCTCACCACTACACAATACAGTTCAATGGAGGCGTCGTTTCTAGACGGTGATAAGATGGCAGCCCCATCATCCTGTAACAGGCTACAGTAGACTAATCATCTACTTCGCTTGAAGAAATAAAGATTAGAGAAACTAAAACAAAGTAGAGCAATGGACAGAACAACACGGTAACGACCTTTTGATGAGATGAGATGGAATGGTAATGGCAAACTTACTACGGCGAATGGTAGTCTTGTGCTGTACAGCGGAACAGAAAATAGTGGCGAAAGCGGAATCTGAATCATAATATCGAAGAAAATCAAGAACTCCCTTCAGACATGGTGACCAATATCCGAATGTGTGATAATGACTCGATTCAAAAGCAGAATAAGACACATCACCATAGTACAGTGCTATGCGCCGACAGAAGATGCCGAAGACGCTAAGAAGGATAAATTGTATGAATGAAGACATCGCCAATCAGCAACTCACGCAATCAGATCGATCACATATGCGTGAGTAAAAGATGGAGAAGTTCTTTGGCGGATGCAAGAAATAAAAGAGGCGCTGACATCGGTAGTGACCACGAGCTTATCACAGGCGAAACAAGCTCAAAGTGAACTGTCGAAGAAGAAACATTGGAGTCACAAGACGAAAGCATCTCCGCCTACAGAAACTCCAGAATGACACGACCAGGAACGCATTGGCTATGGCAATACGCGAGCAGTTACCAATAAACCAACATCACACATGGGAGGATATCACAGCAACATACAATCAAGTCGCAAAGGAAACACTGGGTGTAGTGCAGGTACATATCGTAGAAGAACATGGATATCATACGATACTTGGAACCTGATCACCCAAGGAGGGAACTTAAGTTGCAGCTAAACAACAACAATGTAACGAGGCAGCAATACCAACAGCTGGCGAAACAGGTTAAAAAAGCTGCACGAAGAGACAAAGGGAAATTCCTAGAAGGTCTAGCTAGAACAGCAGAGGAAACAGCTGGACAGAATAACACGAGAAAACTACACCAGACGATAGACTATCTCACAAATAGAAAGTTAGACGGAACCAAGCAGTTACTGATCGCAACTGATCTATCGAATAGTGATGCAAAGATGGAGGGAACATTTCGAGGAAATAAGGAACGTAACGAACACAGATGAAGACATCGAAATGTGCCATAACAGCCCTATGCAAAATACATTGAACATGGCGTGTAGTCCTCCCAGTTAAAATGAGATAAAAGAGGCAATAACGAAGTTGAAGAATAATAAAGCTGTAGGCGAAGATGGCTTACAAGCCGAAATCTTACGGGCGGACATTACAATTGCAGCTGAATTACTATGGCCTCATATCACATCAGCATGGGAGGAAGAGAGGCTGCCATGAACTTGGAAGAAAGGCATCATTATGAAACTACCTAAAGGTGGCGACTTGAAAGATTGCAATAACTGGAGAGGAATTACTCTGCTTAACACCATATACAAGATACTAGCGGTCATAATACAGGGAAGGCTTCAGAGCAAACTAGAGAACATATTGCGTGACGAACAGGCAGGCTGCCGGCCAAACAGAAGCTGTGTAGACCAGGCCAACACCCTACGCATCATAATAGAATAGTCTCTAGAATAGCGTATACCTACTGTTCGTCGACTTTGAGAAAGCCTTCGATACCATTAAAAGGACTGCTTTATGGAAAGCATTGAGAAGAAAAGGAGTACCTCAGAAAATAATACGAATAATACGAGCAATGTACGAGAATTCAGAACTCTCGGTTCCTCACAACACGAGCATCAGCCAACCATTCCATACCAACGCTGGAGTAAAGCAAGGATGTCCACTTTCACCTCTACTATTCACCATCGTTCTCAATGAGATCATGAGCGAAATCTGTTCACAAAGGAGAGGTATAACATGGAGTCTCTCACGACAACTCGAGGACCTGGATTATGCGGATGATATTTGCCTTTTCTCACACAAGGTCTCCAACATGCAGTCAAAATTAAATGACCTGAAAAAACTGGCTCGCAATGTTGGCCTTGAGATAAATATTAAGAAAACTAAACCTATGAGAATTAACAACAATAGATTAGAGAACATCATACTACAGGGCCGGCCAAGAGAGTATGTAGGTAGCTTCTGCTATCTTGGAAGCACAATGGAAGCAAACGGCGGTGCAGAAATAGACGTTAACAATAGGCTCAATAAAGCAAAGTCGGCATTCGGACGATTACAGTCAGTATAGACAAGCTCATAAATATCCAGGCGAACCAAGCTTAGAATATTCAACACATGTGTAAAGTCAATTCTGTTATATGTTCTGGCTTGTGTCTAATACCATCATGCAAAAGCTGCAGGTATTCACCAACAAGTACCTTAGAATCATATGCAAGATATTCTGACCTAACAGCAACATAGATCTATAGAATTTAACAAATGAAGAGCCCATACTGAAGCAGATAAGGCAAAGAAAGTGGAGATGGATCGGCCATACCTTAAGGAAAAATCATGATAGTATTACAAGGATGGCGGTCGACCAAGAAACACCTGGCGATGCACAATTATCCAAGAACTAAGGCAAAACAATCTTACATGGGAAGAGGCAAAGATAACAGCAGCAAATCGTGTAAGATGGAAATGCTTTGTGAAAGCCCTATGCTCCCAAGAGGAGTAAAGGGAAAAAGAACGCTGCAAAAATTAGTCACTGGATGAAATAGTAATATGTTGTGTTGTCGAAGATTAAATGTCTGTTAAGGCCCTAAAAAAGCCGAACGTTATTCTAGCATACTTACTTGCTAAAAATTACAACATGAGACACAAATTTATCAACTTTATTTGCAAATGCAACAAAAATTGGGAAGAATTTTATTTTAATAAAAGAACCGGTTAACCAGTTATTTGATAAATTTTTAATTTTTAACCGAATACCGGTTTTTTAAAAATTGTCATTTTTCTAAGTATTCGAAAACCGGTTTTTGAAAAAAGTCGAATAAGCGATCTCCCTACTGGCCACTGAAGATAAAGCCTTTTCTCTATGTGTTTAAAAATTCATATCTTATTTGTTTCTTAAACTTTTTAAAATATGCTTTTATTTTTTTTCTATCAGTCTCATCTAATCTAATTAATATATTTTTAAAATATAATTAAGTGGAATAATTAATTTTACTTGTGGGCTTATTTCGATCTCATATGAAGTGTTCATTCTAAATTTTAATAATATATAATTTTTCTATATTTCAGTAAGTTTTGAGTTTTCAACTGTTGAGGTTTAAGAATGAAGAATTAAACATTAATTCATTTAATATGTTTTTTAGTTCTTCTAAAAATTTGGTTATTGTTTAACGAACGAGTTTTACATCTTAGCTACACATATACGTATACGTATACGTATACGTATAACAGTCCTCGTAATGTTAAAACTGGTAAAATTTGGTCGGAAATATTACATCATTTGCCTTACAATCTTTGAGGCTACAGCCATATGAATGTTTGTTTGTCTAGCTTAATAATTCTTATCGTAATAGTTAATACTTACTTCTATGTTGTATTGGCTGATCGGCTGCTATGCCAAGGGTATATATACTAAAACAAAGATAAGCCAGAAGGAACCATTTTAATGCTTCACGCCGCTGATTAACGTAAAACGTTGTAAATAAATTATTTAATACAGAATCGGGTAGTATAACGGTGGGTCCTTCTAAGGACTCATTATTATGATCATCTTTATTTTTATTTATGGATGTTATGGATGAAACACCATTTTCGATATTATTGCAATTGTTTAATTTTGTTTCCGACATATTGTTGTTAAATTTCGTTTAGTTATTTGAATCAAATTTTAAAATTTCATTATCTGTTGTAATGTTTGTAGTAAATTTTTTTAGTTACTGTTGTTGTTGTTGGTGGTGGCGTTATAGGTTTTTCATTTTTTTGTTAATCACAACCATTTCTTTATATTTTTACACTATTCCATCAATTACATACAATTACATGTTCATACATACATACATACATACATACATATGTTTAAGTATGTAGGCAAATAATATTTTATTTTTACGAATTATCCTTTGGAAGAACTAACAAACAAAAGGCGTTCAATGCTGAGCTCTACTGAGTGGAATAACGTTTTACCTATGACTGACTGTTTATTACGGCTGTTATTATTAAGGCGCGCTTTTGTTTGTTTATGCGTGCGTGTGTTTTCTTTTTCTTTATTTTATTAAAGCTTTTTTTGGTTAACATGCGGAAGCTTGTATTTCTCTTTGTATTATGCTCCAGTAAAGGATATTTTCTCATTTGTTGAGAAATCTGTTTTGCTCCCTCTCTCTCTTTCTCTCTCTCTCTCTCTCTTTCTCTTTCTTTATTTCGGTCTATTATTGACTGAGTTTTGAAGTTGTTACTTATTTATAAAAAGGTTTATGGTTTTTAGACTTAAATGTCATTTTTGTTATTGTTGTTGCTGTTCTTGTTGTTAAAGATTATTTACAACAAATTTCCAAAAACAAAAGTAAAACTCGAAATTAAAAAGAGCTTTGACTTTGGCACAAAACCATCAACAAACATACATACACACAATCATAGGTACATATGTATTTAATGTTGTTCAAGGACCTGTATTAAAAACAAAACAGAAAAGAAATACCATAATAATATCATTCAATAATACAAACAAACAGCAACAACAACAACGACAACAAACACAGCAGCGATAACAACTGAGAAAAGGGATAATATTAAAGTAAAGTTATTACTGTCTGGATGTGTGTGTGTGTGTGTGTTTGTCTGTGTGTGTCTATTTGCGGTAGAATATCTGTTGTTTGTTAAAATTCATTGGTGAAAAGGAAATGTGCACATTAATTGCATGCTTAGATATATATACACACACACGCAAACGAAAATGTCTCTAAAGCTGCTGTGTGTAAGTATATATGTGTGCGTTTATTATAATATTTTATATTTGTCAGCAGATTTTGGGCTGCTGGTAGACAGGCAGTTATAGTAGTTGTTCAATTATTATTATTCGTTATTAATTAATTTAATTATTCAATTATTTGTTTTACTCTTTTACTCTTTTCCTGTTTTTGTATTTTAAATGCTTTACTTGTTCTCTTCAAGAAGCTGTTAACAAATATTAATTATCATTAACGATTATTATCCTTTAAAAAAACACTTGATTACACACATATACACTAAGAAAATATCAGGGGCTCATTTTTATCCTTCTTCGCATGGTTTTTCCTTTTATTTTTAATTTAATACACAATATTTACTTTAAATACATATTTTCAGAAAATATTTTAAAAAAAATTTTCTTCTTTTTGTATTTTTATCTATAAATATAATTTTAGAGATACAAATGTATGTATATTGAGTCGTGTGTAGCATTTTTCATTTTATATTATAAAAATTCAGTATATGTGTGTGTCTCTATATAGTATTTTTAAAACAAAAAATTTTTGCATCACTTTACTTTCCTTTTTATTAATAGATCTAAACAAATCTGTTAATTTATTATAATTTTACTAATTTTATTCCTATTTTTTATTTATAATTCTTTAGTTTTAATTATTTAAAAATATATTTTAATTTTTCATGGAGTTTTTTATCCTTTCTTTTAGTGTTCGTTGTCCGTTTCAAAGAGTGTGTATTTTAAGAATTTTCTCAAGCCATTGCCAGTAGAAGACTAAAGAAAAATTTAACTTCCTTTAGTCAAACCATATAGAAAAGCTTAAAGGACATTTAATGAAAAGCTTTTCTCTTCTAAGCCCTTAGAGATAAATAAGCTTAAAATATTGTAATTAAACATCGACATGTGTCAAATTATCGCCGATATGACAGAAATGTCATTGCCATTTTTATATTTCTACAGTTATTAATTATTTAAAAATGAACGAAAGACAAACCTCCAGAGTATCAATAAGTGATATTGCCTTTACGTGTAAGTTTTTTGTTATTATTTAAAGAGCATATGTATCTTGAATTCTGCGGTTTTTCAACTGCAGTATGGGTGCATAAATCCTTTACATATGGCTTGGTGAAAAAAGCGAACGCTGCGTAGCTATTGTTTCAGAATGATGCAATAAAAACATTATCAGGTATGTAGTAGAAATCGATTTATTTTGAATTGAAATCGAAAGTTTAAAACGAACGAATCAACTGAAGGTGTGATAAAATTGCATCGATTTCATTTTCTATGTTTATTTTATTTCAACGCGTTTCATAACAAAAAAACCAACTTTATATTTAATTATTTATTTAAAATTTCATACACACATACGGCAAATCCTTGGTAAAAGAAAATTATTCAATATTTCAAATAAGAGAAATTTATAATTTTTGAATTCCTGGTTTCTCCAAGTGATGATCATAGTTGCAATATGTGGAGTCCATACTCCTCACATTATGCAAATAATATTTTGCTGGTCAATGGCTGGCATGTTGGTGAAATGAATTCCAAAAGAGCCATACAATGTTCTGGCAGCCAAGAAGAGGTGGGTAGCCTTTAAGAACTTCTAAGGTTCCTTAAATGTCTGCAGATTAGTCTTTCAATAATTGTCATTTTATAATCACCATAGCTGTTGGGGAAAAAATCACATGGGATTTATCAAGGAGACCTTGTTCACCGTCCGATGGTGGACGGTGTGTACTTCTCCTCCACTTCGAAATATGTTTTGGCAAGTGTGGTACGGCGTGATATAACATTAAAAATCTATTCGTGTCTAAGGCATCAGTGCCTCTCTTAGAGCCACCTTTAAAGCTATAAACTGGTTTATGTTGATATTTCTGGTTGTCTTAAGTAGCCACTGCCTTCAATCGAAAATTATGTTTTTGGAAGGTACAATTCAAATAATTTATGTAAAAATACTTTATTTTTTCCTCTTTTATTTTGTTTAATTTCTCAATACAACACATTTAAAAACAATAAATCCGAATTTCTAAATTCTAAATTTTCTTCAGCTTATAGTAGGTTCAAAAATAGGCATGTGGTATACCTATTTCTACCATGAGGTGTTTTCAGAAAAATTCAGGACAGGAACGCAGAGCATACAGAGGATTTGTAAAATCTATATTAGTGAATTAGGAAAAAATTTTATTCTAATGCTATCAAACTATTAATAAAATAGTTTATCTATTTAATAAAAAAGAAAATAAGAAATAGTTTTGGCAATTAGTTGCATTTTTTACGAAAGGAATTTTCAGTGGGTAATGACTTTACTTACAATTTGTATTCATATTTCTGAGATTCAGTAACATTTTAAAGAAATTTCCTGCAAAAAAATTGCATCGTTTTCATTTCACCAATCATTGCCTATTGGATTTGAAAACGTAAAAACAATTTAATTTTCGTTTTCTATCACACTTGTTTATGTTGAAATTTTCATAGAACGAAATGAAAAATGAAATGAAAAATGATGCACAGGTATGTGTAAGAATAATAAGAACTTAATAATCTTTTAATAATTTAAAGAAATTATGTGCATGTTGTACATTTTAAGTTGGAATTTGCCATTATAACTCATCCAATAATGATAATACAAATAAATCGGTTGACCATTCTATTAAATCTTTATTTGCATTTTAAGGTAATTTTCGATCAAAATATTCAAAATTTTTGGTAAATTTGTCGTATGATTACAATGTTTATGTGCTTTTCTTCTTAACATCTGCCTATTTAATATGTTACATACATATGTATTTATATTCGAAAGAAAACATCCTGTAAAAGGCATTTTCAACAACGTTTACTCACACAAACGCTCGACGGTGCTGTTTTTTAATTTGCCTTTTCTCTTAAACTAAAGGGAGTTCGCCTTGTCCTAAAAGTATTCGATTCACAAGAATAGATTATAAACTGTGTCGTTGATATTTACATGAAATTGTTACGTTATTGACAACCAGATGGCTCTTACATCATATATACACGATAACAATAGTTGAAATGCTGCCAGACTGTTATTGCAAGTACTCTGATCGAAGACAATAGATAATATGGCTACTTTTAGAAAGAACACCCAGGACTGGCAAACGAAACATTTATTGAAATTCTAAAAGTACAGTTTACAGGAACGCCCGGTGTCTTTTTCGTGATTTATTACGCGCTTTTCGTAAGAAGCGAAAGACTGAGCTCACTGCTTGGATTTTTATCATGCATAACACAAAAGAAAAAATAAAAGCCACTCAGCCAGCAGCCATAATATAAAGAAACTTATTGGGTTTTCTAAAAAGTTCATACAGACAAGTATATACCGGATATTGGCATACAGCTGACATACAACGAAAGTCTGATGCATACAGTATAAAGTAGACCTACAAATAATCGATAACACCTATAGTACTATAGTTTTATTATCAACGGACTATCGATGTTAACGATAGTTTGCAGCTTTACTGAGGCTTAAATACTTTCAAATAATGTTCGTTCATCCGCGCATTTATAATTCAAATATTATTTACTTTACTCAAAAGATGGCGCTTATAATGTCCTAAAATGGCATTTCCGCCTATATATATTCAATGTTGGATCGAGGGTTGCCATATTTAATTATCTGGTAGAAAGAAAATGCTCACATTTGCAACAAATTGAGTCTTATGCATCTTGTAATAAAATACGCAGATTTTCTTTAAAATTTTTTTACAAATAAAAATAGTCTGTATACGTTTTTGCCTAAGGATATTAAATTAGCTTATACTTTACGTTAAATATGGCAGCACTACCACTTTAGTAATAATTTCGTTAAAACAATTTGACGGCCAGATGTCGCCCTGTGTACTAACTACTATGCACAACACAATAATATTTACACTGTTTTTACCTGCTTGAATACTGCAAGAAATTACCTTTTTTCCATTTCCATAATACAAAAACACTCTTTACATCTCTTTCTCACACACACATTTTGAAACGCATGCACAAGCATTTTTTGCAACATTGTTGGCATAACTCAACGACGCCAATTAATTCGAACAAAAATTCGATCATCATTCGGCGTTAATCAGCGAAGCAGTAAAGACGTGTGCAGTGGTTAGTAGTACAGCATTTGAAAGTAGAAAAAATAAGTACAAGTTCTAATTTTTTAAAACCTCTAATCTTTTGAGTGCTCAAAGAAATCAAGTAAAATTTTACTTAAAAATAAAACAAAGTTTAATATTTTATTTGAAAAAAGTGTGAATAAAAGTTGTGTTTTATTAAATCAAAAATAAAATACAATTCTAACGCTCTCTTTGGTGAATACAGTTTTTTAAACGATATTTCAAAAAGTTAATATCTAAACAAAATGGCCGATGTTGCTGTAGAAAACAAGTGAGTAAAATAAATATAATTACTGGCTTATGAATTACGTGCTCTTTATTAATAAAATAAATTAAATGGGGACAAAAATCACATTTTAAATTGAAATGGAAAAAATTTAGTCTGGTGTGCAGAAAAAAAGCCGATGAAAATTTTTTGAAATTTTGTCTGTATCACAAAACAGCGGCATTTGCGAAAAAAGTTTACGGCGTCTCTAATTTTTGAGTCGTTCTTGTTGTCTTTGTTGCGCTTTAGTGTTGTCAATATAAGAAATTTTTCAATTAAAATGTTTTAACAAAAGTATGGCCGTTTCATTTACAATTTGCTTTTGTTTCGTTTGTACTTCGTGTTCATGTGTGTTTCGAATTTGTTGTGTATGTATATATACTAGAAACCAATAACACACAGTAAAGCGGCATTTTTTTTACACTCGCACACACGCTCAGTTGTATATACTCACACTTGCTTTGGAAATACACAAATAGTGTATTTGTTTGAAAATAAACGATAAAATGAAATAATGAAGATGGAGCACAAATGCGAAAGAAAAGAAAATAAAGAAGTAAGAAAAGACGCTAAGCATTATACTTGTGGTGGTTGTGCTTTATTTTATATTAACGAAAGGGGCTTTTGGTATTTTGGCGCGGTATAATGGTGGCTTGTGACAACGAAACTAAAGCAGCACGATTAAAGAGTGTAGTATTGTTTTTGTAGGTTTCGGTTTTGAGTTAATTGCTTATAGTGCCAATGCCGGTTAATAAGACTTAACTTTTGTATGTATGAACTGGTTCCTGAGAAAAGAATTACACAATTATACGAAGTTGGTGAGGGCAAAAAATATGTTTTAAATGTGATCATAGTGTTTACATATTAAGTGGCGGGGAGGCACATAATTAAGGTCGGTAAAATGTTTGTATCTAATTATTTTTAAGAGGAGTTGGAAGAGGGAGGGCATTTTATTTTGTGTTACTTGGCCGAAAGTTAATTATTTTACGCAGTAAGCTTTTACAAATTGAAACAGCATTAAGAAACTCGAATATTTGCTACTTTTTTCGGTATACATACACCTCTTTCGATGTTGTTATTAAAACTGGGTGGAAATTTCTTTTCATTTTTATGTTGATACACATTTTCTTCACTTGAAAAAATTTATTATATATCACCCTGTTAACTTCTTTTTATGGACTTGTAAGAAAATGTCTTACTTTTTGTTCCTTCTTTTCAATTTCTCTTGCCGTTTCTTTATTCATACATAGTATTTATCTCCTTTTTCGCTTTATTTGGCGCGCGCTAAAACCTCGTTTTTCATTCTTACCTTTGTTCTTGCTTTCCATTTTTCGTGTTCTATTTAAAAAGGAATATATCGAACAACAACGACAACCACTTTGTATGTACTCGAAGTTTGTCGTTATTGTCTGGAATTTTTTTTTCTTTTGCCAGTCATCTAGTGTTTGATTTGTATACGTTAATGGTTAATGGATGTGTTTGCATTGTTTTGTGTATTTATCACCCCTTGTGTTTCAAACCGTCTTTTGAAAATGTGCTTTATATATATATTATACAAATATGTACGTATAACGTGCATGTGTGTGCATAAATGTGCTCTGTGTAGTTTAGTCATGTTTTCTTTTTTGTTCTTTTTTATTCTGTGTATTTTGTTTTTGTGTTTTTCAAAAGCTACACACATGTGTTAAAAACGCGTAGTGTATGAAAGCAATGGTAAGAGAGGTAGTAGTGACGCGCTGTGTAAAGTGATTGTAAACCTGGCAGATGTGTGCTGTTTCTTCTATTTTTAGCGGTGTGTAATTGTTTCTCTGTTTTTAATTTTTGGTTCATTTTTTTTTGTTTGTTTTGTTTAATTCTGTAACCACCACTGCTATCATTAATAACTATGTTCATCATTACGTACATTTTCCTTTTAAATGGAGCGTTAAAGCTTTAATTATTGTAACGGCTTCTTTTGTTTTTATTGACGCAAAACTTGAAACTTTCAACACATTCGCGTTGATAGAGCTTTTCTTTGGTTTATTATATTAACCAACACTGTTTATATGTATAGAGCTTCCAAACCATGCGGTTTGTTGGTATGTAATGAATGTAAATGATGAATTTTTGCATTGTTTGATTGGAATATTGAGATTTTGTTTAGTTATGAAATAAAAAAATTATATTTGCATTAGTTTTTAAAAATTGGTAATGAGGGAAAAGAAAAGATGTGGGATTTTTCAATTTTCGAAAGCCGCAAGAAACTGCTCGATTTAGAAAATAGTCAATTTGTAGAAAGGTTCAAAACTTCAAAAGTTATTTTACATTTATTTTTTCAATTTACTTTAATTTTCACAATTCCTTTTGCAAGCATGGTTTTTTTTATATGACTAAACTTCAAACTAAGGTCAAATAATATGTTATCGCTTAGTTTGAAGGTAGATTAATATAATAAAGCTGTTCTTTTTGTTGTTCATAAATGCATAGAATTTTGATTAAACAAATGAGAAAAACTTTGTTCTCTATAGAGCAATATTTATGTGCATCTATATTTTTAAAGAAACCAATTAACCTGTTATTTTTTTTTACCACGTTATACTTCTTTTTTTTATTCGAAATGTATACAGAACTTAAGCATTGTTGTAGAATACAAACGTTTTATTGTCACATTAAAAAAGAAACATAATTAAGAACGTCGACGACGGGGGAATATAAAGTAGTACCTGTTTGTGCAAATAATTAGCATATAAATATATACGTACACATATATACATCCATACGTATATAAATAAACACATTAAATATTCGACTATTTAAAGGAAAATTTTTTTAATAAATTTTTAATCAAGAATCATACGAATTTGTTAAAATTTTGCAAAAATATGTTTTTAAACTAGTTCTTTATTTGTTGTTTTTATTCAATTTTTTATTTTTTATTATTGTTGTAGAGAAACTCCCGTTGTTGAGAAAGTAGCTGCTGAGGAAGTTGATGCTGGCAAAAAAGAAGTTGCTGCTGAAACTCCCGCTACTGAAGAGGCAACCACCACAGAAAATGGTGAAGCCGCTGATGAAAAGAAAACCAGCGAAGAAGCCAAGGAAAATGGTGATAGTGAAGCTGCTGCAGCTGCCACAACCGAAAAGGATGGCGCTGTTGCTGAAGCTGAAACTCCCGCTGCCACCGAAGCTGCTGCTGAAGAATCTGCGCCAGCCACCACTGAAGAAAATGGCGTAGAAGAATCTGCTGCTGCTGAAGCTAATGGTGATTCTACAGGTAAATTAAAAAAAAAAAAACCAACTAAAAATTTTCTTAAACACCTTTTGGGTTTAATTTTAGATTCTGCCCCCGCTGAGGCCGTTAAGAGGAAAGCTACCGAGGGTGAAGCCAAAACAGAAGATGCCGCTGAAGTGACACCTGAAAAGAAGGCAAAAGTGGAAGAGACCTCAAAAGAAGAAGTCCAAAATGGCGCGGAGGCATCTGAAGTAGCGGCTTAATCTCTTAATTAAACACACAACAACCTACCCTCTACTATATATAATATACAATTAAAAAAATAACACACACACAAAAACTAATTCTAATAATTTACTTACATTAACATTAAAAAAAAAACTTGAAAAAGTTCTACAAAAAAGTAAAGCAAAGAAAAAACCTGTAAACTACCTACTATCTAATGAGAAAATAAAGTTTATGAACAGAAACTGGAGAAGTAATAACATTAGATGACCCCTATCACAACAATCAACCAACAACAAGAGCATCAACACCAAACAAACATAACAGTTGTAAGAAAAAGAATTGATGTTTTTACTCCAATTTTCAACATTTCATCATATAACTAACGCTCGTTTTGTGTTTTATAAAAAGGGTTTCATCTTTTTATATACATGTATGTTTTTGTACATTTTTCTTCAAATCTTAAGAACAAGGAGGGATTGGATTTCCCTCTTTAATGTAGAGAAGTAACTGAAAAATTTCTTTTTGACTACTCTCATGTAATTTATAGACTTATCATCGTAACTCTGATATCTTGCTTTTTTTAATATATTTAAATTTATACACGTGTGTAATTCAATTCAATTTTTCTTAACAATTACGGTTCCTTAGTAAAAGAATAGATAAATCATTTGTTTTATTCTTTTTTGTAAGGAAACGGGTTTTAAGAATATTATTTTAGATAAGAAAATCTTAAGATTTTAAATATAGTTGACTCCAATTTCTTTGTAATATTTTTTTTTAATATACATATATAAAAAAAACATCAGTTGAAACAACAACTACACACACCACTCCTACTCTACTACCAGACAAGAAGTAAAAGGCTAAAAAGTTGTAAAAAAGTAATAAACAAAACATATTTAAACAAAAGCATTCAATAAAAATACATTCGATTGAAAAATAAAACAAACAAAAATATTTGAAAAACAAAAAAAAATTGTAAATTTGTCTTTTGTAATACTACTACTAATCTACCTACTACTAATACTTTTTAGTAATTTAAAAATAATAGAACGACATTTAAAAAACAAAATAGATTTTAAGTCATATTTTATAAAGTACTTATAAAAATATATATAAAAAATATTATACAAAGACAACAGAAAACCAACCACCCATTCACTCTACTACTCATTCTTTTGAGAGTTTTGGAAAAGTGTATTTTTAAATATCCTTATGGTTGGCGCTTCGTAGTCGGTTTGCGTTACTTTCGTAATAGATGAAAGGAAAGCATTGCCTGTAAAATGAATGCCCGTAGAATTATCATGCATTTTTTCATAACAACAAAATCCGTTGTGTAATACAGTTTTTGGAAATTTGATGGTTTTCAAAAGATCGATTTATGTGGCGCCTTATATATCACGGTTGTATTCGTTGTTACAGAAAAGTATTTGTTTTATTTTTCTATTACCTTTTACTAAGACGGAGTGAAGCGTTTGATTTTAATCGGACTTATTACGGTTCTCGAATTCGTAGGAGACAAACAAAAACTTTTTAAATACATATAACACTGGTCTACGAAAAACAAAAAATTTTCTGGCCTTGAATAAGACTGTGTGGAATATGATTGTGATACGCTGAACTCAAATCTGTTTGTAGTTTTTTCAATTCGGCTCAAATTTTTCGCCCAAAATATGGTAGTTATGTCAATATATTTCATCGTAACTTGAAACTGACTTAACCGATTTTAATGCAAGTACTAGCAAATGCTTAGGAACAAAATTTCTTATAAATCACATAAATAATTATTTTTTGTATTTTCAACAGTTTCCGAGTTACTCATAACTTAAAAAAAAAACTTATTTCGCGCAAAATGAGCGAGTTTTTTCTAAGTGTAAAAATTTTTCAGAATGAGAATTTTACGTGTTAAACATTTAAATTAATGCTTAAAATGTTGAGAATAAAATAAGTTATAAATCATGAAAATCGGTTGGCTATTGCTGATTTTATTCGAAACTAAATGCAGAGTTGCTGCGTGATTCGATTGGAAAAAATATACGTATTCGAACAAAATGAACTGTACGATTATCGCTAATTAATTTCCGAATGTACGTATATTAGTACTGTGTGATACGAAGACGAATGCCGAAAACGTTACAACTGTTCGTGTTTTATTGGAAAGATATTCCAATGAAAGTGTACGAAAATAAAAGTATAGGTACATTTTTTATGTAAAATCAAAAGATATGTTTTTAAAAGAGAAAGAGAAGCATTGTATATTTTATTCGAATTGATTTTCGCTGAATTCTGCTTGAAACATTTGTAATTAATTCAAAATTTTCTGTTATGGTGTTATCCGGGGACGATTTTCAGCATTTTGATGTTGGTATTCAACTAGGAAATCATTACAGACCCTTGAAAAAAACTTAGAGGCTTGTTTGTTGGATTTAAAATTTTAATAAAGCTATGAACATAATTATGAATTTATGTAATTCTTGTAACTCTTAGTGCGTAGTATGTACTAACTTATTTAATTAAAGTCCTTTCCGGTAGAACATTATCGTCCGTCATTCTCCCACTTAATAGCACAATGTATTTTATAGTACATTTAAGTTTTTTTTTTTTATATGTAAACAATTTTAATCAAAATACAAAATCAAATTATTAAATTTGTCAAATTAAAAGTGCTAACAAGTTTTTTTTTGGTTATTTCGACATCTAAGGTCAAGTGCTCCCAAGTATTCGATATTTTTAGCCACATACTAATAATAAGCTGTGAGCTATTCGAAATTGTTAGACAATACAAATTAATTTTCGTATCGAATATGACATTCGAAAGATTTTAATTTTCGATTTAAATAACACAGTAACCCTCCAGGTATCAAACTTTGACCAAAATTAGCGAACAAATTTTTTCTTGCAAAATTAGTGGATGTTTTTTACTTCCAAAAAGTTATAATAAAATTCTTAAAATATAAATTTTAAGCATTTAAAAGACAGCAAGATATGCTGGAAGTAAAATAACCCATAAAGGCAGGTACAGTGGCTCAATTTAATAACCGGTCAGTTAAAAGATACGTATTTTTTACAAAAAAAAAAAAAAAAAAAAAAAATTCACTAAACTAAAGAGATTTTATATGTATTTTATTTATTTATTTGGGACTGATTAGAAATGTAAACATATTTGTGGATGGACAAAATCTCCATACAAAAACAACAACAACAAATTCATAGAGAGAAAAAGATCATATTAATAATCGGACACTTCAGTATTTCTAAGTTTAAGTCAGCGTTGTTTTTAACTTGGTTATTTCTGGCTAGAGTACTTTATTCTTGAGAACAGCCTCTAGCCTCTTTTTAACAGGTCTCTCTAGCTTTTTACAATAGGAAGGGTCAATTCTTTCCCATTCCTCCTTAAGAGTGATTTTAACTCAGAGCAAATGTGTAATACATTATAGGCAACACACAAAAATAATGAAAGGAAGTGTCTATTAAGAAGAAATACATACACATACATATGTATATGTAAAGAAGCATTACTGTTTCGAAGAGCTGGTTGTCGGGCAGATCAAATGTTCGATATATGATTTTGTGCTTGTATTTTCTCGTAAGTCCACACGTAGCGGTCATGTTTGTGATTTTGTGGTTCACTTCATATCATTAGTTTCATAAATGGCATGATCTTACTATTGCCGTCGAGTCAACCTCTTAAAACAATTGCACAAGTAATGGGTCCGCCATCTAACGTTTTTTTTTCAACTAGTGCTTATTTCGTGAATGGTAACACTTAGCTCATGTCTGATTTGACAGATAATTAGTTTTATCCTTCCGCGGAACGAATATGGTTGTGTATACGCTTGAACAACGCTGGGAATCTGGGCCTGCGATCGACTTACAGATGCCGATTTTGCGAAAAAAATCATCTTTTCAGATGAAGCTCATTTTGATCTCGGCGGGTATGTAAACAAGCAAAATTGTCGCATTTGGGGCACAGAAAACCCGCACGCATACATTGAAAAGCCAAAACACCTAAGACGAGTCACTGTTTGGTGCGGATTTTAGTCCAGAGGCATAATTGGGCCATTTTTCTTCGAAAATGAGCAAGGAGTGGCCGTTACGGTCAATGGCGATCGTCATCGGGCCATGTTGAACGAATTTTTATTCACAAAAATTGAAGGGGAGGATATTAGCAACATTTGGTTTCAACAGGACGGGGCGCTACGTGCCACACAGCCGAAGCTACACTCAATGTTTTGCGCCCTGTTTTTGAAGATCGCATTTTCAGCAGCAGAGCTGATGTCGTTTGGCCACCTCGGAGCTGCGATTTGATACCGTTGGACTATTATTTGTGGGGTGCCGTCAAAGATAAGTGTTAAGTCAACAAGCCAGAGACAATTGA
Organism: Wohlfahrtia magnifica; assembly: GCA_023159175.1. Classification (NCBI taxonomy): domain Eukaryota; kingdom Metazoa; phylum Arthropoda; class Insecta; order Diptera; family Sarcophagidae; genus Wohlfahrtia; species Wohlfahrtia magnifica. The sequence goes on along the minus strand of JAKWBJ010000227.1, from coordinate 170,239 downwards.
CGCTTTAAAGGACAATATTCGTGAAGCCATTGGTGAAATACAGCTGCACACAATCGATAATGTGCTTAAAAATTGGACGGATCGTTTAGGCTACTGCATGGCCAGCCGAGGCAGCCATTTGAATAAAATTATTTTCCATTATTAACCGGAAGGATTCTACTTTCAAATAAAAAAAGAAATTTGAGAAAATATTCAGTAGTTTTTTTTTTATAGCATTTAAAAAAAATTATTTTGCGGACTCTTTATTGCAACATATTTTTGGCAGCCAATATTTGTTCCTGTCATCGATAGGAAATTCAAAGTAATGTTTATAAGCATTCTTAATTTGGGAAGTTATTGTATGGCGTTGTTATTTTAAAATTAAATCCTCACAGGTGTAGCAGAATAATTCTGGAAAAATTTTGCAAGTTTAAGCCCTTGACTTACTGTAATCTAAAACAAAAATCCATTATAAATAAGTTAACTCTGTATAAATTTTGTAAAACACCAAAACAAAAAAATTTATATAAAATGGAAATGGTTCTTAGAGTACTTTTGGTTTTGATAAAATCAAATATCGAATAGGATTTGTGTTTTCGGATTCGCAAAAAAGTATTGAATGATGAAAATATTTAGTTATCTTTCTTAAAAGTGCATTTTGTACTGGATTTTTTACCACTATAATAAAAAAGTCATTCATAAATATTTTTTACTTACCATAGCAATAAAAAATGAACCCTTTACTTTTATCAAAGTTAGGCACCTGCTTTTATGGGTTATTTTACTTTCAACACATCTGGCTTTCATTTAAATGCTTAAAATGTTTTTTTCTCAGAAATTCTACACTGAATGAATAATGGTTTTACCCCAAAACTAGTAAACAATTATCGACCAAAAAGGCATATATATTATTTTTAAAGCTCGTTTCAAATATGAGAAACAAGTTTTAAATTTTTCATCAAATTTGTAAAAGAACTGCATCAAACCTTAGCTCTCAGATTCTGTCGTGTCATTAAAGTTGAGTATTGTCCGTCGTTGTCTTCATTGAATACAATCTGACCGTTTTAGTTGGATTGTTTGCTTCAATCTTGTTAATTGTTGACAGCAGAGATCACAATAAATCGTTTGGCCAGGTTGTAGAAGGTAGTAATGGTTAATTCCCTTTCATTTCCACCACAAAAAGGCTTCCCATCTTTTTACTATGGCTGTTTATTGTTGCCTAATTTATATTAAAACGGGCTTCCATCTTTCTACTATTACAGCTTAATTTATAACAAAATGGGATCTCTTGTGTGTTTATTATCAATGGTTAAAAGTCCTAATACTTCAATAAATTTTCCAATCAATGTTTACTCATAGTCAATAAAGCACAAGACCACATCTTTTTTGACGTCGCGGCAGTTTTGAATAAGAACCTGTATGGAAGCTTTTCAAGTGCCCATAGCTTGTCTGAAATTTTAAAATTGAGTTCGATCAATATGTTCTTCTCATATTTTATACAATTTTTGATATATGTATGTACCACTCTTAAGAATATTTAGAAATGTGATTTTTCGAACATATTAGCCTGTAGTCCTCACATTTTTTTTAGCGAGTTTTATAATATTTCAACGAAGACGAAGACTTGGACTATGTAGATGTCATTTGTCTACACTCGCATAAGATTTCCAATATGCAATCGAAGCTGGAGGACCTAGAAAGATCGGCTCGTAGTGTTGAGAATGATAATAAACAATATGAGAATAAACAATACGAGCAGGGAAAACATCATGCTACAGGGTAGATCGCTGCTGCTATCTAGGAAGTACAATGACTACAAATGGTGGCGCAGAAACAGATGTGGATAACAGCCTCAATGAAGCTCACATATATCCAGATGGACTAAACTCAGAATATTCAACTTATGTGTTAAATAAGTATTTCTGTATGGCAGTGAAACATGGCTTGTATCGAACAAGAAACTCCAGGTATTCATTAACAAGTACCTCAGAATTATATGCAGAATATTCTGGCCTAACATCATAAGTAACACAGAACTGTGGAGCATGACTAATGAGGAACAAATGCTGAAACAGATACACAATTATCCAAGAACTGAGACAGAGCAACCCAACATGCAAGGAGGCAAAGTCAACAGCAGTAAGCCGTGTGGAAGCCATATGCTCCCAAGAGGAGTAATGGAAAAAAAATAAAAATGTTTTAAATTAAATTTTCCCAAATGCACTCATACATCATACAATTCAAAGCTAATGCCTTTCTTCACTTTGAGAGAAAAAATACCAGAAGAAATCCCTTAACCCTTTCAATTGTCCAAATTTTAACCAGAAGAACTCTTAACAATTTATTCAACTGCTGGTTTGTGCTGATTTCAAACACACACTCTAAGAAAAACGTATTCATTGTGGTTAATGGTGTTTATCTGGGTTTTGTGACCGTCTGCGAAGCTTCACCTTACTTTGTCTAAGATTTTTTTCGCACATTATTGTCGTACCTAATCCACTTTTCATCGCCCGTAATCTTTCAGACCTATCAAACAAGCTATAATGCTGAATGATGCAAATTGCATCATGCAATTGATATTGACCAGAGATATAGTACAGCCATCTACCGAAAACTTGTAACTAAAGTTTTTCGAACATTCAATATTTTTGACGGTCAAGATTTTTTAAAAAATCAAGAGTTTCTTTTATAAATGTCAAGAATTTAGTAATATTGAAACTGGCAATTCTAATGCGTAATACACGTTTGTGGTATAGTATACATGTGTGCGACGCTACCTTTTATAATAAAAAACTACGCAGAATTCTAGTTCCATAGAAGATACGCACAAAGTTTATTAAAATTTGGGGCATTAGTTTTTAAGTTTATCACTTTATTTGTACTCATGCGAATATATATAAATAAAAAATACTTCCAGTCTACAGAAGTTATGTACAAAGGTTTATTAGAATCTGTGCAGTAGATTCTTAGCTTACAGCGGCATTTTGAAAATAAGCGGCATCTATCGAACAAATAAAAAACGTCTCTACATAAGTATCTTATTCGCATAAAAAATGGCTAGGTTATATTAGTCTAGCCGTGTGGTGCGCTTAGCAACACCTTTTGAGAAATTTTGTTTTAATATACATACATATGTACGCTTCTCTTAACCAAAATCTCTTTTGCCATAGCGTGCTTGTGGTACTGCTCATCTGTATGTTTTATTATTTTTGTAATTGTATTTCATACGATTTAGTAGCAGCTATTTTGAAAAATGAGTATAAAAATGCGAGCAACTTAAGCCATTTGCATTATCTCCTTAACGTCTAACAAAAGAGCGGACTAAGAGTGTTAAAGTGTGTTGCGTTATGTGATACATATATACGAATACAGTTGACCCTTGTGTAATACGGTACTTATTTAACACGGTTTCGATATTACACGTTACTAAACATGGGACTAAAACAACACAGTACAATATATATATCTTTCTCAATATTTTAACTACTCTTAATATATGTATGTATATTGGAAGACTGGTACAAAATATAATTTTAATGTTTAAATTATGTTCAAGTTGCAAATGTGCCGACAATTAATTTACTTTATTTTTACTTTATTCATTTGATATTCCTACCATTTAAGTTATAGAAGTACTTATTTTCTTAACATTTCGCAACGATAGACTTTGAATATCTCAAAATTGGTTTCGATGAAGTACGAATAAGGTTCTGATATAACACAGTAGACATTGGGTTGATTGACATTATTTTATAGTTTTGTAAAACACCGTATTGTTATAATACGGTTTCGATATTACTTTCGTATAACACAGTTTCGATTTAACAGGGTATGAATTAACCGTCTTATATGAGGGTTAACTGTATTGTTTTTATCTTTTTCTCGAACATTGCTGATAACAATTTTGTTAGTTAGTTGGGAGATAGACAAACCAACAAAATCAAACCAGTTTATTAATGTATGAGTGTTGTTGTTTCGATTTGTTTTGTTTTTTTTTTGTTTTTTGTTCTCTGACCCGATACCTCTTGCCTGAGACGATATCGGTTTTTGCATTTTGTTTTCGGTTGAGTTTTATTTATCAAAATTTAAAATTATTTACTTACTCACTCATCAACAACGGAAACGAGTACATGTGTCGTTCCTTTTGCGCGGTTCTTTCTTCTGTGAAAAACATTACGAAAAAACAATTTTTTAATAAATTATTCAGAAAATAGGAAAACAAAAACAATAACAATAAGAAAGTGTTAAAATAAAAAATATTGTTAATTCTAAGCATTTGCAAAAAAAAAAAAAAACAAAAAAAAAAAAACAAAACAACGACAAAGAAGGCAACAATAAAAACTTCATTTTTACATTGTAGTGAATAAAAAAGTGCATTAAATTATCAAACGAACGCATTTCGGAAAAAAATTTCTTAATTATTATTTTTTTTAAAGCAAGTGTTTTGTTTTCCTTATTTTATTTTTGATTTTTTTATATTGATCGATACATTTAATTAAATTTTAATCACCATTAAACGTATACAAGTTTTGTAAGGTTATTTTTATTTTATTTCTTTTTGTTTTCAATAAGAATTAAATAAGTATGTCACCAAGTTTACAGTTGGTAAGTCTTTAATTCAAATTAAAATTGTTTTAAGTTAAAAATGTTCTTCTAAAGTGGGATTTTTGTTAGCCTATAATTATATTCATTATTTAGTCATACACATTGCTGGATAGTACACACAATAGTAATGAGTCAGTAAAATATAAATAAGTTTCGAAAATATGTATGTAATTTGATTATAACAATTTAAATAAAGAAACTCTAAAATATTTAGATATCCCAGTATAGTAGTTTTTAAGATAAATTTGGAAAATTTTCCACATTTAGTGTAAATATGGTCGTAGTTAAACGTAGCAATTTTTATACATTTTAAATTGTGTTACTTTCTTATCAATTAAAGTTCAACGACCGTTTTCTGGGTTTGTATGTTGAGAGTTTAAAAATATCCACAGAAATAATTAAATATGTATGTATGCATGAGTATATATGTAAGCGCTTTGCTGCAGAAGCATAAGTCGGAAGTGATATGATTTCCGACTTTAGTTTCTTAAAGGATATCTATTCATATGACGACTAATCGGTGAAAGGAACAACCAAAGAGACGTACAATTTAATATTTCACACAAATAAATAATAATATGAAAAGTTAAATTCGGGTATGGATCGATCACGAATTTAAGACTGATTCCAGCCTTCTCTAAATATCGATTTAAATGACCTTAAGAATGCAAAACTGAAAGAAATTGAGATTAAATAAGTTAAAACTGTGATCAAATATGAATTTCCAAAATATTTATTTAATAGAGCAGAAGTCTTACTTACTTAGCTGGGTATTACAAACGAGTATAATTTAAGATCATCCATCATTCATTTATTTATCATTCATTCCATCGCACATTTGGTCGACCTCATCTACATGATCCAGAAGACTGGTTGGAGACGTTTATTGTTTTGGCTATACTTTGATCACTAATACCTGTCATATGATCAAGTCATCGGAGCCATAAAGATCATACACCTCTGCATACCACCTTTAACGGTAAACACTTCCATCCAACGCAGGGCCAAAAATTCTCCGAAGAATTCTCTTAAGTACAGTCAGTGTTTGCACATCCTTTCCTGTCAGTGTCCAAACTTCAGCTCCATAAAGCAGAACATGTAGAATAAGTGACCTATAATGCACGATTTTTGTATGCTGGCCTTTATGTTGCAAAGGCAATTCATTAATAACTATGTACAATATTTCGAATATTATACATTTATGAAAAGTTTTGATATTTTCGACCACCACTTAATCGGTCCGATTTAGCATGCCCTAGCTTAAATATATATATAGTATTTGTTTTGATATTCAATTTAAAAATGATCGAAAGACGAGCAGAAAGTTGAAGTTTCTAAAAGATATTCAGCTTAAAATAAACATTACTAAGGCTATTTGATAGTATCGTAACTTTTTGGATCAAAGATATTTTAATCGACAAAAAAGGCTTTTACATATTTCTCAATACTAACTTGACTCATTCAGATTAGCATTATTTCTTGCCATTGCGCATAGTTATGTTAAAACATCACTTATTCCTTCAATAGATGAGATCGTTTGTGTTTTAAATAAATATTGAATTGCTAAAACGATGTTACTGGCTACCGCCCGCTAAATCCTAAAAATATTATGGCTATGACTCAGTTATCAGACGGGCTTAGATAAGACTGTGCCCGTTCTGCCGAAGAAATTCACTGTTTGAGTTACTTTTTGGTCTATTAATTCCCAAATTTTCTTCTAATTTAACGTCAAAGCAAACTTAAATTACATTTTCTGTTGATGGAAATACCTAATCTTGCACTAATGTGCGTTTGAATATATTATGTTGTTCATATAAAAAGCCATATTGATTTGATCAAACGATAATTATGATTCAATGGAAGTTATGGATTTCTTTTACTTAGAGAGTATTTTATTTACTTCAAAGGAAATATTTTTCATTTCACCATTATTCAGATTACAAATAACTAGTCTTTAACTATTTGTCGATTATCGCAAAGTTCTCTCGAGATATGAATGATGATAAAAATTTCTTATCATAATAACTTCAATTGCACTATGGCTCGTTTTAATTATTTGCCTGTGTTTAAAAAAAAAATGCTAATTAATTATTATTGGGGGAGTTTTTGTTTCCAATTTTTGTTGTTATTTTTTTTTTTTTTTGAATAACAAATAAATAATTGCAAATATATAACTGGTTTCCTGCATTAAATCAAAATATCGTCTTTCTATTAAAATTGAATAATTAGATTGGAAGTAAATTAAAACCAAATTAGTTGTCAGCAATTACGTATTAACTCGTATTTTAATATCACAGTTCGTTTAGTTAAAGCCAATAATCGTAGCGTGTATACTCAACAATGTTTCGAAATCTTATCATTATTTTATAGGGAATAATAATACAATTTTTGCAAAATGAACTGCTAACACACGGTATACATATATATACTTATTCGTAAATGATGATAATAATTCATAGACGTAATTAAAAAGTATTTATTTTGATTACTATATTACATACAAAGTTTCTAGTCTCGTCTTACAATGTCACGTCATACCACCTACTATAGGTTTTTGATAAGTGATGTTAATTTCAAAGGGGCATGTGTTATGTTACTTTATCAATATAGGTAAGGTATATACATACATACATAAGTATATACTTGTAATCTCTCATTATATTATTGCTTAAAATTGTTATTAATCTATTCAATACAATAAACTTTATTTCCTCTTGTTTATGTTTTTTGTTTTATAATTTCTTGGTTTACAAGATTGTTAAAGCATGGAGGAGGCGTATATAATGCCTGGACTTATTTCTATAGCGTGTGGTCTTAATAATGTGTTATTGTTGTATTAGCAAGCTGATAACAAATTATTGCTTCCTGTGGTACAATAATGAAGTCAAAGACTTAAGTTTTTTTTCTCTAAGTCGGTCGTAATTTATTTCCATCTTATTTTTTTAAAACGTAGTATTTTTGAACATTACCAAGTAATGAATGATTCATTATAACTTTGCATCAATAAGTGGTGGTGTTTGTATCACAAGATTCAATTTAATTGCATATCAAGTTGCATGAGTTGTTTAAACCTGTTCTTGACATATTTTTTTAAATTTTATTTTTCTGATTTGTGATTTGTTAGATGTAATAAACAATTTTATTACGCCACTCAATTAAAACGATTTTAAGGAATTGGAAGAAAAGTCTCACCATAAACTCTACTACTTTGATCAAAAAGGTCCCATCGTTCCGATTTATTTATTTTTTGTTAAGTTGGTACATTTGTTGTTGATATTCCCGATCTTTTGATAAGAAATATTTTTTCATACGCACTTAGTAAAGGGTGGTGTAACCATAATGCACAATGTTAATTGTGAGACACACCTCAACATCAAGTTTTTTGCCCAACTTAATTTGACATTTCTTTGTTTTAGTGTTTGAAAAATTCAACCATGGAAAGGTACACAATTGAGCAGTGCGTTAAGATTGTTGAAACCTTTTACGAAAATGTGCGTTCAAATCAAAATGCATTTCGAGCACTTCGTGATTTTTTTGGTTAGCATAATCGGCAGAACTGTGCGCAAATTTCAGCAAGCCGGGTCTGTACGAAATGTGGAAGCACCTGTGTAAAGAGTAACTGTATGTTGCGGTTTATGGGCTAGCGGCATCATCGGGCCGTACTTCTTCGAAAATGAGGTGGGCCAAGCAGTTACCGTGAATGCTATTCGCTAATGCGAGATGATAACGGACTTCTTGTGGCCAGAAAGTGGAAAATATGGATCTGGACGATGTGGTTCCAATAGGATGGTGTCACTTGCCACACAGCCAAAGAAACAATGGCTCTTTTGCGCGAGAAATTCAATGGCTGTGTTATCTCATGTTGTGGCGATGTTAATTGACACCGTTGGACTTCTTTCTTTGGGGATATTTGAAAGAAAAAGTGGACATCAATAAGCCAAGAACAATTCAAGAGCTTTAGAATGAGATAATTGCGCACATTAACGATATTGAACCTCAATTATGTCTAATCGAAGCCGTGGCGAGCATCCCTCTATCATAGTAAAAAATATTAAGATAATTCTCTGGAAACTTTTTGTTTTATTTACAATAAACATCGTGCGTTTTGGTTGGACCACCTTTTACATATTGCATATGCTATATTATGTTATGTTGGTGAGGGCTTAAACACACTACTACTCGAAGCATCTTTTGTGCAGCCCCATAAGTCTATCACCCAGCATGTTCCTTTGCTCTCACAATGTAAGTGTTCAGATGTCTCGGCTCAAGTCGTATAAAACCTATAACGATCATTCTCAAGATTTTCCAAAATACACTGATGGTATCTAAGACCAAAATGCCCGGTAAATAGACTCGGTAGCAATAGCCTTCTGGATCTACGAGGAATGCTATACTTATATACATAAATTTTTGTTTTAAATTCTTATCCGCATTTTTGCAAAATATTTTCTCTAATGATATATAAACAATATCTATCGGACTTTTTTTTCTAAACGAATGAATAAAATCGTAAGTATTTCAGCATTCTTATCACCATCATATTTGTTGAGCAGCAAAAGAAAGTATTACAGATAATGTATGCGCTTAGAAATAAGATATTTTGAAAATTGTTTTTAAACTAAATTGATTAAGAAAAAAAAAAAATGTTTAAAATGTTGAATGAAATTTTTGTTACGACTTGAAAAATGGTGGGTTTTAAAAGCGAATTTTTTTTTTTAATTTTCTGTAGGGAAATGGTGTAAATGGAACTGCATTTATTAGACAAATTTTGGGTGTTTGTTTTTGTCTCTTTGAGTTGTAACTAAAACAGAGAGTTGATTCTTTGAGGTCTAGAGAGCATGCGTTAATACATGAGAGTCTGCCACCTTACAAATGCCGGCTAGTACATGTAGTAGCGAAAATTTTATATCTAATACTCAAGTGCTTGTATTTAAACGGTTAATAGTGAAAGCAAAAAAAAAAAGAAAAATTAAGGCCAAGAAACAAAAGTTTCTTGTACCAGTGAAATAAAAATTAAGAGAAGAAACACTACAAAAGGATAAAATGTATAAAGTTCGTAAAATATGTTTTTTTTTGTTTAATAAAATTTAAATCCTATTGATTTTGTTTTTACATCATCAAATACTATTCAACGTGCTAGTCGCGTGCCGATTTCAGGGTCAATAACTACCTTGGAAACGTTAAAATGCAAAAAAAAACAAATATTGCAACAAAAAAAAAAAAAAAAAAAAATCTTAACACAATAAAAGAATATTTCAATGAATGACTGCATGAATGATTGACTGAATGAATGCATGAATGTTATATTGACGGTTATTACTAAGGGTAGGTCGGTCGGCTAAAATTCGTTTAATGATTTTCTTTTTCAGTACCCATTACGTATTACACATTCGAACACGCAACCTGGTGCAATAGCGAAAAGGAATAAAACAGAAAACTACTTGTGTAGCAAAAAAGTGCCTTATTTTTTTATAATTTCTAAAATTAAATCGTACACTTTTAATATTTTTTTCTCAATAAAAAACGTCATCAATTTGCGAAAAATAAAAGTTGTATTTTTAAACTGTGATATAAAAATAGAAATACTCGAATCTTGCAATGAAAGAAAGTGTAACACGTAAAGTGGGTAGAAAACCAATATCTTATGAAAGGGTGTGGCAATTATTTGGACCACAAGTAGGCTTTAATTTGTAGTATAAAAATTTCAAAAAACAAAAATTACAATATTTTTTAAAAATATATTTTTTTTAATATTCTTTTCTCCATGTTTCAGGCCACTTTAGATGAAATACGTCATGCGGCTTCACGCATATGTCGTGATTATTTGAATGGCCGTTGGAAGGTGGTACCAGCTGATCAATTAATTGTCAAGAGAATCAGGTAAGTTGGTTGATGCCATTTTTAAAGGTCTTAAATATATTGTCCATCCTTTTAAAATTACAGTGGTGGTCTCTCAAATTTTTTGTATTACGTAAGTCTGCCACAAGATATCGTAAATGAAGGTACTGAATTTCACCAGCAGCAGTCGTCTGTGCAACAAGCACCTAAAATTATATTAGATCGTGACACTGCCACAGCAGTTCTGACATCAGTGGATGATAAAAATAGAAATGAGGCCCCTTATCATGATTTGCTAACAGCAGCAGCATCAGCAGCAACAAGTGGCGATTTAAATGGCAATAAACGCAAACGATATGATAGTGCCTCATCCACAGCTTCTGCAGCCTTAAAACAAAATGAACCACAAGAGGTAAATATTGTTAAAAAAAAGTGCTTAAACCCCAACAAAACATAAGATCAAGGTCTTAAAGTCTATTATTATTAAAAGTCTATTATTATTAAAGTTCAAAATTACTTTTATTTTACAAAACTCAAGGTTCTCTTACGAATATATGGCCAATCTCATGGTGAAGATGCTTTAGAGGCCATGATTACCGAATCGGTGGTCTTTGCATTGCTCAGTGAACGTCACTTTGGTCCTAAACTTCATGGCATTTTTCCGGGTGGCCGTATTGAACAATATATACCTGCCAGATCTTTGCTAACGAATGAATTATCCAATCCAAAGATTTCCATTAAAATAGCAGAAAAAATGGGCGAGATACATGGTCTCAATATACCCATGTCTAAAGAACCCGATTGGATTTGGAATTGCATGAATAGATGGCAACGTCTTCTACCCGCTATATTAGATCGCAATGATTGGAAAGAAAATCAACATTATGCTGATTTTATAAGAACTATAAACTACGAAGAAGAGGCGAAATGGCTTAAAAACATCATAGATCAGGGTCAATATCCGGTGTTGTTCTGTCATAATGACTTACAAGAGGGTAATATCTTATTGAGAAAGGACAGCGTTGCAGATAAGTAAGTTAGAAACATGCTAATATATATACAAAGGACTAAAGAAATAATAAAAGTTTTCGTAAAACATTTTCAGCTCGAATTTAGATGATTCTGTAATGGATACCAATAACGAGAGTGAGGATGATGATATGCTTAACGAGTAAGTCAAGTTTTAAATGTTTTTTTTTTTAAATTCCATATACCATATACATAATATATAGTATATGTTTTTGGATAATTTCACTGGCAGTTTTTCGGTATTTTTCACTTATTCAAAAAGGATACACTTGAACTAAGACAAGATAAATTATAGCCATTCAAAAAAAAAAAAAAAAAAAAACAGAATCTATTATGAAACACATCGAATCGGAACTAGTTAAGAGAAGAGCGGTATTGAAACTTAAATATTCTATTACATAATAGGAGCCTAGATAGACATGTATAATCAAGATCCGACAGAGGTATATAAGGGCTTTGCAATACTCATAGGAGATTCCTAATATTATATGATAACCCGATGATTAATAGACCAACAGATATTTTTAGGTGCCAATCACAGAAATAACTGCTTAAAAATTTTACAAAATTATAACCTTTTACTTTCACACTGAGTTTAATGGCCCTCCTAAGCAAGAAAGATAGAAAGAATTATGTATGCATTACCCAATTTTATTATACTTTTAGCAAACGTTGCAAAACATTGGATCCAGTATCTTCCTCAAATTCTGTCGTTTGTATTGATGAATTTACATCAGAGCCTGATCTGATGATAATTGATTTTGAATATTGTGCCTACAATTATAGAGGTTTTGATTTGGCAAATCATTTCCTTGAATGGACTTTCGACTATAGTAATCCACAGTTTCCCTTCTATTATTATCGCAAGCAACAATTTCCCACACGGGAGCAAAGGCATCAGTTCATTAGAGCCTATTTAAAAAGATTGAATGAAACTGAAGATGATTGGGAACCAACACAAAAGGATATTGATGACGTTGATAATGAAGTGAAAGTGCTTAAAATGTTCTCACATCTTTTTTGGAGTCTATGGTCGGTGGTGAGTGTAACTTCCAACATAGAGTTTGGCTATTGGGTAAGTGTTTTTTGTATTTTGCTGTTTTTGATCAAGTGCAACAAAGTAATTTTTTTTTTAAATAAAAGGATTACGCCACTACACGGGTCAAGGAATATTTACAACTTAAAGAGGATTTTTTGGCTAACAATACCATGAATGTTTAAAACACCAATCATTATACGTCGTAGTAATAGTTGCAAAAGCGGTAAGGCAGGAAGAGTGTTGTGGTCTCACTTAGCGAATTTTTGTTACAATTGATGATTGAATTGATGGATACTCACCTATATTATGTGTATGGTCCACGCATTTAGTTTTAAGCTTTTCCTCTTCTTTGTTTTAACAACTTATTAAGAACAAATGTGAAAAAGGCAAAGTTTGTTTATCTGTCTTGATCATATCTATATGAAGAGTACATGTGTATATCACAGAAAAACTCCTTAAGGCTTGGTTTTCTAATATCCTTCAACACCATATGTAAGAGAAGTAAATATAAGGAACAACAACAAATATTTAAAAATACTATAATGTTTTAATATTGCTGTGATGAAAATTTCCAAATTACTAAGACTTCTTAAATTATTCTCCCTTATTATTATAGTTCTATATACATATATGTAAATATAAACGTAAATGTATGTTTGTATCGTATTTAATTTTTATTATCATTACTAAAAAGCAACAAACACGATGTATGTGCACCAAGTATTATTATTATGAAAGAAGAAAAACTCCATTAGCCGGAGTACTTACATTCATTCTTTAAAATTTCCTTATATTGTATCATCATCTGTACCTTTATACATGTATTGTTTTTCCTTATTATTTTATTTAATTTATCTAATTTTATTTTTAGTGCTAGTTAGAGATAAAAATAATAAATTTTATTACATTTTTTTAGAGAAGTACAATTTTTAATCAAATTTTTTATAGGCAATTTCGGAATAGAAAAAAAGGAATTTTATTTGCGTGTACTCACACAGTCTGTATGTACAAGTAATGTTTAATAAATAATTTTAAATAAAACGATACTTTTCCAAATTTATGCCATAAAAATGTCATTTTGTGTTTTCATTAAACGCCTTTGTATGCGTTTTTACAGCCCCACTGTTTTTTAAAGGATGTTTCTTTATCTTTAATAAATAAGAGAGCGCGTTAACGGCAGTTTAAACAGTTCCCAAGACATTTAAATCTACACTTCGAAACGACCCGGCTTTCAGTCAGCTGAAAGTTGTCCTAACGGACGTTTTTTACACAAAGACGATCTTCTAGAAACAGCAGAGCTGTTATAACAAAAACAACTACAGTTTTAAAGTAAAAATTATTGGCCTTAGCGGCCGCAACATAATGAAAGCCATCACATACTCGTCTATGCATCTAATTGCATGCAGAAAGCGAATACACACTGATTATTATTTTTCAGATACGTTACTATTTTATATTTAAAATAAATCTTGGAAATATCTTGTGGTCTTTAATTCTTAACAAAATGATCATATTCATTAAAAATGTATACTTTATTTTGTCGTGTAGTATATGTCAACATACAGAAATGTCAGTTGATTGTTGTTTAATTTTAATTTTAAAGAAATTTTAACATTTTCCGATACAAAATGCCACTTTTTACTCCACTATCTGTAAACCTAAACGTCGAACGTTTACGAGATAAGGCAGACCCATTAAGTTTTCCAGAAGAAATGTAATTTCTTTACTTATTTTTTCTTTTTAAAAAGATTTGCTAAACATTTTCGCTTAAATAAAGAGGGGTTTTTAATAATTTTGAACAAAATTGGAGGCAATTCGACCCATTCATCTATTCCATCTTCAATACAGCTTGTGGCTGTTCTAGGATCCCTCGGAGAAGGAAGTTTCCAAATATCTACTTGCAAGCGACGTTAATTTAGCGATGCTTCATACCACAGTGTTTAAATGTTTATCAAAGTTTTTTCGTAAATTTTCGTAAAATTTGTTACAAATTATTAAGCTACACTTCCCCGAAGATGAGACAATAAAATCGAAAATATTTTCTAATGTAAAATTAGATATACCCGGAATAGTGGGGTGTATAGATGGCACTCACATTCCATTAAAAGGCCGAAAGAACAAGAAACGCTTGTTTTTAACCGAAAAGGTAATTAAAGCATTAACGTTATTATCGTATGTACATTGTACACAAAACACCGTTCAAACTTAAAATATTTCGAAATCGATTTTGTCATACTAAACACAGTCTAAAGACAATAATAAGAATTTTTATACAAAAACCTCTTGTTTATTCTAGATTTGTGATTATAAGATGCGTATAAAAGCCGTCGATGCAACTCAAACTGGCTCTAGCCATGATTCGTTCATATTTATTAATAGCACTGTCAGAAATATGAAAAAGGTGAACATGGCTCATGGCTTTTAATTGACTCAGGATACCCTATTGAACCTCTTATTATTACACCATACAGATCCTACGGCTCTTTTTATAAGAGGCATTACTCTGATAGAAATGTGGTGGTAAAAACACTAAGAGTGCTTAAAAGCTTATTTAGGTGTTTACGAAGACACTTTGGTATTCGCCTTTAAAAACATTAATATTTGTTTACTGATCTAACCGTAGTTAGAGATGACAATTCAAATGATGAAATTGATGAGCACACTGAACTGCATGTTTGGAAGCGCCAATCATAACAGAAGAATACTCTCTACCTTGCGTTTGAAGACAGCAATATCTCCAATGGGTAGCCGACGAACCTGGCTTAAATTAATAAATGGCTCCATAAAAGATCATCTCCAAACGTTTGTCAAAGCAACACATTCATAGAGAATATGCTCCGTAGTCTCCTCTTCCTCCCTGCACAGCTGACACTTCAAACGAGGTACCACATTAAGGCTTAAAAAGTTATATCTTAGATAGTAATGACCCATCAGGAAGCCAATAAGTCTTCTAATAGTTGTCTTACCCATGTGGCGGAACTGCTTATTATAGGTGAAGGATCTCTTAGCCGCTACACCTGCCTCAGACTCGGGCAGTGTACCCAATATGACGAGCGTAGTTCATGCTTCCATTTATCGATCTTCCCCCTGGCCGTGAACCAGCTAATGCCATAGTACGGCTCTCGGAAACTAGTGGCCAAACCCCGTCCTATCAGTTTGGCTGCGAACTCGTTTCCCATAATACCAGTGTGTCCAGGGACCCAACAAATCGTTGCCCTGTTACCCAATGCCAGTGTGTTGATATACGTGTATCACTCCGAAGAAAGGATCCTTAGTGCTGCTTAACTATCGGAATGTATATTAATATTAATTAATATTAATCGAAACGACTCTGATCTCACGCTCTATATAAATCCGCGCACAGATGGAAATAGTTTGGATCTCTGCCTGTCAAACGCTGGGCCACTTTAACATGGGTTCACAGACTTTAGTATTGGACCCGAGAATTCTGGCTCCCACAGCACCATTCATTTTAAATCCACCAGTAATCACTGTAAATAGTCGGGGTTGAAATTAGAGACCGCATGATCCCACTCCCACGATCATGTATAACAACTTTGAAACTGCGATCGAAGTTTAAGCCACCAGTGCACACGTCACTTCTACTCAACAGTAGATGAAAAAATTTATCATTTACAGATATGTGAGTTATCACATAAAAGTGTAGCCAATTGAACTTACATTTCCTTTTTACTGATATCTTATAAGCTCCTGAGTTTCCAGAAAAACTTTTGCTTGGCAGCTTAGCTGAGATAGGAATCGGTATTTCCGTATTTGTTAGAGGAATAACCCGTTAAGAAATGATTAAATATTGCATATTAATACTACAAAATTCGGCTACGTAGTTAGTTAAGTTTCTCAAAAATTTTCATCAATGGTTAATATGTATCCATTTGGGCTGCGACTTGGCCAGTTATTTTTAGCATATTTTTCACAATACACTCTTGCAACAGTCTTCTAACACTTGTGCGTTTTCATTGTGTAAGGAATTTATCCAGAAATCGATAGAATAACCCAATAATCCGTTCAAATATTAAACGAAAATGGTCCATTTTTTATTGAGGACTGACAAACTTATCATTGATATGTAAATATGTATATATTCGATATAGTAACTGTATGTTTAAACTGTGAATACGAATACATTCCTATAAATTATTGTTTGTTCTCACTTCACATTGACTTGCCTTGTAAAGCGTGTTTTTTATAGAGGTATAGAACTTTAAGTTGGTATTACTTTTCAAGATGGCGACCGATTTAACAGATGTCAAGTGATTTATTCTCAGTTTGGTTTGGCAATTCATTATGAATAGACTCACGCCTGAGCAACGCTTACAAATAGTGCAATTTTCATTTTTTATAAGTGAATTTTTTTTCAATTTTCAATTTTCATAAGCGAATTTTGTTTAGCGATGAAGCGCACTTCTGGTTGAATGGCTACGTCAACAAACAAAACTGCCGCATTTGGAGTGAAGGTAATCCTCAAGTGTATGTGGAAACACCGTTACATCCAGAAAAACTGACTGTTTGGTGCGCTTTATGGGCTGGTGGAATCATTGGTCCGTACTTTTTCAAAAACGATGGTGGCCAGAGCATTACAGTCAATGGTGATCGGTATAGAGCCATGATTACTAACCAGGAGATGTGGTTCCAACAAGACGGCGCAACATGTCACACAGCCCGTGCCACAATAAATTTATTGAGAGACACGTTTGGTGACCGCCGAATTTCACGTTTTGGACCTGTGAATTGGCCTCTAAGATCTTGTGATTTAACACCGCTGGACTACTTTCTGTGTGGCTATGTAAAGTCATTGGTCTATGCGGTAAAGCCACAAACACTTGACGATTTGGAAGACAACATTCGTGTTATTGTCGATATACGGCCACAAATGTTGGAAAAAGTCATCGAAAATTGGACTTCCAGATTGGACTACATCCGTGCCAGCCGTGGCGGTCATATGTCAGAAATCATATTTAAAATGTAATGCCACAAGATTATCTTTCGGATCAATAAAATTCATGTCAATCGAATCCATCCATCTTTGTTTTATTGCAACTTAAAGTTATATACCTCTATAAAAACCACCCTATATTTTAAGGGTTTGATGTTATTTTGTCTCTCTTCATCAGTTCTACTCCTTGCCATGCTAATTGATAAACTAACAAGTAGTTCCCTCTGGCTTCACAAATAGACTAAATTTAATGCATTTTATTAAAGATAACTGATGAATAAAAGTCTGATTGTGTCTGTTGTTTCTTTTCTGTGTAGTATTAAAAGGAAGAAAAAAAAGGACAAATGCGGCCCGCAGCATTAAACTATGTAATGCGATGACTGACATTGATGAAAGGAAACATGTTTTATTAAAATATTTTCTGGCATTTTCTTGTTAACAAAGGTTACAAGATTTTTACTTTCCGCTACTCCATTTACCTGAAGAAGAGAAAACAAAGAGCAAAATTATTTAAATCAGGCTGGTACTGAAGACTGAGACTGAAAGGTGATAATAAGTCCTTGTCATATTTAAGGGAACCCAAAGAATTTCATAAATATCAAACATTTTTTTCTATGGAAAAACAGGGCAATGATTATGATGATAAAGAGTGGTTAAATTTATAAGTGAAACTACTATTCCAATTCCAACTATTGTTCTGTTACAATTTTGAATGAGTTCAGTGGAGTCTGTCTTTAAAGTGTCTATCAACAATTTCGATTTTCTCAAAAGTCCTTGGTCCCATATTAGTCTTTCCTTCTTGTTTTAAATTTGATTTTCTTTAAATCGCTTTGCCTTTTGAATTGATCCTCTTACGTGATTTTCCTCTTCTAGTTATTGTTTATTATTCTATTCGTATATAACAAACAAACATACGTACTCGTACATGAAGTACATATTATTTATGTAAAGCCCATGTACAAGTGAATATAACAAACATCCAATCTCCGAGTGCGTATGTATTTATTCAAATACGAAAAGCTTTATGCATGAATTTTTGGTGGGCCATTAAGGGAAATTGCAATGTTTAAATAACATTTCGAGAGGACATAAACAACACAAATATGACAACAACAACAACAACAACGGCTACAAGTGAAAGTTAGATAGTGTTTTAGAGCCTCCAGCATGATTTCAATAATAATGAAGCTGAAATCTCATATCCATAAACTGGTAATACCATAAACGAGCTGAGGCACTTATATACTCGCACTAAGAAAAGAAGCATTTTCAAAAGGTAACAGTCATAGTGGCAGCAGCAGTAAAGGCAATTGTTTCTTGATTGCCAACACTAAAATTTTGTATTAGACCATCAAAATATTCCAAAAGAGAAATAGACCAAAAGACAACCAATTTAAACGAGTAGCAGAATATTTAGTAATAAAGTGGCAGTCAGTGTTGTAGTTTTTTTTCATAATACACACATACTTGTATTTCCTAATGGCATACGATCGTAGTTGTAATAAAGACAAGTAATTATTTGACTGCGGAGAACATTGGCAAGGTTTTTTGTACTAAAAGGCCCCTAAAACTACTTTGCTGTTCCTTTAAAATTATAAATAGAAGGCAAAGACTTATGTTCAATCAGTCTATATATGAAATTGGGAAATTACTACCTTGAGCAAAAAGTTTCCAGAATAACCCCCGTGTGGTGGGTTTTTTTGTGTGTTAAGTTGGTACATCTGTTGTTGATATTCCCGCTAAATCTTAGTGCCATAGCTTGACATTTGCAAAAGTTACATACGTGTTGGCGATTTTTTAAAATTTTGACTGAATTTGCGAGGCTGAATCTGATCCCCCATTCATCAGAAGTATCGTTATTGGAAACGAGACATCAGGCAAGTGAATGGCGTTCACCAATTGAGCCGAGACCATATTCAGTCAAAAAAGAAGGCAATGCTTACGGTTTTCATGGATTACAACGGTGTAGTGCATCATGAATTTTTGCCAGAAGGCCAGACAGTAAGCAAAGAGTTTTATTTGGGCGTTAAAAGACGTTTGCGTGAAGCAATTCGCCGAAAGAGATCAGAATTGTGGGCCAAAAACCCACGAAAAATGCAATAAATACCATCCAACAGCCACCGAATTCACTTGACATGGCTCCCTGTGACTTCTTTCTTTTGAATTGAGTTAAAAACCATACCGAAAACCTAATGCACAAAATGCAAATGTCAAGCTATGACGCTAAGATTTAGCGGGAATATCAACAAGAGACGTACCAACTTACCAAAAAAAAAGAATTCAAATCGGAACGGTGGGACCGCCTCACGGGGACTATTCCGGAAACTTTTTGATGAAGGTAGTATTTACTACTTTTACAAACTTTCACACACATGCCGTAGACGTATGTAACGTATATGCCTTTTTACTCCTTGGGTTTTTAGCTTTACTTGGTGCTGGATTATCCACTAAACTTTATTAGTGGCACAGCATTCTTAAAACAAGCACTTAAAAAAAAGTATTTTTGTTAACATATAAAAGGCCTGTTGCAGAAACTTTTTAAAACTTCAATCCACACCTTGATGTACTTTTTAAAAATAGTTTGAGTGCAACGTAAACAGAAGGTGGTCTTTCATGATAATTTTTTACTGAGCCCAAAGCAAAACGCCAAAAATCTTCCCTCATGACCTCAGTTTGCATTTTCATTAGCTCACAACTTGGTTTTTGAAAAAAAAAAAAATAAAAGAAAAATATTCTGATATAATAACGTATTTTACTTTCAAAATTATTTGTTTTTTAGCTTTAGGCCACGCTAATAAATTAAGAAAAATATATAAAAAATAACTTAAATTGAAACGTTTAAAAGTGACTGCAACCTGTCATTTATACTGCGAGAAATATTAAAAAAATATCAATTGTATACATAAACTGAATATAGTAAAACTCTTTATAAACAAATTTAAGATCAACGTATTATTAAAGACACAAGCCCCTTACATTGTTGTTTTTCATATAAACGATAATGCTGTTCACGGTAATGTAGTGAATATAAATTTGCTATTATAACAGTTCCATGGTAACATAGTATCGCGGTGTATAACAATGCTGTTGTAGAATAAATGTGTGTTTTTATATCGCTTATTTTAAAACATTACTCACATACATTTTATACGTATGTATGGATATGTATCTTAAAATGGCATAATAGGCAGACATAAAAATACCAGCACAGGGAAGCTCGTCTCATAAATTGTTCCTTTTTGTAACTTATGTTTTTCTATTGTCTTCTAACGACATGATGAATAAATTCCGATTTTAATTTATCAATCATTTTCGTTTTTAACAGTTGAAGCTGGGAAAGTGTAGATGGCAATACAACTTCGAATCTAATAGTGGTTCCTTCCTCAAAAATGAATGAAATTTTGAATCAGTCTCATAAGGAACATAGCGGAGGACATCTTAGCGTGGCAAAGACAGTAGAAAAATGAAAACAGCGTTATTATTGGGTGGGATGCAAGTAAGCTGCCGCCGGATGAATAGCAAACAATGCAGTCAGAAAAATGCAGTCAGAACAAGTCAGAATCATTTACAGCAATACAAAAAAAAAAAAAAAAAAAAAAAAAAATGAAAGTTTCAAAGTACTCAATGAATCAAGACATACACGACTAGAGATAGCCCGTGATAGGTTTAAAGCCAGGTATGATCGAGCAGCAAATGCTAAGGGCTTCCATGAGGGACAACTGGTTCCACTGGCCCACAGCGGAAGAAAGGAGTGTCTCCAAAGCGGCCAACTAACTGGGATGGACCTTAGGTAGTCAAAAGGCTAAACGATGTGGTATATAGAATACAGAAAAACAAACAATATAGAGCGACTGATGAGCTATGGGGAGAAATATAATAAGCCTATTCGGGATGAACAGGCTTAAGTGGGAGGCAGTGTTACGAAAATAAAACCGCTTAAATTTTGTATATTTGGTAGTTATGTGTCACTCTGTCAATGCCGTACTTATTTGCGTACTTGGCAACACTGCCAAATCGACCATCTTTACTTTACATTTGAATTAACGGATATAAAAATAGAAGATGCTTGATATTTCCGGAACCTTCCAAGCTGTAGGCAATTAGGTATATAAAGGGGCTGCTTTCCCTACAGTCTGAGTTAGTTATAGCTTGGATGTCATAGGATAAAGACGTGTTAAAGCGGAAATAAAAGTGTTGTATAAACGAATATTATATGTGTTGCATTAAGACAAACAGTGTAAAAGTTATTGTGTAGTAAAATAAAAACTGTAAAACGAGAAAATAAAGCGGTATTTATTTTATTTTAACGCAATTTAAACGAACTCAAACGTTTTAAAAAGGTTAAAATATAACAATATGTTTGTTTTCTTATTTTGAGAGTACGCTTCATTGATGAAAACGGTCCGAATCCAAACAGAGTAAGTGATTATTGTAATCAAAAAGAAAGTTAAAGTTTTAACTTAAAGTTTTCCGTCTTCAAAAGAATCCGTTCATTAGAAACAGAGGTCAAAGCACTGCGGCTTAAACTCCAAGAGGCAAATGCCGCTATTGACCCTGTACGTTTTTTTGGCACCCACATTAAAAACCGGTCCTTTTCAGGACTACCAAAAAATTTGAAAAAGAGATAACTTTTTTTATTATTAGCGAATTCAAAAAATTGTTTGATAACTTTTCGATAACTCGTAATATGTGTAGTTAAAAGAAGAATTTGAGTAAGCTTAACTCTTTTCCAGAAGTACACAATCTATGCTTAAGGTCTAGCAACTCCATTAAGTTTAGTTAAGATGGAATATGGAATTTAATAATATTATTTCATATGGGTTTAAGGGTTGCTAAACTTCATATTTCATATTTACAATATTAATTTAATTAAACAAAGACAGGTATTGTTTGAATGACATTTTATGGATGCGTTAATGTTATATTTCTTTTTTCTTTACTATTCTTTGTTTACATTTTAATTTTTTATCAGCTGTCTTTGACAAATTCAAACCGCTTCAAAAAGAAAAAAGAAAAAAATTCTGTTGTTCTTGCTATTGTATAAATTGTTGTAGATCTGCATGTACCTTATTGAGTGTGACCTGGCAATCAGCTGTTCATAACCGACCCTATGGGTAATAGTGTATTTGATTGATTAATATACCATAATGCACTAGCCACAACCGTAACCACAGATATCAATTGAATTTTAATTTTCTTCCATAACCATAAACAGCTTATTGCAAGATAACCATCTTTCTGGGTTTTTAATTTTACAACAAATAAACACATCAATAACAGCTTCTTACGCATGGCACCACTTTTCGATGAAAGAAAATGTGCTAAGTCAAGTCTAACTGAATCCCTTTACTAAAGGATTGATCAAATTGCGTATAATGTTAAGGGGGAACAAAATGTTAAAATGTATTTAACTGAAATATGGAATTCAAAATTGCAACAAGTCACGTAAATTACCTTTATTTGCTCATTTTAGCAAGAAATTCTTAAAATTTTTCCTGAAATATCAGCTTTTCCAAATTTTTTAACATTCAAACACATTTTTGCATATATTGAATTAAATTCTATTTTAATACATCTCTATACATATATATAAATAAGTTGTCCTATATTTGTCATTGTATAAGTCAAGAACCACGAAACCGATTTTCAAGCCAATACATTCGTTAGAATGTATTCAAAGTATCATTAAACTGAAGGTTTGTGTTTAACTGGGCGGTGCCACGCCCATAAAGGTAAAGGTTTCTAAATTTGCTTCAAATAACTTTGTATTCAACATAAATCATCACTAAAAGAGTGGTTGGTATTTGATAAATGGGGGTGGCACCTCCCATACAAAGTAAATATTGATTTTTGTATATCTTTGGAACGTTAATAGTGGAAGGTTCTCAATTTGGACTCAGTAACTCCTTAGCTTATTAACAGCATCACTCGATATATGGGCGAAATTGAATATGTGGATGTGGCACTTTACGTTCAACGGTTAGAATGACAGTTTCTGAAGTAGGTCTAAATATCTTGGTAGTCAATACCGATAGTTTTAAAGTGAACGGAATTGGATGAGTGGTCGCGGCATCTCCATACATAGTAATAATAAATTTTTGTATATCTTGAGAACGGTAATAGAAAAAGTTTCTAAAATTAGTTAAGACACATCATCAATTAGCATCTGGGCTATCCAATTTGGCCGTGCACGTTGGAACTCCCATTCTGGAATTATGCTAACACTTAAAGTTTCGTTATCCATCCACATCAGTCAAAAACAAGAGAGATTTGATAAGCGGGAATTGCATAGAGCACACCGGGTTATATATATATATTCTTATCCATATACATACGAGGGCAGATGGACATTGAAGCTACCTAGCGCTAGATGGCAGCACAATCACAAAAACTTTTTCTTTCTTAGAAATTACGATCTATCAAACGTCAGCTGTTAAAATTTTAGCCAAATTAATCGATTAGTTTATTTGTTGTAGTCGTTTGAAGTAAGCAACTTTTGTGTTTCTTGGAAAATGGAAAAAAGTGAATTTCGTGTAGTGATTAAACACTTTTATTTGAAAGGCAAAACAGCGAAAGAGACAAAAGAAAAGCTTGATAAACATTACGGCGAATCTGCTCCGTCAGATTATATGGTAAAATATTGGATTGCTGAATTAAAACGTGGCCGAACACCCACTGCAACAATACCATCAACAGGAAGGCCAAAAGAGGTGGTTACTGAAGATAATATCAAGAAAATCCTCGATATCGTTATGAATGATCGCCGGGTCAAAATACGTGAGATTGCTGAAATGGTAAACATATCATATGAACGTGTGTTTAATTTTTTGCATGAACATTTGCATATGAAAAGGCTATAGGCAAGATGGGTGCCGCGTTTGCTCAGTGTTGAACAAAAACGAGTTCGACAGATCACTTCACAGCGGTGTTTGGACATAATGAAGCATAATCCTGCTGATTTTTGGCGTAGATTAATAACTGTTGATGAAACATGGGTCCACCACTACACACCTCAAACCAAAAATCAATCGAAGCAATGCTCCGAAGAAGCAATTGCTCCGAAGAAGGCGAAGACAGCGAAATCAGCTGGCAAGGTTATGGACACTGTGTTTTGGGATGCACACGGAATATTGTTCATCGATTATCTGCAAAAGGGATCCACAGTCACAGGAGAGTATTATCGTGCATTATTGGATGAATCGGTTGATGCAATCAAGGAAAAACGACCACATTTAAACAAGAAAAAAGTGCTCTTTCTTCAAGACAGCGCACCGGTTCACACAGCATTAGATACGATGCTAAAACTACGAGAAACCACTTCGAATTGGTTGATCATCCACCTTATAGTCCAGATTTAGCCCCTAGTGACTTTTTCCTGTTTCCAAACTTGAAAAGATGGCTCACAGGAAAAAGATTCATCTCAAACGAGGAAGTGATTACCGAAACTAATTCGTATTTTGAGGAGTTCTCAAAGTCGTATTATTCAGATGGTATAAGAAAGTTGGAAAATCGTCTTACTAAGTGTATTGAGCTAAAAGGAGACTATGTTGAAAAATGAATGGTTTTTGAAAAAAAAAAATGTTTTTTCCTACTTAGGTAGCTTCAAAATCAATCCGCCCTCGTATGTAAAAATAAATTGTCCTTTTGTGATGGAGGGTTTTTCTATATTAAATGTGTGCATTCCTTTAAATTTTTCTTATAAGAAATTCATTTTATGGATATACAACACAAAGGCTCTCAGCAACGCGGGATGGGTTAACCTAGTACTTTATAAAAATTTTGAATGCATACATATGTATGAACATATTTCTTTAAAAATTTTACAAAAAAAATATTTCTTGCAATTTCGCCTTGTTTCTCTTTCAGTATGCATTTGAATTGTTGTTGCTCCATTATATTATGTATGTACTCGTATATTATAGAAGCAAACTTCTTGCCATTCTAAGTAAATTACTAGTTGCTACTCTATCATTGGTCTCTACAAGCAAAAGTTTCCTCTTGAATGCTATTTTCTTCCTTTTAAATGAATTTTTGATAAATTGCACTTTATTTGTCCGAAAAGGTTCAACAATGCACAACCATCTCGATGACACGATGATGGTTTGTATCATTATTTTTGTTGTTTTTGTTATACGTTGAGAATGTAACAAATACGATAGTGAATCCAAGTAACAATGACAACCAAAATGCAACAAAAAGAGAGCCACAACACCACCCCCATCATTGATTATCTTGCAGCACCAAAAAGTGGCAGTTGATAGCAGAAGTAAAACGTTATTCCTTTAAAAAAATTTATGAGGTACGAAGACATTTTCGTCAGAGGCCAGTTCAGTTATTTAAACAATGGCTCTCAAATTTAATTGAATGTCTTCGTAAGTAAAATGATGTCTCTGCGAATCGCTTCTAAAATAAGTGGCAAGAAGATTGTATATTTTGCCCGTATATATAAGTACTAGAACCCGGCGTGCTTCGTCCCTCCCGTCTTAATTATTATCTTAAGCTAAAATAAGTTATATTGTTACCTTTTTCACCACTTGTCCCCTTCCGAACCAAATCCAAACATTCGAGATGGTCTATAGTTCCTTCCAGAAAGGCACTGTAGAATCTTTCGTTTAACTGCATAAAATCTTCAAACAAACACACATTCATTATATATAAGATACAAAACCATACATATCTATATGTATGTACATAGCTTTTATACAGTGTGCTTTCTGCAGTTACCGCTTTTTGGCTGATGTGGATAGATAACGAAGCTTTAATTGTTGCCCTTCTCCGCATATACAAAGTTCAATATTCAGTATGAATGGAAAGCTGATGACGTGTATGGTCCACGCCTTTGTTTAAACCTAATTTTCTTATGTTATGTCTTACCGTTTTCAAGATATTCAAAAATCAATATTTACTTTGCATGGGGAGGTACCACTCTTACTTGTCCAATTCCGCCCACTTTTTGACTGACGATTTGTATTAACCATGAAGCTATTTGGACCAAATAATGAAATCAATATTTAGTTTATATGGAACGTACCACGCCCTCTTTTTAAATTCGAGCAGTTTTTGACTTATCATTTCTATTGACTTTAAAGTCATTCAGAAGCTTTTGCTTTAGTATATATGGCAGGTACCACGCCCACTTGTCCAATTCCACTCAGTTTTTGACCGTGAAGTCAATGAGACCAAATTCTAAAATTTTAGTTTTAACCGTTTTCAAGATATACTAAAACCAATATTAACTTTGTGTAGAAGGCATCACGCCGGCTTGTCCAATTTCGCCTACTTTTTGACTGATGATTTGTATTTTCCATGAAATCACTTAAAACAAATACTGCAATTTTAGCTTTAACCACTCTCAAGATATAATGAAATCAATATTTAGTTCGTATGGGAGGTACCACGCCCACTTGTCCAACTCCTCCCAGTTTTTGACTGATGATTTGTATTGACTATGAATCTATTTGGGCCAAATTTTGATACTTTTTCTGTTACCACTTTGATAATATAGGAAAATAAATATTTACTTTGTATGGGCGTGGCATCTCCCAGGTGGAATTTTTGAAATTTATATAGCCTATAGTTCCTTCGAGACATACAGAGAAATGCCGCAAAAATTCCAAGAAAATCTGTTCAGCCGTTTAGCTGTCTATAGACTTCAAACAGACAAACAAACCAACCAACAAACAAACATATAAATATACATTCATTTTTATATATAAGATATACATGCGGGGAATAAAGCCTCTATTCGGTTACAATTGAAATTTTATCTAAAGATATGAGTGACAAAGTGAGTGAGTGAATGGAGGAAATGATTGAAGGACTAAATGACTGGTATTGAGACCATGTACTACATATGTATGCGCTCATATGTGGTTTATAGGAAGAACTTTTAACATTCATAGCATACCACTGAATCAGCCATTTCATTCATTTATACGCTACGCTACCCTTAGTGAAAAAGGAGAGAGTATATAATGTTTTAGGTGTTATATGTAACACTTAAGGATTTTATTCCAAATATACATGATATATGTATGTTGTTATTGAATTCAAACGGTTTCTGAATTGAATGACACACATTTTTTCATTATATTTTTCATTCATTAATTTTTACAAACACCCATAGGATAATGAGTTCCATCAATATTTCTAGAGCGTGTTGCAATGTTAATATTTATAGGGAGGTTATATTTGGTGCAAGTTTGGTATAAATATACTAATTCCCATAACATTCCATGAAGGAACATGGATATTTTTCTCAGTCAAAGAGCTGCGACCGATTCTATTTCTTGGATCATTGAAAGGGATCTACAGTTTGACGACGGCTTCGAACGGCAAATACATTAGAGAAGTTTTCAATAGTAGTACTACTCATAACCAGTTACTAGCTAATGTTATGAAGTGATGCTGTTGTTGAAAAACTTTTTCCTTTTTCAGCTGGTCTGGCCTGGAATTGAGCCGAGGACCTTCTGGTTGGTAGGAGGGTGTCTTACCTACTATACCACAGCGGCGGTATAAATATTGTTACGAAAATAAAAATGCCTAAAAAGAAAATACACCACATCAGGGACTATAATGTGTGTGTGTCTATAGGTTTGTGTAAACGTTGATAATGTGTTAGCCTGGTATTACCGTACTGATTTGTGTATTTGATGGCATTGCCGTACCGATTTGTGTATTTAAGGGCATTACAAATTCGACCATCTTTGTGTAACACAATCTCACATGTATAAAATTAACGGGTATAAAATAGAGGATATGAGAGCATTTGAGATATTACCGGAACTTTCCAAACTGTAGGCAATTAGGTATATAAAGAGACTGCTTTGCCCACGTCGACTTAGTTATCGTTTTGCTGTCATAAAATAAAGTCTTGTTAAGACGTAAATAAAAGTGTTGTATAAATGAATATTAAGTTGCTGTATTAAAACAAACTGTATAAAGATAAAGTGGGAAAATAAAAACTGTAAAACAACAACAAAGTGTTGTTCATTTTATTTTGACGCAATATAAAGGACTCGAACGTTTTAAAAAAGGTTGAAACGTAACAATATGATACTTGGCCTTATTCAAGCTGGAGGCAATACTGTATAATGTAATTGGACTAGAGCATTGAAAAAATTACCTGTGTCTTTAACTGTGACTATTCGACTTCAAATAGCCACTAGATCCCGAATTTCTTTAGAGAATTAGGCATTTATCTGCAGTTTTACTTACAGTGGGAACTTAATCAAATCAAATAGCCATAATCACCAACCCCTATTTACCCCATTAACAAATTGTTTTCCTAGCATCAACACAGGCACTGAGTCCCGTCCTGAGGGCTACCTTCATTTAATAAGTCTCTGTAGCGTATATGCTATTGAGTCAACTTTGTCTTATTAGGATTTGCTTTAGATTAGGGATAGTTTGTTGATTCAAAGGCAGTTTCAATTTAAGGTTGTGCTTAAAGATAACTTATAAACATATTTGACCGACTGTAATTCACAACTTGTTTTGTTTTCGTATTTGTTGGCATTGAGGTATGTATAGCATAAATTTCTTTTGACTCTCTTTGTCTATTTCTATGTCATTCTGTTTGTATTAATGATGACTTCACATACATATTTCTTTCTGTGTATGCGTATTCCTGCTCGATGCATTTAGACAAGTAAATGAGAGCATTAAATTTAATTTGCAATTTTCTGCCAAATTCTAGATTCTATCAATGTATTGCCTATGTGTTTGATTGTGTAAGTTATGGGAAATATTGTTGTTGACTTGCTTACATTTATACTACTCGAATTAAGGATAAAGATATACTCTCTCTCTTTCTTTCTCTTTCTCTCTCCCTGTTATATAATTTGTATTTATTGATCAGAAGAGGTTAAGATGATATTCATTGTTTTATAAAAGTGCATGTTGTCTATTTGCCTGTCTTTCTGTAGGAGTATTAGAACTATTGTCAGTTTATTAGTAGTTATCGATGTTGATGTAGTAGTAGCAATGTTAGTGGTTTTGTATTCTGCATTGAATTTGCATTTGATGAAAATTATCGAAAATTTCTCTGCTTTACGAGCAATATTTTGTATATTTATTTTATTGCTGTTGCTACTACTACAATATAAGTAAGTGTGTTAATGTGTGTAAGGATAAACCACATAAAACAGTAATAAAATTAACAATTTCTACAATTAAATACAAAATTTCATTAAGACGAATATTTCAAACTTATTTCATCAATAGTATCTCTGTATATATCGTCATTTAATACTTATTCTTATAAAACTTTCCTGCTTAACTTTCTGTTGAAAATGTCGACATACAAAGTAATCCTTTGTATTTGAAATTGATTAAATATTAATAGAAAATGAACAATTTGGATAGATTTGAATATTTATTGGCAGATGTGAGTGAATCAATGGACGAACTGAGAATATTAAGATGATGAACATTTTGTTTTAATGATGGGCCACAAAATAAAGAGATGATTTTCAAAAATAAAATTTAAAAATTTAAATCCAATCTATTCTATTTGTGAATTGGAAAATAATAAAGATTTTTAACACATTAGTAAGAGCCTCTTAAATGAAAATCTAAACTTATTCTTATGTCTTAATACGAGGTCTGATATTCATATGTTTTACTAAATATCTCTTAAGGATGTATGACATCTCTTCGATTTAACGATTTCAATTAAAAGCAACAAGATTCTATTGAATTTTTTTGGGACATTCTGAAGAAAAAACACAAATAAAATTTGCAACGAAAATCAAAAATCCTGTATTGATTGGGCACTAAGGTGGTAGAGTGGTGAATGGATTGAAAACTGGAGCAGGAATAAACAAACACAACCAAAATTCTACAAGTCAAGTGGGAAAGAAAATTTTCAAAAAAAAAAAAAAAAAACAAACTGTAAAGCATAGTGTGAAAAGTTTTCATTTTCTTTTGATAGTTAATGTAAAAACTTTGTATATCTGAAAACTAAAAAAATTTTATTCGTTTCTCTATAGCGTAAAAACGAAATTTTATTTTTTCTATTTTGTTCTTTCGTTCGTACTTTATTGTTATTGTTTTTGTTGTTGTATTTTTGTATTTGTTAAGATAAGATTACGAAAAGTAGATTGGAAATATAAAAAAGAAAACAAGCATGAATAACGTAAACAGGTAAAAACGACTCTATAATGCCCTATACCATCATTTGAATACAAACAGTTGTATGCCACGGCAATCGTTTTAGCGACAAAGGACTACTCATAGAAAGTTTAATGACTTTTGATTAAAAATTTGAATAATTCAGAGAGAATTTTAATGAAAGATAATATTTAAATGCTATAAAGAGAAACATATCCAAGTTAATGTTAAGCTTAATTGGACTAAAACTGTTTTTTTAGGCTGTTTTTTTTACAACTAAATTCTTTATTCTCAGAGTTGAAGAGATTCATCAGTTAAGCCAAACAATTGTCATGCAAATTTTTTTGGTAGGAAGTGATCAAAAGTCTTGTCCAGTATACTACTTCATACAGTAGGTTCTATTATGTTCCCTTAGAAAGTTTAGCTGGATTCCGACGAAGAAAAGATCGACAAATTTTTTTCGCTCAATTCCGAGTAGGAGTAATCACACTATTCTAAATGACAACAATCTCACATGGAATTAAACTCCTGGAAAAAAAAATGAATCAACGGTTTCTGATGGTACACAGTAGGATCTCTAAGAAGTTAACTCGCAAAAAAGTTAATAAGTTAACTGAATTTCCGCGTCCACGTACCGCTCTAAAAAGTTAATTTATTAAGGAATAAAAGTAAACTTTTCTGAGAGTACGAATTGACATCACCGTTGTCGACTTTGAAAATTGGATCAAGTATTATCAAAGTATTATCTCCCGTACATGGTTTTAAAATATCCGATAATTATACCATCTGGTCAATTATTCTTTAACAACAACAATTCTACGATTGATCAGGTTCATCGATTTACACATACAATAGAAGATGCCTTTGAACAGAGAAAAGTATGCTCAGCTGTATTTTGTTGATGTTGCGCAAGCCTTTGATAGGGTATGACACAAAGGTCTAATTTACAAGTTAAAAACACAGCTGCCTCTACAATATACTCAGTTTTTAGAATCCTATATAGGAGATCGGTATTTTAGAGTTAAACAGAGAAATGACTACTCCGATATGAGAACAATTTGTGCAGGTGTACCACAAGGGGGTACACTCGGTCCTCTCTTGTATCTGTTGTATACGGCAGACATACCAACCTTAGATAACAACAATAAAATGGCAACGTTTGCTGATGATATTTGAATTCTATCAGTCGACGATAACGAAATAGAGTCATGTAGAAAGCAGCAATCATCCATAGTTAAGTTAGCAGAATGGATAAAAAAATGGAAAATTAAATTAAATAAAAGTAAGTCAGTCCATGTTGACTTCACCTATAAATCTATAAAATATAGGCCCATTAGAGTATCAAATTCTACAATTCCATATGCCAACCAAGCTAAATATCTTGGTATGACGGTAGATGCGAAGCTCAAATGGAGAGAACACATCACAATGAAGGTAAAAGAATTGAACCTAAAATATAATAGACTAAAATGGATACTTGGTAGAAGATCTTCGGTTTAAATTGAAAATAAACTTCTTATTATAATCAAATTCTGAAACCAGTATGGGCTTATGGGGTACAAAAATGGGGTTGTGCTGCGATGAACCAAGTTGAGAATATTCAACTTTGTCAAAATGAAATACTAAGGAAAATATTGTATGCGCCCTATTATATCAGGAATAATGATTTACACAAAGATCTTGGTGTCATGAAGGTCACAGAAGTTATAGAACTATTATCATCAAAACACAAAGACAGACTACAGAATCATTTAAACTCGGAGGCTGCCATATTATGCAACGATTGGATCTACACAAGAAGACTGAAAAGACCAAACCACAGGATTTGGTAATTGTTGATTTACAGTGATTTTTTTTTTTTTTGATATAAGACCAGCACCCAGGGCATGGCCCTTACTCATGCAGTGCATTGCGCTGGTACTAGGAAAATAGGTTATTGGAAGGAGGACAGAGGGAGTAGTGTTTATGGACGTTAGATTTAAATATACTCATGGCGTAAGCGGCAGTAAATACTTTCGCTAGAAGATTATTCCACAACCGAACAGTGCGACTAAAGAACGAATTCTCCCTATAATGCGTTGTGCGATTTACTGGACAATCAACTACAAAGGGATGCGCTCTACGAGAAATAGGAGTACTACGTAAGAATATATGATTTTTAGGAATTAATTCCTTAATTTCGTTAGAACACATTCCGTTATAGTACCGCCACATTGCGACGGTGCTCCAATGAATCGATAGAGTTGGCTATCCTACCGTTATTGATGAGCATCTTCGCCCTCTCCTGTACGCGGTCGAGAAGCTCCAAAATAGACTTTGGAGCACCGGCCCATACACGAGAGTTGTATTCCATTTTGGGACGGATATAGGTCTTGTAAATATTAAGGAGAGAAGATGGAGTGAAGTATTTCTTGCACCGTCTCAAAAAACCAAGGCACTTGAATGCTTCTTTCGTCACTTGAAATATGTGATCATTCCAAAAAACGTCACAGTGAATTCTCATGCCCAGAACATCAAGAGCATCTGATTCCTCAATATCCACATTACCCATCGACACAGATGACAGCACACCACCACGCCTGTGTGTTAAAAAACAACATTGAGTCTTACGTGCATTAAAATTGACCCTGTTCGCGCGACCGCACTCGGAGACCTTCACGAGGTCACTTGTGAGTGTGACGTTCATATTCATACTTCTTACCTTTAACGTGGTCTCACAAAAGCCAATGCACTCATTACTAGTGACTGCTTGGTACGGCTTGTAAAGCGGAGACATCATTGGCTCATATTTCTGTGAAAATGAGGATGGCGCAACAATTACGGTCAATGGGGACACCTATGTCACCATGATAACCGATTTTTTGTGCCCGCTATTCATGGTATTGATGTGAACGATGTTTGGTTTCAACAGTTGCACCATAACTTGCCACACATCTCATGCCACAATCGATTTATTGATAGCCGTTTAGTTAACCGGAATGGTGATGTCAGTTGGCCGCCAAGAAGCTCCTATTTGACACCGTTGGACTATGTTTTGTGGTGCGCCATTAAAAACAAGTGTTATGCCGACAAATTGGACATTTGAGCATTTGAAGGCCGACATTCGTGATGCCATTGCCGGGATACGACCCGATGCACTCGAAAAAGTTTTCAAAAGTTGGTCCGATCGAATGTGGTACTGTGAGACCAGCCGCAGCAGCCATATGAATGAAATATTATTTAATTAAAAAAAAAAAATAAATTTGACAAAATTTCAAACCGTTTTTGTTTTATTGTATATTAAATTTATACTTTTAAATGGCCCACCCTCTAGTATCATCATTTTAAAGAAAGCTGAAATTTAGCGAGAATTTTTCCTGCTCCACCTCCACGTTAAAGAATAAATCACTAATGATTCTTGATGATATTGTGTGTTAGGACTTACTAATAAACGGATGTCTGCAAGACATAATTAACTTTTGCCGTAAAAATTTGGGCACCATTTACCATCATGATTTATCATTATCAGATGCACTTACTATTACGTTTGCTACCGGGAACATTTATGTATATATTAAGTGCTTGCGCTCGAAAATAGTTAAGAGTTTCTGACAAAAAAGGTTGCACCGTTTGTTCTTTGCTATAAAACATAGTCAAAAATTAAAAAATATCAACGATTTTTAAAGGCAACATAGTTAGGGATAAGCACAGCTCCCTTTCCTTGTATTGAATTTTTTAGAGAAGGAACACAAAAAAGAGTAAGAATAACCAAGTGCAACATTTTTTTTCAGAAAAGAAAACAGCATAAGATTCCAAACTTTAGTAATGATGAAATTTAAAGGCTCAATTAGAAGTGCCTTAACATAATTCCATAGTTGAAACGCAACTAACCGAACTTATGAGAAACAATGCGTTTGATTAGTGGTGATATACGATAAAAATGTAACCGATCAATTGGAATTTGGTTGTTTCGGCTATGATTACGGTTGTATGTGTTGCCTTAAGTCAATAAAATAAGTTAAGGGTTTGCGAAAAGCCTACTTTTGTATGTTTATAGTTGTACTTTTTCAGAACTTACTTTTGAGAACCGCTTAGAAAAATTAATGATTCGAACAAGTTAATTAACCTTGGAATACATCGGTTAACTTTTTCGAGATTCTACTGTAATTCGTACTAATTGGCTGTGTATTTACTGTGCTGCTGAATGCTTATACATAAGCACAGAAGTTATTGAATTTGAAACTAAGAACTTAAACAGAACAAAAATTTTAGTGCTGCTGCTATTTTAAAGCATGCAATTTAAGCAGTGACTATTTACCGGAAACTATAACATATTCAGAATCAAGTCTGCTACACTAGGAGGGTAAAATACCTGAAAGTTCTCCTCGATTTCGAACTTTCACGAAGACTAAATATTTTGGAAAAAGCTTGGAAAGTCTATGTGGCTTTCTTTATCAAAAATCTCGTCACATTCGCCCGTTTGGCAGTAGGACAATGTAATTGTAGGTTTCTAGACGTGGTAAGAAAGCAATCTGCCATCTTTACTACTAGTGCCCTGTGGACAACATCCACAAGTACGTTATTACGGGTTTCCTGGACCAAAAGGTGACTCTTGTAGCGATCAGGTTAAACTGTTGACTTAAGCGGCCTTTTGGGAATGCTACTGCTATAAACCCTTAGTCCTCGGTACTGATTGATTATATGATTCCCTGCAACTATCTGAACAAGTAGGGACCACTGTAACAGAAAACCAGCTGCTCCTTCAAGTTCCCTGGAAATCTATACCGATGGCTTGAAATTGGAAGGCAAAACGGCCTGTGTATATTGAGAACTAGGATATCAGACACTCTATTGCCTTGTCTTCCAAGCGCAAGTCCTCTTGACCGCACTAGGCTAACATTTCCTGTGTAGAGAAGAGAGCGGTTGAGCTGGCAGAATCTTAATTAAAAACGGATGAAAGAGCCTAACGAAACCTTCACAACTTCAAGTCAAGTTTTGTTAAAAAATAAGTTTTTGGTCGGAATTGGAACAATAAAATTACTTTTCAGATGTACGCCGTTATGTATGGGACCCCACATGTTATAGGCCAGATCTGATCACAAACAATTAAGTACGCCCTTAGGCTTTAAGGAGACATTACGCCAATTTCTTATGAATTATTTAAATAAACTTTGATTTGTACTTTGCTAAAGCATGTTTCATCCGTTTCACAAACAGATTCTGAGTTGATCGCTATACATAGTTTAAGTGTTACAGACCTTAGGTCAAACGTAATTTATTCTTCTTTCCACCTACAGCGGTGTAGGTTATAAAAATGTTGTGTATTTTGTCAAAAGTGTGAAAATCTATAAACATTTTTAAGATTTTTATAAGAAGATTGTTTTGTATGTATGTATAAGCTCCTATACTATAAGTTTGTATGCAGACAGGGTCGTTTATTCAACAAGAATTTCGTTCGTTTCACACTTTCTTACATACATACATACATACATACATACATATATTTTTATTATATAACTCTACTCGTACAAGAATATAATGTACTCGTAAGTATAGAATTTATTTTATAAAAAATGATTTTAATATTTTTCAGTAGCAGTTTTCCATTTTCCTTCGTTTTTCTTTACTATTTTCCATTTATTTTTCATTTTAAAAATTATTTTTAAAAAACTCATATACACTCCTATTACACGAAAAATATTTTGTGATTTTTATCTGTGAAAAAAATTTGAATGCAAATCAAGAGTCTTTAAGTATTACGACAGACTATATTTCTTTTAAACCAAAATGATTTTATGATTTATACTCCTTTATGGGATAACAAATGATGACTTCTATTTCGAAAAATCCATGCAAATCTATTTATTATTTATTTTTATTTGTTTGTAGGTTTGTTTGATTATTATTCATTCATTATTTGTTGGTAAACGAGTTGACAAAATATTTCAAAAAAATATTAATATTTTGCCATGGAGATCCCCTCTAACAGTTGTGCATAAAAATTAAAAAAACCTAATTTGAGTTTTTTGTGCTCCATATATTAAGACCTAAGCTTCTTTTATTTCGTTTATTCTCTCAAAACAACAAGATTTATCAAAATCCTTAAAATAGTGCTCGTTTCGAATGTTGGATAAAAATCTACTACTAAACAGTCGTTATTAATTGCTGGAGCTGTAAAGAAAGTTTGTTATTTTGAACAGTCGGGTATATTTTCTTTAGATTTGTATCTCCTATGCTTCTTTTTGGCTTATTTACGATACTTTCGAAAGCTAAGTTATCATTAACGAGTCTTAAATATGCAATCCACCTACTTATAGGTTTTTTGACTTGTTAGAGATCTTTTTGTATAGGACACTAGCTTTATGCAATCACATATGTGCCTTTTTTATCGATAATTTTTTGCTATTTTTGACGTAAAGCTATTATTTCGTGAGTGTAGAATTTCTGGGTTTTTTGAGCGATCATATTATGCGCTTTGCAGGCCTCTACGGAATTCGGGCTATGTGGTAGTTAAATCAGAACTTCCAGCCAGGGTTCTCAGTTTCTGTCGGGTGTGGTCGTTTATATTGAATTGCTTGCTTAATTGTTGACAACAGAGATCAGAATCAGAAGCTCATAATGAACAATCTTTCTCCAATCCCACCCGACATACAGTATTATCTCTCCTGGTATTAGATGAAGAAGAGGAGGGCTTCTAGGAGCTTCTTAATGATTTTCGAAGGAGGCCTGAACAAGGCTCTGGATTATGGACATTCTGCCGCTTTGAGGAGACTGGACTGGAGTGCGCATTCGATGACCCCTGTTGGTTCTACGGACTACAGGGTCAGGGAATGCGACTTAAGCATGTGGCTTTCGGCAGTTTTTCCGGAGGGAGAGTCTTGGCAGGATGTTGACAGATTTCTGAATGGCCATGCCATCCTTACAGATGGATTTAAGATCGAGGAGAGCACTGGTGTGGGGGTCTACTGTGTGGACAGTGACATTAAACTGTCCTTTAGACTCCAGGATGAAGTGCAACGTTTTTCAGGCTGAGATCTTCGCTGTCCTTAGAGCAGCTGAGCGTTTTCGCGACTTGGCTTGCTGAGGGAGATGGTGTGGTCTTTTACATGGACAGTCAGGCGGCTATCAGGGCGCTGACTGGTCGCCTCAAGGCATGTTGCATTGTGCAGGAGTACTCTTACGTCGCTCCTGGATGTGTGCAGTGTACAACTGTGCTGGGTTCTGAGGCACACTGGCGTGCGGAGAAATAAGATTGCAGATAAACTGGCAAGAGGGGCCGCGACCAAGGGCATAGAACTGGCGGATGCGTCTGTGAGACCGCAGCTTGGTTTCTTTGGGAGTTTAATAGATAGGAGCAGAGAAGACTGTTTGATCTCCAGTCTGCTTTGGCTGCGACTTGACCGCTCTAAGAAGGAATGGGTCCTCAATCTGAGGACGGCATTTCTTGGGATTCTGATAGGTTTTGTAGTCACCAGCCCAGTCGGGCATTGCGCTCTGAAAGCAAGGACGGGGATTGGGAAGCAGGGGGAGCCAATGACTGTGGAACATATCCTTTGTCATTGCTCTTTATGGACGCATTCTCAAGTTGATGTCCTGGGTGATATTCCGTCGGCTAGGATATGCGCTCTGGAGGGTTTTCTGTCAGATCTAAGCTGGCTCTTTAGCTGATGCCTGGTTCTTTTTTGGGCGTCTGTTTTCCTATATATACTTTTTAATTCTTCTTTTCTTTCTCTTTTTCGCCCTCCATCCTTCCTTTCTCTCTTCTTTACTTTCTCTTCCTTATTCCTATTTCTTTTGAGGGAAAGGTCTTTCCACAATGGGCCACTGTGATCTCTGAGTGGGGCACTTCGGTACCTACCTACCATCGTAAGAGTGGTTCATATTTAATCCAATCTGTAAAACAAAATTTGACACAAATCCTTTGTCAATTACAAATAAAAAAACTTGGCTTCTTACGCTTCATATTACCTAAGTCTCGAGTTGTGCTAATATTGGTCTATAATTGAGACAACCTGTTTTACACATTTTTGCTCAAAAATTTATAAAACCTAACATAAGTTTAGATATATAGGTAGCTCCGATTAAAGCGTTGCATTATGATATTTGGCTCAAGTAATTCTTAATCTCGATAGAGATCAAGAAAAAATATTTGGCAACCGACATCTCAAGCTATTTTAAGTGCTATTTATCTGATCATGACTGTTGAAATTGTAGTTGTGTTGTGACATTTTTCCTATTAAATATTTCGTTATATTTTTTGTTTAACAAATTGTTTTACTTATGTTGGCATTCTAAAGTTGATTCTTTTCCCGGGATATAATTATTACTTGATTTTTAATAATATGGGTGGCGATTTGGATTATAATATATGTTTGCATCTCCATTTGTTTTAATTTTTTGCTTTTATTTTATACATAAAATGGTCTGTCTGTCTAGCTGCTAGTATGTAGTAGTGAAAAGTAATTTTGGTTGGTTTTATAGAATAAATTAAACTGGTGCGGCAAAGTTCATGTTCTTGCATAATTTCGTTTGGTTATTTGAAAGACATAAACTTCTTATAAAGCCGGAACGAAGTTTTGTTAAATATTTGCTGGAATATGCCGCACACCACCCGGCACGACATAAGAAAGGGTGTATGCGTTATGCAACAAAATACTTTTATGGTGACAAGAAAAACGTGTAGCGTTTGCAAAATTATATGCTTAAGCGGAAATCCGCTGAAATTTGTACATTAATTTGTTTTCTCTGCGTACCCGCAAATTCTCCAAAGTCAGTAAAGCGAAATGTGATTGCACAGGACGAAGGACCAAAACGATAAAACTTTCAACATACGTATGCACATACACACACACACACACACACACACACTAAGCAGCCAGTATTCATTTTATAAGGAATTCACAGGAAAAAGAACAACAACAAATAGATTTACATTGAAATCGAGTTTGTATTCCGACAAACCAATAACACACCCAACGAAAAGTTATATCCTGTTGCAATGGTGTAGGAGTTAACATAAGAGGGAGCGGGTGGTTAGTGACATTGATAACAGAGGACGCATTATTGGCTACGCAATATGCTAGAGCGTACAATGTATTAGATAGTGTTACTGTGACTCTAACACTGAAACATATACACTCACAGCCCATGTTCCGAATACTGCATGCACTGTTAATCCCGAAACACAAATTTTAACTGATAAAAAAAAACAAAATTGGAAAAAAGAATTAGCAAAACGTAATGGATTGTAATAGATTATGTGAGCATTACGCTCCTAGTTTTAGCCTAAGTTCCAATGACAAACAATACGAGTAAAATAGATAAACTTTGTTAGCTTTAAAGTGGTTTCTCATACCAGATTAAAATAAATAATTAAATCCGTATATAAAACATAATTGTCATATTCGTCGTTACCGAATGAAGGCTATTTCATAATAGAAACTAATTTTCTTAAACAAACACTTTAAGTTTTAGTTCTCATGGTTGGTAATCAATTTAGTGGTTTTATTGTGTAGCATCGAAAAGTTATATTGAGTGCAGTCATATTTAGGAGAGAAGAGGAGAAAATGTCATCAGCAAGATTCGTAGTGAATTGTTAATAAAGACTGATATCGTGTAATACTTTAATTTAAGTATTTAATTTGCCATTAACACAAATTTCGTATCTGGATAACTATGATGTATATATTGGGTATACAAGTTAATAATGTCGATATGAACAACATATGGCACATCACATATGGTTTGTGTCAATAATAACAAATATGGTATTTTGGGGGTTAAACATCTGTCATTATAATTTAGTATTCCATAGACGCCAGACGTGTTTTTTTCTCCGTCATTCCTCTAAGGAGCATATAGGCTTTCCACAAAGCATCTATTGCTTTATTTCAGTTTCTTTAATCAATCTGATATTCTCAAGCTAAGTAGATGATTAATCCGCTATAGCTTCCACCATATGCTTTTTTTCGTAGTGGTGAAGATCCTTGCTAATTGGTGTTGATCTTTACTTTATTATTGCAATTTTTTCCCAGTAGACGGCGTGTTTCTCCTGATCATTCGTCTGATATTTGTCATCATCGCCAGAGGTATGCGGGAAGGTGGTAAGGGAGACTTTTTCTTTATTTTTATTAATTTTTTCAGATGTATTTGTCTGGAGGGAAGTTGAAGTCTCTTTATTATTAAGCATTCGAAACCACAAGGAGAGGCCTGTTCAGCCGAAAAAGTTTGAAAATGGGTAATTTGAAGCTTTGCTCGACAAGGATTGTTGTCAAACGGTAATAGAACTTATCATTGAGAGTCATACAGCAAGCCATTTCCCTACGCTTGAGAGCATTGCGATTCATTTAAAATCAAGGAAATTGGGTTCCATATGAATTGAAACCGAGAGACGTTGAAAGATGATTTTGCATGTCGGAAATGACGCCGAAGTCGAATATCCATTACGCCAAGGTAATGCTCTGTATTTGGTGGGATCAGAAGGGTGTATTGTATTATGAGCTGTTGAAATCGGGTCAGACTATCACAGGGGATTTACCGACCTTTACCGAATACAATTTATTCGTTTGAAGAGAATATTCGACCAGACACGAAACCATAATCTTTCACCATTACAATGCTCGGCCATATGTTGCAAGACCGAACAAAAACTATTTGGAAAACAGTGAATGGGAAGTTTTGGTTGACCCACCTTATAGCCCAGACCTTGCCCCTTCTGACTGCCATTTGTTCGATCGATGCAGAATGCCCTTACCGCAGCACGCCTCACGTCAGCACAGGGTACCAGAAATGGGCTTGATTCATTCTTAGCCTCATAGCCGGAGCAGTTCTTTTGGCGCGAAATCCATATGCTATCAGAAAAATGGGAAAAAGTAGTGGCTAACGATGGACAATACTTTGAATAATGTATCAACTTATTTTGTTACTAAAAATAAAAAACTACTGAATATTTTCTCAAATTTCTTTTTTATTTGAAAGTACAATTCTTTCGGTTAATAATGGAAAATAATTTCATTCAAATGGCTGCCTTGGTTGGCCATGCAGTAGCCTACACGTTCGGTCCAATTTTTAAGCACATTATCGATTGTGTGCAGCTGTATTTCACCTATGGCTTCACGAATATTGTCCTTTAAAGCGTAAATTGTCTCTGGCTTGTTGGCGTAACACTTATCTTTGACGGCACCCCACAAATAATAGTCCAACGGTGTCAAATCGCAGCTCCGAGGTGGCTAAACGACATCAGCTCTGCGGCTGATAATGCGATCTTCAAAAACAGGGCGCAAAACATCGAGTGTAGCTTCGGCTGTGTGGCACATAGCGCCGTCCTGTTGAAACCAAATGTTGCTAATATCCTCCTCTTTCATTTTTGTGAACAAAAATTCGTTCAACATGGCCCGATAACGATCGCCATTGACTGTAACGGCCACTCCTTGCTCATTTTCGACGAAAAATGGCCCAATTATGCCTCTGGACTAAAATCCCCTCCAAACAGTGACTCGTCTAGGGTGTATCGGCTTTTCAATGTATGCGTGCGGGTTTTCTGTGCCCAAAATGCCACAATTTTGCTTGTTTACATACCCGCCAAGATCAAA
This sequence comes from Wohlfahrtia magnifica, assembly GCA_023159175.1. Classification (NCBI taxonomy): domain Eukaryota; kingdom Metazoa; phylum Arthropoda; class Insecta; order Diptera; family Sarcophagidae; genus Wohlfahrtia; species Wohlfahrtia magnifica. The sequence continues at coordinate 128,112 of JAKWBJ010000227.1, read as the reverse complement.
ATAAGCTTCATCTGAAAAGATGATTTTTTTTTGGCAAAATCGGCATCTTCTGTAAGTCGATCGATCAAAGTAATGTCGCAATATTTCCCAGCGTTGTTCAAGCGTATACACAACCATATTCGTTCAGCGGAAGGATAAAACTAATTATCTGTCAAATCAGACATAAGCTAAGTGTTACCATTCACGAAACAAGCACTAGTTGAAAAAAAAAAACGTTAGATGGCGGACCCTTTATAATAAATGCATTTTTCAAGCAAAAAAATCGCCATTATTAACTTGTATACCCAATATTTGACATATTTTATATTTGCACAAGAATGCTTTTTATTTTTCAACTTAGTCTTTGAGCTCGATGCACTCTAATAATAGAGATTTCTTGATGTAATGACCGATACATTGGAACTATAACTTTTAGTCCAAAAAAACTAAGTTTTATTGAAATTACTTGCAAGTAAATATCTATTTAATTTCTGCACTTTATTTTACTCTTTTATGCAGTCAATGTACTGCATATTCCCCAGGAGGTACTTGTTGGTTCATAGACCTTTAAATGAATTTCGATAATAATAATTATTTTTTTTATTATTGTTGTAATTTCTAATTTTGGCATCATTTTTTCGAAATTAATACTAATCCTGCGCTATAAATAATGTTCACCAGCAAAAAACATACAAATTAAGAACGCAAAGAATAAAAGGAATAAATGAAAATTTTCTAGAAATTATTTCTTTCAAGACGCCCAAATGTCTGTGATAAATAATTTTATGCTAAATTGTTTCGTATTTCTTTTCAAATTCTTCTATTCTATTTCACTCACATCAGCTTAGCCAAACAACAGTTGAGCTTGTACGTATGTATGTATATATGTTGTATTGTATGGAATTTGGCCCATACACTCGTATTTCTTGTTTAGTTTTTTGATACAAGAAATGTTTGCAGTTGAAATTTTTCGTTTCTCTCAGCCAATATGGAGTCTGCTGTTATGGTTTAAAATGTTAGAAATCATGTGGATAATTTTTCTTTCTCTGTGTATACAAAATGTCTCTATGGAAACTCATTTAAAATAAAAGATATATAACTTTAAATTGGCATATAGTTGTACAAATTAAAAAAATAAGAAAATCTATACCGAGAAAAAAAAATTCATTAAAAAAATAAGTTATAAATATGTATGTATGTACGAGTATATGCGTGTATTATGTATATGCACTTTTAAGATATGACTGAAAAGTATCTATTCTTTAATCAAGAAATATGTACAATAATAAGTGAAACGATGTGTTAAGTCTCCTTACAGAATCATTTGCAGTGCATGTAGCACTGCCTACTTAAGATCTTAGCTAGAATGCTGTTATACTTTATACACACAAGGTAAGGTAACAATTTGCTTTGAGATTATTACTGCGTCTTAAATGTGACTTAAATCGATTCTCCAACTAACTTTTCTGAAATGCTAACTATGCAAACTCAAGGTGCTGTTTACAGTCTACAGACTTAATTTCTGGGATCAGTAGAATCCTAAATGGTTGGTTTTACATTGTTTTTTTTTTCTCCGTCACTGCTCTAGGGAGCATATTAGCTTTTCACATAAGAATTCATTGCTTTAATTCAGTTTCTTTAATCAATTTGATTTTTCAAGCAAAGTAGATGATTAATCCACTGTAGCTTTCTCCATATGATTTTGCGTAGTGGTGAAGATCCTTGCTAATTGGTGGTGAGCTTTACTTTAGAATTGTAATTTATTTTTCCCAGTAGGTGGCGTGTTTTCCTGATCATGCGTCTGATGTTTGTCATTATCGCGGGAAGGTCAGGGGGGCTAATTCTTTATTTTTTAAATGGAGTTGTCTGGAGGGAAGTTGAAGCCTCTTTATTAAACATTCGAAATGACAATTACATTTTTCTTCGTCATGTCTTCTGCTGTGGCTCGAACCTGGGTCGTTTGTGTTGTTATGCGTGCGCTCCAACCATTACAGCACCGCAACCCCAAATATTGCTTTTACTATCTGATTTACGGCCAATCGATTTTATCGAAGCTACCTTTTTTACTACAGACGTGATCGAACGATTTCGATCGTAATTTTGACATTTAAATTATTCGAAACGAGAAGCTTTTACGATCACGAGTAAGACGCTTTAGCGCCTGTGAGCTGAGATTTCAATCACAATCCAAAATGTTTTAAAAAATCTACCGAAATAGGCACCAATCTACCAAAATTTAAAAACCATTAAAAAAACAGATGTACTGTGAGCTGCAAAATAAGGTGTTTACCCTCATTCCTACATTTTCGTTGTAATTTTAGCCTTCTAAAATAAGATATATTTCAATGTATTCTGCACTGCACTTAAGACAAAATTTAAAAAATAAAAACTTCCTCGTAATAACTAAAGTTAGCCAACAAAAACGGAAGGTACTCTATACTTTAGGCGTCAAAAATGTGTACAGAGTACAGCTGCACTAATTTCACATTTACGTTTTTAGAAAACAACTAGGATTGTTAGCTATTAAAAAGTTTTAATTATATATCGGGTCCGCCAACTAACGTTTTTTTTTCAACTAGTGCTTATTTCGTGAATGGTAACACTTAGCTTATGTCTGATTTGACAGATAATTAGTTTTATCCTTCCGCTGAACAAATATGGTTGTGTATACGCTTGAACAACGCTGGGAAATATTGCGACATTACTTTGAAAATCATGGTAATGTTGCAGAAAGTGTGCGATGTGTTCAGATGAAGCTCATTTTGATCTTTCATTGGCACTGTTCGTACATTTTGTCAGACACCTATCTACAAGAAACCATTTTAGAAGTACCTTTAATCCAATAGTCTCATTATCAAGAGTCGAGAAAAAATACAATTACGCGATAGAAGTGATAGTCCGTTCTGATTTTAAAGGCGATACTACGACAAGCATTAAGTTCTGTTCAGACGATTGTCAGAACTGACAATTTTCTACAACGACAAAACAATGGACTACAACGTATGTATATTGTCACTTCACATGGTTGCAAGATATTTGTCAGAAAATCTGGCAATCGCATTGAACATATGCCTTTTATAACAATGATGTCGTTGTCAGATATTAAAAATTCGGTCATCTGAGAATCCAACAATGATCAATGACAATGCTTTATCTGACAAAGTTGAAAGACAAAAATTGTAAGTTCACATGGTTGTTACACAATTTCTGATAATCGTCTAAACAGAGTTTTAATATGTAAACAAGCAAAATTGTCGCATTTGGGGCACAGAAAACCCGCACGCATACATTGAAAAGCCGATACACCCTAGACGAGTCACTGTTTGTTGCGGATTTTGGTCCAGAGGCATAATTGGGCCATTTTTCTTCGAAAATGAGCAAGGAGTGGCCGTTACAGTCAATGGCGATCGTTATCGGGCCATGTTGAACGAATTTTTGTTCACAAAAATGGAAGAGGAGGATATTAGCAACATTTGGTTTCAACAGGACGGCGCTACGTAGTCACAGCCGAAGCTACACTCGATGTTTTGCGCCCTGTTTTTGAAGATCGCATTATCAGCCTCAGAGCTGATGTCGTTTGGCCACCTCGGAGCTGCGATTTGACACCGTTGGACTATTATTTGTTGGGTGCCGACAAAGATAAGTGTTACGCCAACAAGCCAGAGAAAATTGACGCTTTAAAGGACAATATTTGTGAAGCCAATGGTGAAATACAGCTGCACACAATCGATAATGTGCTTAAAAATTGGACCGATCGTGTAGGCTACCGCATGGCCAGCCGAGGCAGCCATTTGAATGAAATTATTTTCCTTTATTAACCGGAAGGATTGTACTTTCAAATAAAAAAAGAAATTTGAGAAAATATTCAGTAGTTTTTTTTATAGCATTTTCAAAAAAAAATTTTATTTGGCGGACCCTTTAGTGATTTCGCAAAATTCAAACTCCTGCAAAAATCTACCAAAATTCTAGGATGGTAGACTGCATCCTACCAAACGAATAATATTGTACCAATTTTGGTAGAATTCTACCAAAAGTGGCAACACTAATCAAAATTGTATTAACAATTGAACCGATCAGCCTGATTAAAAAGAGCACTTATATCGCAAACACAGATATTCACACAAAACTTCGATAATCCCAATAAAATTCAGAGAAAGTAACCATAATAATAGCAAATAGAGGTTAAATTAGACTCCGTTAAACCAAAATCACTCTGCTTATTTCAAAAAGTACTTTGTATTACTCTATATTAATAGGTGGAGTGTAACTGGGTAAACTAATTTAATAATATGAATCAAGTAATTACGAAAGTGTACATACTCGTAATGACAATGTCAGACCCGTTCCATTCATATTAAACACTTTATGAGTTCATTTACTGTCCATTTGAGTTTTTGGTTGTTTAATTTATCTCTTTCAATTGAATGCATTCTTTTAATGCCTTTTAACAATATACTTAATATATAAATCTGAAATTATACCGCAGTTTAGTTATTTATATTGTTGTTGTTGCTGTTATTATATAGTATTTCTTTATTATTCATTTGTTCATTCATACGGACTCATTCACTATGGCGACAATGACACAACGACGACAAAGTTTGTGTCTTATTTTCATTATACGAGTATTTTGGCAGCTACTCAAAATCATATAAATTCGAGTATAAAATGAATTCGAATCATACGACAAGTCTTGATAGGATTTCTGCCGCCATTCCAAATACTGTATGTGGTAGTAAGAGATTTAGTGTAAGAATTTTTCCAAGAAAAAGAAAAATAAAAATTATAATCTAAACATTAAATAATTTAAAAACATACAAGTGGTATAGCAGGGATGGAAAAAAGATTTTACAAATGGTACTAACTTTCATGGAAAAGTGTACTTTTTTTTTCAACCCGATTGTACAAAATTTTTCATTTATTCATTTATTTTTTAAATTTTAAATTATACATATGTATGTATGTACATACATACAGTGGTGGAAGAAATAATAACGACACTTTCATTTATTTCAATAACTAGAACAACGTGAAATGATCTGAAGAAACTAAGATTAATTTATTTGGGTCAGTTTGAAAATCGTATGTTCAAACTTCTTTCAATGACAATGCATTCTTTATTAGATTTTTGTAATGATAAATACAAATTTAAGAAAAGTTTGATGTGCCGCTACAATTTCTTCCACCATTGTATGTGTGTGAAAAACTAAACAAAAAGGTACTGGAAGCTTTGTATTGGAGGTACCAAGTCCACTTGCCGAATCCCATTCATATTTGCTGCAAGACTTAGAATATGTGCTCTGTGTCGTCGTGCCAAATTATATTCAAATAGGTATGTATCTTTAATAGAAGCAGAGATAAGGAAACGACCGTCTACAGCGGCATCTGTTGAGAATTTTTAAACTTTTCTTATATTTTCCTAAACCTTCGCGTAGCAATTACGAATAAGATCGCAGAAAGCAATATCCAATTTCGTCCAGCCGTTATCAAATTTTAAGCATGCGAACATTAATCAATCCATCCCAATAATATCGTAGGTAGACACATAGATGACGTTACCAGAATTTTTTCCGTATGATTTGTATTTAGTATAGGGTGTTTTTTATAGAAGTATAGAACTTTAAGTTTCAATAAAACAACGGTGGATAATTCGATTGACATGAATTTTATTTATCCGAAAGATAATCTTGTGGCATTACATTTTAAATATGATTTCTGGCAATGACCGACACGGCTGGCGCGGATGTAGTCTAATCTGGACGTCAAATTTTCGATGACTTTTTCCAATATTCGTGGCCTTATGTCGGCAATAACACACGCGAATGTTGTTTTCCAAATGGTCAAGCGTTTGTGGCTTTACCGCATAGACCAATGACTTTACATAGCCCCACAAAAAGTAGTCTAGCGGAGTTAAATCACAAGATCTTGTAGGCCAATTCACAGGTCCAAAATGTGAAATAATAAATCTATTGTGGCACGAGCTGTGTGACATGTTGCGCCGTCATGTTGAAACCACATCTCCTGGACATCATGGTTATTCAATTTAGGAATGAAAAAGTTAGTAATCATGGCTCTATACCGATCACCATTGACTGTAACGTTCTGGCCGCCATGGTTTTTGAAAAAGTGCGGACCACTGATTCCACCAGTCCATAAAGCGCACCAAACAGTCAGTTTTTCTGGATGTAACAGTGTTTCCACATACACTTGAGGACTACCTTCACTCCAAATGCGGCAGTTTTGCTTGTTGCCGTAGCCATTCAACCAGAAGTGCGCTTTATCGCTAAACAAAATTCGCTTATGAAAATTGAAAATTGAAAAAAAATTCACTTATGAAAAATGAATGAAAAATTGCACTATTTGCAAGCGTTGTTCAGGCGTGGGTCTATTCATGATGAATTTCCAAACAAAACTGAGAATAAGTCACTTCACAGCTGTTAAATCGGTGGCCATCAAGTAATGCCAACATAAAGTTCTATACCTCTATAAAAAACACGCTTTACTAACCGTCAAACGATACGTGTATAAATTTGACAGCAATGTGAGAGAATAAAGAAATGCGAATAGAAGAGAATTAGCTATATTAGAAAATTGTGGGATTTGGAGTGTGTCTTGTGTACATTGTTATACATTTATGGATAGATTGTGCGAAAAAAATGAATATGGACACTTGACATCAAAAAACCAAAAAATGATTTCCGACCCATACATTTTTGATCAGCTAAAGTGATAAAACTGATTGAGAACCCCCGACAATGCGCTTATTCAGCCAAATAAACTGAGAAAATCGAAAAAAAAAACATAATTTTAGAAGAGAATTAGCTATATTAGAAAATTGTGGGATTTGGAGTGTGTCTTGGGTACATTGACGAAAAATACATGAAAAAATTTGAAAAGAAATATACGATTTTTATACATTTATGGATGGATTGTGCGAAAAAAATAACTATGAACACTTGGCATCATGGTTCTTACGCCATTTTTAGTGGAAAAAATTGAAACAAAAAATGATTTTCCAAACATACATTTTTGATCAACTAAAGAGACAAAACTGACTGAGAACCCCTGGCAATGCATTTATTCAGCCAAATGTGCTGAGAAAATCGAAAAAAAACATCATTTCAAAAGAGAATTAGCTATATTAGAAGATTGTGGGACTTGGAGTGTGTCTTGGGCACGTTGACGAAATGTACATGAAAAGAAGTGGAAAAAAAATATATGATTTTTATACATTTATGGATAGATTGTGCGAAAAAAATGACTATGAACACTTGACATCATGGTTCTAGCATTTTTATAGCATTTTGTGTGAAGTAACTTTTGTTATTGAAAAAATGTAAAAAATTGAACTTCAAGCTTTGATAAAGCAATGTTTTTTGATGAAAAAATCCGAATTCTGATTCATCGTGACAAATGGTAGAAAAGTGGTTTGCTGATCGTACCAGCACAAATGGCGCAGAGTGCAGTGGACGCTCAAATGAAGCTGTTATTCCAGAAAACATTAAAAAAATCCACAAATTGGTTATGAACGAAGTCAAATTGCAGGTGCACGAGCTAGCTGACATGGTAAAGATATCAGATGGTAATGTTTTTATCATTTTACACGAACATTTGAGTGTGCGAAAGCTCTGTTCAAAGTGGGTGCTGCGTGAGCTCACAAGTCTTGCCGCAAAACGATGAAAACTATGGCAAAATTGAATGAATTATACTTCGAATTGCTTACCCGTCCACCGTATTCTCCAGATTTAGCCCCCAACGACTTTATCCTGTTTTCAGGTCTCAGGAGAATGCTGCTGGAAAGAAATTGAAGCCCAATGATGAAGTTATCGCTGAAACTGAGGCATATTTTGACAAGAATGAGAAATCGTACTATAAAAGTAGTATCGAAAAGTTGGAAAATCGCTATACTCGCTGTATCGCCCTCGAAGGCAACTATGTTGAATAATAAAATCGATTTTTGTTAAAATTTTGTTTTTTTCTTACTTATCCTACGGACTTATGGAGTAACCTGCTATACAGATTAATATTTTATTTCAAAAACCAAGAGATCTAAATCTAAAGTAATCATTTATGATCCACTTCTTATTTACTTACTCTTTTCAAATTTGTTGTAGCACGAATTAGATGACTTCAGCAAATCCTTCTTTTGGATTAAATTGTCGAAATAGTCTCTTCCTCTCTATGGCTTTTATTATATTTTGATACGAATGTGGAAATTTTAAAAAGTGCTAAATTAGTCATTGGTGTACTATTGTACTTTAGACTTGCAAATAGTGTTAAGAAAAAAATATAATTGTACCAACTTTCGCATCCCTGTTGATTAGATAATAGTCAGTACATAGATAAACAATCAGTTATTGTAGATAAAGATTATGACGAAAATTATTTATTTAGTTTGTGTGCTAAAAATAATTCTTGAATGCTGCATAGCATACATTTATGTATGTATGTATATGTATGTATATGTTTGTATAAAGGATATAAAATATTTTACAACAACACTCCTTTTCTTTCCTAAATTTGAAAGAAAAATATGATATTAATGATGATGTTAAATTTATTGTAAAGCCTTTGACGATATTTATGATAAACTGAAACTGTTTAAGTGAAAAAGGATTTTGCAGTCATCTGTGAAATTTATAAATAAGGATAATTATTATATTAAAACCCATTGTGAATACTATGAATAATATTATTTTCAAACTTAATTTAAGCTTTCAATACATATGTGTCAAGAAGTTCTCCATTTTAATTTAACTTTTTGTAGAATTTTGATTTAAGCCAGATTACCGCAAACAGCAGCTCTTCAGCCGGACAATGATTTAAACAAATACAAATATACAGTCACTCACATTTAAAGTCGGGCAGGCACATGAGTTAAACTTCTAGCAACAATATTAATGTTTGGGTACAAGCAAATTTATCCATTTTTTTTATTTTATTACAAAAACTCTAAGAAATAAGAACAACAAAAACAATTTACTTCAAATTCTTTTATAAAATTAATATTAAGGCTAAACTTAAATAAGGCCACTTTTCAGTCTCACATTTAAAGTCGGGCACCGCACTAAAAATCAACAATGACTGAGCACAATGACAAGTTAGTACTTTGTTGCGCCACCCTTTTAATTTTTAATAGCTTGTAGCCGACTCGGCATTGATTCTACTAGTTTTTTGCAAACATCAGGGCTTATGTTATTCCACTCTTCCTGCAGAGAAATTTTCAAGCTTTGAATTAATGAACACTGCCTGTTATGCATCCTACGACCTAATTCGTCCCACATATGTTCAGTGACATTGAGGTCGGGACTTTGTGCAGGGGTTTTGATAACCTTAGGACAGTTATAGAGCAACCAATTCTTAACATCATATGCCGAATGCTTTGGATCATTGTCCTGGTATAATTGGAAACTACTTTCAATGCCGAGTTTTCTTACACTTTCTTTTAAATGTTTTTTCAAAATTGACAAGTAGACCACCACCATAATCGATCCACCTCCGTGTTAAATTGTTTTTTTTTAAGATTTTTGCCTTCCAGCTCTTTGTTTGGTGTGCGCCACACTTTACCTCTTCCATCACACCCAAACAAATTAAATTTACTTTCGTCAGTAAACAATACCTAAATATTTATAATTAAAACCATGAAATTGATATTTTTTTCATTTCTTATCGTACTCCAAAAATCAAAATCCTTAGCCATATACTGACGAACAAAAACAAGAAGGTCATTTTGGTTTTTTTGCTTATAAGGGGCTTCTTCCGAGCAACTCGGCCATGAAAATCATTTTTTCGAAGAAGTCTTCCTTTGACCATTGCAGTCAATATGGGAGCAGAAATAAAGGCATTTTTTTTCACTTCTCTTAAAACTATGCTCTCATCTTTGGAGGAAAGGTTTTTTAGCCGGTCTCCACCTTGTTTATTTGCAATTAATCAATTTTTCTTGTATCTGGCGATAATATCGTGTATTGTGGATATCCTCCTCTTCCATTTTTGTGAACAAAAATTCGTTCAACATGGCCCGATAACGATCGCCATTGACTGTAACGGCCACTCCTTGCTTATTTTCGAAGAAAAATGGCCCAATTATGCCTCTGGACCAATATCCGCATCAAACAGTGACTCGTCTTGGGTTTATCGGCTTTTCAATGTATGCGTGCGGGTTTTCTGTGCCCCAAATGTGACAATTATGCTTGTTTACATACCCGCCAAGATCAAAATGAGCTTCATCTGAAAAGATGATTTTTCTGGCATAATCGGCATCTTCTGTAAGTCGATCGCAGGCGCAGATGCCCAGAGTTGTTCAAGCGTATACACAACCATATTCGTTCAGCGGAAGGATAAAACTAATTATCTGTCAAATCAGACATGAGCTAAGTGTTACCATTCACGGAATAAGCACTAGTTGAGAAGAAAACGTTAGATGGCGGATCCTTTATATACAAACTAAAATATGTTTGTATGTAAAATATATACGAGTACATATATAGTATACCAAAAATGCAAATTCAAAATATATTGAATTGTTGAAAAAATCTTTTTTTTTTCTATTAACAAGGGCAACATTTTTGTTTTTCAAAGTATATTTTTAAATTTTTAAATTATATTTTCGAATTTTTACTGCATATTTTATGCACATAAAACACTTTTTACGAGCATATTTCTGGTTTCCCTGCTTAAAGCATTATAATTAAAGTGGCTTAGTTGTTGAACCTGTTGATACTTTTTAACAAACGAGTTTAGGTGAACAAATAAGCATCTTTTTGCATAAATAGGTGTTGTAGCGCCTATAGTGTGAAAAAGAGATGTTTCATTGCTAAGCTGCAGTTCTCATATAAGCTAAAGTATGTGGTATACAAGTTAATAATGTCGATTTGGACAACATATTATGTCAATAATAACAAATGTGGTATTTTGGAGGGTAAACATCTGTCATTATAATTCGGTATACGATAGACTGAATTGCTATAACACTGTCGAATTTTTTGCCTAAAAAAGCTGTTTTACGGAAAATCTGATAACCTCCTTTCATTTGAAGAAATCGGCTGCTAAAAGTTATCGATTGTTGGTTGCGCTATTCAAAAGTGGAGATAGATGTACTACGGCTACGTAGCTTTTGCAAATAGCAAGCTATGACGCTTAGAAAATTTAGGGAGAATATCACGAACAACAAACAAAAAATTCAAATCGGAACGGTGGGATCGCTACACGTTGGTTATTCGGGGAACTTTTTGATCAAGATGGTATTTAATACGCTTTTAATAAGTGCCATGTGTTTGTTTCATTTTCAGTTTAATGTTCATATGCATGTGTACGCGTATGTACTTCTAAATTTAATTTATAAATTTTTTTCTTAAAAGTTATTTCATTTTTTTTGTATTCCATATGATGAAAGTTCGAAGCTAATTAATTGAATTAGAAGCCTAAAAACTCAATTGAAAGAAGGAGTAGGCAAAATGACGAGCTGTTTCTTTAAACAAATTTCAATTGCATGTCATACCATACGTCTGTTTTTTATTTCCTCTGGAGAAAATAGAAATTTCCTTAAGACAAACAAATAAATATGGAGATGAGGATGAAGAAGTTGAAGTTGAAAAATAAAAGAAAAAACTAAATTCTGAACAATTAAATTGAAATTGAAAATTTAAATTTTTTGATAAAATGCATCCTGTTTTCTCTGTTGTGGGACTTCTCTACTGGTTCCTTTCATAAAAAGAAAACAGAGACAGGGAGTAAATAAATGAACAATAGACCTCTTGATAGTTTCTTGAATAACTTGTTGTCTGTCTTTTCTTTTGTTTAATTTGCAAGGCTTTTACTTGGCATTTAGTTTTATTTAAATGAGTTATTACTGTTGTTGTTGTTGCAGTTGTTGCAGTTGTTGCTGAGTTGATGCTGTTGTTGACAAATGACATTAATATTTGCATATTGTTTTGTTAACAAATTATTGCAACAATGCCTGTCTAAAATTATACAAAAATACTTGCATTTATTTACATACCCCGTTTCGTTTTGAATGTTCTTTACCGCCCCTTGCCACTTGAGTTTTATTTAAAACATTTTAAATTTCTTCCTACTTCTCCTCTAGCTATTTCTCTTTTGCTTCTTGCTGTTGATGATGTTCATGTTCCGATACTTGGCAACTTGACTCTACAATATGACGAGTAGTACTTATGCTTATGGCTAAAAAATCAAAATGTTTAATAAGGAAGTCTTTGCATCTATTGTCTGTCTGCCTGTTTGTCTGTCTGTTATTTTGATCTCGTAGAATACAATTAAAGCTTTACAGATACATTGAGTGTATTTTCTTATTCTTATTCTCTAATTTCATTTCTTCTCTTTCAAATTTTTTCGTTTGGAGTAAATAAATTCAATTCATTTTAATTGTATGGAATTGTTGGAAAAAAATTCTAAAATTGAAATACAATTGAAAGGGAAGTTTTTGTGTGTTTTCCTCTATATAAGTTTCCCTTTTAGTCTGTTATTTAAATTAATCAACTCGAATTAAGCTCGAAATAAATTGATTATGAAAAAAGTTAATTTTTTTTCTTCTGAACAAATAAATTCATTCAACTTTACATTGCGATATTGTTGAACCCATAAAAAATTAGGAAATTTAAGATTCAAAGATTTGTAAAAATTTCGAAGTGAGTCGGAATTAAAACTGCACGCAGACGGCATTCTACCGGAGATACTCAGGGCTTGTCCGGAAATTCCGTCTTTTTCCCTACCGCACATGCACAGGATAGAACTAGGGTTGTCAGATAGTGCGAAATATCGTGCGAGGCAGACGAGGGCGAACGTAGCGCTGTCCACGTGTCATAGAGCCGTTGGAAAGTCCTGTGGTCTTTATTCTAGGAATGCAAATTTTTAACACGGTGGTTAAGCCCATACTTATGTATGGTGCGATTGTGTAGTGCAGATATCTTGAGAAATCCACATACAGCAGCATCTTTGACAGGGTTCTGAGAAGTGCGGCACTTATGATTACAGGTGCGCTCGGGTCCACTCTTTCGAAGGCCTTGTTTGTATTGGACCTGATGACTAGGCATATTGTGATTACGTCTGCTATAAGATTGAGGATGGCAAGAGCATGATCTGAAAAGGATTATGGACATGCGGCCATCTGGCGGTAAGTGGCTTACTCTCGTACACCCAAACCTTTCCTGGATATACAATGTGCTCTGTGTGCATCTCACCAGAGTCGTTAACTGGAGCCAGTTCTGTTGAGGTATACCCGGACGGGGCGGTGTCTTTATTCCTGCATACAGGGTGAGAGTATCCTTTAAACTGTCGGACCACTGCAGTGTCTTACAGATGGAGGTCTCGGCTATAAAGAGAGCATCGGACTGGTTGATGTACTATATAGTATTTGATGTTGATAGCCGGATCTGTACGGACAGTCAGAGCGCCATTAGGGCGCTCTTCAGTGTTAACTCAACATCGCGACGAGTATGTGAATGCAGGTCATCCCTAAACGAGTTGGCGAGACATTCAGACCTAGAGATTATCTGGGTAAGGGATTACTCTGACACCGGGGGGAACTGTGTGTGCCACTTTCCTCTTGCAGACTTTGGCATACGGTGGAAAAATGAACCCACGTGCTCTGTATCAAGACATATCTGGCTCCTATACGACCAGGTACGTTCGGAGTTTATTATAGGGATGCCGCGACATAGACTACGAATCCTGTTGGCTGTCATCAGTGGGCGCTGGGTGGCTTGTGCGCATGCTAGGATACTAGGTCTACCGTTCAGTGATTGCTGTAGGGGTTATCAGAATGAGGAAGAGACCTAGCTGATGGGAGTATCAGCGGGATTACATCTTTTGTGCATGCGTCTGGTTGCTTCGATTCGGATCTGGATGCGGACATGTAGGTCCGTTTAGAAGCTTCATACTATGAGCATCACAGTGAGATCAATATTGGTGCCAAGTGAGCTGGACCAGTATGTGGCTACCCGTTGTAACTAACTAACTAACTAACTTGCCCGGAAACAGTGGCGAAACTACTCCACCCGGTCTTCGACGCTATTTGACGTGAAAATCAATTGCCTGCTGACTAGTTGAAGGGTATACACCCCAACTACACAACATAATGCACCAACAAAAGTGCCACCGATCACAAATCAGCGACACGGCACCAAAATGCAGTTCGCCAAAACCCAAGAGAAAATTCAAAGAACTGCTCTCTCTCTCCCTGTCCCCTCCTTCACTCTCTCTCCACCTACCTCTCTTCGCCTTTACTCTCACCAGGAAATCCCGTAAGTATGTCACACACATGAACGTAAATAAAATGTCTACAGAAAAACCTCCCTCAGTTCCGCGTACGGCAATCTAACAAGGGAAAAACCCACGCAACGCCCACAAATTTTTCCAACAATTATACAAAATTGACACGTATCAATTTACAAATATTGTCTTGCAATACTCCGTACAAAACGACGTTCCAATCCAGACTGGGTTGTGAGGCAAGGTTGACTACGGATGCTATTTAAATATTTGCCAAACTTCGATGCATTTTGAAATTCTTCTGGCCAAACGCCATCAGTAATACCAACTTGCTCCTTAAGCGTAAAATGCTCCATTGCTAATCACAAATGGGGTTGGATTGGCCATAGCCCCAGAAATCTTCAACATGAGGTTTAGAAAGTGAGGAAAAAGGTGGAATAATCTGGACACTCTTTGAATGTGTTGAAGAGGTTGGCGCAGACTCGATATGATTTAGATGTTTCTCAGAGGCTCAATGCGGCTCAAAGACTTAAGGAATAAATGATGATGAAGAGAAATTGGGGTTTTGACCTAAGAATTCTCAATTTCGTTTCTCTTAAATTAAATGAAATTTAATTGTTTGCATATTTCTTTTTATATTTTCTATTTAAATTCAATGCATCTACTTTAACAATTAAATAAAAGCAAAATTGAATTCTAAAATTTAAAAGAAATCAAATTTAAATTTCTTTGGGTATGAGATCATAGCATGCAAATGACAAATGATTTGTTATACATTTTAACCACCGTCATATGAATAAATTTTATTTCAATAATTTTATTTGTTTTTCAATTCAATATGTTTTTGATTAATAAATAATTCACAATTAAATTGGCAGCTACTAAACAATTTATAACATTTAGTTAAGAGAACAAAAAATTCTATTCAAATATGTGCGTTTCAATAGGAAAATATGCACTATTTTATGCAGTCATATTAATCATTTTATTCCGTTATGTTTTTCATAAAATTAATTGTTATCAAATACAAAAAAAACAAAAAAGGAAATATTTATGTTTTAGTTTAAATACAAATCAACGAATAAAATTAAAAATTTAATGAAAAAAAGAAAACATTTCGTTTTTGTGGCTTTAGAACATACACTGGTGCATATTCCTATAAATGCACTTAATTTTTTTCTGTATTTTTGTTATATCTTTGTTGTTCTCATCTAAAAGCAAAATTTAACTATTTTAGTGAGAGACAACTTAACGGTAATTTTTAAAAGTAAACAATTTTTTTTTCTTATTTTTGTTGTTTGCCTTAATTATGCGATCAAATGTTCTTGGTGCTATTTTAAGTGGAAGATTCGTATAAGCGCACACTCGAAATTTGTTTTTAAAAAAGTGACCAAAAATAAAATATTATCAATTTTATTATTTTTTTTTTTCAACCAAAGGTACGTTTCTAACAGTAATATCTCAATTTACTGTAACTTCTCCTATTTTAATCAATAAATTTCATCACTTTTAAAGATGCCTAAGGGAACTTTTTTGTCCGATCAAGAAAAGATTCAAATTAAATCAAGTAAAATCGGTCGTTCGGAAAGTGTGGTGCGAAATTTCTTTAAGAAAGGTCAAAATTATGGAGTTCGCAAATCAACAAAGGGTAATACAAAACTAACAAGAAGACAACTTAATCTAATAAAACAAGAAGCAACCCGCTACAAATTGAATTCCACACAAATAAGGAATAAATTAAATCTTCCTGTGACTTCCAAACACGCTGCACACATTTTACGAAACGATGAAAACATAAAATGGAAAAAGCCGAAATGTAAACCAATGCTAAAAAAACACCATAAAGAAAATCGTTTAAAATTCGCAAGAAAATATATGAAATGGACAGATGAGTGGAAAAAAGTAATTTTCTCATACTCATACTCATGCTATTGGCACGATTTGAGATCTAAAGATGTTCGGATGTCAAAACGTAATTTCGGTGGTGGCAGTGTTATGGTTTGGGCAGCGTTTTCTGCAGTTGGCAAGTCGAAAATTTGTTTTGTTCCGACAAAAATGAATAGTGCGATTTATAACGAACTGTTGGAAGATGCTCTTCTCTCTTTTATGGACGAAAAAATGGATGAAGATTGCATTTTCCAACAAGATAATGCTGCAATCCATGTTTCTAAGCAATCGAAATCTTGAATCAGAATGATGGCATAAAGACTGTGACAGAGCTGAAACTAAGAATTAAACAAGTCTGGGAGGAAATTGATTCCGATCTGCTTAAAAAATTAGTGAAATCAATGCCAGACCGTATTTTTGAAACAATCCATAACAAAGGATCATCCACACATTATTAATAATGCTACAATGGCCCAAACATTAAAGTGCGTTTATAGGAAAATACCCTTAAAAATGGCTGTTAATATCGAAAATTAAGTTAAAAAAAAAAATAATTAAATAAAAAAATAATTAAAATTAATGAATTTTTTTTGTAAACAATATTTTAAGTGAAGTCTTAACTAATTTAATACACAAATTTATAGCCCCCTAAATATTTTCTTGTTTAATTTTTACCTTTTTTTTAAAAAAAGTAGTGTGCGTTTATAGGAATATGCTCCAGTGTATGTTATACAGCAGGTTCAAACATGTGTTCGTACAATTTCCACGATTCGAAAGCCATAATTCACATTTATTTTTTCCTTCTTTTATTTTGGTTTTTATTTATATTTTTCTCGATTTTTTTTCAAATACAGATAATTTTGTTGTTGATTTTTTGCAATATACTATTTAAGGAAAAAAAAAAAATTATATGAAGATCGTAACTTCACTTAACTTTACTATACTCGTACTACTTTATTATGTACCTCTACTTTACTTAACTGTACTTCTACGATATGATTTTTAAATTGTATGTTAGTTTTCTTAAGCGTACTATTACAAGTAAAGTATTTGTTGTATTATGTTTGCTGTTGTTGTTGTTTGTTGTTTGTTGTTTTCTTCATCATAATTTTGTTAAATAAAACTTCGATAATACAATTGCTGTTGTTCATGTTGCTGTTGTTTTTTGATTTCTACAGACTTTAAAACTCTCTGACCATTTGAAAGAAAGTTGTGTAGATTGAATACGAGAAAAAAAAAGAAGGAACGAAAGAAAAATGCAAGAATGAAAGACAGACAGATTGTAAACCAAAACCCAAGAAAAAGAAAAAGTCATTGTAGAAGCAACTTAGCAATGAAGCAAGTTTACTAACCCTGTTAACAAAAGAAATCCCGCAGCTCAATCGAATTTCCTGAACCAATTTGTTTGCAAATCATTTTATCGTAACGCCAAGAAAAGTAGAGAAAACAAAAAGGAAAAAAATTTAAAAGAAAAACACACTGAATGCAAAAAAGTACAACCCTTACAAAAAGAGCAACATACACGCCTACACTTACAAACAAAAGTATGCTAACACAACTTACTATAATTGTCTTAGAAAGCTTTTCAGTTTAAGTACGTTTATCAAAAAACAAAAAAAAAAAACAAAATTATTTTTCTTCAATTAAATAAGTTTATTAAGTATTTGTTAACTTTTCTAGTTCAGTGTACTTTTTACCAGTAATTTTTAAAGCGTTTAAATTTTTTATTGGTTAAAAACGAAAACTACTGAACTACGTTATGAGAGTTAGAAGTGATTGAGAGATAACCCCTCTTAAGTTTAGTGACATTTTTACATATTATCACTCATGATAACAGGGTCAGTAATATACATACATACATGTATCAGTGTGTGTGTGTGTGTGTGTGTGTGTGTGTGTGTGTGTGTATCAAACAGTGGTTATTTATCAATAAAGAAAAATGAGACCAACTCTTGATGATCTAGAAAGAGCTTTTGAAAAACAATCTGGTATTTAACCGAAGTGTTGAATCTATAAATCTTAGATAATCCATGCAGGCTCCTTAATTTAAGAAGACGACCAAGAAAAGAAATTAGTAGTGTTAGTGGTACCGTGGGGTATGCCAGAATGGCGAGACTCACGTAAGCCCAGATAGCACTCTCGCCTGCCGAGTCAATCTGGTTTTGCAGCCGAAGTTAATGGTTGCCCCGGATTAAAACATATTTTTCCCATTTAGAGCATGATTACCATATCCCGCAACAAGCATTTGATGCAACTCTGCAGCACTTTTCTTAAGATGCAAATAAAAAGTGAATGATTTCCGCAAATCATCATTTTCTGGTACAAAATTCGTCATCTATAATACGATTAATAAATATGATGTTGTTTGTTCACTGAATATGTATGACAGATGTCGTTCGTTGCCAACAACAAAAAAAAATTAAGACACATTCACAAAAAATTTGTATCCTGGCGCTCACTTCATACCGGTACACCTGGTTGTTGTTGGCCCCACTGTTCACTTATTGTGATGCGTTACAGAAATAAACTTTTTGAACGATGTTATGATGGATAAACTTCTCATATATGCAGACAATTTACATTTTTGCTTCATAAGATATTATTTTACTTTCAAAGAAAAAAATGGGTAAAGAATTCGAAGAGATAGAAAAATAAAAACAAACTCCGAAACTTATTTATTTTGGTCATATTTAAGCAAAAAAAAAAAAGAAAGGAAAAAAAGGATGGTTAAGTAGCATTATAGGAAACAACATTATAAAGAAAAGCAAACACTCTATACCCAAGAGATTATTAACGATTTATCAGATTTTGAATATGACTGTTTTAGAAACCCTCTCAAAACCGAAGAAAATAAATAATAAAATTATTAAATTTCTTTTTTCTCTTTGTTAACCCAAATAAATATATTAAAACACACAAACAAACTGAGAAAATTTATTTTTAAATTTAACACTTAATTTATATTTAAGGCAAGAAAAAATGGCAAGAATATAAGGCAAGAAATTGAAGAAGACAACAACTTGGCATGTGAAATATTGTGTTCATTTCTTCTTTTCTTTTTAATAAAATTATGTCTATGTTATTGCTTATTGTTGTTGTTGTCGTTGTTGTTTATAATTCAGATACAACTATTATTTATTTGTTTATTTTCTTAATATTTATATTGATATTTAATAAATAAAAATATTGTTTAGTGGCACAGCCAGGAAATAGCATTGGCAACATCATCACCATTTCCTTTATGTTGCTACATTAAGATGCACAAACAATAAAAGTTTCACATCACTTGTAAACCGAGTAGTTGATATTTATTTGTTGGACTCTAAATAAATATTATTCATTCATGCCATCATCTATGATGGCTCTTCTCTTCTACTTTTCATGCTATTCTTAGCCATTCTCGGTACTCATTCGTCCTGTGCTCTTCCTGTTTTCTTATTTGTTTTTTGTGTTGCTAAAAAACTCCATTTATTTGTTGTCCATCAAAAATCAACAACAAATTTATGGGCCGTACTAGGGGGGGTGACAACAACACTTCTTTTAAGGGAACAAAAAACTATTAAGTGGACCATAAAGTTGGGTTCACTCTTAAAATGTTAACAATTTTTTGTTTGCTTCCCACACTCCCTAACGTTATATGACTTAAAAACATCATGTGACAATGTAAACATACCAATATAAACAAATGGACAGACAAAGTAACAAATATTTTAGACAAAATAGTTATCAGTTGGTTCTGAAAAAAGAGACAGAAAACAAAGAAGAAAAGAGCCAAGTTATGTCAATATTATCACTGCGAAATTAAATTGCTTTTAGTAAAAGAAAAATATCATCAGAAACCAATAGAATATATTCGCAGTAAAACCATACAATTTTTTTGGACCGCATTTAGAATGAAATTGAATTTTAAAAGAAAAAATATTTTGAAATACAAAAAAAAAAACGGCAATAAATACAATATTAGACAATTTTCTATAAAAGAAAAATAATTGAAAATCGGCACAAACTTTCATTCACTCAAATGTTAACAAAGAAAGAGAGAGAGAGAGAGAGAAAGAAAATAATAAAAAATTTCAATTTCAAAGAATTCTTGTTTAGAGAAAGAAACTCTACTTAAACGTAAAAACACCTGCTCTAGATTTGTTCTATTAGGACGAATAAGCTTTAGTTTCGGTTTCATAAACAAATACTTATGATTTGCCATCAGTTACGCTCATTTTTAACACATCAAACTCGAACTAAACTTCATTTAACCATGCCTATGCTGCGACATTTCTTGTCAATATCAACCTATTTCATAATCTTTGCGTACACATTTTGAATATCCTCAAAAGTTGTAAGGCACTAGCTAAAGGCTCAATTAGTCTAGAAGTAAAGAAGACGTGACGTGTTAGCTGCTATGATAACTAAATGGACAGACAATACATACAAATGGTTAGTTGTTCTGTAACGAACGCAACGTATTCGTAGTGTTTCTATTTTCAGCAGCATTTTTCTACATTTTTACTTCACACACAATATCAGCCGACATAAAATTGTAAATAAAGAATTCGCGCTTAAATAAAATAAATAAACAAATATGTAGAAGTGTGTGTTTTAAATTATAATTATTAAATAATAATCACAGAGAAAATATTATAAGATTCCATTCTGTATTTTAAAAATGAGAGTAAGAATCTTACGGCAGATTTTTTTACGTTTACACGATACGCGTTAAACAAAGTAAAATGAAAGCAGCTGTTTCGAAAAAGACGAATGGTGCGAGCGAAAAAATTTGTTTTTTTCTTTGTTTATTTTATTTGTTTACATAAAAATACACCCCTTAACTAATGAAGTGTGATGGTTAAAAAAAAAAATTTATCCGACTTTTCTCACAATGCCGTACCATGGTGAAATTACATAAGGTGAGGTTGTTTGTCCAACTGATAGCTTTTTTTTTTTTGTTCACCATGGCTCACATGCTGTCAAAATATTTTCTTGCACAGCAGAAACTTACTAAAAAGAACGATAGAAGGATATCGTTAAACTATGTCTTACTGCAAAAAACATGCTTCAAAACGTATTCAAAATAATGTATATATAAATATGTCTCAATATTTAATATTCATAATTGAAAAACGTTCAAAAAACTAAATATTTGAAAATTAAAATTTTTAACAAAATAAAATATTTATAATTTACTACTATTAACTGCATACTATTTAGTAACTGTATACGTTTTTTTTTGTATCATACAATGTACGAAAAATATTGCCTGTTGTTTTTGTACAAAAATTAGTAGTTGTTCAGACAACTTCACCTTATTTAATTTCACCATGTGTTGTGTGCAGGGGTGCCAGATAATTTTGATCAAAAATTCGATTTAAAAAAATCGGCAAAAAATCGGCAAATTCCCATTTTATATACAATAATGGTATTTTTATTAACAAACTAGACCAATGCAGCAATGTTTATAACTTATAAAATAATATATAAAAATAAAAAATAAGTAAACGTTAAAAAAAAAAAAAAAATGCAGCAAAATTGGGTACAGCCAACAACAGCGAATTCTATCAAGATAACGATTTCAAACACACGTCAGGTGTTACAAAGCTGTTGTTGATCCATAAGAAATATCCACGTTGAACTAAGAAATTTATGTAATTGAACATTTCTTTAATGAATTGTGGGAGTTAAAAAAAAAATCGACGGCTTAAAGCAGGGTAAGACCTTTTTTAGTGGGTTTTATTATTGGTTTTAAATTTCGTACAATTCTACATTATTTTTTTATTTGTTAGTACTATTACTTTGTTTGCTTATTTTGCACTCTTGGTAGGACCAAGCGGGAGTTATATACTACGAGCTGCTAAAACCACTGTAATTACTTTGTTTGTACCGTGAACTATGAAAAAACAGGTCAAAATATAAGGACAAACAAGATAAAAATATTATCTTGTGTAAACGCCCTATTCTCCGTACATTTCGATGAATATAACATGATTTGGTAGGACACCGCTTCACTTCTTTCGAAGAAATCGAAAATTGGCTTTAAAATTGGTTCGCCTCAAAAGACGAGATGTTTTTTCGATACGAGTTTCGAAAATTACTTGAGAGGTTGTTAGCAATGATGGACAATATTTTGATATCCTTGTTAATTCATTATCTTAAAAAAAACTATTTTTGGAGCTAAAAAATTAATTACTTTGTACACCCAATACATTAATTATATTTAATTTTTTTTGTAAACACACCGTGAAAATCTTTAAATCAAATTTGTTTTATTGATTATACAAAAAAAAAAAAAGACTTAAAATCCCACCTGGAATTTTTTTTATATATAATAACCAATAAGAACTTGGTTGGTTTTAATTGTGTTACCCAGTGGGTTCCCAACGCTGGTTAAAAAATTTTGAACTTCATAGAGCCGGAACTATGACAAAATTCGTCAAAATCAATTCTAAGAAACTTTCTGCCAGTTCTAGATTACAAAGGATATAAAAATTGCGACTAATTGGCCGATTATTGCATTTTAAGTGCTCATTATTTGTTTTTTTTATTATTTTATAGCAAGTATTTCAGTTTACTCAAAAATTGTAAATTTTGCTAAAACAAAAAAAGTTGCCTTGGACTTAGATTTTCTCGAAAAATCTCCACTTTTCTAGCAAAAATCAGCAAATCGGCATTTTGATAATTTTAAGGCAAAACATCGGCAAAATGCCGATAAGTCGGCAAATATGGCAGGCCTGGTCGTACGTTCTCATTACATATTTAGTTTACATCAGATTCTCGCAAAGAGCAGCTCTTCTCTTCTATTTTCACACATACGTACGCACACGCATAGGCTAGAAATAAGCAAAAAATAAACAAAGAGAACTAAAGAAAAAACAAATGGAAAAATATAGTACAAAATCGCCTGAGTGAGAGCTCTAAAATTACTACTGCATTTGTAAAATGCATTAATATTAGTTTGCCGGACAAGGGTTCACATGATGCTATCAATTCTCTTCTACACAAAAATTTGACATGTCGTACGATTTGTATCACCGTCTAAACCCCCCCTTTAAATGATGAAATAAAATAGATGATGAAAATGTAATATTACTTGTGCTAGAATGCATTGAAAACAGCTGACACGTTTTTACTTCACCAACTAACCAGACTTGACGTTTTGATCGCATTACTTTTACGTCCCGTCTATGTTACTTCTAGACTAATTGGGCCTTAACCTATATGCCAATGTTATTTGACACCATCTTTTTATTAGAAACATATCTGTCATTCAAAAATGTTCTATAAAAAATATCTTTTAATCGAAATATTTATTTATTTATCCAAATTAGTTTAGGCAGTGGTTGTCCTGATCACAATGAATATTAAATATTGTTTGTTTTCAATGTGTTTATACAAAAAAAAAAAAAAAAAAAAAAAATTATTAAATGCCATTGCATTCAAAAAAAAAAAAAAAAAATTTAAATTATTTTACAAGTTTTATATGTTTCACTCCTTCTTCCTTTTTCTCTTATTATTTAAGCCAACTGTGAGGGTTATATTGGTAAAAAGCATTTTGTGGTTAATGTAACATTAAACAGGAAATTTGCTCTTAAACTTTTCTTTCCGTTTTCAACAGCTCTCTCTGCAATTTTAATATTAAAAACTTCAAGCAAATTATTACCGATCCATACTCCTCCCTCTCTCTTAAGTTTTTTGTTTTCAACTGTCTGCCGAGAAGAGGATAAGATGCGTTATTTTTTTTTTGGAGAGGAAAATTATTCTCCCTACTCTTTGCTTTTGTTTTGTTTTTCTTCTCTTCCTGGTTGTATGTTTCGGCAGCAATAACAACTACAACATACTCGTACAAATGGTTAAGTGTATACCACCAATTCACCTTATCTTTCATCTTTACTACTTATCATCGAAAGTAATAAAAAAGAAGAATAAGAAGAAGAGTGTGAAAGAGAAAAAAAAGCCGGAAAACCAAAATGCCAATAAGAAGTGTAAGTGGATTAGAGATGCACATCTTACTTGATGTTGTTCTTCTTATACTTCTGTCTGGAGGAGTTTATTATTGGCGAACCAATACTGTAAAATACACATACACACACTCACATTATGTATTAAATATATTATTTTAATGCTGTGGCACCTTTAATGGATTAAGAGTGGTTTCTCTCTTTCCCTGTGTGTATAAGCGTTGGCGGCATTAAGCCCCAATAAGTGCCCAATGTGTCGCGGCTAATGCGATTTTTATTGGATTTATTTTCTTTACCAAACTTCATCTTTATCTCCACCTCTCATCTTGTATATTTACTGCTGGCCTTCATCACTTTTCTCTGTTATTTCTATTATCGTTGAAATTAGTTGTTTAGCTTGAAAGTAAATGGCAATTGAAAGAAAGAAAAAAAAAATATAATCTAACCCAGCCGAAAACAAGAGAAAGAAAACAATGGCCAAAACTTTTGTTTATTAGCCAATATACGCTTGTAACACTTCATCTATTCTGTTGTGGCAGTGTGCTTAAGCCATAATCTTTAGTGGTTTTGTTTTTTAATAGAAGGCTTAAATACTATTAAAGAGATCTCTTAATAATTAACGACCACAATATAAACTGCAGATATCACAATAAAATTTATTGTTAAATAGTTTTCTCTGCTGAAATAGAACAAGAAAAAAAAAGAAATGAAAATCTTATTAACGAAATACTACCAATAATCTAAAACAGTATTCATATAAACGGAGTTTGAAAAGATAAAATAATTTGAAAGAGACATTTGAAGAGAAAAATAGTGTTGAAAGCGTTACTCCGGTTACAAAATATCTCTTTGAAACTAAAAATTCCTTAAGATCCTATAGTATATGGGCTTCTCTGCAAATAGTTTCATAATTCTCTTCTAGTTTATCCTTCAGTTTATAGAAATGAAACATAATTTATGATTAAATTTTTATTTTCAATTTGAATTCTTTTTTTTTTTCTTTTTTTATTGACTGCCTTTAGGACAATAAACTTTGAACTCTTGATGAAGAGCAACTTTAGCAGATTTGATCATGAATGCTGCGGTGTCAAAAATAAGCGCCGAGAAGAGTTAAAAGAAACAATGAAAGAGAACATGGGAAAGTTAAAAATCGGCCAATGGTAACTATTAGGTATCCTACACCAAAGTGTACATAATGGATCAAGTAGTTTCGTTTTTAATATTTTATCTTTAAAAGATTGCATGTAAAAATTAAGATTGATTTCGAAGAAAACTATTCTCAGAATTGATAGAATGGAAAAGAGGGCTTCATTCATGGTAACTGTTGTAGTTGTGACTATTACTGCAGTGATACGAGGGCAATTCGAAATGTTCTTTGCCTGACATAGTAATGGCGGTATAAACAACAAAAATCTTTGTAATGGGTGTTTTTTATAGAGGTATAGAACTTTAAGTTGCAATAAAACAACGATGGATTATTCGATTGACATGAATTTTATTTATCCGCAAGATAATCTATGGCATTACATTTTAAATACGATTTATGGCATATGACCGCCACAGCTGGCGCGGATGTAGTCCAATCTGGACGTTGAATTTTCGATGACTTTTTCCAACATTTGTGGCCGTATATCGGCAATAACATGGCGAATGTTGTCTTCCAAATGGTCAAGCGTTTGTGGCTTTACCGCATAGACCAATGACTTTACATAGCCCCACAGAAAGTAGTCTAGCGGTGTTAAATCACAAGATCTTGGAGGCTAATTCACAGATCCAAAACGTGAAATTAGGCGGTCACCAAAAGTGCCTTTCAATAAATCTATTGTGGCGCGAGCTGTGTGACATGTTGCGCCGCCTTGTTGAAACCACATCTCCTGGACATCATGGTTATTCAATTCAGGAATGAGAAAGTTAGTAATCATGGCTCTATACCGATCGCCATTCACTGTAACGTTCTGGCCACCATCGTTTTTGAAAAAGTACGGACCACCAGCCCATAAAGCGCACCAAGCAGTCAGTTTTTCTGGATGTAACGGTGTTTCCACATACACTTGAGGATTACCTTCACTCCAAATGCGGCAGTTTGTTTGTTTTTGTTTGTTGTGCGCTTCATCGCTAAACAAAATTCGCTTATGAAAATTGAAAAAAAAATTCACTTATGAAAAATGAAAATTGCGCTATTTGCAAGCGTTGTTCAGTCGTGAGTCTATTGACGATGAATTGCCAAACTAAACTGAGAATAAATCACTTGACAGCTGTTAAATCGGTAGCCATCTTTGAAAGTAATGCCAACTTAAAGCTCTATACCTCTATAAAAAACACGCTATATAATGAAGACATTCATCCGTCATATGAACACATGCTAAATTTAATTTAGATCTGTCAACTCATTCGTATAGTAACAGCTGTCCAAAAAAGTCGTTTCAGTGATTTTTTTATAATGTAAAAATTAGAAATTCGTGGTGTAATTAAACATTAATATAAGAAAGACTTATCGGGATAAGAAATATATGGTGAATGTGTTAGGGGAAATTGCTTCGATATATGCTACAGTGGGTTGCTAGATTTTAACGTGGTCGTACAAGCATTGAACATAAACCACGAAGTGGACGTTCAAAAACTGCAACAACGCCAGAAATCATAGCTTAATTGCATAATATGCCATTAGACGATCGAAGAGTGAAAGTGCATGAAATAGGTAATGCCATAGGCATCTGAAATGATCGGGTGTATATTATTTTGTATCAAGAATTACAGATGCAAATGCTTTCTGCAAGATGGATGCCGCATTTGTTAACAGTTGACCAAAAACGCATTCAAATAAAAATTGCTCAGATTTAAGCGGAATAAAATGGATTTTAAGCATCGTTTCATAACTGCTGATGGAACATAGATCCATCACTATTCATCAGAGACAAAAAACCAATCTAAACAATGCATTGAAGCAGGTGGAAGTGCTCCAAGGAAGGTAAAAACAATCCAATCGGCTGGTAAGATCATGGCAACAGATTTCTGGAATTAGCTGGAACGATCTGGTTTACAGCACAAAAAAATAATTTGTCATAAAGACAACGCACCATTTTAAAAGACTCTTTTAACAGCGGCAAAATTCAGCGAATTGAAGTGAAGGGTGTCCAAAATTGAGGTATAATTTAAATTTTTATTTTCAGATTCTAAATACATTCCGGTTAGTTAATGTGGAACGTTACACGAAGGAACAGCGTGTTTTTATCATTAAAACATTTTTTGAAAATGTAAAACAAAATGGAAATGAGATTACGGTCAATGGAAATCGCTACAGGGAGATGACCCGAGGCTTTTTGTGACGGAAAATTGATGATTTAGACGTAGCGAATATGTGGTTTCAACAGAATGGTGGCACTTGTTACACAGAGAAGAGATAGATCCTTTGAAGCCTGATCTTCGGGAGCCTGCCGAGCCAGTATGGGAGGTCTTTTAACCGACATAATTTTTCATTTTTAATATCTGAAAAATACTTTTTTTTAAATTAAAATTAATTCGATACCTCAATTTTGGACACCCTTTACAAATTGCTTGACCACACACCTTATTTTCCTGATTTAGCTTCTACTGACTTCAACCTGTTAACAATTCTAAAAAATTCCTTGTTGGCAAACGTTTTGCCACGAATGAAGGTGCAATGGCAGCTGTAAACAATTATTTTGAGGAGCTTCAGGAAAATTAAAATAATTTTAATAATCCAGCGCTAGTTTTTCATAGTTATGAGAAGAACTTTTCGAACTGCCCTCGTAGCAGGGTTGGAAGCCAAGTGGGTAACCCAATTAAGCCCACCCGGGTGGGTTTTTTTATTTAAAAGTTTTCGTAGTTTATTTACAACAACAATAATTAAAATTTACGTATTGGGAGTACAAATTAATTCGGTCGGTTTAACTCTAAAGCGATAATGAGTTAACAAATTTGTCGAAAAAAAAAATTTATCAAATCATTGCTTACATATTTCTCTCACCTCTGAGCCAATATCCGAGCCCCGTCTCAGAAAAAACTAATTCTATATTTCATTAAAAGAAGTGATTTGGTGACATACCAAAAGATATAGTATCCGTCGAAACAGCAAATAGTCAGAATGTGCAATGTTTGGAGAATATGACAGGTGCGCATTTGTTCAGTTTTAAGAATTGTTTGGCAACTTTTGTGAGCGCTATTATGCAAAACGAAAATTTTATCTGTCTGTCCGTCTTTATATTACGACCGCGTATCTCATAACGCACGGTTCAAACGAACCGATAACCGAGTTTTAGCAGTTCATAGTACACAATGCCGTCTTGATCCTACCAAGAATGCAAAGTTGCATTGTGGATACTAAAACAACGTAATTGTTTTAATAAACGAAATATATTGTCGAAATGAGCGAAATTTGAAAGCAGGAATAAAACCTAAAAAAAACCCATCAAAAAACCCCGAAACACTTCATTCATATCTGGTAGTAGACGTAAACCTGCTGAATTCCAACAAAAAAGCACAACATATGCTTTCAGAAACACGCACAGCACTTAGCAGCTCTTACCTGAGAGCCATTTTTTTTCATAATAACACAGATGATGAATATTAAGGCAAGAAACACTGTTACCACCAGGAATATAATTAAAACTCTGGCAGCTTAAGCCAATTCTGTTTAATGTTGCCAAACTAAACGTCTTAACTTCAAATTTTCATACAGTTTTTTCCAATCTTGGTAAAGTTTTTGAAATATTCGAATTGGCTTAAATGTTCTTCTTAAAGGAAGCAGGCTTTAAGAAAAGTGATTTCCAAGTTGGTTTCTGTGGACTTCAGGAACGAATTTCTTGTAATTTGTGGTATCAAGGCGTAGATCAAAATTATTCCGTAGATTGCTTCTTAAAGTTGTTACAGGTATCAGCAGCAACCCAATATACTACCATCACTTGTAGTGTATAGGGTATACCAATAAAACATTTAATGCAGTTAAGAGCTAAAAGGCTTGTTAGCTGACGAGTTGCCGGTAGGCTGGTTGACTGGCTGAGTATTTCTTTTTTCGGTAGACTGGAATTCTGGCAGTCAGTCTACATCATCATCATTATCAGCATTTTCATGCAAATATATACCATTTATGTTCAAAATGACCTGAATTAATACTAATTGACACTTGGTTGACATTTAAATGGAACGAGAACATACAATACAATAAATGAATGAGTGAATGAATGAATAAATGAACGAGTGACTGTATGCAAGTATGTATGCATGATTCGTAAGTGCTTAAATCAGCAAAAGAAAATTTTCATACCAAAAGAAAGAGAAAAAGAACAACACTTGCCTATCGAATGATGCAACAAAACGAAAGGGTGAGGTAGAGAAACTGTAACAGAGATTTTGGAAAACGGCAATGAAAATTTGAAAATACGAGTAAATATGTTTTAAACATTATGAAGCAAAAAACAATAAAAAAGAACTTATTTTTTACTTAAGTATTTCGAGTCTATTTAGTAATTGTTAGTAAATGTTGTTGCATTGCAAAACCTGACGCTGTCGGTCTCTTTCCCTCGGCAGAAGTAAAAGTTTTCAAATTTACTAAAATACTTTTTTTTTTTTTTAGAAAGAGTGTCATGAATACAAGCAATTACTAGCGTTGGTTTTAAATATAACTTTACTGCCTGTTTACCAGCCCACAGTGTGTCGTCTAGAACAAACTAGCTGGACAAAAACAACATTAACAATTCTGAACATTGTTAATACAGTTAATCAGAGCACGCATTATATTGGCATCTAATGTTTTGTCTCAAACATTTATGAGGGTACGAATAAGATATTGTCGAATTAAATAAAGGGTCCGCCAAATATTTTTTTTTTTTTAAAGGCTATAAAAAAAAACTACTGAATATTTTCTCAAATTCCTTTTCTTATTTGAAAGTAAAATCCTTCCGGTTAATAATGGAAAATAACTTCAATCAAATGGCTGCCTCGGCTGGCCATGCAGTAGCCTACACGATCGGTCCAATTTTTTAGTACATTACCGATTGTGTGCAGCTGTATTTCACCAATGGTTTCACGAATATTGTCCTTTAAAGCGTCATTTATCTCTGGCTTGTTGGCGTAACACTTATCTTTGACTGCACCCCACAAATAATAGTCCAACGGTGTCAAATCGCAGCTCCGAGTTGGCCAAATGACATCAGCTCTGCGACTTATAATGCGATCTTCAAAAACAGGGCGCAAAACATCGAGTGTAGCTTCGGCTGTGTGGCATGTAGCGCCGTTCTGTTGTAAGCAAATGTTGTTAATATCCTCCTCTTAAATTTTTGTCTACAAAAATTCGTTCAACATTACCCGATAACGTTTTCGTTTAACACTGAGCAAACGCGGCACCCATCTTGCTGATAGCTTTTTCATATGCAAATGTTCATGCAAAATGTTGAACACACGTTCATATAATATGTTTACCATTTCGGCAATCTCACGTATTTTGACCCGGCGATCATTCATAACGATATCGAGGATTTTCTCGATATTTTCTTCAGTAACCACCTCTTTTGGCCTTCCTGCGATGATATTCTTGCAGAGCTTGTTCGGCCCCGTTTAAATTCAGCAATCCAATATTTTACCATATAATCTGACGGAGCAGATTCGCCGTAATGTTTATCAAGCTTTTCTTTTGTCTCTTTCGTCGTTTTGCCTTTCAAATAATAGTGTTTAATTACTACACAAAATTCACTTTTTTCCATTTTCCAAGAAACACAAAAGTTGCTTACTTCAAACGACTACAACAAATAAACTAATCGATGAATTTGGCTAAAATTTTAACAGCTGACGTTTGACAGATCGTAGTTTCTAAGAAAGAAAAAGTTTTTGTGTTTGTGCTGCCATCTAGCGCTAGGTAACTTCAATGTCAATCCGCCCTCGTATATGTAAAAAAAAATATATATATTTTTTGGTAATTCATTTTGTTTGTTTTTCCATTGTCGGTAAAATCAAGCTCTGTAAGCATTATTAACAAACGCAAATTAAAATTAAATAAATAAATAATAATTAAATAAGTAAATAATTTTGACCAGCTAGTTTGTGCTAGGCGACACACTGTGCAGCCTTTTGAAAAAATATAAAACTATGAACTTTACGAACTCAAATTGTTTCCGAGTAATGCTTAGTGGAAAAGAATAGCAACAACAACAATTAAAATAAGCCTTAAAAATACTTTTGAATTTTACACGTTCCAAAATCACACGAATTATACCATATGTAGTTGTTGTTGGTTACTCAGCAAGCAAGATATTTAGCATTTCAATAATAATTTCTCATGGAATTGAGGCGAGAATTGAAAAATGTATGGGTTAATAGTCTAATAGTGATGCTTGTTTATAAAAATTGTACATCGGGTGGGCCATATATCGGCTTAAATTTGAACCAGCGGTTATTTCGACTCTGGCAATACTTATGCCATTCTATTCTGTTACAAAATTGAGTATATTATCTCCACTGAACGAAATGAATCAATTTACGCTTGAGCAACGTTGGGATTTATTGGAAACTTATTTCCAAAACAAAGACAATTGCAAAAATCATGTTTTCGGATGAAACTCATTTTCATCTTGGTGGATACGTTAATAAGCAAAACTGGCGTATTTGTGGCTCAAAAAACCCATACGTGGTCTTACAGAAGCCAATTTACTCATTACAAGTAATTGTTTTGTGTGGCTTGTGGAGCGGAAGCATCATTGGCTCATATATCATATTGCTGCACCATTACGGTCAATGGAGACACATATAGCACCGTGATAGCGGATTTTTTTGTGCCAGCTCTTCATGGTATTGATGTGAATGATGTTTAGTTTCAACGCTTAATGGCCATTTAATTATCCGAAGTGGTGATGTCACTTGGCCGCCAAGAAGCTGCGATTTGACACCGTTGGACTATTTTTCTGTGGGGCGCCGTTAAAGACAAGTGTTATGCCGACAAACCAGAGGCAAATGAGTATTTCAAGGCCAACTTTCGTGATGCTATTGCCCAGATACGACCCCATACACTTGAAAAAGTTCTCGAAAATTGGTCCAATCGAATGGGGTACTGTGAGGCCAACCGTGGCAGCCATTTAAATGAAATAATATTTCATTTGTAGCCGGAACTATTTTACTTCACAACAAAGAATAAATTTGGCAAAATTTCAAAACATTTTTGTTTTATTGCATTTTAGAATATAAACTTTTAAATGGCCCACCATATATAATCACAAAATTCACATTTTTTAAAGTGATATTGCCTATAAGGTTGTGTTGTTTGTTTTACCCTCCCCACATACCATATCCATTTCAAATTTTTCACTTCAATAGTTTAATTGTCTTTTTACCTCACCTCCATGCAGTAGTTCTTTTTTACAATTTGCATGAATTTGTTGGTAAGAGAGAATGCAACAATAATTGTTTACTTTTAAGAATTTGTGCAATAGGAACATCAACAAATAAACATACAAATGTCAGACAAATTTTTGCTCTCTTTACGTTCTTTTTCAAAGCGAACAAAGTAAGTTCGCTTATACTCTCATCCTTACAATAGTACACGCTTATATGCCAACTTGTAATGCCATACACCATTGTGAGTAGCACAACCAGCCAGCTGTATGATAGAATAGTTGCTTAACAAAACATTTGTTGCTCGTCCTCAATTCCCAAAGTAATTTTACTGCTGCTCTTACTAAATTGTGCACTTGTGAACAATGTTGCCATGTTTTATTGTGTATTTGTTTAGCGCCTCATCAATGTCGTCGTCTTCCAAGGCTATGAACGTCTAGTCGTTTGTGTAGAAATTATGGATAAGAGGTGTAAAGAGTTAAGCAACCCAGTGTCATTTAGACATTTAGTTGTACAGATAGACATTCATGCATTCACAAGCAAGTATACATACGAGTATATACTTGCCACACAAACTAAAGAAAATAGTACCACATTATGAATGCAACAAACAAGATAAACAACAACAGTTGCTGTAATTTGCCTACAAAATGACAATAAAAAGGGGAAAAGGGGAAATAATTATTCAAATTATTCTCAAGACTACGGGGTATGGATATCAACATAAATGTGTCAGGGTTTAAAGGCTTCTCAGTATGAATTTGGCTAAGCTGAAGCGGATTTTTAAAAGAAATTGGTTTTGAATTCTTTTTAAGAAAGTTAAGTTAGGTTAGAATAACAGGTTGCTATCGTAAGGTAGAGTGTTCAGGCCTTTTGGGTCTTGTAAAGAAAATAAGATAGGGAAGATGAAATAGGAAGATTTAATAGAAACAAAGACAAGTAAAACAGCAGAGGAGAATTATAAGGAATTGAAAAAATTTAAGTCTCCCGCTCTTTTAATCGAGAGGTCAGCGAAATAGTTCTATTCCAAAAAAAAGGTACTCCCTCAGTGTAGGCTCCTATCAGAAGAGGTATTACACCTATACCTATCCACAGATCTTTACGAATCGCATCTAATCGTTCATGCACTTCAATAATTGACCACATAAGCTTTACGAGTTAAAATCCTACATTGCTTATAGCTTCTAGAAAGAAGTACCAGAATGCCCTTACAAAGAGTGTAGCGATGTATTTTTAAAATCCTTAGCTCTTTCGATATTAAAAACTTAAATAATATTTCATCCTCCTAGAGATTTTCTTGTTGCATTTGAACGGTTGTAGTAGAATTCTTATCTGTTCTCGTTGTAAACTTGACACACTAGTAGACGCTGAGCCAAAATGGCTCTTATGAGTTTTTGTGAATTTCTGCAAAAGACTAAAGCATTAAACACATAACCGACAGCAAGCAACAAGTTGTTGTTGGCAGCATTTGCTGCTATGCTATCGATTTCATTACTGTTTTGAAAGCAGCAGTAGCAATAAAGTAAATTAGTTTTTTTCAATAGTGACACTCAAGCTTTTCAAAACCACCGAAACAAATTCGCTTTTTTTAAAATATTACTCAAGAATATAAAAATTAATGAAATTATGTGTTTAAAACATTTTAATTATCAACACAAATGTTGTTTGATAAAATGTCTTAATTTTATACTGTTGTTTTCTGATAAATAAAAAAAGAACTAATTTTACGTTTTTTTATCACTAATTTTGGTTTTGTTGCCTAAAAAATAGAAATTATTTTATGTTTAGCAGCAGCAGCAGCAAAGGTTGTTGTCTAGGTTTTCGCTGTGCTGCATTTAAAACAATTGTTTTCATATCAGCGTATGTATTCTAATTTTGACCTTTTGCTGTCTGCTGCTGCTTGCTGTCGGTTATGTGTTTAATGCTTAAGGCTTATAATCTTTTTATTTGTTTTTGCTGTTGTTGTTTGTTATGTCAATTTCGTTGAATTTTTGTCTGTTGATTTTAAGCACATCGAGCCATTTTTGTAATTAGAATGCAATTGCTACTTGTTGTTGTATAGCGAAATATGACAACAACAACAACAATTTATACAAACAAACAAATAAAGGAGCAACAACTAAAGTCAGCCAACCGACAATTACAATTATTTCAAGGAGAAAAGGAAGACAAAAATACAATCATCATCATCGTTATCGTCAATATCATTATGAGCATTTTCCTTTTCGTTGATAGGATTTGTGCCTTAGGAACGCAATACTTTTTATTGTTGTTGATGTGGTTGTTGCAGTATTGCTTTATAAGAATTGAATGACTTGGAAAATTTTGAATGTTTTGTAATTACTGCTGAATGTGTAATTCAAGTCAAAAAATGAAATGAAATGCATTTTATTTCGCTTCTTTCCTTTCCCTCTCTCCTTCAATCACCATTTCTCTCAACTGCCATTGAAGTTACAAGACGGTTCTGCATGTAGGCCATCATCCAGCTAAAAAAACATCAACTATTTCCGCCATATTGTATATCGTTTAAGTCGATAATAATGCCAACAAAGATTTCAAGTGGAATAGCGAAAAAATTAATTTCAATTCTCTTTCTCTCTCTCGCTCTCTCACTGTGTGTTATTAAATTTTAAATGGATTTTTATATGAATTTTCAACAAAATGGCGAACGAAAATGCCGCTCAAATTGAAAAATAATCAAATTTTATAAGAAATAACAAGAATAGAACGAAAAAGAAGAACTACAACAATAATTGAAAGTTAAGAGAAAAAAAACTAATTAATTAAAGCTGCTATCGTTCATTTCTTTAATATTTATTTAAATTCTTATTAGAAAAAATAGCGACAAGAAGAATAAGATTTTTGAAAATCAATTTCAATGATAATGTAGTTGGACTTTAAGCTTTATAACCAGAACTGTGAAACATTCTACACTAGTTGGTTTTCCCGCTACTCTTCTTGGAAGTATAGGGCTTCCACAAAGCGTCTACATCTTACACGACTTGCTGTCGCTGTCTTTACCTCTTCTCATTATGTTTGCCTTAGTTCTTGGATAATTCTGTTTCTTGATCGTCCGCGGTTCCTTGAACCATGAGGATTCAACTCAAGCGCCATCTTTGTAATACTACTGGGGTTTGTTTTTAGGGTATAGCCGAACCATCTCACTTCCTTTGCCTTATCTGCTTCGGAATGGGCTCTTTATTTGCCAACTTCCATAGATCTATATTGTTCATGGTGTTAGGCACTTGTTGGTGAATACCTGTAGCTTTTGCGTGCCTTATGTCTAAGGCTGGTTTCATTCCCGTACACCAGAATTGACTACACATGCGTTGAATATTTTGTGCTTGGTTTGCCTGGATATGTATGAGCTTCTTCATAGCAACTATAGTCGTCTGAATCCCGACCTTGCTTTGTTGTTGTTAACGTCTACTTCTGCACCACCGTTTGTTGCCATTGTTTTTCCCGGATAGCAGAAGCTATCCACTTACTCAGTTGGTTGGCCTGTATTATGATGTTTTCTTTTTTACTCTATAAGCTCTAAAGAGAATATGCATAAGGTAGTTGATGTCCAACTTTTTATATAATAAAATAGTCGCAATTGTTCTTAAGAATTCTGTAGTTTAGATAAGCAATTTCAACTCATTTCTCTGTTGACTTGAGGTGACGAAGAATAAGCCAGGATATGTTTAGTTATCGTCCTTAAACATAGTAGTGTTTGTTTTTGAAAAAATAGATTGGAAAATAGTGCCATAAGTTATTTTTAGTACTGAAAGGTTTTCCACTAAAACGGTAAAGTGGGGGTGGCGTGGTGTAGCGGTTAGAGCCCAGACATACAACACAAACAGTCCAGGTTCGAATTCCAGCAAAGGACATGACAAAAAATTTTAATTGCAGCTTCGAGTGTTCAACCGCACTCCAGCTAAATCCATATTAAGAAGTCCCCATGACTTTCCAGCTTACCTCTGGCGACGATAACAAACATCAGACGAATGATCAGGAGAAAACGCCACCTACTGGAAAAAAAATTAAAACTTAAGTAGGGATCACCGTCACCAACACTTTGCTTACCGGTGACAAATCCGAGGCTGTTGTGGGGCCGAAACTGAAGGCGGCATGTATTTGTATTTACACTCTCGTGTCACTAAGCCTGACCAGAGGTATTCTGGAGCCACGGAAATCGGGAGTCACAGGGATTCCGATTTGTGGAATCAAAAAGTGGACGGAATTCGACAAGTAGACGTGGTACCTTCCATACAAAGCAAATATAAATTTTTGTATATTTTGAGAACAGTAATAGCAAAAATGTCTAAATTAGATTCAAACAAAGGCGTGAACAATACACAGCATGAGCCAGTAACTGGGTGAATTAGATAAGTGCGTGTGCTTCTTCCACTCATACTAAATATTTAACTTTGTAGATCTGGAGAATGGCAATAATTAAAGCCACGTTATCTATCCGCATTAGCCAAAAAGCGGGTATGTCAGAAAGCACACTGTTTAAAACCTATCTATTATGTATCTTATATACAAAATGAATGTGTGTTTGTTTGAAGACTGTATACAGCTAAACGATAGATTCTATAGTGTTTGGACCAGAAGGGGACAATTGGTGGAAAATTTAACTAAAATAATAGATAATAATTAAGATGGGGTTAGCGAAGCAGGTTTTATCAAAAACATATAATTCCTATTGTTAATTTGTGTGGATTTGACTGTGAGTCGTACTAAATCTCAAGTAGCTTTTCTACAATTTTCAAAACTCGAATATTCGTGAGACGACATGACTCGAATATTCGGATTTAAAATAGAATAACATTTAAAGCCGTAAGAATTAATAAACTAAAGAGCTTTCTCGTAAAATACGATAAAAAAAACTAAAGAAAAGTATTTAGTAGCTTTATTAACAGTAACGACAACAACAACAAAATGTTATAAATTTAATACTATTTTTGTTGTTGTAATAGATGATGTTGCTGTTATTTATAAGCGTTAAACCCTGCTGTGAGTGGATTTCGATAATAGCCAGCGATTATTTTTAATAACACATTTGTTGTTTGTCGTTTAAAGACAAGTTAGTTGTTAAAGCAAGTGAGTGTATTATGTGCGTGTGTGTGTGTGTATGTGTTGCTTGTATTTTGCTTAACAAAAACTAAAAAAAATTTTAAGTGTGCGGTAGATGATAGATATGCCCATTTCAAATATATTTTACGCTTTTTAAACTCTTCTGTGTCATTTCAGATAAACAATAATCTTCAATAATGTTTAGCTTTATGGCCCTTCGTTGACCCTTTAATCTTAGTCGTCTTCTTGGGGAAAAGAAGTGCATATAACGGAGGCATTTTCTATTTCAAATTTTGGGAGATGACAGACAACAGCATGAAACAAACGCATTTAGATGTTAATTTTTCTTGATTCATCTCCATTCGTCTACTTCTATTCACAATTTAAGCCCAAAAGAGGCCACAGTTTTAATCAAAAAGTGAATGTTCAATGAATGAATCTTTCTGGGTGTTTCTGTGTTTTTTTGTTTCTTTTTTCGGTTAATTTCCCTTTAGCCAAACAATCACAAGCAATTATGAAATATTACACGTTTTAACACTTAATGGCTTATTTAATGCGACTAGAAAAGCTCTTCTGAAATACCAACAGTGTCAAATAAGCGGACCGACAGAATAAACTCACGACATTAGCAGCCTAATTTACATAGAAATGTAATTTGATATAAAGAATCCAGTGGAACCATAAGAAGATGTGCTCCAATTTTGTTGTTGTTGTTGTAAAGCTTAGAAAGTTTTAACGCATAAATATTGCTCTCAAGAGCAGAGAGACGGCAGTAGTTGTCATTAGTTGGATGGGCTTCGATTTTCATCATCTTTGAAATGACAAAACTTTTCTTATTTGTATTGACTTAAGATCTAAACTGAATTAAGATTTAGTTTGGTCGGTTGCCATACAATTTATTAACAATAACACAAAATAGCTTTAAATGCTACTTTATTTGGTCACAGCAAATATTTTGAAAAAAGATGAAAAAAAATCCATAAAAAGTATTAAATAAAAATAATAATATTTGTTGTTGTACTCGTTGTATATTATTATATATATAGCAGAGTTATAAACATAATTTAAAGCCTTAATTTTAAAGCGATAAACATTCGATAATCTTATAAATATACGATTATTTATTTTGCCTTAAAAGCACAACAAAAAAAACATTTATTTTTTCAAAAGTATTTTCATCATTGACAACGTAATGCTCGTAATATTTTTTTATGTTAAAAAAGCGTTTATGTATGTTTTGGTGAAGAAACATTGTTTTTTTCTTTGGTTGCTTTCATAAATATTTGTTTGTTTGTTGCCCTAAACAAACAAGACTGCATGCTTTTATTGGAAAAATTTTAAAAGAAAATGACAAAATAGTTAAAAACTTTGTTTTGCTCAATATCATCCCAATTGGCTCATTATAGAAATCGATCACGCACATTTATAGTCAGTCTTTTACCTTTTTCTTTTGCCCTATTAACCACTTATCATCCTTACATTTTGTCATTTCAAACTAAACCAATAGAATAGGGTTGCTAATATAGCTATGCCAGTAAATAGAGTTGCCATATTCATTTATAAATGTTACGAAGAGGTTAGGAAATGTATACTTAATTGCAAAACAACATTCAATGTCTCAGCCATTATGTGTAATTATCTCAGAGAAAAAAAAACTAAGTTCCTGATTGATTCATATGATTAGACCAAATGCACTTTTGCAACATAGCTTCTAATACAATATGAATGTGCTAATTATGCGAATTAGACATGAAGTTAAGCGTTCTTTACACTCGTCATGGATAAAATGACACAATGCGTCTAAAACAGAAAACACTTGGGGTGCGATTCAGTGCAACACCGTGATAGTGCCTTTCCCAGTGAGTGATTGAGGATTTTCTAAGCCTACACTACACCACATAGCGTTGTTTGTAGGGTTGCCAGATATCCTTGATTTATCTTGATTTAAAATAATTTTTACAGCTTGTCAAGAATCAAGAAAAATTATGGTTTGTCAAGATTTTTTAAAGCCCATTTTTTAAAGTTTTTCTTGCATAAATTTTTGTAAAAAAATATTAAACATTTTAGTGAATTAATAACGTAAAGCGTTTTAAATAACTTTGTTTTCTAGTTTAGTTTATCTAAATAATTCATAATACGGTGCGACAAAAAAAAAACCTGGCAAATGATACCATTTTCTTGATAGCCGCTGCCGAGCAGAACAAGGATTTGTTTTCGAAATTTTCGAAACACCTCCATGAGTTGCATTACGAAAAATCTTAATAACTCCGTCAATTTCCATCGGATTTCTAAACCGTAAGTCTCATTTTACTCATAACTTAATATAATTCCTTAATTAATTCAACAATACTACGGTCCCTATAGACAAAACCACATCTAAACGTAAAAAATATGGAAAAAATTGAATGAAAAATGTGTTTGTTTGAGAAATACACGCAGATTCTTCAAGGTTACTTAAACGACTTACACATCATTTAAAAGGTCTGTTTCTTTTTGTCCATTTCCGAAAAGAAACTTAAAGTCGGGTAATATTCAACTAAGTTATCAGCTTATAAGTGCTTAAAGGTTCGAAAAATCGGTTTTTTACCCGTAACTCGAGATTTGGAGGTGCTTTGAAAATTCCAGGAATAAATCCTTGTTCTACTCGACAATACCTATTAGAAAAGTAGCGATATTTCCCAGGTATTTCAACTTTGTTCATTTTTGTTGCAGTGTGTAATGACTGTTTATAATTGGTGTCAGAAAAATAAAATTTTTTATAAAACGTGTTAGAATTTGTATAATAGGTGATCAAAAATGAAACATCTTTTACTTATAAGTAATCGAAACGAGCTTTATTCACCCAAATATGTGCCGTTTTGATCAACAACCATTCGCCATTTCTGAGGTAAAGCTATTTTCCATCAATGTTGAACTTCTGAGCGAAAAACTGATCCAATTACATTTTATAGGACGCTATAGAATTTAAATTTACACTATTGACGGAGTTCAGCAGAGATTGAAACAAATGTTAATCTGAAAGTACAAGGTCTGGCTTATATGGTGGTTGCATCAAAACTTTCCAGCCAAGCTCTCTTGGTTTCTGCCGGATCATCAATCCTGTTAATTGTTGACAGCAGAGATCACAATCAATCGTTCGGTCAGTTTGTAAATGCTGGTAGTGACCAATTCGCTTTCAATTCCATCACAAAACGGGCTCCCATCTTTCTACTACCGCTGTTTAATTTTTTTTATCAACACCTGCTCCCATCTTTCTACTATGGCTGCTTGACTTATAACAAAATGGACTCTATTGTGTGTTTATCATCAATTTTTAAAAGTCAAAATATTTCAATCAATTTTTCAATCAATGCTTACTCATAGCCAATAAAGCACAAGAAGACATCTTGTTTGACGTCGTGAAGTTGGAAAACAAAGTTTCTCGAGTGCCCATAGTTCGTCTGAGATCAAATTGAGTTCGATCAAAATTCGATCCTCCAATTTTATAATTTATAATTTACATAGTTTTTGATGTATAGGGTGGGCCATTTAAAAGTTTACATTTAAAAATATAATAAAACAAAAACGGTTTAAAATCTTGCCAAATTTATATTTTTTGTTGTGAAGTACAGTTGTTACGGTTAGAAATGAATTATTTTGCGGCTGACCTCACAGTACCACATTCGATCGGACCAATTTTCGAGAACTTTTTCGTTGGTCTTCAAATGCTCCATTGTTTCTGGTTTGTCGGCATAACATTTGTTTTTAACGGCGTCTTACACAAATAAGTCCAATGATGTCAAATAGTAGATTCCTAATTAAACGGTCATCAAATGTTTGACTCAATAAATCGATTGTGGAATGAGATATGTGGCAAGTTGCACCATTCTGTTGAAATCAAACATGGTTCACATCAATACCATGAGGAGCGGGCACAAAAAATGGGTTATCATGGCGCGATAAGTGTCTCCATTGACCGTAATGCTTGCGCCGTCCTTACTTTCAATGAAATATGGGCTAATGATGCCTCCGTTCCACAAACCGCACCAAACAGTCACTCGTAATGGGTGTATTGGCTTCTGCAAAAACACGTTTGTATTTTTTCAGCCCCAAATACGGCAATTTTGCTTACTAACGTACCCAGCAAGGTGAAAATAAGCTTCATCGGAAGAGATGATTTTAAATGGCGATAAATGTCCAATAAATGTTCAGTGGAGATAATATACTCAATTTTGTGACAATAGAATGGCATAAGTATTGCTTCGAAATAACCGCTGGTTCAAATTGAAACCGATAGATGGCCCACCATATATAACTCTTAAGAATAAATAAAAATTTGATTCTTCAGACGTATTAGCCTGTAGTCATCACATATTTTGGCAAGTTTTATGTTTTTTTTGTGTGCGGATATGGTATGGTAGGAAAGACACCCGCCTACAAACCAGAAGGTCCTCGGTTCAATACCAGGCTAGACCATCTGAAAAAGAAAACTTTTTTCAACAGCGGCATCAGCTCATAACATTAGCTAGTAACAGGTTATGAGTATTACTACTATGAAAACTTCTCTAATGAATTTGCCTTTCGAAGCTGGCATTAAACTGTAGGTCCCTTTCAGTGAGTCTAAAAATAGAATCGAGTTCAGATTATTGGCTGAGAGAAGTCGAAGCGTTCCTTCATTTTTTTTCTTTAAGTTCAATTTCCACAAGTACACTTACGAGTCAATTCCTTTCTTATTATTTTCTACTCCTTTCTTTAGTTTGAGAGAAAAATACCCTTAGAAGTCCTGTAATTCTATTCAATTGTCCAAATTTTAACCAGAAGAACTCTTAACAATTTATTCAATTGCTGTTTTGTGTTGTTTGCAAGCAAACACTCAAAGAAAAACGTATTCATTTGCTAAGCCGTAATCCGTTGCCCGTAACCATTCGGACTTATCAAACAAGCTATAATGCTCAACAATGCAACTGATATTAGCCACAATATGTAACTAAAGTTTTTTGAACATCCAGTATTTTTGAATATAAGGATTCTTTTTAAAAATCAAGACTTTTTCTTCAAATGTCAAGAAATATTTTGAAATATTGATTTTAGCAGCCCTAGTTGGTTGCCATGTAACTTGTCACTGAGTAGATAGACGCTTACTAAGGTTTAGGCCCAAAATACAGCCATTACGTATGTAGACTGTTACATGTTGACCTTTGGGTTCGTTTAAATTGCGTTTAAATAAAATACTTTATTTATGGTTTTACAGTTATATTTTTATTTACTACACAGTAAATTTTGTACAGTTTATAACAACTTAATATTCGCTTATACAACACTTATATTTCTGCTTACGCACATCTTTATCTTATGACAATTGCCTTTACATACTTACCTAATTGCCTACATTATGGAAGGTTCAGGATATATCGATCATCTTCTATTTTCATATCCGTTAATTCAAATGTAACGTAAAGATGGTCGAGGTGGCAGTGCTGCCAAATTGACAGGGTGACACAACACAGTGTTGTATTTTTATTTTTATTTACGTAACAATACTTTGCGAAGTAACAGACCGAATCACTGATACAAATCGAAATCCCTAGTGGTGCCTCGTAAATGCTTCTTAAGTAAGAAGTGATTATGTTGTTCATTGTATCATTATAATATTCAGATGTTGCAAGCATTTGTTCAGAAATTTAAATTGAGTTTTTGACTCAAAAAATACAATTTCAACTGAAATACTTTGCAACTTCCTTACTGTGTGTCTATTAAATGTGGTAACCTTTGCGATTGTCCTTTGTTTATGGTTTTCTTAGTGATATGGTAGTTGTTGTTGTTATTTTTTAAGCATTAAAAAGTTTTATTTTCTTTTAGTATTTAAAGCATCTCACGTGCAACACCTGACTTTAGTCTAACAATCCGAAAAGAAAATAAAAACCAAAACCGAAGAAGCGCCTGAAATCCTTGGAAAGCAACCCACTAAGGTAAAGATATTTTAAACAGGGTTCCATTACGGCTGGTTGTTGTCAACCATACTTATTGGCTTAAATTTCTTAATTTTTTTTTTTGTATTTCTTGTGGTTCTGAGTCTACACTCTGGTGGTGGTGTTATAGTTTATGCAGATGGCCAAAAAGTTGTAAAATTTTTTGTTTTGTTTTTGAAAATGGCTTAAAACTTGTGAAGAGAAACGTAGAAATACTTATTTAAGATTGTCGCTCTTCTCAATATGCCATATAAATTTTTATGGCTTCCAAAGTGTTGGTTGTTGTTGCTGGCTGGTGACCGGTGACCAATAATAATAAGAAACGAAGCTAAAAGAGTAACGAAATTATTAAGATTAATTACGGTAAACATTTCTGTTTTAT
This sequence comes from Wohlfahrtia magnifica, assembly GCA_023159175.1. Classification (NCBI taxonomy): domain Eukaryota; kingdom Metazoa; phylum Arthropoda; class Insecta; order Diptera; family Sarcophagidae; genus Wohlfahrtia; species Wohlfahrtia magnifica. The sequence continues at coordinate 84,340 of JAKWBJ010000227.1, read as the reverse complement.
TTGTTTTGAAGTATGTATGTATGTATTTGTCAAATAATTTTAGAATTTAAATGTTCTTTTGTTATAAGGTATTAAAATCTATAAGAGAAGTATACCTAAGCATCATTCATACATATTTAAAACAGCAGGTTGAATTGTTCCTTTTTCAATTTCCGAAAATCGTAGATTTTTTTTAATTTCGATTTATTTTCAAACAATTGTTTTTTCTTAAAAGTAACATAAGTTATTTCGTTTTATTTTATGTTTTTTTATAATATTTTGTCTATTGATTTTGTTTTATCTGCATTTGATAGGTTTACTAACAACCACTTGAGGTTTCAGTTTGTTTTTTTTTCATTTTTATTGTAATTTTTTACATGTCCTATTATGAATAAATTCAAGTATGTTTTGTATGAATTTGTTTGTGTAGTGGTGAGTTTCGCATATACATACATAAGTACATACATATGAACTTATGCTATAGAATGTATACAAATTTTTGGAATAATTATAAGTTTAAGTGTAGGCAAAAATGACAGTAACAAATGGCATTAACATGACAGCAACACATTTGAAACCAATACACTACATCACTACAGATACAATATATAGCTTCCTTTACACGCACACACACATGCCCATTTATACACTTAAAACTGCAGTCGGCGTCATGTAATTAGAACACGTAAAACTAATTTTATAAATTAAGGTATAAAAATGTAAAAAAGTGATTTATCAAGCCGCCTTTGAGCTATAGAAAGCTCAAAAGGTTACTTTCTCAACTAAAATCCTTCTCATGGCGGTATAGAGTAAGTAGGTACATGGGTAGGTAAGTTGGCTAGTTAACCAAGACGATATCAGTTACAATTAGCAACAAAGTGCCATTTTGAAACCCAGCCAAACCACAGGTAAACAACCACCTAAAAGGAGCTAATGAAAGAAAGAGAAAAGGGGATTTATAGTCACCTTGAGCTGCTTATAAAGTGAAGAAGATTAAGGGGATCCAGATTTGCGCACTTTGCCAAACCATTGAAAAAAGGTACGCCAAAGTATTGCCGTCATTTGCGCACCAGAAAGTGAACGATTGTCTCCCTCTCAGAGGTACTTTTGCAGCTTCTGCTAATGACCCGTGTACACCGCAATGAGTTTGGAAATAGAGTGGCGGTGGATTTTAGTGCCTTTCCACTGTCATAACGAAGTCACTCAAAAGATGGCAAAAGAAAAGTGAACTCCACCTGTTCTGTGCTCTCTCAGGAAAGAAACTTCTGATTTGCCCTTTGACTACAGTCATATGGCAATAGATGTCAGAGAAGAAGGTGATAGACTCCACATCCATCGACGCCCTCCTATCAAGTTCATTCTCATCACCAACAATGTAGTTGTATCAGGAACCAAAATCAAAGACACAGTACATGTAGCACCTAGGAGCTTCATCTCCTCGGGTTGCGATACTAGGGTCCTAATAGTGAACTGGCTGTCAAAGAAAATTCTGATCTTTTCCGTAGATTTCTGAACTTTCAGCATCTTACAAGCCAGCATAATCGTAAAAACTTTTGCTAGAGACCTCCGGTAGTCTAAGAGATTCCACAAAGTCAGTAGGCACACACCGGATGCCATCTTAGATCTATCTGTAGGGACATTAATACCAGAACTCGTAGAAATCATACCTCTTTTCCACACGTTTCTCCCAGGGAAAAAGGCCTTGGCGATTCCAAGAGGTCCAGTTTACGAATAATCAAGACTGTCTCCAATTTCCTCGGAGACGGAGTAAGAAGTCCTAAAATGCTAACGTGGCCACTAAGCGATTGCCTCACTAAACCGAGTGCTTTCAGTAAGTGCAGAATGACTTTGAGGGCAGCACTGGGACATGTCCTGCATACACCAGTGATACCCAAACAATCAGTCCTCTAGTGGTGATAAGGCTCTTACTAAGGGCTCCCCAACCACATGTGGTTTAATTCCCCCATTTTCGGCCGAACATAGATTTACAGGAACAAAAAGCTACACAGGCGTTTTTTAACCACTCCTCGACATGCAGCTTCCAATGAAGTTTTGATACTTCTTATCTTTAATAAAAGTTTTATAAATTGATTGTACAATCTGTGTTCTCTAATTGGAGTACTTTCATTCAATTCTCAACGCCACCTCAATAATATTGAATTTTGAGTCCTTCTCGAAGCCTGGTTGCTGGTAATATGGGAGTGTGTCATTTATATTCCACATAGCTTGGCCTTTGAAAAAGTAAAAACGAACGAGAAGAGCCGTTGTAATTTGCCAAAGATTAATTAGGATTAAAAGCTACAGAGAAAAGAAGGAGAGAGCCTTAACACGTTTGATGCCCCTGGAGCCTCAGATACAAGAGACATCCGTGTTGAAATGTCTGACTGTCTGTAAAGTGTTGGCGTAGTAAACCTCCACTGCATGATTAATTCAGCTTCACACCGAGTCAATAGTATCTTTAGAATTTAGATCGGAACCATAGCCCTTACGTATACACCCCGAAGTGCAATTCCTTATCACTTTGATCTCAGATTCTGTAGGATCAGATTCCACTGATTCTGATTCAAAGTGACTCAAACTCAAGTTAACTTAGCTTTCCATTACTTTGAAACGTACAAAAACAAATTATTGTAGGGCAGTAGCGTTTAAAGCTATTAATTGCACTTGATAACATGTATGTTTTTCAGAGGCTGAAAAGATAAGATAAGAGTCGAAGAACACTGCTTCAGGATTGGTGCTGCTATGCCAACAGGTTCAGAAGGTTTTATGTGGCATCATCCGAGTTTCCCGGTTGTCGATATATAGGTTTAGTAAGTATATATGTATGTGTGCTTGTGTCCTATTAGTCTCTCAGTTCTTTCTATAATTTTGTCATTCGCCTGAGTTACCCATAAAGCAGGTTTGGACCTTTAAATAATTCGGTGATAAAACGAGAACGATCTTACGTCAAACGTAAGAAGTAAGAAAAGGAATTTTTTGCGTTTTTGACAGACATTGTTGTTGTAAGTGACACACTTTCCATTTGAATTCGAAATTCGCCTTTAATTTAACACAATTGCTATTTAGCTAATAATTGCTGTACTACCACATATCAAATTCATATACGAAATGTAATAGAGAGCAGCCCATTGAACCAAATAAGTCACAGTATCAAAAACAATAACACACAGGCAGAAGCAAAGAGAAACAATTATATCCCAAACAAGAAGAGAAAGACACAAGGAGATTAAAACTGCCTGCCTGTCAGACAGACAGACAAACTCATTCATTCATTCCCACCACATTCATTGAATTGTATTCGTCCTGAAGACACTCAAATCGAACGCAAATAATAGAAAATGCGATTGTGTTGGCTGGTGAATGTGACGGATTGACTGACTGAATAGGTATGGTAATGAAACTGAATTGAATCTGCATAAAAGTAGTTTTAATGTCAAATCAAGGGGCTCTTACAACTATAAGTAGATTCTCCATAAAACATCATTTTTATTGTTGTTGGTTCATGATTTATTTTCTTTTTTTTATCACCACACTTTCATATCATGCTACTGGAGACGGAGATAGCGATAGTAATAGTGTTTACACTCGGCGCTAACAAAACATATCTTGTTGAAAGACCAATAAGCTGTAACTGATATTATTTGAGGAAATGATTTAATAAAATGGCTGAAATTAATATTCATGTCACGTTTTAATTAAAGAGATCTTTCAAGTTGGCTAATGCAACATGGCGGAAAAAAATAAATCTTTGGTTTAAACGATTTGAAGAAACTGATTAGTTTTATTGGTTAAAACAAGGCATTATTAATCGGTTGATATATCTTAAGTATAATACGCCACATACAATTATATTTTGTTGTTAAGCGTTAAACGAGGCCATAATGTAAGTTCATTCTTTTCTATTGTATCCACAAGAGCCATCTTAAAAGCTTAAAATAAAAAAGGGGGGAAACAAATAATATGAACATGTCGAAACCAAATCCAATTGAAAATAATAATTGCAAGTGCTTTACAATTTATTTTTCAAAAGGGGACAAAAACAACTTTTGTATTTTCAATTTGATATTTGTTTAACTATTTATGAAAGAAAAATATATACATACTCGTCTAATAATAATAAAATATTTATTACTTTTTAGCAAAAAACAATTTTCTTTACAACCCAAATATCGGGTGAATTTTGTATGAAATCGTTATTTGAGTCGATCGAATGATCTATAATATTTAATGTTTGGAGATAATTTCATGTAAATGTTGATCACGGCTAGGCCTTAAGTGGTTCATACACTGGGCCCAATTTTGGCATACTCTCTCCAACATATCGGCCTGTATCTCACAAATAAATTCTTTAATATTGGCTTCCGTTGCGTATTTGTCCATATAGACATGAGTCTTAACAAAGCATTACAAAAAATAGAGTAAAGGCGTTAAATCGCACGATCTAGGCGGCCAATTGAGGAGCCCAAAACGTAAAATAAACTGTTCACCGAACTCACCTCTCAATTGAGCCATTGTTTCGCGTGCTGTGTAGAATGTTGTACCCTATTGTTGTAACCTGCCATTTTGAGCAAACAAATTTGCAATCAACGCACCTGCCTTCATCGTCTTTGAAAAAGTATAGTCCAATGATGCCATCGGCCCATAACCCACACCAAAGAGTAGATGTTTCGGGATGCATTGACAGTTCTTGCAATGCTTCTGGCTGCTCTTCACACCAAATACCAAATACGGCAATTTTGCTTCTTCACGTATCCATTCAAGCAGAAATGAGTTTCGTCGCTGAACCATTTTTTGCGATAAAAAGTGAATTTCCAACCAACTGAATTTTGATGATAAAATTCAAAAATCTGCAAGCGTGGTTCGTTTTTAAATCGAGTCATAGTTAAATTATAAATCAAGCCGAACATGTTTGACAGTAACAAGTTGCACGAAAACAGCTGAGGTAGCAAAAACAGTGTTGCCAGAAAGAAAGTTGCTAAGAAATATAAAAGGAATCTTTGTATTAGAAGTTAATATCTCCGTGACTCCTCTAGGGAGAATATTGGCTTTCAACAAAGCATGCATTGCTTTGTTTCAGTTTCTTTAATCAATTTAATCTTTCAAGCTAAGCAGATGATTAATCCACTGTAGCTTCCCCCATATGATTTTGCGTAATGGTGAAGATCCTTGCTAACTGGTGGTGATCTTTACTTTAGCATTGTATTTTTTCCCAGTAGATAGCGTGGGGGATGTTGAAGTCTCTTTATTAAACACTCGAAACCGCAATTAATTTTTTTGTTTGGCATGTGTTCTGCTGGGATTCTAACCAGATTACGGATGTGCTTTACCAATATTTTGCCTTTCGTGTTTGCGCTTTCTTCATACATGAAACGTATCTCAAGTTATACAGCTTTTAGCGCATTATCCTTGGTTATGCAATATCAACTATGAAAAATGTAGAATTAGTCCATTTTTCGTTATGGTGCCGATAAGGTTCCTAGACTGGTTTACATAACTTGCGGACCTCCTCTTTTATACAACAAAAATGTTTATTTTCAAAACCATGTACTTTCACTTTACTGGGAATAAAATCTATATTTACCAATCGATTTTCATGAATTATGGTTTATTTTATTTCTATTATAAGTAAATTTATGAGTAAATAGTGAAGCTGTTGAATATTAGCTGCTTTCGTTTTTTGGTGAATTTTTAGAAATCAAAAATATCATAATAAAAAAAATTTTTTTTTCTATGATTTGTATCTTAATATCTCCAAAAATACATTTTATATTAAAAAATGATATTAAAATGACCTAAAGCTGGTATAATTTGGAATTTTTTAACATATGGCTTAACGAAATCGAATTAGTAATTTCAAAGTTATCATAAAATGTATGAAGCAGCCTCTTCAAAAATCTCACATTAAAAAAAAAAAATTCTAAAAAAAAGAATTTATCCATAGAATCTAAAATGGTGATCATTTTTGAGGTAAGGTGACCATAGTGCATCAAAAAAATATAGTGGTTATCCAAAGTCAGAAAATTTTTTTCTATTAGTTGCATAGTGTAATTAGTTGTAAATAAGCAATAAAGCGACACACACCTCAAAAACATTTTACTTTTTGGTGGTTATTTGACAAATCTTTAGTCTGTTGTTTTAAATTATGACATTACTTTTGCATCACCTTGTATTAGCAAATTAATTTGTTAATTTATTTAAAGTTTATATTGAGAATTTTTAATCGGGTTTTTTATGTAGATTTTTATATAAAATTTATAAAATGACTCTTACCAATGTTTAAATTCTAGTCAGAGAGAAAACTCAAAATTTATTTACTCATCCATATGAGTACTTGAAATGCAGAGTTTTTCTTCAACAGCAAGCAGTAGCACCTACAACTACGAGTACAACAATAGCCATAACAAAAATTCTTACAATATAAAGGAAAGAACAAGAAGAAGTAGCAGTAGAAAAAGTAGTAACAATAAAAGTAAAGAAATAAAAGAAAAGTTTCTAAATTATAACTTTGCCCCTGCCGCAAAACTAAAATGGAATAATTTTCCGTTGTTTTTTTTTGGGAAAAATATAGGGCAATTGTTGGAATATCATTCACTTATAGCGGCAGCTATGCAGTAGTAATCACCATGATTGCCAATTTATCTATTTCCGGCTAGATTTAGCGGTTTTTTCATTTAGGGACAAAAAAAGGCTTCATTTTATTAAAGAAGCATCAAAATATAGTCTTTTAATAGACGAACTAACTGACATAAAAAAAAAACTGAATGTATTTGAAATCTGTAGAAAATGTTTTATAACAAATTTGAAGTAAATTACATATCAAGATCATTTAAAATTTTATGAATATGAGGGTAATACTCTACTCTTCCAAAACATTAAAAAGAGAAATTTTCCTTCAAAACTTAAATTTTTCATCTTCTAAATATAAGCTTGACAACATTTCTTTATAGCAGTGCTACCACCAACAGCATTATGAATTGTACACAACCGGCATCAAAATTACACATGTGATGAAAAATTACACACAAAATTCGGTTTTTACGAATAATATGCTCATATACATACAGTGACTTCAAGGTATAAATGGACAAGAGTTTTTTCGTAGAAAAGTTCTCTAAACATAAAACTATAATAAATATATGACCTGTTATATAAGTCGATAAGTCCGTAGGATAAGTAAAAAAACAAGAAAATTTTGTCTAAACTTGATTTTATTATTCAACATAGTTGCCTTCGCTGCTACTTTTATAGTACAATTTATCTTTATCGTCAAAATAGGCCTCCGTTTCACGGATTACTTCATCATTGGACTTAAATTTCTTTCCAAAAAGCATATTCTTGAGATCTGAAAACATGAGAAAGTTCCTGGGGACTAATTCTAGAGAATACAATAGGCGGCTTATCAATTGAAGAAACAATTTTTTTCAATTTTGACACCGTTTTTATCGGCTTGCGAAACGATTTGTGAGCTCACGCGGCATCACTTTGAACAGAGCTTTCGCCTACCGAAATGTTCGTATAAAATGGTTAAAACACTACCATATCTTTACAATATCAGTTAGCTGGTCATTCATAACCATTTTGTGGACGTTTTAATATTTTCTGGAATAACAGTCTTATTTAGACGTCCACTGCGCTCTGCATCATTTGTGCTGGTACGACCACTTTTAAGTTCAGCAAAACACTTTTCTATCATTTGTCTCGATGGCGCAGAGTTCGATTATGTTTATCATGCCATTGTTTGGTTTCCACAGTATTTTTTATCACCAAAATGCAATGCTTTAGCAAAACTCGAAATTCACTTTTAAAATTTTTTTTTAATAACAAAAGTTGCTTCACACAAAGTCAGTCAGATTGCTGTCTAGTTTATACACGTATCGTTTGATTGTTCTAGTAACGCCATCTATGTGTCATCCTACGGACTTATTGAGTAACCTGATAGATATATTATCGGGGTCTTAATTATACATCAAATGTGGCCTTTTATTTTATCCAAAAATATTTATAAGTTTCATCAGAAACACAAAAATAACTAATTTTTTGAGCTCATCGCATAATCGATTAGAACAAATATTTAAAATGCAATAATCGAACAAATCAATTATTATTTTATTTTATAATATCGTTTGCTGAACTGTCGTACCCACACTTATAAGTGTAAAGTATGTATGAGTATGAGTATATTTATACTTGGCTATGGGTATATTTCTATTCGAGTATACTAAGAGTACATTTCTACACAATAAAACTATTTATGCTTAATTAAATTTGATGTTTGATTCTTTACAAATTTGAAAATCTTTCGGCACTTTTGGAAGTATACTCTGTCTTATAAAATATATCCATTCTCCTTTTCATTTAACAAAGCCCATTTAACAAAGTTTCAAGATTTTCTTAGCACCTTGTATACTCCTTCATTTATTTTCTTTAAAATTTCGTCACAGTTCTCCATTATTAAAACTTGTATCGTACAATTTTAAAGTTCAAATGCTAATGAAAATGTGAAAACTCCTATTGGCTTACTGTCTAATTTTGGTGATTTCCCACATATTTAATACCCCACTTTATGTAGAAAATTATTTGCTTTTGAACTTCCATGTCATTATATGGAAATTTTTGGAAATTTGTCATAAGTGAAAGATCGTAAATATTCTTATTAAGCGTTTGTACGATAATGTTTTTTCATGAAATAGAAAAAAACCATTTTTTTAATACATGGGTGCCGCCATTTTGGTAAACATTAGTCTTGACAGTTCATATTTGGCAGTTGTGAAGTAGAGACGTGGCAAATGTATTATGGAAAAATATTCAGTAAACCAACGTATTTTAATCGTTAAAACAGTTTATCAAATTCAATTATCGATTTTCATGACAAAATCATAATGATAGACGAGGCACATTTTCATTTGAATGGTTATGTGAATAAAGTAATAGTCGGTTCTTGGAAAACCCTCACATTATTCACCAGTCACCTTTGCAACTATTAAAACTGACAGTCTGGTGTGCAATTTGGTCAGGAGGAATCATTGGACCTTACTTCTTTGATACTGAAAACGACGTAATGGTAACTGTCAATGGGGAGCGATATCACGATATGATTGAAAACTTTTTAACGCCACAACTGCATGCTTTGGGCTTGACTAACATGTGGTTTCAACAAGACGGTGTCACATCGCATACAGCCGGGATTACAACGGAATTACTGCGAACCCTTTTTCCACAACAAATTATTTCAAGGAATGGTGATGTTGATTGGCCACCACGGTCGCCTGACTTATTTTTGTGGAGATATGTGAAAAGCAAGGTTTATGCAAACACACCAGAAACAAACAAAATATTTGTGATGAAATTAATGAAATACCGCGTGAAAAGTGTGAAAATGTAATGATAAATGTGCTCAAAAGGGCTCGCATTTGTGAGGCTAACAGAGGTGGGCATTTATCTGATATTGTATTTCATACATAATTGCCGACATTAACTAAAACATTTATCAATATAAGATCCATTCTCTTTCATATAAACAAAGATTATAAAGAAACAAAGTAGCATACCTTCCTGGCGGATACTATGTATTTCGCACAAGTTTTTGAATCATTTTTATAGCATTGCAATGAAAATTAAAAAATGTAATAACAAACGCAATAACCCTTTGATTTTTCTATGCTAAAGAATCAAGTGTTTTTTTATATGATTTTTTAATTGCTATTTAAAAAATTTGCTGTCTTGGATTGTTTCTTGGGCATAGATATATATAAACCTGTCACAAAAAAAGAAAGAAACACAAACTATAATGTAAGAGAGCAAACTATGATGTATTCATCAATGCACGCATATCATATGAGTACTTATTACACACATAAGTATTTAATGTACTCTCAATATTTTTCCATACTCATTGATACACATACTTTTACTTACTTACTTTTGTACCCAAGTATTTTTATAGCTCTAGTGGATAACATGTTATTTAAGTTATTTAAGATGGTTGTGTACAGACATGGTTGCTATTAGTAAGAAGTTGAATTATGTTGTTAATGTATGGGTATACACAACACCCAAAAATATAGATAAGTACTTAAGGATACTTTATTTTTGAGTACTTATTGTCATTCTCTACTACACACACACAATGAAAATTACACACAAAATGTGTAATTATATTATATTATGTGGCAACACTGTTTTATATGTAGTTTGCTAAAATTATTTCTCTCTCTTAAAGTGGGAGAAGTCGAATTTGTTATATTTGTCCAAACAAAATGGGTAAATCCAGCTTAGGTGTATATAATATTAAAGTGAAGAACTCATAAAATACATAATTCCTGGGATAAATAACGCAGTTTACAATAATTTGAAAAATATGGTCTTTTCTAGCCATTTTTTATTTCAAATCTAACCTTTTTTTTGAACTGTCGCGTTGGCAACAGTGGTAGTCACTTAGACCGACAGTGAGTTACTTGCCTGCTTTTCTTTACTCATTCATTCATTATGCCATGGTAAACCTTAAAGAGAATGCGTTACACTGTAGCAGACTGCATGTAGTATGTGCTAACGTAAGTGTAGGTAATGTGTGTGTGTGAGATAAATTTCTAAAGTGTAAAGAGTAACAATAAAATAAAATTTTTCTCCGTGAATTTGTAAGCCTCGTCTTAAAAATGTAAACTAGAGAGTGCGGGCAGGGAATATTAGTTTCCGTTGGGTAAATGTGATTCAAAACTTTAATTTAAATTGAAATAAACACACTTTACTGAAGCGGAACTGCACAAGCGAATTGACGCGATCCGCTCGTTGCACTTGAATAGTTGGTTCCCGTTACACGAGAACTCAAGCAATCCTGTGTATGTATGTGTAGAAGTGAAAACGAAAAGTTTCACCTGTGCTTGCTTGCCTGTGTTGCATTGCATTATAACAGCAGCATCATTGGCATTTATATTGTTGTAATATAATTTTTTTTTGTGAAATGCGTTTTTAGATCTGCCAGAGTTCACACTAGATTGGATATGTTTTCTTGCCATGCACTCACATACACATACACATACGGTAGTTGGATATAAAAAATGTCTTAGACGAAGTTTGTATATGCCATACCAGGTTGATATGCCTGTTCTGCCTTTTGTTCTCAAAGTTTATTGTTTCCCTTCAATGTTGTTGCCGCAGTTACTTTTTCTCCGTTTTTTTCTATTTTCTTTTTATTCAATCCATGGCCTTTACTTTTGTTAGCAATAGATTTTAACGGAGTTTCAGTTGTTAGTGTTTCATCTTCATCTTACGTTTGCGTTCCTTTTGTTTAAGTTGATAATTTAATATTTTGCATACACCGCCACCACTAGTTGATGATGATATGAGTAGTCGTCTTGTTGCCATAATATTTTTTGATATTTCGTTTTGTGTTTTCTTGTGTGTGTTTCTTTTAATTTTGTTCTTAAACACAAACCCTAATATTTCCTTAAACTTTTGAACATGTTCTTCACTGTACAACTCCACGCTATTACCCATTATTAGCTGCCAGTCTCGTGGAATGACTTTGCACGTTTCCGAGGTAATAAAATATTATGAACTCCCTAAGCAACGTGCAGTAATACAAAGGCTTCAAGAGCACACATACCTTATGCACATACTGTATGAAATGTTTCCTCTACGAGCATGCAGTGTCGTAGCAGCAAGTACCACTAACGATGACTGATTTTTATAACAATTGGCCCTATTTTTCTCATACTGATTTGAAAGGGCTCTATGCAGTAGCCTAGAGTGGCAATTTTTTTCAAACATAAGGGTTGTTTATTCAAAGTAGTAATAAACTATGGACGAAGCCCTGCCGTAAAGTTTTAAAACATTTCTGTCTTTCTTGTAGCATATGGATGCAGAATATGTAACTAAAAGGAAGGAAAGTGGACTCTAGTACCAGATCTGAGGATACTAGTGCACGAAACGTGAATATAAGTGTCAGCATAACTACAGGTTGCCCACATAGAGAGGTCCTATCGAATTTAATGTGGAGTTTAGTTGTCAATAAACTTTTAAGAACACTATCTATGGGGAGCATTGACTGCCAGGGCTATACAGACGAAGTTGTTCTCTTAGCAAGGGGTAGGTTCGAGGACTCCTTGTCTGAAAACATACAGAGAGGACTTAGAATAATGAATCGATCATGTGGGACTAGGGAACCATTCACTAGGAAGAGAAAACCCCCGATGTGGAGGAATATTCAACTCCTGGGTGAGGAAATACCACCGGGGAAGGAGATTAAATATCTAGGAATAATATTGGATAGTAAGCTGACGTGGAAAGTTCAAGTGGAGTCTGTACAAGAAAAGACATGCATGCGCTTATGGTGTGAGGGAGATCTTGGGGCTGTAGCCCAAGAATATTATACTGGATGTACACCATGATGGTCAGATCGGTTGTGACATATGGGGCCGTTGCATGGGCGGTAGAAACGAGTATGGGAACAACCCAGGCAGAGGTAAATAAGGCACAAAGATTAGTGTGCATAATCATAATTGGGGCAACTTGTCCCACAGCTGCACTCGAGGTTCTATTGGACATCAGTCCGCTGCACAAGGACTATGAGTTGTGTACGAGGTTATGCGGGGGTTATATTAACGCGGTTAGCGCAGTGGTCGATTACTCCCTACTAGGCTGTTCTGTGGACAGTATCATGAACCTCTATGACTTTGGCAAATGCTTCAAGGCAGGACTGAGTAATAGCAGTGGCAAGATTTGGAGACTGCATACGCCTTTAGAGAAGAGACCATTTTGTGGTACACATGGGTCAAAGACAGAAAGTGATACAGGCTTGTAAGTGTTTGGCCGTAGGAAGAAATATGCGAAACCTATGGGAAAACTCGCCAGCATATTCTAGGCGGAGGTTTATGCAATTGAGAAATGTGTTCAATTTAACCTGGAGAGAAAATAAAGAGGACAGGACATAGCCACACTATCTGATAATTAGGCTGCCATTTGAGCACTTGGCTCTTATGAGGTTAACTTAGGGCTAGTTTGAGAATGTCTTGGTAAACTGAACTAGCTGGGCAGGGACTTGTGATGTGGTCATGTAGGAATTCCGGGAAATGAAAAGGCCAAGCTGTACTGATGGATCCAGAATCTTTTTGTGGAGTGGGAAGGGAGGTCTGGATGGGCATACTTACTCAAAATGAGAATAATAAGAGGCGGGTACTTTACTCTAGCCGTACAGGTCTGAGACAATTTAAACTTTTGAGAAGGTTTGAATTCTGCTTAGGAAGGTGCAGAGACAACCTGAGGATATTGACCTGGCTTTTAACTGGTCATTGCAGGCTAAATAGACATCTGAGTAAAATGGATTAGTCTCAAGTCAGACGTGCAGATTCTGTGTGAGGCATTTATGCACTCTAAGAGGAAGTATCTAGGTGCCTAACAGATCCTAGGTAGGGAGTTACCGACATCCTGAATTTCGTTATATAGGGTCGCAGCACTTTTGTACCTCAGTGATAATAATAATATGTAACCGAGCATTGACAATTAAATAGTTTACTTTGCATCTCTGATCATTTTTTTCAGCTTCATAGCATGGACTGCACTGATTGAAGTAGGATACAGCAGAGTGTTTCATTGCAAAGCTTTCAGATTCGCAGGTCTGTCTTTTCGAATTTTCATTTCGATAGTTAAAGTTGAAGTTGCAACAAGTAGCCATAGACCAGTGTTGTCAATATTATTGTTATTATTATTGTTATTGTTAAGCTGACTAGATTATTGCGCAATGATTTTTATCCGAAACCAATTGATTTTTAAAATTAATTTCTGAACTGCATTTACTGCTGTTTTCTAGTTATAAATTTCTTTAGAGTAGAGTTTTTAATGTTTTTATAAATTCAGAATTTGATTTTTAGAAGACCTTTCGGTTAGACCACGCCTTTTACGAAGTAGGCGTTTAGTTTGTTGTCTATGATCGAAATGAATTACAAAAACTTAATTAGTTTTCGGTTTAATTTATGAAGTTTGTTTAAGTTAATATTTTTACATAAAATTTCAAATTTATTTAAATTTACTTCACCTCGCATGTCTACATCTCCTCTACCTCTTCGTTACCACGTCAATGTTGTAATTTGCAAATATTGAAGTTGAGCAAATTATATTGTATGAGTTTGTTTCTTCTTCGTACAGTTTTTATTGTTTTTCTCTGTTATTTTGTTGTTGTTGTTGTTTTGGTATAGACTGGCTAACAAAAAAAGCAAAATTGTTGTAGTCATTTTCGAAATTATTCACTTTTAACGGCTTTACCTAAATATTGTATGGAAATGTTGTGCTTTTTCCTTTTTTTTGCATATGAATGAATAAATGAATGAACGAAAGTTTGCAAGAATAAATATTGTATTGCATTGTTACTCCCATGTCTGGTTGAATGAATTACAAAAAAAAAAGAAACGAAATTCAATTCCAAACTGAACCAAAGCTACGAACGAAACTCAAACACAAAAATAATCATAAAATGAAATGGCAGCCTGAGAGACCTGAACAAGAATATGCAGCAATTTCTAGGCCGATGTCTACTTGTAAAGCATTTTTGAGTAGATTTTCATAGGAAATAAGAAAGGAAAGCCTAAGACTTGTTTCTGTAGCATTAAGTCTTGCAAGTAACCTTCAAGTTTGTATTGAAAATGTAAAGGCTGGTGATGTAATGTATAATGAATAAGTTGGTTTATCAGGTGAAAATATGTTCTAATAAAATTGATTTTCACCTCCTTCTCATTTCTTTTTGGGAAAACATCTAAATAGAACGTTATACCCACTAGTGATTCATTAAAAAGTCTATGAATTTCGTTCCCCTCGTTCCATCGTTCGTTTCTAAATGGTGATGGGTGGGTTTCATTATGTAATACAAGTCTACCTCTTACACTTTGTGTCTCTTAAGATAAATATTTTAATGAAATTCCTTTAAATGCGCTTCCAAAAACCTATAAGTACATGAGATATATGTATGTGTTACGATAATAGGGGACGAGCAGTGTAAGTCAGTAAGCGTATGAAGAGCAAATGTTTTAAAGGCAATTTTGCAAATAGTTACTAATTGAAATTGTGGTTTTATGATGAATTTTGGCACAAGATGTGGTAAATATACGTTTATAAAATTCAAAATGTTTTCAACTTTTGTTGTTTTTTTTTCGTTTCTACAACTGTGCCAACATGATCTATTTGACATTAGAATTTTATATCTAAAGGCTGCTTGTCCCCACTTTCATTTAAATTTGGACAACGAACAAATGCTTTTACATTTAAAAATATTCTAGTGGCTGTTTAAAGAAGTACAGAAGTAGAAACAAATAACAACAGCAGTTGGTGGGTAGTGAGAAATGGAATCTTCTGGATCTGAAAGTTTCTTTTTTTATTTCCTCCTATCACTTGCCATAAAGCCATGTCTACAAACTTGAAAAAAGGTAGTAATCGTAATGAACATATACGGTGGTTTACAGCCCAAAACGGAAAATTGGCTGTGAACCTTTGATGCCTTGGTTATCAATTCCACCAGAGGAGGATGGAGTCTCCTCCTTTTTGCTTTAAATGACTTGGAGCAGGTCCATTTTAAAATAAATAGTAGTTTGCAGCCTAAAACGGAAAACTGGCCGTGAATTCATAATGACTTGGCTATCAAGTCCAACGGGGTAGAATGGAGGAGAACCATTGAGGTTCTTTTTGGCTTTAATTGCTATGGAGGAGATAATTTTTAGCAGAAGTAGCGGTTTGCGGCTCAAAACGGAAAACTTGTTTAAACTTTTGATGCCTTGGCGATAGCCTGTGCTGGATAGGATAGCAGTTGAGAGAACAATTAATGGAATTTCGGTCATAGGTACTGCACACATGTGCTACTGTGCATTGTTTTAGAAAAACAGTATTTTTGTCTTCGTACATGATTTCGTTTAACTCGTTTTAGAGCAATCAATGTGAATGACTCCGAGTGCACCACAAAACAAACATCTGATGTTTTTCAGCCAACAGAGTTACCTTGGAGTTCTTTGGTGTATGATCAACCTATATTACACAAAACAACGGTAAAAACCTGTTTAGATGGGCTTGAACATTGTCGAACACTCTTTTGAAGTGCTTACAATTGCAATTGCTGCAACCATTGTAAAGTGTGATATACCCATGATAGTACGCCCTGGGTATATCACATGATTGATATGCTTATAGCCTCAGCCCTTCATATAATATCATTCCAAAGATTTTATCGACTATTTCTAAAGAAATTAGCCCGTTCTGTCGATTCCTCAGTATTTACCTAGTTTTTCTTTGATTTCAGTGATGGTTCTTTACATTTAAAATAATTTGCTCACCACCTTGTTTAGACTAAAGCTCACGAGAGCAGTATAGCGTTGAATATTATTTTAATGGCAAAACAAAATATCGCGAAATTATTATCACGCCTTCGTGCATATTTTGTACGAATTGAATGTTAAAATTTCTTCAATTCTTAGACAAAATCTTTTTTATCACTTCTATTTAGCTGCTTACATATGTCATTTCAAATTTATGTCATAACATAGAGGGAATATGTTAACATCTATTTATTTATATATATTTTCATCGTTTTCTTTTTTGTAACATTTTGCTTAATTTTTCTGATCTAATTTATGAATTTCATCACGCTTTTCTTTAATTCGTTCGTTCGTTGTTCGTACATTTCTTTCATTCTTTGAGTCAGTCAGTAAGTCAGTTAGTCGGTAACACATGCTTTCCCTTTGCTTAACATGTTCATTTAAATGCTTTGGTTCTGCACATGTTTTTAATGCTTTTTTGACTCTACAAACTTAATTACCGTTAAAATATAAAATCGTTTCTTGTTGTTGTAGTGTTTTAAAACGGAAATTAAAAGAATACTGGCAGCATACATATAAGCGTACCTATACTCCGATACAATATATGTTTCTCTCTCTCTCTCTCTTCCTTTTTGACACTAATTGTTTTTAAGTGTGGGTTAATATACATATGTAGTATGCGCCCATATGTACGTGTAAGTAACTGTATAATAGATAAATAAATAGGCATCACACCGCCACAATCATCATTTTCATACCTGTAAGTTGCACATTTTCATTTCATGAAACGTTTTTAAGAAAACCGGATAAATTGTTTCAGCCCATATCTTTCAATGAATGTGTCATTTTTAATAGGATCGGGGAGGAGAGTAATAAGAAAAAATCTTTTTTAATTCCTTTTGGTGTCGGGGATTTTTAATAATACTATTAGCGGTATATTTACTAGCATATTTAAAGAAAAACACACCTAAAAATCATGCAGTTAATGTTTCTTTTATTATATTTTAGAATTTTTAAAAAGAATTACGCTTTCGTACATAATATTTTAACCTTTAAACCAACAATGATGGCTAGCTAATGAACACCAGCAGATCTGAAACCATAATGGTGAATAAGGCACCCAGTGAGACCCTATCACGAACGCCACATTCACACAATATATGTTCGGCCGTCTCTGATGCCTGCGAGCACAGTCTACAAAGTGGCCCATAAGAAACTCCGTACCAGTTTCAAGTCCAGCCTACCATACTTGTAAACCTCAGAGCGAAACCCAACTCGCGGACTGGTCGCCGCCCTAGAGCCCCCTTTGAGCATTTCACTATTCCAAGCATTTGGGAATTTCCCAGCCCTTGATTAAATTGAGAACGGTAGTGAGCGATGCTGTACAGTAATGTGGAGCTTATTTTCAAGCGAAAGCTTTTGCAATATTTGCCAGTCAAGATGTCATAAAATTCGAGCTAAGTGCCTCTAAATCAGCTTGACTGTTAGAGAATATATTAATGATCTAACCCTTGAACCCACTGTCCAGTTATCAACAAGTCTCGGTTGGGTTCATGAACAGCAGCATCGGCACAGTCATTCATTTTTTAAGCATCGGTATACCAGTTTAGATCGAACTCACTCCGAACTAAGTCCCCATTACACCAATAATCCCGGTCCGGAAATTAACCCTGAATCTCTTGCCAAAGCGCAGAAACAAAGGCATAACATCTCGGGCTGAAGATGGCTCTCCGACTACCCTGCGTAGAATGGACGCATTTCGTGAAAAATATTGTCGGTAAGCATGTCGCATGGATGTGAGGTGGTGTTAAACCAATCAAGGCCTCCAAGACCATTGTTGGACGTATTCTTCGTGCCACAGTTGAAGTTAGGTGTTAGTTTCCTCAGTTTCTCGCCACCACGCTATCTATATCCACATAATATCGGTGCATGTCCATAGTGTTATTCTTGGGAAATATCCCATGTCTTACCGTAGTAAGACGGACTTGCCCAGAGGGTTACCTCTTTAGAAAAGTTGATGGTTATACGCATAGAAGAAATACAGTTAAGTAATAACTTGTATCTCATTGTAAAAGTTACAATAACCGTCTTTTGAGCGATTCACCAAGAGCCCTTCCTGAGTGCACCAATTTGACACCTTCAAAGTTGTACTTTAAATCAGTGATAAAGAGGTTACAAGACTACGGTTCTGGACTACGAAATAACTACTTAGTAGGTCTTGTGGCTTGATCCCTAAAATGACTTACCAGATATACACCCAAATGGTGAAGCACTCAAGTATGGTGTGGGTGAAGCAAACAATGGCTATTTTGAGGCTATGCAAAGTGCAAAGACTTAAATGTCTATGCATTAGCGGGCGATGAAATCGTTGTGATAGATTTTGCGCATTGTGGCAACACTTGAATGCCACAATGGGTGCGCTGGTATGGGTGCGTGAACAGGAGGGGGCCTAATGGACTTTCAATTGATCCACTATAGACTTTGGTTTCATCTATCATGAGGAAACATTGAAACAACACAAGTGGCGTGGAACACCCCAAAAGATTTCTAAGCTTCGACGATAAGAGTTGGAGTTTTCTCTAAAACTATATAGGAAGCATCTGCACAGAATGGGCATTTTTAACACCAGCATCTTTAGCTTCTGCTGCAAGGAAGAGCAGACTCAAAGGAGCACTTGTTCACTAACTGTGTGGCACTGGCACATAAGAGGTACAGGATATACGCTTTGTGATCTGAACTTGTTAGCACTCCCATTAAAAGAACTAGCCTGGTTGCTCGGGATATTGAACTTATGTATGTTAAGGGGATGCACAATAGATCAACGTTTACATATTCATAACACCATAGTCTGAAATCGTTTAGCTACAAATTGCTACTGAATTTTCTATTTACTAAGTATTTTTGTTGCCCCTATCCAATGTAAGGGTTAAGTGTCTACTTAACGTTGACAAAATATTTCATTGGCATCTATCGTTTGTGGATTTCATTTACTTGCTCCTTGTTAGATACGGGAAATCTAATGAACCTCGTACAAAAACAAGATCTTAAAATATTTGTACGTGTATGTGTGTGTAGAGCATCTAAATTGACAACAAAGTGCGAAAAAGTCAAAAATTCAATT
This sequence comes from Wohlfahrtia magnifica, assembly GCA_023159175.1. Lineage (NCBI taxonomy): Eukaryota > Metazoa > Arthropoda > Insecta > Diptera > Sarcophagidae > Wohlfahrtia > Wohlfahrtia magnifica. Next base: position 64,951 of record JAKWBJ010000227.1, on the reverse strand, counting down.
GTGGCCTGATGTTTTAATGACAAATGCTTTAATGTTGTCGCTGCTTCAAAAGGAATATTTTTTTCCTTTTTTTATTCTCTTTATTTTAAGTTTTTTTTTTTACTTTTTGTAAGTCTTGATCAAGGCTGCCAAATACATTTTCTCATCCTCCCCAAAATATTGGCTCTAAAAAGAAAAAAACTCCCTTTTAATAAAGTAGTACTTTTAAATGATTAATTTTTTATATATTTTTGTATTATGTAGTAGTGAAGATAATTTTTATGTTATAAATACACATTTTTACATACCATATATCAACTTCCCTTTAGTTCATAAAGAGAATTTCAGGGCGTATATGAAATCCAAATTATGCAACTTAGGACGACATATATATCATCCTAAATATATAGGGTCCGCCATCTAACGTTTTTTTTTTCAACTAGAGCTTATTTCGTGAATGGTAACACTTAGCTCATGTCTGATTTGACAGATAATTAGTTTTATCCTTCCGCTGAACGAATATGGTTGTGTATACGCATTTTCGCTTCGTTAAGTGGGCCTGTGATCGACTTACAGAAGATGCCGATTTTGCCAAAAAAAAACATCTTTTCAGATGAAGCTCATTTTGTTCTTGGCGGGTATGTAAACAAGCAAAATTGTAAAAAAAATTTGGGGTACAGAAAACCCGCACGTATACATTGAAAAGCCGTTACACCCAAGACGAGTCACTGTTTGGTACGGAATTTGGTCCAAAGGCATAATTGGGTAATTTTTCTTCGAAAATAAGCAAGGAGTGGCCATTACAGTCAATGGCGATCGTTATCGGGCCATGTTGAACGAATTTTTGTTCACAAAAATTGAAGAAGAGGATATTAGCAACATTTGGCTTCAACAGGGCGGTGTTACGTGCCACACAGCCGAAGCTACGCTCGATTTTTTACGCTCTGTATTTGAAGATCCCATTATCGGCCGCAAAGCTGATGTCGTTTGGACACCTCGGAGCTGCGATTTGACACCGTTGGACAGTTATATTTGGGGTGCCGTCAAAGATAAGTGTTACGCCAACGAGCCATAAACAATTGACGCTTTAAAGGACAACATTCGTGAAGTTATTGGTGAAATACAGCTGCACACAATCGATAATGTGCTTAAAAATTGGACCGATCGTGTAGGCTACTGCATGGCCAGCCGAGGCAGCCATTTGAATGAAATTATTTTCCATTATTAACCGGAAGGATTGTACTTTCAAATAAAAAAAGCAATTTGAGAAAATATTCAGTATTTTTTTATATTCATAGCATTTTCAAAAGAAAAAAAATTATTTGGCGGACCTTTTATATGCAAATACATATTATCAAGTATCCTGTCATTCTATGAGAAGGAGATTTCAAGAAATTATAGACGCTAAGATAAATATTAAATTTCGACCTAAGGCATATTAAAAAAAGTACTCTGAAAGCTTTAAAAGTTAATTTGGTAAATTTTAATACAATTTTTGTATAGAAAGCTGATTAATTCACCTTAAAACTGCTTTGGATCTTCAGAGATATCCGTATATTAAGGTCGAAACTTTTTCTGTACATAAATACATAACTCTCGCAACATCCTAAATGGAGCAAGGGGTACTCTCTCAACCAATGAGTTGCACTTGGTTCTACATTTTAGACTCGTTGAAACTGATCTACAGTTTAACGCCAGCTCTGAATGGCAGATGCATTAATTAGAGAAGTTTTTTATAACGTAAATGTGTACTCATAAACAGTCGCTATAAGGTGAAATCGCTGTTAAAATTTGTCAAATGGTCTGGCCAGTTATTGAACTGAGGTCTTTTTGTTTGGAAGAGAGGTGTCTTACCTATCATACCTTAGCGTCAGACAACCCTGCCTTAGTGAGTCTGTCACCAAAGCACGACTCTGTTAGCCGCACCAAAATGTTGAAGATTTTTAGCGAACATGAAGCCGGTGCCCTCAGTGCTGGCTGACCCCCCTGTAAGTTAATCACAGCGCACACTGAAATTGTTTGAATTTCAGCTTGAAAACAGTGGTGATCAAAACATTTGCAACTAAAACAGTATTCTAGCTCTTCAGTTATCCATTTCTTTCCGACTGGTTTTCAATCCTTGATTTTTGTTTTATAACTTTGTTGATTGATTATTACAAAACAGTAATATTTGAGCAAGAATGTCAACTATTGCTGTTCAAATCATTTGCAGCTCTTAGAAAACAATACTCTTAGAAAACAATACCGTGGTCTGAAGAGTCTTTGAGGATCAAAAGAAAAATTTGTGTCAGAGGACCGGTTGCAAATGTTTTGACCACCACTGTAGGTACGAAGATCTTTATATTTTGTCCAGAGATCATCGTTCTTACACCCATGACAGTCCTCGGATGACAGTCCATCCGCGAACCACTAAAGACTCACACAAGACCCCGAATCTTATTCCACGAGTTCAGTGAATATCTCGGAGCTTCATTTAAAAACTAGTTTAGGGTTCACATAGTCTGCGATCGACCATACAACCATATGATCAAAGAAACTTTTCATATTACGCTTCTTCTCTAAGTAGTGCTGGGGTGTAAACCCCATTGTGGCTTCAATGCTTACAGTCGGACAGCTAAGCATAGCTCCAGTCATAGCAAGACAAGCTTTTTTTTGCAGACCGCCGAGTTGTTTACTAGCGAGCACCTGTTCAACGGTGGATGCGTACGTAATGATCGGTACGTACGCAAGTATAGATATACATTCTATAAAATTATTGTTGTTATTTACCTTTTGCTCAATCTTTTTTCCTCATTTTTTGTTATATCGCCGCTAATTGTAATTGTATACTATTTGGAAGAGACATATTTTTGTCATTTCTAAGAGAAAAAACATATGAAGAACAACGAAACTTACTTTTAATAAACAGGTTTAACAAAGTTTCTTACGTTCAACTGTTTTTGTGTTCTTTTTAAATCAATCACGGCCCAATGATAACATAATGTTATCATGTCCATTTAACTTGCACGGGAGTAGAAAATTTCGCCAAAAAATTCTTTTTTTTTCGTTAAATATCCCCAACGAAAACCCCAAACACCAAATGAAAATCTTCCCTCCTTTTGGCAACGAAATTTCACCTAATTTTGGGTTAGAATTCTAAATCTGGCAACCCTGGTCTTGATAAAAAAAAAACTTCCTTCGCATTGCTTTACTTCTCTGTCATTTACGCTCGCGTTCTCTACCATGTTCTGTCATGATTTGCTGTTTTCTTATGAATTAATTAAATACTTGATATGTTTCAACAATTTTCTACATGTGTAGTTGTGTGTGTGTGAGTACATGTAGTCCTGTGATGGCGTATGTAAGTAATTGTGAGAGTTTAAGTGAGAAGAGTATGGGTTGTCATAAATGAATTGTGGCATTTGCTTTTAAGAAAATTTTTCTTTTTTTTCATATTTTTGTTAATTCACTTTTTGCCAAAGAGATTTACAATTTTTTTTTTTTTTTGGTTAATTCTGTTCTTCTTCTTCTTCTTCTTCTGTTTTAATTTATAATTTATTTTTTTGTGTTTTTCTTTATTTGTCTTCTGAACAAGGTGTGTTTCTCTGTATAGTCACACACTTTTTTTTATATAATTTTTTGAGTAGATTTTAATTTCATTTGTGCTTAGGCTTGTTTAACTACATTTTCTGTAATAAATGGCGTCAATATTTTTCAGAATTTTACGAGTGTAAGGTGGAGGTGAAAAAGTTAAATTACTAATTGCGAGTATGTGTTACTTTAATAAAGAGAAAGAGGAGGAGACTCAACAGTATGTTAAATATGTAATCCACCATATTTTAGGTTTTTTATATTTTAATTTAATTTTTTTCATTATGGAATTAGTAAATAAATTGTGAAAAATTAATTTTTTTTTTTTTAGCAATAATTTTTCTGTCAAAATTATTTCAAAGAAATGCTTAACTTCCTAAATACTTGTATAATATAAATAGGCCTCTAATAGTAAAAAATAAAAATGCTTTACATATTTCAAAATGTGTGGTAGGTATACTTCATTTACATACTTTTAGTTTTACCTTTACCTCCCACTTATATATCTCTTCATTCTTTACTTTAAAATTAAATGAAAATCTTGATTCATTTCAAGTAATTGCTGCTGCCAAATGCATAACTTAAACACCCATTTTGTGGAATATTTGACATTTTAATGATTGAAAAGATAATTTTATGCTGATAAGCATCAGTTTCCATTCATATACCTGCTATTTAAACTGAACGGCTGCTCAGCTATTGATACCTTTAAAAGTTAACATTAAAGTGACTGTTGGTTAGTAGATATGATTGCTGGTGGGTTACCAATATCTTGTGAGTTATTCCATTACCAAAATGTGGCAAGAGAGTAATATTCTTGGAATTGCAAAACTAAGAATAAAATTTTCTTATTAGTTTTCTTATTACCAAATTCAAAGGAAACTCTCTATCTCGCTGGGGTTTTATTTTTATAAACGACAACGGTTTTATGGTATAATCGCTTACAGGTCATGGCGCTTTATATATCATGAAATGATAAGAGGCGTGGGAGGTGGTACACGTTTTTAGTAAATTATCTGTGAAATATTAATAACGCTGTCAAGTATCTGCTAAAGATGATGATGCTGGTAATGCTGATTATGGTTTCAGTTTCACAACATTTTTGTTGTTGTTGCTGTTTTTTTAATTTTAGTCTTGTCCAAAACGTAATCTGTTTTGCGTGAGTTTTTGTGTTTCATTTTCGTTAAAATATAGTATACTGGCCCTACAATTTCAGTTTGAGTTAAAGTTTGTGTCAAAATTGATCGTTAACGAAACAAATTGACTTTAAATTTTGCAAAAGCCTTTAATGAATTTATGAATATTATGAACGTCGTCCCACAGCTAGAGCTTTAACGTATAAAATTTACATATTTTCTTACAAGATAATTTAACGCAGTACGAAGAAACAAAAAAATTAACAAATTACAACAACAACTACAAAAGCATAGTTAGTAATTTATGATTTTACTAATAAACCGAAAATAACTATACAGACGTGGTGTAGTAATAAGTAATGACGGTAAAAAATTTCTTGTCTTACAAAGCAGAAGGACAGATTGTGCAAAAAGATTTTTAAATTTTCTACTCCTTTTTCGACAGCAATCCAAACCCAGTAATTTGGGATTGGCAACGAACTCAGTTAACCTGTGAGGTATTATTTTTTTTGCATCGGGCCCCCCTGAGTTTCGATATATTATCGTTGCCCTATTACACATTACTTATGATATTTTGGTATTGGTAGGGTTTACTTGTTTCTAAATGTGGAATACGATGCAATATTTTGAATACAGCCAGAGAGTGTATTTCGTCTCACTCCACGATGTGCAAAAAGATTTTTAAATTTTCTACTCCTTTTTCGACAGCAATCCAAACCCAGTAATTTGGGATTGGCAACGAACTCAGTTAACCTGTGAGGTATTATTTTTTTTTGCATCGGGCCCCCCTGAGTTTCGATATATTATCGTTGTCCTATAACACATTACTTATGATATTTTGGTATTGGTAGGGTTTACTTGTTTCTAAATGTGGAATACGATGCAATATTTTGAATACAGCCAGAGAGTGTATTTCGTCTCACTGCACGATGCTTCGATGATCCGCAGTGGCTTGAGTCCTAAGAAGAGAAAGAGGCTTTTACCTCGATGTAGGCTTATATTGCAGCCAATAATATAGCGGAGGCTAAAACAGTTATAAATATCACAGGAAACTGCATATACCAAACCCAGCAGAGGCCTACCCTAGGGTTGCCTGATTTAATATTACAAATTCTCGCCATTTATACAAAAAAAGTCTGGACTTTAAGAAAATATCCTGACAGTCAGAAATATTGGGTGTTTGTCGGTAGATGACCCTAAAATTTAATATCTCAGATCAATATCAATTGTATCATTCAGTATTAAAGCTTTTTCGATAGGTCCGAATGTTTATGGCTTTGCAGACGAATTAGCACCAATGATGCTGTGTATGGCATTAACCATAATAACCACGTTTTGCTTTGTGTTTGCGTGTATTTGAAATTGCGTAGAGCTCTTCGGGTTAAAATTTGAACGATTGAACAGGATTAAAGGATTTATTTCTTTTAAGAGAGGAATTGACTTTGAATTGGTTGTATGAGTGCATTTGGGAAAATTAAATTTAAAGAATCATTAAACTTGCCAGGCTAATATGCCTGAAGAATCACATTTTTAAATATTCTTAAGAGTTTTATATCAAAAATTGTATAAAAAATTAGAAGAACATATCGGTCGAACTCAATTTAGTTTCAGGCGACCAAGGGGCACTCAAGAAGCTTTGTTTTTCATACTGTTCCTCAAAACTGCCAGGACGTTCAAAAAGATGTCTTCTTGTGCTTTATTGACTATGAGTAGGAATTGATTGAACAATTTATTGATATATTGGGACTTTTAAGCATTAGTTATAAGCACACAAGAGAGGCCATTTTGTTATAAATTAAGCAGCCCTAGTGAAAAGACAGGCCCGTGTTTATACAAATTAAGCTGCGATAGTAGAGCCCATGTAGGATATCCAAAAAGGATTCAGCTCTGGCCTATTTAAAGACTGATATAATCTTTGGAAGTGTTAGTTTTATTACCATTTCTATTTTGCGGTCAACAACTGCCACTGTGAGTGGAGTGAGCCTTAAACATATACGGCTACAACAACAGTAACAACAATTTTCTTGTGAACAATTCATATATAATTACGGTTGATTCAACCAACCATAAAAACACTTTTATGCCTTGGGCTGTTCATAATCATTTGGCTTTTTTTTCTTCTCCTATAGACGTATTGATTTGTAGCGTAGTGGGTTGAGAAAATCAAAGGCAAGAAACTGAATGAAATGCTTAGACGTACTCATACGACGATGACTAAAACAAACTCAAATGAATAAAAAATCAACACAAAAATATGAAACCTCGATAAATTATGATTAATTTCGAAGTAAATTTTCGTAGTTTTCGTTAAAATATACAATTTTTTCTTTTTGCTTTTTTTTTTTCTTGTCTAATCCATTGATGTTTTCGTAAACGCCCTCTAAACAAATAAACTCAAGTTACACACGTAGAGTACAAGGCAAGAAGAACGTCCGTTTGTTGTTATCGATTGTCTCTTTGGGTGGTTCAAAAGGAGTTAAAAGTTACAATCAAAGACTTTTTAATGGTTAAATAAATAAAATAAAAATAAAAAAATACAAATAAAATCTGATTTACAATACAACGCATACTGTTTAGTTGTAAGGAATAAGAAAACAAGCGTGCGTGTTGTGGAGGGTCGTGTATCACATTGTTTGTGGGTGTGGCATCATTTGGTTTAAGGGTCAATTCATAATGACCTTTCTCTCTGTATCATTCTAAATATAATTTTTCAATAAATATTAACAAGATTTTCGATGTTTTTTTTTTCTTCAAAGGAAGTTTATTTTTTGTGGCCTTTGATTATAATAGGCCACCAAAAAAAAAAAAAAAAAAAAAACAGACTTAATTTCATGGAAAACGTATAATTAAACGTTGAGAAATTGATAAATAAATCAAAATATTGATTAAAGATTAAATACGAAATTATTATGTTTAATTTTCCAGTATAAGGAGGGGGAGAACTAAAAATACTGCGATAATAGGTAGTTTCATACAAAAATTATAATTTTGACTTAATGCTGCAAAACTTTATACACAAAGGACTAAATGGGTTAAAATATTTAGTTTTATAAACAATAACTCTTGAGATATGCTAAAAGTATCCTAAATATAGAGACATTCTGCAGGAAGTGGTTTAAGGTTTATATTTATATATATAGGGTCCGCCATCTAAGGTTTTTTTTTTCAACTAGTGCTTATTTCGTGAATGGTAACATTTAGCTCATGTCTGGTTTGACAGATAATTAGTTTTATTCTTCCGCTGAACGAATATGGTTGTGGCCAATGCGTTTCCGCTTCGCTAAGTGGGGCATACTTGATATACTAAAAAAAAAAAAAAAAAAAAATATATTGTCGACCTGAACGAAATTTGGAAGCAGTTATAAAACCCAATAAAACCCGGTGGGTTGAGTTTAAAAAAAACACGGGTTTTTACCAACCATGCTGCTACCCAACAGTATGATTCCTGAGTAGTTTTAAAGTTATTATCAAGCATTGTAAAGGGTCCGCCAAATAATTTTTTTTTTAAATGCTATTAAAAAGCTACTGAATATTTTCTCAAATTTCTTTTTTTATTTGAAAGTACAATCCTTCCGGTTAATAATGGATAATAATTTCATTCAAATGGCTGCCTCGGCTGGCCATGCAGTAGCCTACACGATCGGTCCAACTTTTAAGCACATTATCGATTGTGTGCCAATGGCTTCACGAATATTGTCTTTTAAAGCGTCAATTGCTTCTAGCTTGTTGGCGTAACACTTATCTTTGACGGCACCCCACAAATAATAGGCCAACGGTGTCAAATCGCAGCTCCGAGGAGGCCAAAAGACATCCGCTCTGCGGCACGTAGCGCCGTCCTGTTGAAACCAAATGTTGTTAATATCCTCCTCTTCAATTTTTGTGAACACAAATTCGTTCAACGTGGCCTGATAACGATCGCCGTTGACTGTAATGGTCACTCCTTGCTCATTTTCGAAGAAAAATGACCCAATTATGCCTCTGGACCAAAATCCGCACCAAACGGTGACTCGTCTTGAGTGTATCGGCTTTTCAAAGTATGCGTGCGGGTTTTCTGTGCACCAAATGCGAAAATTTTGCTTGTTTACATACCCGCCAAGATCAAAATGAGCTTCATCTGAACACATCGTACACATTCTGCAACATTACCATGATTTCCAAAATAATATCGCAATATTTCCCAGCGTTGTTCAAGCGTATACACAACCATATTCGTTCAGCGGAAGGATAAAACTAATTATCTGTCAAATCAGACATGACCTTAGTGTTATCATTCACGAAATAAGCACTAGTTGAAGAAAAATCGTTAGATGGCGAACCCGATATAGTGCTAGCCAAACGAGATGTCGACTTTATAACAAAGTTCTTAAAAGGGATTTGAAATTTCGGAAACAGAATTTTTTTTTTTTTAATTACGCTACCGACGCAAAAATTTATTCATTTTTTTCTACTGACAACAAATCTGACCCAAATTCCTAAAGCGGTGCCAAAAGAAAAGCAAAAATAATTTTAATATTCATTTTCTTCAAAGTGTTGTTGTTGTTGTGGTATTGTCTGCTTTATAAGATTATTGTCTTGTTCCTTTCCTTTCCTTTAATTTTCTTTGTTTTTTTTTCAATGTGTACGTTTTCTATCAAATAACTGTCAATTACCTTCAATTTGCCAACACCATAATGCAACTTGCCTTGTTGCAGCATCTTTTGTCTGTTTAACAAGCTTAAACGCACCAACCAACCAACCAACACACTTTGTGCCACTTTTTGTTGTAGTAACTGAGAGCAAATGGTACAGATTTTATTTCTTAACTTTTGTTCTGGTTGTGGGTATGGCCTGACAATTTAATAAAAGTTCTCTTTCACTCTCTCTCTAGGAGATAATGCTGTGGACATTGTTTGCTTCAAATAACAATAGACTCTCACCACCAAACTGTTAGTGACTTAAGAAAATTGAATAAAAGAGTCTCTGTTCCTTAAGGGATTTTTCTTTGATCCTTTAAACCAATTTACAAAAAAAAAAAAAAAAAAAAATTAATTTTTTCACTGTTTTTTCTTCTCAAATGACAACATAAACTGTTTGAAGGCTATAATGAGAAAAATGACATGAAAAAGCTGAAAAGCTTAAAATTGTGTTCTAATAAATGAAGAAATTGAACGTTATTGTCCAATAAATTTTAAATATTTTCTACCACTTTGCTATTCTAATGTTTAATCTATTATTTAACAGCCATAAGACAATTGTTTAAGGAAATTTTCATTCAGTTTTTGTTTATTTTCAAAGAAAATTTATGGAGGAATTTTGAAATTTATTTTTAAACGATTTTGTTTTTCAACAAAATTATTGTTCTCTTCTTTATTTCTATTCAACAGCCAGATCATGATTGATGGCGAAAACGTGCAACTAAAGCCTCCAGCCATTACAGTAGAATGAGGAAGAAAACAGTAGTTGCTGCAGCCAGCCTAGCCGCCAAACAGTCATTCAAGCCAACTCTAGTAAGTTATTCAATGAATTTTTCAAATAATCAATCATTTTCAATTGCAAACAAACAAACAAACAAACAAACAAACAAATATTTTTGCTGGCAATGAGTGCGTTCTATTCAATATTTTTCTTTTTTTTTTGTTCTTCTACTTTATATTGTTGTTGTATTGTAGTAGAAAAATAAAAAAGCGCATCAATCTCACGTTGAGTTTTTATGGTTCGAAAATTTCAATCAAAACATCTGATAAAAATATGAATTGTTGACAAATTGCTGGCAATCACATCACCATCTTCCATACCCGTCTGCTTCTTCTCTTTTCCACTTTCTCCCATTTTTTGTTGTGCTGAATTACTAGCTTTTTTTGTGGCGATATGTGTATGGTGATTATTACTTCCTTTCGTTTTTTTTTTTGCTGTTGAATACATTTTGAAAAAAAAGGTAGAAAATTTCGATTATAATTCTTTATTTCCTTTAAGAGTGTTTATGTGAGTCATTTCGAAGTGAGCAGCAAATTATTGTTTCCCGATCTACAGACACAAACATTCGAACTACCACAAGTGTCAATTAACACCAAGTTCAGTTTAAGATTCTTCTAATGAATAATTTACTAGTTTACGATTATAGATGATTTAGTTCTTTTTGTAGGGAATACAAATTTCTGTGGTTAAATAACGAACGTACTTACTTACTTACTTAACCTGATACTATAGCCTGCTGTTGGTCCAGGCCTAAGTATATAACAAATGACACACATCATATCTCCCTTTATTTGATTCTCACACTGGAGTCTCGATCTTCCCTGTCGCTCTTCCGGCTAAAACGTTAATCTCGATTCGACCCACATGTCCTAACTAGCGTAACCGCTGTATTCTGATGCGCTTGGCTATATTAATGGCGGGATACAGCTCACGGTTCATTCAACGTCTACACTTTCCGTACACACACAGTTAGGACAATAAATTTTTCGGAGGATCTTTCTCTCAAACTGCCCAATATTGCCACATTCGCTTTCATAAGCACCTACATCTCCGAGACATATAAGAGCACAGGTAGGAGAAGCGTTTTGTTGAGTGTGATCTTTACTGAGCCCATAGTAGCTTCTATTTGCCAGCACTATCCTTCCTTTTATCTCAGAGCTTATATTACGAGTATTTCTCTGATTTATGGCGGATCCGAGGTATATAAAAAGTATATATAATATCGTCGACTTCCTCGACCTCGTAACTAACAGTCGTATGTATTCCGCCCTTACTCCCTCACGGTGCTTTTCTAGCAGTTGCTGGAATTATGCTTATTTTGTCCTCATCTATCATCAGACAAAGGTTTTTTCCCACACTTTTTCCATTCCCGGGAAAATTACACAAAATTTCTTCGCCTAGGAATACCGCTACAAGCGATGTGAAGCATTGCTTCCCATAGAAGAAGAATTTTATTTTATATCATGACACAAAGCAATCACAATAGCATCACCCGTTAATAGATATGTGCTTTGCTTGCACAGTTCCTTCACACCACCGGCAATTATATTGGTTTTAGACCCGGGTTTCAAGAAAACACACCAGGTTTTATTTGGTTTATTGATGGGTTTTTTGGGTTTTATTTAACTGCTTCAACCGCGCGTTATGAGAAGGACGGAATATAGAGATAAGATAATGATCTCCTTCTACATGACAACGCTGGGTCTCACGCTGCAAAAGTCACCAAACAATTGTTAGAAGTTATTAAATGCCACACCCGCCGTACTCTCGAAATATTGATCCTTCTGACGATTGGCTGTTTCGGCGCATACAATATCTTTTGGCTTGTCACCGAATCACTTCTTTTGAATATACATTCGGACATTAGCTCATAGGTACGGAAAAGACGTAAGCAGTGATTTGATAAATTTCTTCTTTGAGCTAAACAAACGGACCGTACTCCCAATACTTAAATTTTAATTACTTTTTTTCCTAAAATAAACTACGAAAATAAACAAAAAACCCGGTTGGGTTTAATTGAGTTGCCCAATGGATTGCCAACTCTGTTTTAAAAAACGTGTAGCACATTTAAAAAACGTGTATTTTCTTCCATTCGGTTACCCATTTCGAAGTCAATAGGAGCTTCTTTACTTAACTAAATGGCTCGGAGAAGTCACTTCTTACTTAAACTGTAGATTTCAGGCTATTTCAGATCATTTTACAAAGGCAGACAAGTTTTGCTGGTATCCCATAAGTTGACATGGCTTGAAACAGTTTTACTTTTATCGGAGTGTCGAATGCAGCTGTAGGTAACGATTAGCTTTTCATGACTCTTCCAGGATTTGTCGCAGGGTGAAGATTTGGTCGATTGTGGATTCATTCAGCCCGAAGTCACACTGAGAGGGTCGCATTAAATTGACGAGCTTTGATTTTTTTTACTAACGCAACTAATTTTTAACCTTTAACTCTATTTTAACAATGAACTACATTGATGTCCCCTTGCAATTTTTTTTAAAAGGTCTTACAAAATTCAGCTAGCGAGTTCTCTTTTTATGAACAGTTTTTTTTCCCCCGTTAATCCTCCTGGGAGCATATGGCTTCCAGCAAGCATCTCCATCTAACACGGTTTACTGCTGTTGACTTTGCCTCCTCCCATATTAGGTTGTTATGTCTCAGTTTTTGGATAATTGTGCGTCTGCAGATGCTTTTTGGTCGACCACGATTTCTTGAGCTTTGAGGATTCCACTCGAGTGACATTCTGGTGATGGTGTGACCGATCCATTCCCACTTTCTTTTCCTTATCTGTTTCAGTATGGGTTCCTCATTAGTCATGCTCCACAGTTCTGCGTTACTTATGGTGTTAGGCCAGAATATTCTGCATATGATTCTGAAACACTTGTTAATGAATACCTGGAGTTTCTTGTTCGATACAAGCCAGGTTTCACTGCTATACAGCAGTAATGATTTAACACATGAGCTGAATATTCTGAGTTTAGTCCATCTGGATATATGTGAGCTTTTCCATACTGACTGCAGTCGTCCAAATGCCACTCACGCTTTATTGAGCCTGCTATCTGCGTCCGCTTCTGCGCCACCGTTTGTAGTCATTGTATGATGTTTTCCGTGCTCGTATTGTGTATTCTCATGGCCTTGATTTTCTTGATGTTTATCTCAAGTCCAACACTACGAGCCAATCTTTTTAGGTCCTCCAGTTTCGACTGCATATTAGATATCTTATACGAGAGTAGATATATGTCATCTGCATAGTCCAAGTCTTCGAGTTGGCTTGAGAGACTTCATGTGATCCCTATTGTTTTCGAACAGACTTTGCTCATTATGCCATCCAGCACGATGGTGAATAGCTGAGGTGATAGCGGGCATCCTTGTTTAACTCCAGAATTGGTGTGGAATGGTTGGATGATGTTCCCGTTATGGAGAACTTAAAGTTCTGCATCCTCATACATCGCTCTGATCATTCGAATTATCTTCTGGGATACTCCTTTTGTTCTTAGTAGACGAACAGTAGATACTGATGGGGGTACGCCATTCTATGGACTGTTCAAGGATTATTCGTAAAGTGTTGGCCTGATCTACGCAGCTTCTATTCGGTCTGAAACCAGCTTGTTTGTTTTTGCTCTGAAGCCTCCCCTGTATTTCATGTCAGTAGTTGGTTAATATTGTTTATTTTACTAAAACGTTTAGTTACACCAATACGCACTTTCTTCTTGCGGCATCACTTTTCAGAAGAAAAACTTAAAGCCTGTGATTGTCATTCAAAAAATTTAACTTTTTTTGTGGAATTACCCGTACATATGTATGTACATATTATATACATATGTAAGTAATATTCGTAAATTTCTTAAGGAACCATTTTCTTCTCTAAAATATAAAGAAACTTCATTTTCCACCTGAATGACAGCTATTTTATAAGAATTTTGCATTTAAATTTTTTAAATGATTTTTTTTTTGTAAATCATTTTAAAATTTAATTTTTTTTAAACCAGATTTCTATTTTCATCTGAAAGTCCCAAGGATATTAATATGACAATTGTATTAACAATGAATTGTGTAGAGGGTTAAACGGATTTTTGATTTCACTTAAATTTTTTAATCTAAAGCTGGATCAATGAATTGGTTACTTCTTTGTTTTTCAGATGTTTCAGATGTTTCGCAATAGAGGATCTATTTACCAATTCGAGTGTAAATGATCATTAGCTTATCGAATCAGTTGAAGAAATAAAGGAAAAGATGTTGGAAAATTGCTTAATCACTGTTAACATAGTTGCTGATGATGCAATAAAAGAATCTTATCAAACCAACACATACTTTTAAAAGTAAGCCAAGTTTGACCAAATGTTCAAATTGTACTCGTAGTTTTCGTAGTGTTAATCGAAGCGTAATACATCAGAAGAAGCAAAGACGTATCAGCTTACTTACTGCGTTGATTAAAAAGTTTTGGCAATAAAAGCCGTGTGGCGGTTCCTTCGTTCCGATTTGAGTTTTTTTTGTTAAGTTAGGACATCTGCTGTTGATTTTGCCGCTAAATCTTAGCGTCATAATTTGACTTTTGCAAAAGCTACGTAGCCAAGGGCAGATCTCTATGTGTGTTGGAGATTTTTAACAATCTTGACCGTGTTGAGGTCGCAAAAGACATGTTTTGCGAGGCTGAATCCGATCCCACATTCATCAAAAGAATCATTGCTGGAGACGAGACGTGGGTTTATGAGTACTACACGCAATCCAGATATCAGGCAAGTTAATGGCATTCACAATTCCAAATGAGCCGAGACCAAAAGAACCACGTCCTTTTCAGTCAAAAAAGAAAGCAATGTTCACGGTTTTCATGGATTACAACGGTGTAGTGCATCATAAATTTTTGCCAGAAGATCAGATCGTTATGAGACATTTGCGTGCAGCAATTGGCCGAAAGAGACCAGAATTGTGGCCAGAAAACTCGTGGCCTTTGCACCATGATAACGCACCGTCGTACGGTGACATCATTATTCGAAATTTTTTGACGAAAAATGCAACAAATACTAATACAGCAACCGAATTCACCTGCTTTAGCTCCATGTGACTTCTTTCTGTTCAATCGAGTTAAAAAACCATAACGGGGACCGCGTTTTTGCAGCCGAGAGGAAATAATGAAAGAACCGAAGGAAGCACTGATGAACAAACCGAAAACCGAATATAAAAAAATGTCAAGCAAATATCAAGTTATAACGCTAAGATTAAGCAGGAATATCAACAACAGTCGTACCAACTTAACAAAAAAAAAAAAAAAAATTCAAATCGGAACGATGTGACCGCCACACGGAATTACTCCGGAAACGTTTTGATCAAGGTAATATTTGATTTCAGATCAAAAACAATAAAACAATCGTGCTTTAGCCGCCATGTTCAGGGAATTTGTAATCCTTTCATAATTGAAACGATCCTTGAAAGGAAGAAGATAGCTCACAGTGTAAAAGACTTTACCTGGTAAAATAGACGGTTGTGTTGGGTATACAAGTTAATAGTGTCGATTTGGACAATATATGGCATAGCTATCATATATGGTTTGTGTCATTAATAACAAATATGGTATTTTGGAGGGTAAACATTGGTCATTACAATCCAGTATTCGATAGACGCCAAAGTGTAAACACACATTTTTTTCAGTTGCTATAATAATGTCGAATTTTGAGCCTGAAAAAGATGCTGCGCGGAGAAGTCTGATAACCTTCTTTCATTTTAAGAAAACGGCTGCTCAAAGTTATTGATTGTTGGTAGAAATTGACCGTAAGCTAATTCAAAAAACTTGTAAACGATGGCTTGCGCGATTCAGAAGTGGTGATTTCGTCAGCCGATAAAATGGCCCAACCAAGTAGCCAAATCAACACCGAAGCCGAATATCCATGACGCCAAGGTAATGCTTTGTGTTTGGTGGGATCAGAAGGGTTTTTTTGTATTATGAGCACAGGGGACCCGTATCGAACACAATTGATTCGTTTAAAGAGAGCAATCAACGAAAAACGATCAGAATATTTGACCAGACACGAGGCCATAATCTTCAATTATGAAAACGCTTGGCGAAATATTGCAAGACCGATCAAAAATCAAAAACTATTAGGAAAACAGCGGCTGGGAAGTTTTGGCTCACCCGCCTTATAGCCCAGACCTTGCCACTACTGACCACCATTTGTTTCGATTGATGATCTATGCAGAACGCTCTTTCTGAAATACACTTCACTTCAGAACAGGGTATCAGAAATTGACTTGATTGTTTTTGGCTCGGAGTACATACGCTACCAGAAAGATGGGAAAAATTAGTGGCTAAAGCTGGACAATAATTTGAATAATATATGAATTCATTTTCTTTTTATAGGTATATAATACTCGTAAATGTATTTTTCAAGCAAAAAATTCAACATTATTTGTTTAACAAACCTCGTATATTAACTTCAAATGAACTATGAACTACAGATATAAAGTGTTTTAAAATAAATTCTTTTACTTGGCTCAGACAATTCATTCGTCATTTCTTATCGTTTCACTGTTAGACATTTGAAAAAAAAACTTTTTTTTCACTCTTCTTCTCTTTGTCTGCAAGACTTTTTTCTTTCGCCATTATTATTAACTTGGCAATAACGGAGGAAACGGAAGTTATTGCACTTTTGCTACCCATGGTTTTTTGCTTAAATTACTTTAAAACTATTTATGAAATAGCATTACATTACACCCCTACATACTGCGTATGGTTCATATATTTTATTATTATTTTTCGATTTTTTTTTCGTATCTTTTGCCGTCTGCTTTGAAATATACCAGCATTAGAGAAATAGTCTTCATTTTTGTTGTAATTTGTTAATTTCTTATGGTTTATCCATCTGCTCATTCATTCATTCATTCATTCGTTTCTACTACGTTTCTACCTTTTTGTTTTTACTCGTTCGTTCATATGTTATACCATAATTTTTTTATTTTTATCTGTGGTTTTCAAACAGTCAGACAGTTAGATAGACAGACAGTCAGTCAGGTAGTCTAGAGTGGCTGGGAATAAACAGACACATGAGAGCCTGTCTAAGTGTAAAAGGTGTGAAGTGCTTTGGCGTTTATTCGTTTAAAAGTTGCAAAGTGTTTGGTATTTGCACCCTTTTTAAAAACTCACGCATACTTACATACATACACACATACCAGTAAATGTAGCAGATATACTTTTGCAACAACGTGTTGAATTCAAAGACACTCACTTATACTTACTCACTCACGCTCGCTTATTCACACTTACTTAAGTGCTCATCAACACTTTTGCTTGCTTATACGGTTTGTCTGTAATACTCTGTTTGTCCGTCTGTTTGTCGGTTTATCTATTTGTATGGCTGCCAATATCGATGTGCATGTGTGTATGTGTGTGCGTGTATGTTTCGGTTTATTTGACTTTTCAAAGAAAGAAAGTCACGCACAGATTTCAATCTGTCAGTCTGTCTGTCTGCTACGTAGCTCCCTTTGTTGTTTTTGTTTTTCGTTAAAACCACCGGTGGTTTTCGCTTTAAAAACCAAGCCAAGTAAAGCTATAAGCAACTGATAATTTTAAAGACAACTTGTTTGTGTGATTGCTTGTTTATGTGTTTATATGCAAAATTAAAATAAATAAATAAATAAATAAAAAACAAGTGGCGTGATTTTATTAAAATTCAAGTGAAAATTTGTTTATTGACAGTAAACACAAAAAAACAAAAAAACGAAAAAACAAAACTAAAATTGAAATAAAACGTGTTGTTACTGTTGTTATTGGTCATGTAAAATGAATATTCGATGTAAATTTTAAATGAAAATTTACTGTGTTGTTGCTGTTTAAGGCTCGGTTATTAGGCTCGGTAGTTTTCTTTATTTTTTTCAAAGATATTTCAAATAAAATGCACAAACACACTCATTGCAGCTCAGCTTAACTCACCTCATTAACTTTGTCTATTAATGAAGCTCATCATGCGTTTGCTGTTGTTTACGATGATAAACAGCAACACTAACAACACCATAATCATAGAAATTAAAAAACACGCACACACAAACATAAATCTAAACTAACACTAAGAGAGAGAGGGAGAGAGAGAGAGAGGAAGAGTGTGTATGTATGCCAAAGAGAGTGGGTGAAATTATATTGAGCGGGATGAGTAGCTGTTTTGCTTTCGTTTAAACATAAATATGTTTTAAGTGTGCGAGTGTATGTATATGAATGTGTGAGTTTGTGTACATTTTTTATGGGATTTTGTTATTTTTTTTAACTGTTTTTCTTGCTGTAGTCAGTTTTTATATGTTTCGTATATTAAAAGGCGAAGGATTAAGTTTTAAATAAGACAGTGTGCGTTGTCCGTATTTAATGTGACCAACGGGTTCTTTAAAGCGCTTTCTCTTTAAAACATTTCTGGAGAAAACTTTCAAGTTCGCTTCTTCACAGTATTTCGAGAGCAGGAAAGAAGTGCAGGTTGCTAGAACCAAGGAAAAGTATAGCTGAGGCCTTTTGAGATACTCTTTTAGGTCAACCATAGAAAATGAGCAGGTATTTTAAATTGTTTTCGACAAATTGTTGACAATTAACAATTGTTGCCTTCGTTAACAATGTTATATAATATAATAATAACTTATAAAGGCCTTATTAGTGCGTTTTAGCAAAGCTCTTCATCAAAAATTCCAGAATTTGAGAAGTTTCTAAACAAAGTTGTGCTATTGCTTAATGTTGATGACTACGTGTAACAAAAATTGTAGAAATTTATTTAACAGCATGATCATCGAATATTGATTGCAGAATACATCACGTTTATGTAGGTCACTGATTGGGTTCTTTGGTAGTACTCCAAAAGTAACATTATTTTCAAAATATAGTTCTTAACCCTCAGATTAGAGGAAAAATAGTCGCAGACAGTAGTAGTTGGTCACGTTATACTCACTTGCATTTTTTTTTGGTGGCAATACAACGCCATATGACTTCCGCAAGCATAACTCATATGCTCTAAATATGGCATTTTATTCATTCATAAGCTTTAGTAGCAGCAACAACAAGCAGCATCAGATCATATATTTTAAAATGTTTATATTATTTTGTTATTGTTGTTGTTGTTGTTATGGTTGTGGCAGTTATCGTGTTTACCTTAGTTTGGCATTATGCCTGTATGAAAACGAAGACAACGTAGAAGAAGTGGGTTATTTTCTACAACGAACGCTTGTACGGAAAATACATGGATGGCCTGAGTTAATGCTGACGAATTTAAGTTGCCACAGCTAGCGTTTGTAGCCGCCCGTATGGCTCTATGGAATGACAGCCTAAATGCCTGTCTACTTAGTTGGACTGGTGAGGTACTACCCCGTTTGTATTTTTTTCTTTTTTTGAATTTTTACTTTCTTGCCATCCATGGCTGATTTAAATATTGTTGGATGATGTAGATATTGTATAATGTGTTGTTGTCTTTGCTAAATTACATATTCCATATGTGCATATGTATATAATACATACTTACCTATATAAATTTGAACTACAAACACACACACACACATATACATCCAAATGTGTTTGTAAAATTTGAATGTTGAACCATAAAGTATTACGAGATGATTATGAGATCAGTTGGCATACAAAGGCATCGTTATAGTAAAAATAAGCAAAACAACAGCAGCAACATCAACAACAACTACAACAAATGCAAAGATAACTGCTTTATTTTATCAAATAACTCATGTATACACACATGCACACACACTCATTTGTAAGCTTATCTGCTGATTGTATCTCGTTTACTAGGGGCGTACATTTGGAAATGGGTGGCAGTTATTTTATAGTTTTTGTATCAACTTGTCGTTTAGTGTCGCCTAACGTGTATATGTTTTTGTTTTTGTTGCTGCTGCTGCTGCTGTTGTTGTTGTTGAAATATGTGTTATATTCTGTTTATTAAAAATGAAAAAAAACCAAAAAAATTTTTTCCATTTTTTTTTAGGTTTCCGTTCTCAGATATTTTTGCTGTTGCAACATGTTTTCAAATGTTGGGTTGTTGCTTATATATCGTACGTAGTATGACATGATTGTTAAATTTTGTTGCAATTATTTTATAGACAACAACATGTGTTGTTGTTATATTTTATTGTTTTAATTTTTTATGAATATTTTTCTTTTCAACAAATCCTTTAAAAAAAATTTGTTCTTTACGCCCCTGTTGCTTTTTTAAATTGAAATTTTAGCGAAGCTTGCTACAGAAATAGCGAAGCGTAAACGCTCTTGATAGGATTGTTGATACAAAAATAGGCTTTTTATTAATAATTTTTAAAATAAAACATATTTTAATTTTAACTCCTTTAAAAGCTTAGAATTGTAAGCTTTAATGAAAAACGTTGACAGATTTATATGTTCCTTTTAGTGAAATATCTAACTTAAGGTACTAAACAATTTTTATTGACTTTTAAACTTGAATTGGCAGCTAGCTCCTGCTAACTTTAGCTAAAGTTGAAATAGTTTGGAACGGTCGATCACCAGACGCGAGCTTACTTGGTGGTCATCAAAGTTCATTGTGATAACCCATATATTCCCTATTGTTCACCCATTCATTGTATTAGGCAACACTTTTGAAAAAAAAAAACATTCTTGAGGTTCAGTAATATGCAGCAAAAGGTGCAGAAGAGCAGCATTAAAGAAGTTATTTATCCAATATTAGAGGCGCACTTTATCAAATGAGCTTAAGAAATTCAACTCAATTACTTAATGATTGAACCTCCGTTGTTAAAAATAAGCAGAAAAATTAATTGCAGAGTTCTGCGCATGAGATTTAAGTGGGTTTGATCTGCAATCGTCTGCCAAAAAGAAACCATCGCAGCTTTTAGTTCAGTTATTCTGCCGTATTGCTTGTTACCACAGAGATTTGGCGAATCATGGTAACCCATTGAATTCTAATTGGATGTACAAACTTTCCACTGCATTTCGGTACTCCAACAATATGCGCGCTTGGTAAATGTTGTGGAGAGAGGCATTATCCTGAGAAAAAATCATATTTTTTCCCCTGCTTTCCTTCAAAAGATGGTTTTAGTTTAGTACTGACCAGTGTTGCCATAATTTTCAAGGGTAAAATCGTCAAAAACAAGAGATTTCTTTGTAAAAAATTGTCAAAATCGTAGTCATTTTTGAAAGTCGTCAAAAAATAGTCAAAATAAAAATAAACAATTTTTTTTGTATTTGAATTATTTTATTAAAAAAATATAAGTATAAACATAACCATGTAAAATAAAAGTTGTGTTAATATTAACTCACAAACATATACAGTGTCGTGCAAAACAAAAGCAACAAAACGTATAAAAATTAATAATGACGTTTATTTCTGAAAATATTTCATTTAGGAAAACATTTTTTCTGTAATTTATTCAAATTTATATACACTTAGATAAACATAAAATAAAATATATTACTTTATCTCAACATTTTGTCAAAAATCCACAAAAACAATCGAGGTCTTCAAATAAAGCTGTGCAAAACAAAAGCAATAAAATTATATTTCGTTGATAAACTCTCATTTATATAACTTTGCCACGACTGCGGCAAAGGCTATTAAGTATTGACTAAATTTTCAAAGTGTTAGTTATGATTTTGGAATTTTGTTACTGAGATGCTTCTGTTTATTACTCCAAAGAGGTTTAAGTTTGATGCTTGTGCTGGTCATTTACGGACTTGAACCTTATTCTCTTCAATGAACTCTCTGACTAACCTCGATACGTTTTTCGGGCCATTATCACGTTGAAACACTCATCGACGTGGCATATTCGGCTCAGCGTATGGAAAAATTTTCGTTTCTAAGATATTTTTGTACATTATGTTATGCCATCAATTTTGTGAAAGGGTCTTATTCCATTTCCTGAAAGGCAAGTTCGCACCGTTATGTTGCATCCCCTCTGTTTAAAATTATTTTTACAATTGACCCACGCCTTCTACTAGGAATACTTCTAAAGGGTCCGCCATCTAACGTTTTTTTTTTAACTAGTGCTTATCTCGTGAATGGTAACACTTAGCTCATGTCTGATTTGACAAATAATTAGTTTTATCCTTCCGCTGAACGAATATGGTTGAGTATAGGCTTGAACAACGCTGGGAAATATTGCGACATTACTTTGAAAATCATGGTAATGTTGCAGAATGTGTGCGATATGTTCAGATGAAGCTCATTTTGATCTTGGCGGGTATGTAAACAAGCAAAATTGTCGCATTTGGGGCACAGAAAACCCGCACGCATACATTGAAAAGCCGATAAACCCAAGACGAGCCACTGTTTGGTGCTGATTTTGTTCTAGAGGCATAATTGGGCCATTTTTCTTCGAAGATGAGTAAGGAGTGGCCGTTAGAGTCAATGGCGATCGTTATCGGGCCATGTTGAACGAATTTTTGTTCACAAAAATTGAAGAGGAGGATATTAGCAACATTTGGTTTCAACAGGACGGCGCTACGTGCCACACAGCCGAAGCTACACTTGATGTTTTGTGCCATTTTTTTGAAGAGAGCTGATGTCGTTTGGCCACCTCGGAGCTGCGATTTGACATCGTTGGACTATTATTTGTGGGGTGCCGTCAAAGATAAGTGTTACGCCAACAAGCCAGAGACAATTGACGTTTTAAAGACCTATATTCGTGAAGCCATTGGTGAAATACACCTGCACACAATCGATAATATGCTTAAAAATTGAACCGATCGTGTAGGCTACTGCATGGCCAGCCGAGGCAGCCATTTGAATGAAATTATTTGCCATTATTAACAGGAAGGATTGTATTTTCAAATAAAAAAAGAAATTTGAAATTTATATTATGTTTGTTACTAAATTGGAAGAAAAATCGTAATTTTAGGATTTAAAATCGTCAAATCGTCATTGTGGTATCTTGAGGGGTAAAAATCGTAAAAATGCAAATAAATCGTCAATTCTGGCAACAGAGGACCTGATAAGTATTGTGGCGAGTACACTATCGAATTTATTTTCGTACTCAGATAATCCAACTCAAGCTTTCCGTGGCAAAGAATGCTATGAAACTATCAAAGATTATCTGCTGAAATTAAGTTGGTCAAATAGCGAGGAAAATTGGAAAAATATTATTTTACTTTTTTTTTCTAAAGAGAATAAACATAGACAGCCTAGATAGGTATAACTGTTACTGGATAAATTTACTGAAGGACCCTGTTTATTTTCTCAAAGGAAATGTCGTCAGAAGATCTTTAAGGGTTTGGAAATATTCACTGACCAAAGCATTGAAATAACTACCAAATTTTGATTGTTTCAATACTATCTTCAATTTGACATACAGTACCGAGCATAAAAAATGCTACGCTATATAATTTATATAAATTTCATTGTGGGTAGCTGATACCTGGGCAAAAATCTCCTATTAAGTGGCCGGCGAATACAATTTAAGCCGTCGGAGACAAATAAATTAAATTTGCCTTCATCGCTACAAAGCATCATAGCCAAATCCTCTGTTGTCTAGTTTGAGTGACGCTTTGTCAAATTAAGACGCCTTCTCTCAGTAACTCTGCTTATTAGTGGCTGGGATGTCCGGCAAATACTTCATTGACTTCATTGACTTCATTTCATCTGAGTCTAGAGGTATGTACGCTAAATGGGACGCCCATTTGTGTTTTTGCGTAATTAGTAAGATCTACTGCCGTCTTTCGTGGATCTATTTTTATTGGCCTTAGCATTTCTCGGTCCTGACCAGCAGTATTATTTAATTGGCGACGACTTCCTGGTTTTCTGTCTACACTTTCGGAAGAGTGAAATTTTTGAGAAAATTCGTCTAACAATTGATTTGTGTGCTCTGAATAGAACTCCAATTCCGCTCATCGCCATTTCTTCCTCAAAAGTGTTTATTATTGTCACTTTGCTATCGTTTGATAACTGTTTCTTGAAAAATACAAAATAATTTCACAATGAAACTATTTTTTTATTAATAAACTTCTTTTGCTCGCACACAATATTCACTTTTTATAATTAAAAAAATATTGTGATCAAATTAAAAAAGTTAATCAACGGAGAATATCAAGTTGGCTTCTTCCTCTTATAAAGAATAAAAAATGCAAAATATAATTTGAATTGGCCACCGTTGGTAGTGATTGAATGTAATTTGAGGTTACGAAACGCAGAGTTGCATTTTTAATGCTCGCTAGTGTAATTACTACTGAATGTAATATGTCACTTAAAACTTCTCACACATATTACGCATTTCCGCCATAATTTTCTAACACAGTTAAACATGAATACGAGACAACCAAAAATTGGAATGAATTTTCTTCTTGCTAATAGGCTTTACAATGTCTAAGCCTATGGAAAAACAAAAAAAAAAATTTAGGAATATTTTTAATATTTAATTAAAAAAAAAGCACTGACAGCAAGCAATATCATAATGAACATTATTATTAACATTACAAAAAAAAAAAAAAAAAAAAAAATGAAGACGAAAACTTAAAGAAAAGTCAGCCATAACGTGAAGAAAAAAATTTGTATTAAAAATTCTTTTCAAAACATGCGTTTCTCTCTTACGCTCGTTATTTTGTATATGCAGACAGACACCTTAACAGCAGGAAACATTCAATATATTTGTGCTCACTTACCACCACTGAAGAGGGAAAAATGAAAACAATCAAGTTCATCTCTTAACTGAATACAACACACACCCACCCACCACGCATGCAAACATACAAACATACAAGTATGAACATGTGTATGGTGTAATGGAATTAAAAATTAATGCTTTAAAGGATGAAAACATACATACAAACAAATGCATATTTACCATACACCACAGAGGTTTGTTTACGAAACCATAGCTAGATGCACAAAATTCTACACAACTAAGTACACCCGAATGTATGGTGAAAAAAAAAAAAATGAATGGAAAAGAGTGTGATGGTGAGTTTGGTTTGGTGTGTGTGTGTGTGTGTGTGTGTGTGTAGAAACAAAGCAAAGTGTGATGATTGTTTTATATTAAAAAAAATAAAAATAAAAGTGATAATGATGATGACAAAACACACTGTGTGTATCGCATTATATTCATCACCTGTTATTATTACTACTCTTTCGTCTCTTCTCTCTTACACTTTGTACATTTTTTTCAGTTTGCATTAAGACCTTATGTTGTTGTTATTGTTGGTGTTTTAAAGGCACTGACTTTTAAACACATGCTTTTTATGAATGCGTGTGTGAATGTGTGTTATTACATTTTAAATTATCGCTCATCTCTAGACAACATCTCCGTTTGTGTTTTTGTTTTGGTAATCAAAAGTCTTTGTAAAGAGAAAACGTTTTCATTAATACTTCTTAGCTTCATAAAGAATATATTACAGCCATATGCCACATAAGGTAAAGCTATTGAGAGAAAATAAAAGAAACCAGGAAATTATGAAAAATTTAAAATATTTTTCATTTCAATTATTTTGTTTTTCGCTAATAAATTTATTTTATTTAAGGGAGACAATTATCACAATCCAACTAAGAAAATATTGAAAAATATGAAAAATCCTTGACCTTTTTTTGTTACTCACCTCCGTTTGTAGTCTACCATTTGGCAGTCTATATGCTTGTCTATCTAACATTTTATTTAATGAAAATCAAATAACTTTCGACATTTTCTTCTTTTTTTAATTATTAAAATATGATTAAAGTGTTCAAGGCAAAGCAAAGAGCAAAAATCAAATTCCATACAATTTACCATTGGGGCTTTTGAAACTTTTGCCATCAAATTCAAATAGAAATTCTTTGAAAAAATGTTTGAAATTGTCTTTAATTGTTAAAAAATATGAAATAAAAAGATAGGGTTGGTTTAGCGTTGCAAACCTAAAATTTTGCAACGAATTTCAACTGTTATTTTTTTGCTAAAAATAATTTTTTCCTATTCTTCCTTAAGCAGTAATTAGTTATTGAAAGTAATTGGGCAAAAAAGAAGAGAATTTTCACTTTCTCAAAGAGACAAAGTGGAGTACTTTTGCATTTTATGTGAGAAGCTGTGTTTTCATTCGCCTTTTTTAATGTGCGTTACGTTATTGTATTGACTATGCTTTGTCAGTGATTTTCTTTTCTAATATAAAGTGAAAATTTTTAATGATTTACTTGCCCATTCAGAAACTCTTAGAATAATATTCGGAGTCTTAAAAAGAGTCTGTTCTTTTATAAAAACATAGAATATTGTGTTCGAAAAATGTCGATTAAAAGAATGAAACACTTTTTTCTACATTGTATTTGAACAAAATATGTGCCGTTTTAATTGATATCCTTTTGCCATTTTTGGGGTAAAGCCATTATTTAATTAGTGTAGAATTATGTGGGTTTTCAGAGCGAAATACTGATGTAAAGGCGTTTTGCAGACCTCCACGTATTAAAACTACTCAGCCAAGCTTTCCAAATTTCTGCCGGATCATCAAAGAGTTGTATGGCCAGTCGTTGTCGTAATGGAACACAAATCCTCTTCTAATGATCAGTTCTGGTTGTTTTAATTGAATTACTTTCTCCAATATCTTTAATTGTTGAGAGAAGCGATCACAATTTCCCTCCAATCCAACCTGACATACCCTGATCAAAAAGTTCCCGCAATTTATTTAGAAAATTAAAAATACAAATTTATTCTTTTAAATCTATATTTTCGCCTTCAAAGTAATCTCCATCGACTGCAACACACTTATGCCAGCACTTGATCCATTCCTCGAAGTATTTTTATATTCGGTTGTCGGTATATCTATCAGTGCTTCCTGCGATTTTTCCATCATTTCCTCTCTGCTGCTGAAACGCGTTCCTCGTAATGGTTTTTTAACTCGATTAAACAGAAAGAAGACACTGGAAGCCAAAGCAGGTGAATTCAATGGCTGGTTGATGGTATTTGTTGCATTTTTCGTCAAAAAACTTAGAATAATAATGACACTGTGCTACGGTGCGTTATCATGGTGCCTCTTTCGGCGAATTGCTTCACGAAAACGTCTCATAACGTCCAAATAATATTATTTGCTTACTGTCTGGCCTTCTGGCAAAAATTCATGATGCACTATGCCGTTGTAATCCATGAAAACCGTGAGTACTGCTTTCTTTTTTGACTAAAACGAAGTGGTTTTTTTGTCTCGGATAATTCGGTGAACTCCATTCACTTGCCTAATGTCTGATTTGCATGTCATGCTCGTAAACCCACGTCACGTCTCTAGTAATGAACCTTTTGATGAAGATGGGATCGGTCTCTTTTTTGCATGAAATTGTGGCCTTTTGGCACCAACTTTGCTGCTACACGATGGAAACCCAAATCATTAACCAAAATGTAAATGCTAATTTGCGGTTATTGACCAAAATTTCTTTTATTTTAGCAATGTTTTTGTCGGTTTTCGATGTCGATGGCCTGCCATTGCTTTCATCATCTTCGATTGACTCACGTACACCTTTGACCGTTTGTGCTACTGGTAAACGATCGTTTTCTTTAGAGAATCGTTGGCGAAACACTTTTCCAACATTTCCAACGTTCGCGCGTCATTAAATCCCTTTTTTGCGCATAATTTATACAAGTTCGTTACTGCAAATTTAAATTCATTTCTAAAATTGTAAAAAATCGCCAACACACATAGTGATACGTAGCTTTTGCAAATGTCAAGCCATGACGCTAAAATTTAGCGGAAATATCAACAGATGTACCAACTTAACAAAAAAAAAATCTCATATCGGAACGATGGGACCGCCACTCGGGGATTATTCCGGGAACTTTTTGGAAAAGGTTGTATAGCATTACTTTTCTGTCAATTCTGGCTTTGCCACTGTCTGCGAAGCTTCACTTTGCTTCTCCCTCTATCTTTTTCCCATATTATTGTCGTACGTAATATACTTTTTCGGCTTCTTTATATATCCAGCTTTCCTTTTATGGTTAAAAACGATTTCATAGCAACTTCCTCGCTGAATGTATGCCTTGCTTTTTAATTTCATAGACTTGGAGAAGGCTGGGAACATTGTTTTTATTATTAAATAGCTAAATCCAGGCATGTTTCGCCAACCCCATCTTAATTATCATCTCAAATGCTACGTTAGTGATATTTTTACTCCTTTTTCACATTTTGTGCCTTACCGTTCAAAACTCAATCATTTCTTACTTCTGAAAGACACTGTAGGTTTAGGCTTTTTAGCTGTATGCAGTATAGTGTATATATATAGACACGTTTTATTGATTTCTTCAACTCCCGCATTTTGTAATTGTAAAAGTTTTATGAAAATCGGGGATCACTCGATTGTCGCAAATGTACCAATTTCTATTGTGCTTTATTGATGTATAATATTAAAATTATCCCAATTTATCCTGCGAAAATAAATTTAATAATTTAATTATTGGTACGTATTGTCACCTTCGATTGTCGCATAAGAATACAATAAATATTGGCGCATTTTCGATATTTTTGTTGCCGTATTATTACTTTTTAGGCGGTCACACGATTGACGTACCAATAATTGGTGCATTGATACAATCGTGTGATCCCAGCTTAGGACACAAACAAAAACACATTGTTTATAACTATTTTTAGCTTTAAAACGCACAACATTCGGTGTTGAAATATTTATCATACAGAGGCCACCGGCACCAAAACAAAATGTTGAAGACTCAAGAAAAGTCCTCTTTTGCGTTCAGAAGATTTTTCCTATTGGTTGTTCTCGCTACTGTTTTTTCCCTCAAATGGTGCCCTGTAGGGCACAACTACGTTGCAAGCTCTAGAAATAAATAAGTGATGCGTTTGCTCTCTCAGCAGCTTTATAAGCAGAATATTAATCAGAAATAGACAAGCTTACGACTTTATGCGAATATGCGTATTGAATACATTGTACCCCTAACATTTCTCGTACATACCCCCCTAGATTTATGTTGTCCAATTCTTTCTTTTTTCTATAATTATTTAAATCTTGGCATCCTATTAATATTATTTTTATTATTAAAGATGCTGGCTAAACTAAACTAAAATGAAAACAAATTATCCACCGCCTTGTGCTCCTTCCACCTCGCCTCGTGATGAGAAAACTTTGATTAAAGAACGTTTTCAGTAAATATTTCCTTTCATTTTGTAAACTGAAGTTTTTCGTCTGATTTGTTGGTATCGTTTCGTTTCGTTTCGTTTGGTTTGGTTTTTATTTTCTATTAGAAAAACGTATTGACTTAGAAAGAAATTGCAGAGCCATGTACTCGATTCGTCATCATTATTTTTTGATTTACGGGCAAAATACTTGAATTCATATTTAAAAATTTTACTGAATAACACGGGGGACAGACGAGCTAGTAAAACTGGCTGAATGACTATGACTCTGAATAAAGACTGCGGCTGGCGATGCTATAAAAGATGACGTTGCTGATACTATTGGTCAGAAGGTTCGAAGGCATTAGAGAAGACAAAGACATATTGATGTGCTGTTGCTTGTTGTTGGCTAACTAAAGTGATATAAAAAGTAAAAATCAAATGAAAAATATCAAGAAATAAAACGAAAATAAGGCAAAAAAAACACAAATCGCTCTCTTATGTTTGATTTCAATGAATTGAGTGGTTACATAAGTTTTACTTAAACTTGAAGTAAAAGCAATCAATAACGATGCCACAACGATTATTACACGATATTTTCTCTAATATTATACACTTCCATGGGATATGACTTAATGATTTCTGAATGATTTTCTTCTTCTTCTTCTTCCTCCTCTTCCTTTTTTTGTTGTAGAAAAGAAAAACCACTGAAATGCAATGAATTGAATTGAATTTATCATCATACTCGTAAATGAAATGAAAGAGAGAAAATCATAACGAAAAAATAGAAAAAATAGAAGTAGAAATTGCACTTGAGAAATGTTTGTTATTAATTATTGTATTATAGCCACACACACACACACACACACACACACACACACACACACACACACACACACTTGAGCGCAGGTCTCAAACTTGCGGATCACAAAACTGAGGTTCTACTGGTAAGCAGTAGAAAGAAAATGGAGTTTATAACTATAACGGTTGGTGACCAGCGGATAGCCTCTAGACAAGCGATCAGATACTTGGGGATCATGATCGACAACAGACTCACATTTAGGGAGCACCTGAAGTATGTCGGTGGGAAATGTGCACTCACAGCTTGTGCACTTGCACGGATAATGCCAAACATAGGCGGCCCTAGACAGGAGAGGAGGCTGTTGCTTACTAGTGTGGTAAGATCGATTGCCCTATACGCGGCACCCATATGGGCTGAGGCCATGCTTAGGAGAACATATAGGATGGGTATTGATGCAGCCTATAGAAGATGTGCGCTCAGGGTCGCCTCTGCCTTCCGCACGGTATCCACTGACGCGGCTTTTGTTATTGCGGGACTGATGCCACTGCAGCTGGTGTCGGATGTTGAAGGAAAGAAGCATGCTGCGAAAAGATCAGGGTCGGTAAACGTGGGCCGACTGGAGGAAGGTGCTATGGAAAGGTGGCAACGTGATTGGGATAACTCCTTGAGGGGAAGATGGACCCACACGCTCATACCGAGCGTAGCTGATTGGGTAGGAAGGAGTCACGGGCAGGTAAATTATTACCTGACTCAGTTGTTGAGCGGTCATGGATGCTTTAGGGCCTACCTTTTCAAATATGGGCACGACGACGATGATGTGTGCCCGGATTGTCCGAATGTGACCGAAACCGCGGGTCATGTTTTCTTTGACTGCCCGCGGTATGAAGATCAAAGGCGTTCCTTGGAAACGGCGATTCGATCCCGGATTGTGCCGAACAACATCGTTGGACTAATGCTGACCTCAGCCAGGAATTGGGACTTGGTGTGCGTTTTCGCAAAGGAAATTTTGGTGCGTCAGAGATTGGCCGAGATGGCAAGATCTGCGGAAAGGGGAAGCAGCATTCGCTGAATCACCACTCCCCTGAAGTAATACTTGATAGTGGTCCCGGGGGAGGAAATGGATGGAAGGATTACGAACGTGGATGGGGTTTAGTACGTAGGCGCATGACAAGCCAGATAGTAAGACTTGTCGCGAATCGTGCATATTGGTTAGTCCGGACTACCAATATCTTTTGAAGATTCCCTAGCCGTAGCTCGTATAGCTAAAAACACACACACACACACACACACACACACACACACACACACACACACTGCTTATCGCATTGAAATAAAAGAAAATTTAAATAAATTATTAAAAGATGAAGGAGGAGGAGGAGCAGGAGGAGGATAAAGTGGGAAATGTTTTCTCTATTAAAAATGACACCGCTTGTCCGCTGCTAAATGATTCACTTACTGTTGTTATTGCTATTTTGACAAATTAAAATCCCTTTTTGGTTGAGGTTTTTCCTTTATTTTATTTTCTAAATTTATATCAAAGACAAAGCCTTTCGAAAAAAACAAAATCATGCTGAAACTCTGACAAACAAAAATGATGTCGTGGATTTTTTTTATTATAAAAGAAAAAAAACTGAAAATTCAGTTATGGTTTCATATGAGTCATTTGACATTAAAATAAACTGAAATTCAAAGGGCTTTTAAATAACTTTAGGACTTTTTGGAAAAGAGCAATTTATTTGCCAAAAATATTACTTTAAAATGGGGTTTTGAGAAAAAAGAATTGTCGCATATGAGGCTCGGAGAACACAGAAGTGATTGTGAACGTTTGGTGTGTATTATGGTGGAGGTCATATTTTTCCGAAAATGACGTCTTCTGCCGTCGTAACCGTCAATATAGAGCGTTATAAGCAGAGACAGTCATTTCAATGACATTGTATTTCATACATAATGGCAATGTGCAAGCATTGTAATGAAATAAAAGTTTCATTCAAATCATAGTTTAACTTCATTATTTAAACCGAAAAATTGATAAGTCTGGTAACACATGGGCTGGAAAGTCCTGGGCCTAACACATATATAGCGCTAGTTTTATTGCATTCACTTCTTTTTCAGTGAGTGCTAACCTTTAAAAGAAAGCTGTTAAAATTTCATTATAATCTGTTAATTGGTTAGTGAGTTATTGTGCTAAGAGTGACGCTACTTTTGTTATTTCCAAAACAATTGATCAAAAAGAAATTTGCTTCTTCATGCAAAGGTTTCAAAAGTGCTATGGAAACTCCGCTTCATAAGAAACAACAATAAAACGTTGGTTTTTTGATTTCAAATGTGGTCGTAGATACACCGAAAAAATCCACAAAATCGTTTAGAATGATGGAAAAATGAAGTTGCGTGAGTTAAATGGCATCGTAAAGATATTAGAAGAACGTGTTTTATAATGGGTGGCCAAATTTAAGGTTAGAAAGTAAATTGGCTTAGAAACACATTATTTTTGAAAAATTCAGTTTTATTCATAGAAATATGGGAATTAATAATGGAATATGATGTTGGGTTAATGTTCACCTCTAGCACGTTGGCAGACGTCCGCTCTTTTTACAAAATTTTGAATCATAGTTTGCAACAAAGACTTCGCTTATCTCGTCAATGCAACGCCGAATTTCATCTTTCAGAGTGTAAGTTGTTTGTGGTTTGTTCACGTAAGCCCGGTCTTTCAAATGGCCCCAAAGAAAATAATCCAGCGGCATTAAATCACAAGAACGAGGCGACTGAGTAATTTCTCATCCAATAACTGAATTGTTTGGCTGGCTGTGTGGCTAAGGCGCCGTTCTGCTGAAACCAAAGCCAATTGTGTCCATAAAAAATTGGTTATCATGGTTTGGCAGCGTAGAGAATTCACCGTGATGGCGTTTCCTTCCTCCGATGATACCGTCTAACCACCAACCGCACCATACGGTCTCTTTCTTTGCATGTAATGCTTTTTGAAACTTGTTTGTGGATTTTCTGAGCACCATATGCGTTAATTTTGTTTGTTTACATAACCGCCTCATCACTAAAGATAATTTTGTTGAAAAATGCGTTGTTTTCGTTCAGTTTTTCAAACAAACAATGATCGGCTGGCTTTAATTCTTGAACGATGTGAACTTTATACAAAATGTTGCGCAAAGTTCCTCTGATGATGCCTAATTGTTGTGAACGCCGTCGAGTTGATGTTCCAAACTCATTCCAACATTTTGCTGTACAGCGGTTATTATTGTCAGCAACAGTACCGTGAACCCCGCATTTAGCGATTAAGTTACACACAGCGGTCTCAGAAGGAACCTGATTACGAGGAAAAGCTGCACGAATTTTACTAAGTGAACAGCAAAAATTTCACCATTTTGATAATAAATTTTCACAATTAAATTTCTTTGTTCAAAAGTGTAGCGTTCCATAGTCAAAATTTCCCAATTTCTTTCCGAATAAATGTCAAAGGTTGACGGCTCAATTCTTCCCTGTATATTTTATATTGCATGAGCATTTGACTATGAGAAAGCTCGGTTCAAAGTGGGTGCCGCGTTTGCTCACTGTTGATCAGAAACAAGAAAGTGTTGATGATTCTGAAACAATGGCAAAACTACATAAATTGAACTTCGAACTGCTCATATTTGCCAGAGACTTCTGTCTGTTCGCATGCTTCAAAAACGAACGAAGAGGTTATCGCTGAAACTGAATCCTTTTTTGAGGCAAAAGATAATCGTTCTACAAAAATGGTATTGAAATGTTAAAGCGACGCTGGAATGATGATTATGTTGATGAATAAAGCTAATCTTGAACAAAAATAGAAGTATTTTCTTGGTAAAGCCTGCGACCTTTCAGCTCATATGTTAGATGGTTGTCTTCGTCGTTTGGAACAAATCCTTTGCTACCATTCATCCATATTGTTAATTATGGAATAGGAAATGGTATAGAGTAGCGGAGTTCGTTACCTAATTTATGGATTTTAGCCAAAATGTTTTGGAAAAACAATACTTCTTTCTTCGCTTTGGTTGAGATACTTTTTCCCAGCGTCTAAAGATTATTCATTTGTAATGTAAATGACACCGAATGCATCCTAAAACTTCTGCCTGCTTTAGTACACGTTCAAAGAAATTCATTTTCGTTGATCGTTCTTTGGTCTCCGCTGTGTTGTGATGAATTCACGTTCATTCACAATTACCGAATGGTGCAAAAATGGTTTTTTAAAATTGTCGCACGTTTGCGCCTGTGGTCGTATACGAGAACACATGGCACACGTCTGCTGGATAGCTTTTTCACTCATGCAAATTTTGTTGTATAAACTCGGCTTAGATGCTTATAACCTTAGCACTTTTACTACCTAATCCTGCCACTTTATTTCAAAGATTTTATCGATTATTTTTAGCTTGAAAGGCTTTGTTTGCAAACCTTCAATAAGTGTTTAGCTTCATAAAAAACGCAACAGTTCTTATTAAACATAAAATCTTTCCTTGGTTGAATTAACATCCGACGATCATTTTCTGCTTACACTGGCCATCAGAAACAAGCTAATAGACGCATCTTTTGGGAAATTCCAAAGTACGAATATCCAGTTAAAGGCGGAGCAGGATTGCATTGAACATTAATGTGCTGAAATCATTAAATACTGGGTTTTATAAAAATTAACTTCTTTTTTCCAGTAATAGCGTAGTCTTTGATAAAGATTCGGACTGGAAGCTTAAATACCAAGGTTTTTCATATTTCTTATGAACTGTCTTATCGTACTAGTGCATCTAAAATGGCGTTACAAAAAAAAAAGTTCGCTGCCTGTTCATACAAAAGGGACGACATCGCAATAGTGTTTAGTATGAAATATGTTGTCAATGAAATTGTTAAAAAAAAAGAAATTCTTTCATTACATTATGCGATGCCTTTATGCACTCTTTTGGTTTTCTACAGATGCTTCAATATGCTCTCACATACGAGTACGCAGATTAATACACAGAAACACAGAAACCTGTTTTTTAAAAAAAGCTTGTGTGTGTGTTTTTTATAAAAGAATTCCCTAAATTCCCTTTTTTGTGTCTGTACTCGTGTGTGTATGTGATTTCCCTTCATATGAAAATTTTTTGCTCTCTTCTGGTTTTTTCTTTTCACTTACAGTTCTATCTCTTTAATGCTGTTGTTGTAATTTTTTGATTTTATCATTTCAGTTTAAATTTTTTTTCGTATTTTATATGTTTATGTTGTTTTTGTTGCCATTGTCGTTATCATTAATGTGTTTGTTGTCAAACAAAAAAATACTCAAATTAATTACTCTAATTGATGATGACGATGATGACTGCTCGACGGCCTTACTATTGCTGATGCTACTACTACTACTACTGCTGCTGCCATTGTTAGTGTAGCTGCTTCTGATGATGATGTTGATGACGACTGACATTTGACAGAAGGGCCAAACTGATATTGTAAGAGAAGTTTTTTTATGTTTGGCGTAAATGTTTAATATTATAGAAGTATATATATATATATATATGTGTGTGTGTGTGTGTTAATAATAATGAGTGTTTTGTAATTATAAAAAAGGAAAAAGAAATTAATCAGCATTCGTATGTGTTAATTACAGCGTATGTATGTATGTATGTATGTATGTGTAGATAACACTATATAAGTAAGAGAAAATTTCATTGGCATACAAAATAATCATTGAATTTTTCAAAATCATGTTTAAAGCTGTTTCATTTAATAAAGAAAAGTTTTTTGCATTTTTTACTTGCTACCGTTTTTTTCCGATCTATTGTATATTAACGTTTACTTTATTGGACAAACTTAATTGCTTTAAATATTTAATGTTTGCGGTACAAAATGTTGAATCAACTTTCATTTGGCAGGTTGGTTTACATACATATATAAAAAATTAAATTCTTATACCATGTTCACACATACGTCTTAATTGAGTCAATTAATTTTTAAATTGCGCTATTGTATTTAGCGCAATTAACGTTAAAAATACCAAGACATATTTTACCCATAAAACTTACAGTTTGGAATTAGGAATATGGAACTTGGAAGTAATAAGACTTTAGCCGTAAAAATAATGTAAATTTAATTAAAAATTTAAATTTAATATACAAAAATGTTTGTTTATTTTTTTCATGTTGATAATATTATATTTCATATGACATTGTACAGAATACGAAGTTCGTATTCATACAGCCTTAAACAAATTCTTTACCTTAATTTTAATAATTTTCTACAAAGCAAAAATGCTTTAAGTGCCGTTTTTTGTTTGTTTTAAGTAGTACAACCTCTTTATATAAAATCGCTTAAAAAATATTATTTTTAAATATTTATTTTATTAAAAAATAATTATTTAAAAAAATCCTGTATGAATATAGAATTTTCTTACTGTATATCACTGAACATACTTCACACAGTTCTGCCACTCCCCATTCTATATTCTTCATCCATTTTATATTTTATTCAATTAATTGTACAATTTAGTACTAATTGAGCAATTTATAAATTGTAAGTTTGTATCAAAATTCATTCTCAATTAAAGCTTATGTGTGAACACGATATTAAAAGCTAAAGCTGGGGTCACACGATTGAATCAAATACACCAATCTGATACAAATTGTATTGTGACAAATTAGCGCACAATAATAAAATTGTCCCAATTAAAAATTCTGTATTCACACGATTGTCTTATTTTATACAAAATTTATTGTCCCAAGATGGTGCGAAACGATGTATTGACAATAATTGTCCCAACGCTGTCACACGATTGTTCTAGTTTACGCAACTCTCTGAAACAGCTGTCGTGATAAATAATTTTTTTGTTTGTTTCAAAATGGTTCGTTCTTTAAAAACTACAGAAAATAGCGTTTTCTTTATTAATGTTGAGGTCATTTAGCGAACAAATAACTAAAAAGAATTACAAAAAAAGTGTGTGTGTCAGAGATTGGCTCACAAGAAGGGCCATTGATGGTGCTTATGAGAAAACATTTCAATAAATTAATATTTATTTATTTAAATTGGAATATAATTACAAATCAAATTTAATTCCATAAAGTAAAGTTGATTTCTTCTTTAAAAAATAAAATTTACATCGTCCTTGATTATCAGCTGTCCACTTGATAAAGAAAAGTAAAAATAATGAAAAAAGAAATGGTGGTAGATTGTGATGCAATTAAAAAAAATTAAATTAAAAAAATTCTTATTTTAAGGGATGACAATTATAAATACCGTATAAATAAAAATCAGTGATTATTGTCTTCTTCAATTGCCACACAAGAATACAATAAATATTGGTGTATTTTTTGAATTTACATTGGTGCATGATTGCCGATAAAGCTTTCACACGATTGTCGCATCAGGGTTGCATTTGATTGTTATAAATAAGCACAATAATATTGTGAGTTGCCGAATGAACCAATAAATTGTATAATCACACGATTGGCATATAAAAAACACTAATTATAGGTGCATTACGACAATCGTGTGATCCTACCTTAACACTTAAAATATATCATTTTTGACAACTAAATTATAATTAGCAAAGTGAAGATGAATGCTATTCTTTAAAAAGAAATATGATTATGGATATTCTATGTACAATTTACTTATATATTGCATATGATATTCTTAAATATTAAAAAAATAGTTTAAACGTAAATTACTTAACTAATATTGTTTAAAAATAAAACAAATTTTAAAAGTTCATCTCTGCATTTGTGTTAGCATACATTAATAAAATATTAAAAAATTAAAAATATTTTATTATTTTAAATTAAAAATTTGAATAAATAAATATTCAATACACTTAAACCAAACACATACACACACACTCACACTCACATGCTCTCTGCAAATCATCTTTTTACCATAATTTGTCGATTTCAACTTCATAAATATGGCCATTCGAGCATAAAGACATTTCAGTTAACAGGATAAATTTGTTTGTGTGTGTGTGTGTGTGTTTGTGATTTTTATTGTGTTTATGTGGCTCTGTACCTCTGTGCTTGTAACTGTGTGTGCTTACATGTTGAAATTTTAATGTGACCATTGCCGTACATTGTGCATGTGAATGCAATGTTTGACTGCCTGACCTGCTTCTGTTTACACTCTCTCTGTCTCTCGCTGTCTGCCTTAAACAGAGACAATTACATGAACTTATGTTGAAATCAGGTCTGACTTCTTGAAATTCTTAAAATTGCATTTTGTTTTGGCTTTTTTTCTGTTTTTGGTTAAGGTTGAGTGCGAAATTTTTCAGGTTGGGCAGTTTTGGCTGGCTTACTTGGAATGTTTATTAGGATGTCCCATGAACACATTTTTTGTTATTTTTCTATAGACTTAAACGGGTACGGGTGTTAGTCAAGAATTACGTAGTCAATGACCTTGTAAATACATATACTAGTGCAGTTAATTAGACCGTAGGATGACACATGGATGGCGTTACTAGAATTTTGTCGATAGGATTTTCAGTAGGTACTAATCTTCAAACGATACGTGTATAATTTTGACGGCAATCTGACTTTGAAAAGTGAATTTCGAGTTTTGATAAAGCATTACTGTTTGATGAAAAGAAAAAAAAAATACAGTGGAAATCTAACAATGGCTTGATGAACATTATCCCAACTCTGCTCCATCAAGACAAAAGGTAGAGAAGTGTTTTGCTGAATTTAAACGTAGTCGTACCAGCACAAATAATGCAGAGTGCAGTGGACGCTTAAATGAGGCTATTATTCCAAAAAACTTTAAAAAAAAATCCACAAACTCCTTATAAACGATTGCAAATTGAAGGTGCACGAGCTAGCTGACATTGTAAAGATATAAGATGGCAGTGTTTTTACCTTTTTACACGAACATTTGGGTATACAGAAGCTCTGTTCAAACTGGGTGCCACAAATCGATGAACACGATGGCAAAATTTAATCAATTGGGCTTCAAATTGCTTACCCGCTCACAGTATTCCCAAATTTAGCCCACAGCGATTTTTTCCTGTTTTCAGATCTCAAGAGAATGCTTGCTGAAAAGCTATTTGAGTCCAATGATGAAGTAATCGCTGAAAATGAAGCCTATTTTGATGATTAAGAGACATGGAAAAGTTGGAAAATCGCTCTTGTAGGCAACTATGTTGAATATAAAACTAAGGGATACAATAAAAGACAAAATAAAGTTTTCTGGTATCTTTGAATTTATGCTAAGACTTGACTCTGATAACACAGTGCGACAAAAAAAAAAACCTGGCAAGTGATACAACTTTTCCCATAGGCACTGTCGAGTAGCCAGCGAGTGGACATTTTAAAGGTTCTGCTTAAAATCGGTTAATATTCAGCTAAGTTATTAGCTTATAAATGCATGACGGTCTGAAAAACCGGGTTTTTTCCCGTAACTCGAGATTTTGGAGGTGTTTTGAGAATTACAAAACTAGAGAGCCCCTATCCGAAAAGTAGTATCATATCCCAGGTATTTCAACTTCGTTCATTTTTGTCGCGCTGCGTAATTTGTGCCATGAGTCATTATTTACCAATTGTCACGATTGGCTTATAGCCTATCAGTGAATAGAATGCATCTCTGAACTACAAGATACACCAGAGATACAATTTACGGTTACATTGTTCTTGCTCAGCTTTTAACTGTACACTGAGTCTAAAGCTTCTACCTGAGAGTACCATTAAACAACAGTTGCAGCGTAGACTCCTAAAGGGCAGTACATAATTACAAAGCAGAAACTTAAGCTTTTGGAGCTAGACTAGTACTAGAATCTTCCATTGAGACTCTGATTGCACCAGCGAATGTAATTTTTTTATTTTTTGGGCACCAATTTAGTTAAAGAGCTTCTACCTCAGCTGGTATGCTATCTGGTGAAAGATTCTTAAGCTAGAATCAGACGATTGTCGAAAATGTACCAATATGACACAATTTCTATTGTGCTTTATTGACTTAAAATCTTAAAATTATTCCAATTTATGCTGCGAATATAATTTAATTTTTGGTACGTATTGTCAACTTCGGTTTTAGTAAAAGAACACAATAAATATTATCGCATTTTTGATATTTCTGTTGCCGCATTATTACTTATTGGGTGGTCACACGATTGCCGTACCAATAATTGATGCATTGCTACAATCGTGTGACCACAGCTTTAAAGACTTTAAAGACATCCAATATTTCGTAAAATTAAAGAAAATTTAAATATTCTTCTTAATATTTTTAATGTAACACTATCAGACGATGAAGGGATATCCTTTACTCTCTAGCAGCTTTCACTAGTTTATATGTATGTATGTGTGTATGGCTGTGTAAATAAGCTTAAATATTAAGTCATAATTCATATGTTACACATTACCACCCATTTTTTGTGGTAACACAGACAATCAGCCAGCCCACAGTGTTTGAGAAAGTGTACAAATGAAAGCAATATCTGCTTGTGTAAATGAATATGTGCATGTGAGTGTGCAAAGCTGTAATGGTTCCTCTCTCTCATGCCTCTTAAATTGTATTTGCTTGCAAAGGCTTGAATTAAATGCTGAGAATGTTATGTATATTACATGTAAATATTTGCCTTTATTGTTACTGTTATTGTTTATTTTTGTTTTTATTGCATTTGTTTCTCTTTGTATTTGTTTTTATGTGTGTGTTTGTTTAATATGAGAACTGTAGTTGTACCACCAAGAATTATGGCCTGCCATCAAGAAATTATGACTCCGTTAAGGTTGTAAATAATTTCAAACCATTTTGCAAAGCCCAAACACTGAATTAAAATTGTCTGACGCTCTCTCTCTCTCTCTCTCTCTCTCTGTCTCAGTCTTTCGCTCTCATTAACAATTGTATGTATGTGTGTTTTAAGGTAAGAGATAATGTTGTTGAAGGCTTTTAAAGAAATCTTTTGAAAATTTAATTGTTTAACCAAAACCGTTAAAAAAATTGTTAATTTTGTAGAAAATGAAATAAAAATATGTGTGTTTGTGTATAAAAGCATCTTTTCATTTTCTTTTGTTGTTCTCTCTTATACTCTGGCATTATTGCATGTGTATTTGATTACAATTGATATTTGTGTCGCGTATAACTGATCAATGGCTTACGTGACCTGTTTTTTTTCTAGTTCTTATTCTTCTTTTGGTTTCAGTTTTAAGATTCATTCTTTCCACTTTGTTGGCTGTTGTCGTCGTTGCACTAAATACACACATACACAAAGAGAGAGAGAGAGAGAGAGAGAGAGAACGAAGTGTATGATATGACAGCGATAGCTGTTCTTATCCCTGACAGCTTTTTCTTTTCTATTCTATTTCCTTTAAATGTCGCTTCTACTACTTCGTTAGCTGCCTTTAATGAAGCTGCCGATGATAATGATAATAATGATGTTAGACATCATGATTGGAATGATAGTATAAGAGTGTACATGCCAGTTTCTTGTTTTATTTTTTTGGTTTTTTAAGGTTGAAATTGAAGAATATCTGTCTATTAGTTTTCAATTTCATTGTAGTCAAACTGCTTGCAAAAAACTGTCATGTGATGGGCATCATCATCAGCATCAGCATCATCATCATTGGCTTTTTATGTTCATACAAGAGTGCGTATGTATATTCTCCCTTTACGCTTAAATGCTTGAGTGCTGTGAGTGATTGCCAGGATTTATGGAAAATTATAAGTGAAATATAATGCAACCATATCATGTCTTTTGTTTTTCTATGCTTAACTGCAATTTTAACTCAATTTGTTAGAAGAAAAGCATAAAAAATTTGTTTTTTTTTTCTTAAATTGTCTTATGAAATGTTTAA
Source organism: Wohlfahrtia magnifica (assembly GCA_023159175.1). Lineage (NCBI taxonomy): Eukaryota > Metazoa > Arthropoda > Insecta > Diptera > Sarcophagidae > Wohlfahrtia > Wohlfahrtia magnifica. The sequence goes on along the minus strand of JAKWBJ010000227.1, from coordinate 23,266 downwards.
ATAGTATTGTAACCAAAGGTAGTCAGTCATTCAGTCATGTTTAAAGTTTTATTTTCTTATAACAGCGCCTATTGCAAAATCAACAACAATTAGAGAAAATAAATAGAAATTCTTTCTTTTTTTAACTTTTTTTTTACGGCTTAAGGCTGTATAACTAAGCAGCCTCTTTATGAAAAAGAAACGGCTTAATGCTTTTTTATGAACTCTACACTACCATAAGCTAAGACCCAACTTTAATTATACCGTTCGATCGGAAGAATTCATTTTTTAACCAAATAGTGCATGTTCCTGTATTGTGTGACGCGTGCCTTTAATAACATTGCTTATACTCAACAGGAAAGCAGTTGTTGAAAAGATTGCTCTGCATTATAGGGTACCATATAGTTGATTGTGATCGACTGTGACTTTTGGCTTTGCTCTATTTTTGTTCTTATGATTCATTTACTCAAATCTTGTGTAAAGGACTTGTATGCAGTTTATTTGATGTTTATTTCTCCTAGAAAACGAGGTTAAAATATGAGTTTTTGTTATTTTTCTTTATAACGTTGAACCTCAGGAGGCGAATGACTCCTTTTTTGGAGGGGTAAGTAAGAGGTTCAAGAAACATATATTTTTAAACCCATAATTATTTAATCGTCTTGAAAAGTTATCATATTTGGTTATGTGGCAATAATTTCAATTGTAAACGTTTGTTTGCATCACAGAAAAACTGATTTTAACATAAGGAATGCACGCTTTGTACACCAAATCCGTAGGTGTGTGTGTGTGTTTGAGTTAAGCCAGAGTTATAAATGCATCAACTGTTAAAAGTGACATCCGGTTAATGTTCAAAAGTCCAACTAGACTAGACAGATAAACAGACAGGGAATTTAAAATGACATCATGAGAGTGTGTGACTGTAATGACTACAAAGAAAAATACTGATAATGCTGATGTGCCAGCCAGCCATGCTGCACATGATAATGATGTTGATAAAGAAACACTCCAATGACTGGCCGGCTATAAAATACATTGGTTAATACATAATAATAACAATAATACGAGTAATGAAAGTGATAATGATGATGATGTGAATATGGATGTGGATGTGGATGTGGATGTAGTTGATGCACACCAAGTGACAGGCATATTTGTCAAAATGCCAACATTAACAACCTCTTTTAGGCTCCTTTACCCAATAGATCATTAGATTGTTACTAAAAATACCCAACAACAGCAGTATTTCAAATATTTTGCTTGTATTTATTTATTTATAAAGAGGAGCATACACTCAGTTAAGGTATGTGTATTTGTGTATGAGATTGTACAGCTAAGAGTACGAATATTTTTGTTTGTTTACAAATTAGCAAAAATATTTTAGTGAGAGGACGGACTACAACTATTTTATCTCTTCTCATGATAACTTCATCATTGCCACCAACATCATCGTGCTGTTTTTGTTAAAAATTATAATTGTGTGGGTGTGTTTGTGCAAGCGAGAGTGTACTTTGTGACTGTTGTGATTGCTATTCAGCACTGTGCTCTTTTTCTTTTTTGTTGTTATTGCTGCTCCATTGTTTTTGTTTATTAATGTAACTGTTGTGTTGTATTTGTTTTTCTTATGTGCCCTTTTCGTTTCTTCCTTACTTGTGCCATCTTTTTTATTATTTATTATTAGTGTGTGGTGGAGGACGGAGAGAGGGAATATGAATGTTGTGCTCATTTGAGTCAATTACATAAACTGTTAATTGTTTTACTCCTTGTTTTCATTGTTATTACTGTGCTACTACTACTCGCGCCATTGGGACAGTATTTTTCGCTTATACCCACAGAGCCATAAACAATTGTTTTGTTCTGCTGCTACTCCCTGGCTATTGTTATTGTCGTTTATTATGTCAACATTTTTCATTTGATGTGTGTATGTGTATGTGTATGTGTATGTGTGTGATTATATTGTTATTTGTTCTTCCCCATTGCTTAAACCGTTATTTATTTATTTTTCTCTTATAAAATGTTCTCTGTACTCGTATAACAGTATTGTCGTCCGTCAACATGGCTTTTATCTCTGTGTGACTGTTGTTGTTTTTGTTTTTTTTTTCGCTTAGCTTTGCTATTGTATCTCTGTGGCTGAGCGGATCGGAGTAGGTGAGCAATAGGAACACATTTTAATTGTGTTATGCTTTGTTGATTTTTAGTTGTGTTTTTGTTGCTGTTTTTATTCGCTCATTTTTGCCTATGGCCTATAAACAAACAATCGTTACAGACAGATGGTCGAAAGGGCATAATAGAAGAGAACAATTTGTTTTTGAAAATCTTTTATTTTTTTCTTTTAAGATCGTAAAGTTTTTGGATTTTAAGCAAATTTTTTGTTCCACTGTGCGGTGTGTTTTATTATTCGTTTGCTTTATAAGCCAAATATACTCAACCAAGCGTTTCGTCCTTTAATGTCGTTTTAAAATGTGAATCTCTATAGCCGTGCCACCACACATATTCTACGAGTATTTGTGACCACCAAGTATGGGGAAAAAGGTGGAGGTATGAGTAACGGAGGTTCCATTAAAATTATTTTCACTTACATTATTGCCAATGTCGATGAGTTGTTACAGGGCGTGCGGGCGCGTGTGTGCGTTTGACTTGTTTGTTTATAGACAAAAAACATGTTTTCGTCATTCGTTACAAACGGAGGGAAAAAAGAGAAGACAACCGACTGTCTTGTAGGCAACCAGACATTTAGTTAGTCAACCAGTAGATGAAATAGCTTAAGCTTTTGATACAAATACCGCTTTACGACCGATACACATCATCGAATCAGAGAATTTTTGCTTAAAATCAACAACAAACAACAATGACAATCAGATATTTAGACAAAGACTTAAAGAGAAGAGTATAGATAGTTAAAGAGAGAAGGAGAGAGAGAGAAAGAGAGTTAAAAATAGAAGAATATTAAGTAGTAGTTAAGTAGTAGGAGTTAAACAATGAGTTGTACTTCATAGAAAATATTTATTGTTGGCCTTGTTATTGCTATTGTTATTGCAATAGATAATTCTTTAAATCTTTGACTATGACGACGACGATTCCATAAGTTCAAAAAGCGTAAAGTTTAATTGACCGCCAGCTTGGAAATTATTTTATGTTAATGTCAGCTTCTAATGCTTACACTCTTCCTCTCTGTCCACATTTTTCTTGAATCATTTGGCTTTTAGCTAAATGTAGTAGCAGCATGCATAGCAACGCAACTGCGATTTAGCTAATAAACCCTAAAATTAGCCATCATGTACACAGAGGCAACGTAGAAATTCGCTATATTGGTTTTTAGCTTGTTTAAAAAAGCCATCCTTTCAATATTTCACTTCCACTTGCCCTGCGGTCATTAGAGTGTGTGGGGGGGGAGGGGTATAATAAATTATGTTCGTTATAAGGAATGTTGTTTTAAACGATTTTACCTTGACAAGATTTTTTGTAACATGTGGTAGGAATCAATGACTGTGAGCAAAAGTACTGTTTTTATTAGCCTCCTTAAAAGTTTATGGACAAGGTTAAAAATGATACAGTAAAAGTGCGTTATTTTCTGTTAAAATAGATATTTTTTTATTTATTAATTCAAAATTTAATTATGATGAAATCTACGTAGCACAGTAGGTCAAACTATTGCTAAATGTGGGAGTGACAAGCTGCTAAATACAACTGTTTTTTATTAAAAAAAAAAATTATTGCTGCTTATGAAAGAGAAATGGTTACAACTCACAAGCTATCATCGATAATGGGTGTGTTCTCCGATATTTATTAAACTCCTATATTTTTGTCAAATTTCAACTTTAGTGGAATAAATCTTATACATCTTATATCTTACATCTTATCTGTCAAACGTCAGCTGTTAAAATTTTAGCCAAATTCATCGATTAGTTTATTTGTTGTAGTCGTTTGAAAAAAGCAACTTTTGTGTTTCTTGGAAAATGGAAAAAAGTGAATTTCGTGTAGTGATTAAACACTATTATTGGAAAGGCAAAACGGCGAAAGAAACAAAAGAAAAGCTTGATAAACATTACGGCGAATCTGCTCCGTCAGATTATATGGTAAAATATTGGATTGCTGAATTTAAACGGGGCCGAACAAGCACTGCAACAATACCATCAACAGGAAGGCCAAAAGAGGTGGTTACTGAAGAAAATATCAAGAAAATCCTCGATATCGTTATAAATCCGGCGATCATTTATAACGATATCGAGGATTTAAAAAGATTTCAAAAAGGATATCAAAATCCGTGAGATTGCTGAAATGGTAAACATATCATATGAACGTGTGTCCAACACTTTGCATGAACATTTGCATATGAAAAAGCTATCGGCAAGATGGGTGCCGCATTTGCTCAGTGTTGAACAAAAACGAGTTCGACAGATCACTTCACAGTGGTGTTTGGACATGATAAAGCATAATCCTGCTAATGTTTGGCGTAGATTAATAACTGTTGATTAAACGTGGGTCCACCACTACACACCTGAAACCAAAAATCAATCGAAGCAATGGCTGGAAGCTGGTGGAAGTGCTCCGAAGAAGGCGAAGACAGCGAAATCGGCTGGCAAGGTTATAGCCACTGTATTTTGAGATGCACACGGAATATTGCTCATCGATTATCTTGAAAAGGAATCCACAATCACAGGAGAGTATTATCATGCATTATTGGATCAATTGGTTGATGCAATCAAGGAAAAACGACCACATTTAAACAAGAAAAAATTGCTCGTTCTTCAAGACAACGCACCGGTTCATCATTCGAAGATTCATCTCAAACGAAGAAGTAATTACCGAAACTAATGCGTATTTTGAGGAGTTCCCATAATCGTATTATTCAGATGGTATAAAAAAGTTGGAAAATCGTCTTACAAAGTGTATTGAGCTAAAAGGAGACTATGTTGAGAAATGAATGGTTTTTGAAAAAAAATGTTTTTTTTTCTACTTAAGTAGCTTCAATATCAATCCGCCCTCGTATGTAGAATAGGAAAGGCTTATATGAAAGTGACATTTGAATACAAACTCAATTGCTAAAATATAGCAGTATGGAGAGCTTCAGTTATATAGAATTTGGCGAAGTATATTTTACAAACAAAAATTAAGAAGACGTTCTTAATTACATTAAAATAAAATTAAACTTCAATTTGTGTAGCACGCAGATACAAATGCAATTAACTAATTTGGTCAAATCACAAAAAAAAAACGCTACAAAGAAGATCCGTTCGTCTCTAGTATTCGACATCAATGGAAAGTGGATCATCAGGACTTAGATGAAGAAGTCAAAGAACTACTACTGGACAGAAATAATTCAGAACAGAATTTGGAATATTTGCAGCCAATATTCGTATCAAATGATAAATAATTCAAGATACCAATAGATTATCTATCTATTAAAAAAAACACTAAAATGCATTAATCAGTTCAACATGTATGTATATTAGAGACCATTTTATAGGAAAATATACAAGTTCCATATATGACTTACCATTATCCGACATTTAAAGGATTACACCGACAAATGATATACGAAATGAAAGCTCATTCTATTGTTTAAAAAAGGTCATATATGACAGAAATTTGATTTACCTGTTAGTTTGCGAGATAATGACAATTTTGTTAAAAAAAATATCCATTCAAAAATTCAATCCTGTTCGTTGCCAGTCCACAATGGGTCAATGGATCCAATTTTTTATACACTAAAGGAAAGTTAAAAAAAGAATTACTACAATATCTTTATCGGTTCAAAAGTTACAGAATTTTGGTCCATGAAAAATGATTTTCATACACTGTGCGTAGTTATGCCAAAAACATAAGTTGGTTAAGGAATTTTTGAAATTCATCATAAAAATAGGAAGGCATGGGTCTTAATAATGCTTATCTTTTTTTTTTGAGTAGGGGATGGCCCCTACTAATGCAGTGCATTGTGCTGGTACTAGGAAAATAGGTTATTGGAAGGAGGACAGAGGGAGTAGTGTTTATGGACGTTAGATTTAAATTTACTCAGGTCGTAAGTGGTAGGAAATACTTTCGCTGGAAGATTATTCCACAACCGAACAGTGCGACCAAAGAACGAATTCTCCCTATAATGCGTTGTTCGATTTACTGGACAAACAACTACAAAGGAATGCGCTCTAGGAGAAATACGAGTACTACGTAAAAATATATGATTTTTAGGAATTAATTCCTTAATTTCGTTAGAACGTATTCCGTTATAGTACCGATAGAACAATGAAACGCACGCCACATTGCGACGGTGCTCCAATGAATCGATAGAGTTGACTACCCATCCGTCATTAATGAGCATCTTCGCTCTCTCCTGTACGCGATGGAGAAGCTCCGACATAGCCTTTGAAAAACCGGCCCATACATGAGAGTTGTAGTCCATTTTTGGTCGGATATAGGTCTTGTAAATATTAAGGAGATCAGATGGAGTGAAGTATTGCTTCTTTCGACGCTTGAAATATGTGAGCATTCCAACGTATGTCACAGTGAATTCTCATGCCCAGAACATCAAGAGCATCTGATTGCTCAATATCCACATTACCCATTGACACAGATGACAGCATACCACCACGTCTGTGTGTTAAAAACAACATTGAGTCTTACGTGCATTAAAATCGAAAAAATCTTTAGACTGGACATGGTTACAATGCTACTAAAAGAAACACTTATATCACAATTCAGGGCCACGATGTTTCAGTGTAGAACCTACATCGTCTTAAGCAGTCGAGGGTTATTGAAGGGTTGGTTGTAATACAACACAGCATTGAGTTGGCAGTTGGCAGAAGAATAGATGCTTCTAACCTTTGTTTAGAACTCAAAGCTCTTTTTTTTTGCTCCGTCACTTCTCTAGGTAGCCTATTGGCCTTCCACAAAGCATCTATTGCTTTGTTTTAGTTTCTTTAATCAATTTAATATTTCAAACTAAGTAGATGATTAATCCAGTGGTGAAGATCCTAGTGGTGAAGATCCTTGCCAATTGGTGGTGGTCTTTACTTTGGCATTGTAATTTTTTCCTGATCATTCGTCTGATGTTTGTCATCGTCGCCAGAGGTATGCGAGAAGGGTCAGGGACTTTTTTCTTTATTTTTTTTTTTTTAGATGGAGTTGTCTGGAGAGAAGAAGTTGAAGCCTTTTTTTATTATAAAACATTCGAAACCACAATTAAATTTTTTCTTCGTCATGTCCTCTGCTGAGGCTCGAACCTGGGTCGTATGTGTTGTTATGCGTGCGCTCTAACCACTACACCACGCCACTCAAAACTCTTAGATCTTTCTGTTTTTCGAAATTCGAATAAAATTCCTGGTCGGTGGATCAGACTCAAGATGTGATAGGTTGCCAAGGAGGCTTAATCTGCTAAGTATGCTGAATTGGGTTGCAGTTTGTGCCAGCGAGCTGCACATTTTTCTTTCCTAGACAAGGCCGCATACGCCTCATTTTTAACATTTAGCTTTTCTATTTAGCTATTAGATTGACCCACTTTATTTCGCTTTAGCTGCTGTTCTTTACACATTTAAAAAATAATGAAGAGACTAATGCATACTGCTTCTGAACATCCTTAAACACTCCTTTACAGTTATGGTTGAGTATTGATAATCGAGGCATATATCCGTTTTCACAATCAAATATTACTGCAAAATGTGATGTCTCAACTGAGTGGACATGTCTACAGCCTCAGCCACCTTACCCATTTCTGTTCCTTGATGTCAACTATCATTCTATAGATTCAGTCGAACTCACTTCGATCGTTTGGCGTTATTTGTAAAGTATTTGCAAAAGATTAAAGATTTCAAATACATATGTACATACGTCAGTATGAAAAAAAAGTTTGTTTTGCCTTTTAAGGGAATTTTTGTTAAACGTGGTTTTTGAAAGCAATTCAATTAAATGTTTGACAACAATTGACTTCGTTTCGCAATATTCTGCTGAACTCTATTTCTTTTTTTTTCTGAAGCATTCAATATATGCGAGAATCCTTTTAAAATCTTTGTGTCTGTTTTCCAACTGACGAAAAGTATTCTTTGAGAATTTCGTGATTCATTTTTTCTTCACTATTTGCCAAGAAGGGCGATGAAGAAAAAAGTTTAGGCAGAATTAAAAAAAAAAAAAACGGAAAATGAAAGAAAATTTGATTTGCATGTGAAAATGAACGTGGAATTGAATTTTATTATGCATAAAATATTTATAATTGAAGCAAAAAAGTTGTTCTTCTACCCTTCTACCTTTCCACGTACATATCTCATTTGCAGTTTTTTTTATGGTTTCTTACAAAGCCTGCTCAAAATCAAATCAGTATGAAGTGTGTGTGTGTGTGCATGTGTGTTTGTGCTTGTGTGTCTACTGCATTTAAAAAGAAGGAAAATATTCAGTCAGACATGTGAAGTTGGTTGATAAGGTTTTGATAGTGATTTTAAAATGAGTTGCATATTCGTATTTTGCATATGAATTACTGGCGCTGTGGCATAAATGAATATTTTTCATATTTTTTCTTTTATTGATCGTAACAGTTCTGTGACTTTTTTATTTATTTTTTTTCAGTCAAGTAAAATACATATAATGTTGAGAAGTTTTGTTCTTAACGAGGAGCAAAGTGGGAGCAAAAAAGTACTTTAAATATGGTACTTAATATTACATAACAGCGTACTTGAAGGAATCCTTTGCTTTTATTTTTTTCATGAGTAATTTATATATTTCTCTCCCACCACTTATAACATCATTGCATAAACTACGGAAATAAATCAGTTTGCATAATTTGTCCTGTAGAAGTCCAATGCAATAGGACGATAGTGGCGTGAAAATCTAACAGGAATGCAAAAATTCGGGGGTTAGAAGTAAAAAACCAAAATCAATAGCACCTGCAACAAGGTTGAAAACAATACAAATACCAAAAACTGCTTTTCTACGCTCCAATGTCGTAAGTTTAATCAGCCCTAACATAGCTTCATACGAAGGAAATGCATCAACATAACGCCAGTCTAAGCTATGTAAGCAGAATATAGTAATAAAAATTAGCTGTTGTGACGGGTTCGCCATCTAACGTTTTTTTTTTTTCAACTAGTGGTTATTTCGTGAATGGTAACACTTAGCTCATGTCTGATTTCACGAATAATTAGTTTTATCCTTCCGCTGAACGAATATGGTTGTATATACGCTTGAACAACGCTGGGAAATATTGCGACATTATTTTGAAAATCATGGTAATGTTGCAGAATCAAAAATCATCTTTTCAGATGAAGCTCATTTTGATCTTGGCGGGTATGTAAACAAGCAACATTGGGGGGTTTGGGCTGTGTCTTGGGTACATTGACGAATATACCATACACACATACATCCATGAAAAAATGTTGAAAATTAAATATATGATTTTTATGCTATGATGACTATGAACACCTAACATCATGGTTCTTACGGCATTTTTATTGGAAAAAATGGACAAAAGGCAATGTCTTCGAACTCATACGCATTTGATCAGTTCCTACAGTGACAAAGCTGACAGAGAACCTCTGACTATGTGTTTTTTCAGTTCAATAGACTGAGAAAAGCGATAAGAACATGATTTTAGAAGAGATGGTACCTCAATAGAAGAGAATTAGGAGTATAGTGGATAATTGTGGGGTTTGGGGTGTGGCTTGGGTACATTGACGAATAAAGCATACATACATACATCCATGAAAAATTGTTGAAAATTAAATATACGATTTTTATGCATTTATGGATAGATTGTGTGCTAAAAATGACTATGAACACCTAACATCATGGTTCTTAAGGCATTTTTAGTGGAAAAAATGGAAAAAAGGCAATGTCTTCGAACTCATACGCATTTGATCAGTTCCTACAGTGACAAAGCTGACAGAGAACCTCTGACTATGTGTTTTTTCAGTTCAATAGACTGAGAAAAGCGATAAGAACATGATTTTAGAAGAGATGGTACCTCAATAGAAGAGAATTAGGAGTATAGTGGATAATTGTGGGGTTTGGGGTGTGGCTTGGGTACATTGACGAATAAAGCATACATACATACATCCATGAAAAATTGTTGAAAATTAAATATACGATTTTTATGCATTTATGGATAGATTGTGTGCTAAAAATGACTATGAACACCTAACATCATGGTTCTTAAGGCATTTTTAGTGGAAAAAATGGAAAAAAGGCAATGTCTTCGAACTCATACGCATTTGATCAGTTCCTACAGTGACAAAGCTGACAGAGAACCTCTGACTATGTGTTTTTTCAGTTCAATAGACTGAGAAAAGCGATAAGAACATGATTTTAGAAGAGATGGTACCTCAATAGAAGAGAATTAGGAGTATAGTGGATAATTGTGGGGTTTGGGGTGTGGCTTGGGTACATTGACGAATAAAGCATACATACATACATCCATGAAAAATTGTTGAAAATTAAATATACGATTTTTATGCATTTATGGATAGATTGTGTGCTAAAAATGACTATGAACACCTAACATCATGGTTCTTAAGGCATTTTTAGTGGAAAAAATGGAAAAAAGGCAATGTCTTCGAACTCATACGCATTTGATCAGTTCCTACAGTGACAAAGCTGACAGAGAACCTCTGACTATGTGTTTTTTCAGTTCAATAGACTGAGAAAAGCGATAAGAACATGATTTTAGAAGCGATGGTACCTCAATAGAAGAGAATTAGGAGTATAGTGGATAATTGTGGGGTTTGGGGTGTGGCTTGGGTACATTGACGAATAAAGCATACATACATACATCCATGAAAAATTGTTGAAAATTAAATATACGATTTTTATGCATTTATGGATAGATTGTGTGCTAAAAATGACTATGAACACCTAACATCATGGTTCTTAAGGCATTTTTAGTGGAAAAAATGGAAAAAAGGCAATGTCTTCGAACTCATACGCATTTGATCAGTTCCTACAGTGACAAAGCTGACAGAGAACCTCTGACTATGTGTTTTTTCAGTTCAATAGACTGAGAAAAGCGATAAGAACATGATTTTAGAAGCGATGGTACCTCAATAGAAGAGAATTAGGAGTATAGTGGATAATTGTGGGGTTTGGGGTGTGGCTTGGGTACATTGACGAATAAAGCATACATACATACATCCATGAAAAATTGTTGAAAATTAAATATACGATTTTTATGCATTTATGGATAGATTGTGTGCTAAAAATGACTATGAACACCTAACATCATGGTTCTTAAGGCATTTTTAGTGGAAAAAATGGAAAAAAGGCAATGTCTTCGAACTCATACGCATTTGATCAGTTCCTACAGTGACAAAGCTGACAGAGAACCTCTGACTATGTGTTTTTTCAGTTCAATAGACTGAGAAAAGCGATAAGAACATGATTTTAGAAGCGATGGTACCTCAATAGAAGAGAATTAGGAGTATAGTGGATAATTGTGGGGTTTGGGGTGTGGCTTGGGTACATTGACGAATAAAGCATACATACATACATCCATGAAAAATTGTTGAAAATTAAATATACGATTTTTATGCATTTATGGATAGATTGTGTGCTAAAAATGACTATGAACACCTAACATCATGGTTCTTAAGGCATTTTTAGTGGAAAAAATGGAAAAAAGGCAATGTCTTCGAACTCATACGCATTTGATCAGTTCCTACAGTGACAAAGCTGACAGAGAACCTCTGACTATGTGTTTTTTCAGTTCAATAGACTGAGAAAAGCGATAAGAACATGATTTTAGAAGCGATGGTACCTCAATAGAAGAGAATTAGGAGTATAGTGGATAATTGTGGGGTTTGGGGTGTGGCTTGGGTACATTGACGAATAAAGCATACATACATACATCCATGAAAAATTGTTGAAAATTAAATATACGATTTTTATGCATTTATGGATAGATTGTGTGCTAAAAATGACTATGAACACCTAACATCATGGTTCTTAAGGCATTTTTAGTGGAAAAAATGGAAAAAAGGCAATGTCTTCGAACTCATACGCATTTGATCAGTTCCTACAGTGACAAAGCTGACAGAGAACCTCTGACTATGTGTTTTTTCAGTTCAATAGACTGAGAAAAGCGATAAGAACATGATTTTAGAAGAGATGGTACCTCAATAGAAGAGAATTAGGAGTATAGTGGATAATTGTGGGGTTTGGGGTGTGGCTTGGGTACATTGACGAATAAAGCATACATACATACATCCATGAAAAATTGTTGAAAATTAAATATACGATTTTTATGCATTTATGGATAGATTGTGTGCTAAAAATGACTATGAACACCTAACATCATGGTTCTTAAGGCATTTTTAGTGGAAAAAATGGAAAAAAGGCAATGTCTTCGAACTCATACGCATTTGATCAGTTCCTACAGTGACAAAGCTGACAGAGAACCTCTGACTATGTGTTTTTTCAGTTCAATAGACTGAGAAAAGCGATAAGAACATGATTTTAGAAGAGATGGTACCTCAATAGAAGAGAATTAGGAGTATAGTGGATAATTGTGGGGTTTGGGGTGTGGCTTGGGTACATTGACGAATAAAGCATACATACATACATCCATGAAAAATTGTTGAAAATTAAATATACGATTTTTATGCATTTATGGATAGATTGTGTGCTAAAAATGACTATGAACACCTAACATCATGGTTCTTAAGGCATTTTTAGTGGAAAAAATGGAAAAAAGGCAATGTCTTCGAACTCATACGCATTTGATCAGTTCCTACAGTGACAAAGCTGACAGAGAACCTCTGACTATGTGTTTTTTCAGTTCAATAGACTGAGAAAAGCGATAAGAACATGATTTTAGAAGCGATGGTACCTCAATAGAAGAGAATTAGGAGTATAGTGGATAATTGTGGGGTTTGGGGTGTGGCTTGGGTACATTGACGAATAAAGCATACATACATACATCCATGAAAAATTGTTGAAAATTAAATATACGATTTTTATGCATTTATGGATAGATTGTGTGCTAAAAATGACTATGAACACCTAACATCATGGTTCTTAAGGCATTTTTAGTGGAAAAAATGGAAAAAAGGCAATGTCTTCGAACTCATACGCATTTGATCAGTTCCTACAGTGACAAAGCTGACAGAGAACCTCTGACTATGTGTTTTTTCAGTTCAATAGACTGAGAAAAGCGATAAGAACATGATTTTAGAAGAGATGGTACCTCAATAGAAGAGAATTAGGAGTATAGTGGATAATTGTGGGGTTTGGGGTGTGGCTTGGGTACATTGACGAATAAAGCATACATACATACATCCATGAAAAATTGTTGAAAATTAAATATACGATTTTTATGCATTTATGGATAGATTGTGTGCTAAAAATGACTATGAACACCTAACATCATGGTTCTTAAGGCATTTTTAGTGGAAAAAATGGAAAAAAGGCAATGTCTTCGAACTCATACGCATTTGATCAGTTCCTACAGTGACAAAGCTGACAGAGAACCTCTGACTATGTGTTTTTTCAGTTCAATAGACTGAGAAAAGCGATAAGAACATGATTTTAGAAGCGATGGTACCTCAATAGAAGAGAATTAGGAGTATAGTGGATAATTGTGGGGTTTGGGGTGTGGCTTGGGTACATTGACGAATAAAGCATACATACATACATCCATGAAAAATTGTTGAAAATTAAATATACGATTTTTATGCATTTATGGATAGATTGTGTGCTAAAAATGACTATGAACACCTAACATCATGGTTCTTAAGGCATTTTTAGTGGAAAAAATGGAAAAAAGGCAATGTCTTCGAACTCATACGCATTTGATCAGTTCCTACAGTGACAAAGCTGACAGAGAACCTCTGACTATGTGTTTTTTCAGTTCAATAGACTGAGAAAAGCGATAAGAACATGATTTTAGAAGAGATGGTACCTCAATAGAAGAGAATTAGGAGTATAGTGGATAATTGTGGGGTTTGGGGTGTGGCTTGGGTACATTGACGAATAAAGCATACATACATACATCCATGAAAAATTGTTGAAAATTAAATATACGATTTTTATGCATTTATGGATAGATTGTGTGCTAAAAATGACTATGAACACCTAACATCATGGTTCTTAAGGCATTTTTAGTGGAAAAAATGGAAAAAAGGCAATGTCTTCGAACTCATACGCATTTGATCAGTTCCTACAGTGACAAAGCTGACAGAGAACCTCTGACTATGTGTTTTTTCAGTTCAATAGACTGAGAAAAGCGATAAGAACATGATTTTAGAAGAGATGGTACCTCAATAGAAGAGAATTAGGAGTATAGTGGATAATTGTGGGGTTTGGGGTGTGGCTTGGGTACATTGACGAATAAAGCATACATACATACATCCATGAAAAATTGTTGAAAATTAAATATACGATTTTTATGCATTTATGGATAGATTGTGTGCTAAAAATGACTATGAACACCTAACATCATGGTTCTTAAGGCATTTTTAGTGGAAAAAATGGAAAAAAGGCAATGTCTTCGAACTCATACGCATTTGATCAGTTCCTACAGTGACAAAGCTGACAGAGAACCTCTGACTATGTGTTTTTTCAGTTCAATAGACTGAGAAAAGCGATAAGAACATGATTTTAGAAGAGATGGTACCTCAATAGAAGAGAATTAGGAGTATAGTGGATAATTGTGGGGTTTGGGGTGTGGCTTGGGTACATTGACGAATAAAGCATACATACATACATCCATGAAAAATTGTTGAAAATTAAATATACGATTTTTATGCATTTATGGATAGATTGTGTGCTAAAAATGACTATGAACACCTAACATCATGGTTCTTAAGGCATTTTTAGTGGAAAAAATGGAAAAAAGGCAATGTCTTCGAACTCATACGCATTTGATCAGTTCCTACAGTGACAAAGCTGACAGAGAACCTCTGACTATGTGTTTTTTCAGTTCAATAGACTGAGAAAAGCGATAAGAACATGATTTTAGAAGAGATGGTACCTCAATAGAAGAGAATTAGGAGTATAGTGGATAATTGTGGGGTTTGGGGTGTGGCTTGGGTACATTGACGAATAAAGCATACATACATACATCCATGAAAAATTGTTGAAAATTAAATATACGATTTTTATGCATTTATGGATAGATTGTGTGCTAAAAATGACTATGAACACCTAACATCATGGTTCTTAAGGCATTTTTAGTGGAAAAAATGGAAAAAAGGCAATGTCTTCGAACTCATACGCATTTGATCAGTTCCTACAGTGACAAAGCTGACAGAGAACCTCTGACTATGTGTTTTTTCAGTTCAATAGACTGAGAAAAGCGATAAGAACATGATTTTAGAAGAGATGGTACCTCAATAGAAGAGAATTAGGAGTATAGTGGATAATTGTGGGGTTTGGGGTGTGGCTTGGGTACATTGACGAATAAAGCATACATACATACATCCATGAAAAATTGTTGAAAATTAAATATACGATTTTTATGCATTTATGGATAGATTGTGTGCTAAAAATGACTATGAACACCTAACATCATGGTTCTTAAGGCATTTTTAGTGGAAAAAATGGAAAAAAGGCAATGTCTTCGAACTCATACGCATTTGATCAGTTCCTACAGTGACAAAGCTGACAGAGAACCTCTGACTATGTGTTTTTTCAGTTCAATAGACTGAGAAAAGCGATAAGAACATGATTTTAGAAGAGATGGTACCTCAATAGAAGAGAATTAGGAGTATAGTGGATAATTGTGGGGTTTGGGGTGTGGCTTGGGTACATTGACGAATAAAGCATACATACATACATCCATGAAAAATTGTTGAAAATTAAATATACGATTTTTATGCATTTATGGATAGATTGTGTGCTAAAAATGACTATGAACACCTAACATCATGGTTCTTAAGGCATTTTTAGTGGAAAAAATGGAAAAAAGGCAATGTCTTCGAACTCATACGCATTTGATCAGTTCCTACAGTGACAAAGCTGACAGAGAACCTCTGACTATGTGTTTTTTCAGTTCAATAGACTGAGAAAAGCGATAAGAACATGATTTTAGAAGAGATGGTACCTCAATAGAAGAGAATTAGGAGTATAGTGGATAATTGTGGGGTTTGGGGTGTGGCTTGGGTACATTGACGAATAAAGCATACATACATACATCCATGAAAAATTGTTGAAAATTAAATATACGATTTTTATGCATTTATGGATAGATTGTGTGCTAAAAATGACTATGAACACCTAACATCATGGTTCTTAAGGCATTTTTAGTGGAAAAAATGGAAAAAAGGCAATGTCTTCGAACTCATACGCATTTGATCAGTTCCTACAGTGACAAAGCTGACAGAGAACCTCTGACTATGTGTTTTTTCAGTTCAATAGACTGAGAAAAGCGATAAGAACATGATTTTAGAAGAGATGGTACCTCAATAGAAGAGAATTAGGAGTATAGTGGATAATTGTGGGGTTTGGGGTGTGGCTTGGGTACATTGACGAATAAAGCATACATACATACATCCATGAAAAATTGTTGAAAATTAAATATACGATTTTTATGCATTTATGGATAGATTGTGTGCTAAAAATGACTATGAACACCTAACATCATGGTTCTTAAGGCATTTTTAGTGGAAAAAATGGAAAAAAGGCAATGTCTTCGAACTCATACGCATTTGATCAGTTCCTACAGTGACAAAGCTGACAGAGAACCTCTGACTATGTGTTTTTTCAGTTCAATAGACTGAGAAAAGCGATAAGAACATGATTTTAGAAGAGATGGTACCTCAATAGAAGAGAATTAGGAGTATAGTGGATAATTGTGGGGTTTGGGGTGTGGCTTGGGTACATTGACGAATAAAGCATACATACATACATCCATGAAAAATTGTTGAAAATTAAATATACGATTTTTATGCATTTATGGATAGATTGTGTGCTAAAAATGACTATGAACACCTAACATCATGGTTCTTAAGGCATTTTTAGTGGAAAAAATGGAAAAAAGGCAATGTCTTCGAACTCATACGCATTTGATCAGTTCCTACAGTGACAAAGCTGACAGAGAACCTCTGACTATGTGTTTTTTCAGTTCAATAGACTGAGAAAAGCGATAAGAACATGATTTTAGAAGAGATGGTACCTCAATAGAAGAGAATTAGGAGTATAGTGGATAATTGTGGGGTTTGGGGTGTGGCTTGGGTACATTGACGAATAAAGCATACATACATACATCCATGAAAAATTGTTGAAAATTAAATATACGATTTTTATGCATTTATGGATAGATTGTGTGCTAAAAATGACTATGAACACCTAACATCATGGTTCTTAAGGCATTTTTAGTGGAAAAAATGGAAAAAAGGCAATGTCTTCGAACTCATACGCATTTGATCAGTTCCTACAGTGACAAAGCTGACAGAGAACCTCTGACTATGTGTTTTTTCAGTTCAATAGACTGAGAAAAGCGATAAGAACATGATTTTAGAAGCGATGGTACCTCAATAGAAGAGAATTAGGAGTATAGTGGATAATTGTGGGGTTTGGGGTGTGGCTTGGGTACATTGACGAATAAAGCATACATACATACATCCATGAAAAATTGTTGAAAATTAAATATACGATTTTTATGCATTTATGGATAGATTGTGTGCTAAAAATGACTATGAACACCTAACATCATGGTTCTTAAGGCATTTTTAGTGGAAAAAATGGAAAAAAGGCAATGTCTTCGAACTCATACGCATTTGATCAGTTCCTACAGTGACAAAGCTGACAGAGAACCTCTGACTATGTGTTTTTTCAGTTCAATAGACTGAGAAAAGCGATAAGAACATGATTTTAGAAGAGATGGTACCTCAATAGAAGAGAATTAGGAGTATAGTGGATAATTGTGGGGTTTGGGGTGTGGCTTGGGTACATTGACGAATAAAGCATACATACATACATCCATGAAAAATTGTTGAAAATTAAATATACGATTTTTATGCATTTATGGATAGATTGTGTGCTAAAAATGACTATGAACACCTAACATCATGGTTCTTAAGGCATTTTTAGTGGAAAAAATGGAAAAAAGGCAATGTCTTCGAACTCATACGCATTTGATCAGTTCCTACAGTGACAAAGCTGACAGAGAACCTCTGACTATGTGTTTTTTCAGTTCAATAGACTGAGAAAAGCGATAAGAACATGATTTTAGAAGAGATGGTACCTCAATAGAAGAGAATTAGGAGTATAGTGGATAATTGTGGGGTTTGGGGTGTGGCTTGGGTACATTGACGAATAAAGCATACATACATACATCCATGAAAAATTGTTGAAAATTAAATATACGATTTTTATGCATTTATGGATAGATTGTGTGCTAAAAATGACTATGAACACCTAACATCATGGTTCTTAAGGCATTTTTAGTGGAAAAAATGGAAAAAAGGCAATGTCTTCGAACTCATACGCATTTGATCAGTTCCTACAGTGACAAAGCTGACAGAGAACCTCTGACTATGTGTTTTTTCAGTTCAATAGACTGAGAAAAGCGATAAGAACATGATTTTAGAAGAGATGGTACCTCAATAGAAGAGAATTAGGAGTATAGTGGATAATTGTGGGGTTTGGGGTGTGGCTTGGGTACATTGACGAATAAAGCATACATACATACATCCATGAAAAATTGTTGAAAATTAAATATACGATTTTTATGCATTTATGGATAGATTGTGTGCTAAAAATGACTATGAACACCTAACATCATGGTTCTTAAGGCATTTTTAGTGGAAAAAATGGAAAAAAGGCAATGTCTTCGAACTCATACGCATTTGATCAGTTCCTACAGTGACAAAGCTGACAGAGAACCTCTGACTATGTGTTTTTTCAGTTCAATAGACTGAGAAAAGCGATAAGAACATGATTTTAGAAGCGATGGTACCTCAATAGAAGAGAATTAGGAGTATAGTGGATAATTGTGGGGTTTGGGGTGTGGCTTGGGTACATTGACGAATAAAGCATACATACATACATCCATGAAAAATTGTTGAAAATTAAATATACGATTTTTATGCATTTATGGATAGATTGTGTGCTAAAAATGACTATGAACACCTAACATCATGGTTCTTAAGGCATTTTTAGTGGAAAAAATGGAAAAAAGGCAATGTCTTCGAACTCATACGCATTTGATCAGTTCCTACAGTGACAAAGCTGACAGAGAACCTCTGACTATGTGTTTTTTCAGTTCAATAGACTGAGAAAAGCGATAAGAACATGATTTTAGAAGAGATGGTACCTCAATAGAAGAGAATTAGGAGTATAGTGGATAATTGTGGGGTTTGGGGTGTGGCTTGGGTACATTGACGAATAAAGCATACATACATACATCCATGAAAAATTGTTGAAAATTAAATATACGATTTTTATGCATTTATGGATAGATTGTGTGCTAAAAATGACTATGAACACCTAACATCATGGTTCTTAAGGCATTTTTAGTGGAAAAAATGGAAAAAAGGCAATGTCTTCGAACTCATACGCATTTGATCAGTTCCTACAGTGACAAAGCTGACAGAGAACCTCTGACTATGTGTTTTTTCAGTTCAATAGACTGAGAAAAGCGATAAGAACATGATTTTAGAAGAGATGGTACCTCAATAGAAGAGAATTAGGAGTATAGTGGATAATTGTGGGGTTTGGGGTGTGGCTTGGGTACATTGACGAATAAAGCATACATACATACATCCATGAAAAATTGTTGAAAATTAAATATACGATTTTTATGCATTTATGGATAGATTGTGTGCTAAAAATGACTATGAACACCTAACATCATGGTTCTTAAGGCATTTTTAGTGGAAAAAATGGAAAAAAGGCAATGTCTTCGAACTCATACGCATTTGATCAGTTCCTACAGTGACAAAGCTGACAGAGAACCTCTGACTATGTGTTTTTTCTGTTCAATAGACTGAGAAAAGCGATAAGAACATGATTTTAGAAGAGATGGTACCTCAATAGAAGAGAATTAGGAGTATAGTGGATAATTGTGGGGTTTGGGGTGTGGCTTGGGTACATTGACGAATAAAGCATACATACATACATCCATGAAAAATTGTTGAAAATTAAATATACGATTTTTATGCATTTATGGATAGATTGTGTGCTAAAAATGACTATGAACACCTAACATCATGGTTCTTAAGGCATTTTTAGTGGAAAAAATGGAAAAAAGGCAATGTCTTCGAACTCATACGCATTTGATCAGTTCCTACAGTGACAAAGCTGACAGAGAACCTCTGACTATGTGTTTTTTCAGTTCAATAGACTGAGAAAAGCGATAAGAACATGATTTTAGAAGCGATGGTACCTCAATAGAAGAGAATTAGGAGTATAGTGGATAATTGTGGGGTTTGGGGTGTGGCTTGGGTACATTGACGAATAAAGCATACATACATACATCCATGAAAAATTGTTGAAAATTAAATATACGATTTTTATGCATTTATGGATAGATTGTGTGCTAAAAATGACTATGAACACCTAACATCATGGTTCTTAAGGCATTTTTAGTGGAAAAAATGGAAAAAAGGCAATGTCTTCGAACTCATACGCATTTGATCAGTTCCTACAGTGACAAAGCTGACAGAGAACCTCTGACTATGTGTTTTTTCAGTTCAATAGACTGAGAAAAGCGATAAGAACATGATTTTAGAAGAGATGGTACCTCAATAGAAGAGAATTAGGAGTATAGTGGATAATTGTGGGGTTTGGGGTGTGGCTTGGGTACATTGACGAATAAAGCATACATACATACATCCATGAAAAATTGTTGAAAATTAAATATACGATTTTTATGCATTTATGGATAGATTGTGTGCTAAAAATGACTATGAACACCTAACATCATGGTTCTTAAGGCATTTTTAGTGGAAAAAATGGAAAAAAGGCAATGTCTTCGAACTCATACGCATTTGATCAGTTCCTACAGTGACAAAGCTGACAGAGAACCTCTGACTATGTGTTTTTTCAGTTCAATAGACTGAGAAAAGCGATAAGAACATGATTTTAGAAGCGATGGTACCTCAATAGAAGAGAATTAGGAGTATAGTGGATAATTGTGGGGTTTGGGGTGTGGCTTGGGTACATTGACGAATAAAGCATACATACATACATCCATGAAAAATTGTTGAAAATTAAATATACGATTTTTATGCATTTATGGATAGATTGTGTGCTAAAAATGACTATGAACACCTAACATCATGGTTCTTAAGGCATTTTTAGTGGAAAAAATGGAAAAAAGGCAATGTCTTCGAACTCATACGCATTTGATCAGTTCCTACAGTGACAAAGCTGACAGAGAACCTCTGACTATGTGTTTTTTCAGTTCAATAGACTGAGAAAAGCGATAAGAACATGATTTTAGAAGAGATGGTACCTCAATAGAAGAGAATTAGGAGTATAGTGGATAATTGTGGGGTTTGGGGTGTGGCTTGGGTACATTGACGAATAAAGCATACATACATACATCCATGAAAAATTGTTGAAAATTAAATATACGATTTTTATGCATTTATGGATAGATTGTGTGCTAAAAATGACTATGAACACCTAACATCATGGTTCTTAAGGCATTTTTAGTGGAAAAAATGGAAAAAAGGCAATGTCTTCGAACTCATACGCATTTGATCAGTTCCTACAGTGACAAAGCTGACAGAGAACCTCTGACTATGTGTTTTTTCAGTTCAATAGACTGAGAAAAGCGATAAGAACATGATTTTAGAAGAGATGGTACCTCAATAGAAGAGAATTAGGAGTATAGTGGATAATTGTGGGGTTTGGGGTGTGGCTTGGGTACATTGACGAATAAAGCATACATACATACATCCATGAAAAATTGTTGAAAATTAAATATACGATTTTTATGCATTTATGGATAGATTGTGTGCTAAAAATGACTATGAACACCTAACATCATGGTTCTTAAGGCATTTTTAGTGGAAAAAATGGAAAAAAGGCAATGTCTTCGAACTCATACGCATTTGATCAGTTCCTACAGTGACAAAGCTGACAGAGAACCTCTGACTATGTGTTTTTTCAGTTCAATAGACTGAGAAAAGCGATAAGAACATGATTTTAGAAGAGATGGTACCTCAATAGAAGAGAATTAGGAGTATAGTGGATAATTGTGGGGTTTGGGGTGTGGCTTGGGTACATTGACGAATAAAGCATACATACATACATCCATGAAAAATTGTTGAAAATTAAATATACGATTTTTATGCATTTATGGATAGATTGTGTGCTAAAAATGACTATGAACACCTAACATCATGGTTCTTAAGGCATTTTTAGTGGAAAAAATGGAAAAAAGGCAATGTCTTCGAACTCATACGCATTTGATCAGTTCCTACAGTGACAAAGCTGACAGAGAACCTCTGACTATGTGTTTTTTCAGTTCAATAGACTGAGAAAAGCGATAAGAACATGATTTTAGAAGCGATGGTACCTCAATAGAAGAGAATTAGGAGTATAGTGGATAATTGTGGGGTTTGGGGTGTGGCTTGGGTACATTGACGAATAAAGCATACATACATACATCCATGAAAAATTGTTGAAAATTAAATATACGATTTTTATGCATTTATGGATAGATTGTGTGCTAAAAATGACTATGAACACCTAACATCATGGTTCTTAAGGCATTTTTAGTGGAAAAAATGGAAAAAAGGCAATGTCTTCGAACTCATACGCATTTGATCAGTTCCTACAGTGACAAAGCTGACAGAGAACCTCTGACTATGTGTTTTTTCTGTTCAATAGACTGAGAAAAGCGATAAGAACATGATTTTAGAAGCGATGGTACCTCAATAGAAGAGAATTAGGAGTATAGTGGATAATTGTGGGGTTTGGGGTGTGGCTTGGGTACATTGACGAATAAAGCATACATACATACATCCATGAAAAATTGTTGAAAATTAAATATACGATTTTTATGCATTTATGGATAGATTGTGTGCTAAAAATGACTATGAACACCTAACATCATGGTTCTTAAGGCATTTTTAGTGGAAAAAATGGAAAAAAGGCAATGTCTTCGAACTCATACGCATTTGATCAGTTCCTACAGTGACAAAGCTGACAGAGAACCTCTGACTATGTGTTTTTTCTGTTCAATAGACTGAGAAAAGCGATAAGAACATGATTTTAGAAGCGATGGTACCTCAATAGAAGAGAATTAGGAGTATAGTGGATAATTGTGGGGTTTGGGGTGTGGCTTGGGTACATTGACGAATAAAGCATACATACATACATCCATGAAAAATTGTTGAAAATTAAATATACGATTTTTATGCATTTA